>OU342744.1:376017463-376731086 GCA_910589775.1 Avena eriantha
CATGTGTGGTTCATGGGAAGGACACACATGCAATGACACTGGTGGATCCATGTGTGGTCTATGAGAAGAACACAAATGCAATGACACTGATGATATGTGGTTTGTGAAAAGAACATACATGCAATGACTCTAACTGTGGTTCATGAAAAGAGCAGACATGCAATGACATTGGTGGATCCATGTGTGGTTAATGAGAAGAACACACATGCAATGTCTCTAGTTGTGGTCTATGAGAGGAACACACGTGCAATGACTCTAACTGTGGTTCATGAAAAGAGCAGACATGCGACGACACCGGTGGATCTATGTGTGGTCTATGAGAGGAACACACATGCAATGCCACCGGTGGATCCTTACGTGGTATGTGTGAAGAACACACATGCAATGACACCGGTGGATCCATACGTCGTCTGTGAAAAGAACACACATGCAATGACACTGGTGGATCCATGTGTGGTTCATGGGAAGGACACACATGCAATGACACTGGTGGATCCATGTGTGGTCTGTGAGAAGAACACACATGCAATGGCACTGGTGATATGTGGTTTGTGAAAAGAACATACATGCAATGACTCTAACCGTGGTTCATGAAAAGTGCAAACATGCAATGACACTTGTGGATCCATGTGTGGTTAATGAGAAGAACACACATGCAATGACACTGGGTGTGGTACATGATATGGTTTCTGAGAAGAACACACATTCAATCACTCTAGCTGTGGTTCATGAGAAGAACACACATGCAATGACTCTAAATGTGGTTCATGAAAAGAGTAGACATGCGATGACGCCGGTGGATCCATGTGTGGTCTATGAGAGGAACACACATGCAATGACACCGGTGGATCCTTATGTGGTCTATGAGAAGAACACACATGCAATGACACCGGTGGATCCATACGTGGTCAGTGAAAAGAACACACATGCAATGACACTGGTTGATCCATGTGTGGTTCATGGGAAGGACACACATGCAATGACACTGGTGGATCCATGTGTGGTCTGTGGGAAGAACACACATGCAATGACACTGGTGATATGTGGTTTGTGAAAAGAACAGGCATGCAATGACTCTAACTATGGTTCACGAAAAGAGCAGACATGTAATGACACTGGTGGATCCATGTGTGGTTAATGAGAAGAACACACATGCAATGACACTGGGTGTCGTACATGATATGGTTTGTGAGAAGAACACACATGTGATAACTCTAGCTATGGTTATGAGAGGAACACACATGCAATGACTCTAACTATGGTTCATGAAAAGAGCAGACATGCAATGACACCGGTAGATCCATATGTGGTCTATGAGAGGAACACACATGCAATGACACCGGTGGATCCTTACGTGGTGTATGAGAAGAACACACATGCAATGAAACCCGTGGATCGATACGTGGTCTCTGAAAAGAACACACATGCAATAACACTGGTGGATCCATATGTGGTTTGTGAGAAGGACACACATGCAATGAAACTGGTGGATCCATGTGTGGTCTGTGGGAAGAAAACACATGCAATTACACTGGTGATATGTGGTTTGTGAAAAGAACAAACATGCAATGACTCTAACTGTGGTTCATGAAAAGAGCAAACATGCAATGACACTGGTGGATCCATGTGTGGTTAATGAGAAGAACACACATGCAATGAAACTAGGTGTGGTTCATGATATGGTTTGTGAGAAGAACAGACATGCAATGACTCTAGTTGTGGTCTATGAGAAGAACAGACATGCAATGAACTCTAGTGAGTCCATGTGGTTTATGAGAAGAACACACATCCAATGAACTCTAGTGGATCTATCTTTGCATAATTTGACATATGCCACGATGTATTTCATTGTACAAGACACTCAATTTCCATTTTTATACTACTCAGTATCGCCCTTGGTTTTATGTGGTACTATTCAGTTTTGCCCCCTCCCTCTGTATCTTTCTTTGAAGCACAAACTTGTGCTCACCCTGTCTGCTACTCCCTGATTGGTTATCACAGTTGTCACGCGGATCGTGCGCACCAACCGTTGATTCTGTGGGATCCAAAGGTGATCGTTGCACACGTCGTTCCCTTCACAGTACAGCATGAGACAACACGGATGTCTCCCTCAGTGAGACTTCTATAAGAAGGAACACGATGCCGTCCATGGAAAAAGTCGTCGAGCGGTCATGTCATGTTTAATCAAGTCTGAAAAGCCGACTACTGCTACTACTACGCCACAACGCATGCGTCATCGAGTGGATGGTCGTCGATCGACAGCTACAATTTATTGCCACTTGATTTTAATAAGACATATCCTATTTTTTATGCAGTGACTCTCAATCGCCAATTTTAGGCCCGTGCCAAACTTCGTACATAGAAATTGTGTGTGCGCCCTTTGCATGCGGCTCAATATAGAACTGCCATGCATGGCCCGAGAAAAAAACATGACGTACCGTGCGTGTGTCGCGGTGCACGGTGCAGTAGACTACGCGACGCGTTGCACGGTGGTGCAACGAAACGTGCCTTGCCTCTATCCACCTTAACTATAGAGCCCCTCTCGGCACACCCACTCCCACTCTCGCTCACTGACCCCAGGCAACCCTCTCCACTGTCCCACTAGCATCCGCAAACTCCCGAGAATACCCCGTCCGCACCGGCGATGGCCGAGGAGGATAAGGTGGCCATCGTCGCCTCCATGGCCACCGGCGAGGAGGCCCCCGTCTCCTCGCTGGTCCCCCTCGATGTGTGGAAAGCAGCCGCTGTCCCTGTCCAGGCCCCATTCGAGGCATCGACGGCACCCGTCGTTCCCGTCCAGGCCCCCGTCCCCCTACCAACGGAGCCGCCGAAGAGGAGGCTCCAGCCGGTCACAAGCAGATCACACACTTCTTGGGCACCTACGATCCAGATAAGTACATCGCTCCGCTGAACCCCTACGACACCGGCATCGACGACCCATGGTCGGAGGTAACTAGGGTTTGCTCTCCTCTCCTGGTTCTTCTACCGTTCCCATCGTTGGATGCCAGATCTTGGTTTATCAGGATTAGCTTGTTTGCATTTCGATTACTCGATCTTCTTACATCATCTACTCCCCCATTTTCCATTTCTTCCAATAGGTTTCCGATAGCGACGTCTGCAGCGATGACGAGTCCATTCACACCAAGGCTCGGAAGGTGCTGAGGAGGCTGCGGGCCGGCCAGTACGACACCTTCTTTAGGGGCCCCTACTACAGCTGCCCCTTTCGCAAGGGGATCGCCTACTGCTTGATGAGTTGTGCCGGCGGCACCGACTTGAACACCTTACTTAAGCATGTAGAGACCACGGACTCCGGCATCGACAAAAGCGGCAAGCGCGAGACCGTGAACATCAACGCCTACATTGCTGAACACCGGGCTCTCTGCATTCACCTCCGAAACCTCCAGCGGGTAGCCATCAAAGAGGGTCGCATGCCTCCAATGAGGCCCAAGGCCCCAAGTCCAAGAAACTGGGAAGCAAGAAGTGGAAGAAGCACCGGAGGGAGGAGGCAGAGCCGCGGGCGCTTGCAGGATGTGCCTACAGCTACGACGGTTGCTGCTGCTGCTAAGCAACTTCTTTCTAGCTATCCTTTTTCTGGCTGAATGCATCGAACCTCGTTAAGCAACCTACTTTCTATCGCTATATCATATTTAGCTGCGCACAGCTATATCTACATTTGTTTTGTTTTCTGAATGAATGTATTCTGCCTGGTGTTATTTGCTGCTCTAGTTTTGCTACCTGATCGGAGGCAAAAGGAGGTCCAAAAGGGAACGAAATATCAAAGTGAGAATCTTCTCTAGATTTGCTACCAATTTGGGAAAAATGAAACATATCTGTTTAGCGACAGAGGAAAAGGGCACTCTTTCAAACTGCCAGTTAACAAGCTACCATCTTGACAAGCTACAAGACACATACATAAACATAACACAACAAGGGTTAAATTTATTTTACTAGTATCACTTGAGGCGCTAGACATTTTGGCAAGCTAACTGAGTTCCACAAAATAGAAACATAACACTGACAAGTAAAATTTAATTCACTCCTTATAAAATCACTTGAGGCGCTTGCCATCGTTCCTAGGCGACGAACTGCGACCATTCCAGGTACTCCATAGCTCACGAAATGCTTCGTCCCACCTGGCATCTGACTTGGCTTTCCTATCTTCAGCGTCCTGCGGCACAATTAGCGGTGCATCACAGGCCTGATTGTTGCCGCTAGAAGATGATGCCTCTCTATTTGCCGCTTCAGCTGCAGCCTCTCTGTCAGCTGCTTCTTCAGCTGCAAGCTCTCTTTCAGCTGCTTCTGCAGCCTCTCTGTCAGCTGCTTCAGATGCAACCAATTTCTTTGCATATGCAGCTTCAAACTCAGCTATTCTGCATTTTCTACAAAGGGCTCCCCTAAGCTCGTCTTCCCTCTTGCAAATAGGGCAAAACACGAGGTAACATAGAAAAAATGGATCTTCTTGTACAGCTGGTAGGTCACATAAGCATCTATGGCTGCATACTTCAGGTTTATATCAGACAACGGCCACTCGTCCTAGAAATCGTGCCTATCCGTAGGGAAATCTTCCTTCATTTTGTCGTACGACTCATCGAGGATTCTAGTTGCGAGTGATGCCATTCCATCCTTCCTCGAGCCCCCCTGGATATTGACAAGACGCTGAATATTGATCCAGTTGTGCGTAGAATTATAATTTCCTCTTGATAAAATTTCGAAAAATTAGTTGTTGTGTCGACAGTGCAGAAAACAATTCCCTTTTCTACAAGGAACTGGCGTAGCGCCAGACATTTCTTGTCAGTCCTGAAAGTACGTAGTTTGTCATCACCAAAATTTGTAACTACAAATATTTTGTCAATGCAAGATCATCATCTCAATATAATTTTGAATAGTTTAGTAAATAGAAGATCAAGACTCTCAACATTTTCTTGTCATAATTTATTCGGTTTTGCTATTTCTCAGTCGACTGAACGAGTTGCACATTTCTTTTAACTACGGTTGCACTTTTTTTAGGTGATTGAGACTAAAGAAAATCTCAGTCGATTGAGACATAGACAAACCCTAATTTATTTGGTCCTAAATAAAATCCAGTAGTTGCAAGATGATCAAGTGGATAAAGAACAAGAGGAGAAAATCCTAAAAGCGATTAGCTACAGAGAGCAGATCTACAAACCGGGAGAGGTGGTAGACGAGGACGTGTTTCCGCATGGCCAGTTGAACGACGACGACTTCACTCCCTTCATAGGGGTGCTCCGGGGTGTACTCGAGGTCCAATCCCACAAACTTGTCCTCATCTATCCCAAGCCAACCCTCGTACATCCTCAGGACACGTACCACTGTCTCCTCGTTGGTGTAGACAACGTCTATCTTCTTATTGTCATGGGTAGTGAAGCTTGTCTCTAGAGTGCGTAGATCTTCCATGGCAGCAAGGAGAAGACGGGAAGAAGATAGATGACAGGAAGGAGAAGAGTGATTTCTGCGAGGTAGGGGAACGGTGGAACCGTCAATGCACTGTTAAGGTAGTGGTAAACGGTTGGAACGGAAGTCCAAGGAGAGACGTGTGGCAGTGGCCGTTCCAGCTTGTGAGTAAACAAAAAATAATTATAACGCCAATACATGTGCCCTGTTTTGTCACGTCAATACAGTGGGTAGGGGGTGTTTTCCTATCCATTGTGCTAATGCTGCAAGCCTACGTGACAGCCACTCCGCCTCAGCGACAGGAGCGACATAACGGCGAGAACTGACAGGGGGCCCAACTGGACGGCCGTTAGCCTGGTTTTTTGTATTGAAACGTAAAGTTGAATTCATGTTGAAAAAGACCCTCTGAGTATTTGGCACACCAACTGTAGTCATCCCGGCTGATTTCAGGGAACTTGGGTACCGCGTTGCCTGTACACCCCCAACTTTCGGGCCGCAAAATGATATTATCGCGGGGAAGGGGGAGTGCTGGTCTAGGCTTAGTTAGGATCAGGGGGGACATAGGAGAGATGAGAGGGTCCAGAGGGGGACAAGGGCTTAACTAGCAACAGTGTTAGGTAGGCCAGCTGATTTTTGCCTGCCACCTGTTCGACACAACGGCCGCATGAGAGAAAGTTTTGAATTTTTTAAAGATTTTTGGTGGAGGGGTGTATCTTATGCTTAAGCATCTAGGTTTTCTTGGGATTTTAAAATGGAGTTCATTTGAGTGGTTTTTGAAATAGTGTGATCTTGATACATATACTAGATTAGATTTTCAAATGTCATTTAAAATTAGAGTTTAATGATTTTGGGAGATCACAAAGTGGGCCTTGGCACATCACTACTTGTACTAGAAAGGGGTGCAAAGAACCACAATTTTATTTGTTGGCATTTGAGTCCTAGAAACACCCAAAGTGTCCTAGTTAGTTAAAATGGCACAAAAGACCATTTCCTTATTTTATTCTTTTTGATTTCTTTTTCTTTGGGATTTGTTTGGGAATGATCTAGATGATATTTAATTCACCTTAGAATCATTTTACAACCAATGGATCACTCAAACATGGCAATTCAAAACAACTCTTAATTTAAATGCACACACATATGAATGCTTAATTATTTTAAATGGAAAAGTTTTTGTTAACCCTAAATTGGGTAGATTTGATCTTGATTAACTATGGATTAAGTTTTGGGATATTACAAATGCTTTATATATTGCCTCCAACATATTCTCACCTTTATCTATATGCTTTAGAAGACCAATCTGGCAGCAAATCTTAGTAGAAAGTTTATTTTCTAGGATACCTACAACAACATTAGAGGGATCTACTGACCACAAAGGAACTACATGACGAAAAGCCCAAACTGACGAACAAACTTTTGGTAGATCCACATATTTGTTTCTTTATATATCAGTAACAGAGCGACAAAACTACAAAGATCATAAGGAAGTAGTATACAACAATTTAAATTATACTTATGATTTTCATTGAGCAACACTTAAGAAAAATAAATGTTAATTTTTTCCTACCGGCTCCATTTCCAGAAAAATAAAATATGTAATGCTATTGCGCATCTAAAACATAGAGCACGACAAATGATGTTAGACCCAGATCACAAATTTCTAGATTTAATATGTCATCATTCAGGAAATAAGAGAAGTTAAAACAAGACAATATTCCTAAGAAATCAAAATAGTTCCCCAATCAACAAATGTCACGCTATGGCACATGCTGACCATAACCGTCCACTATCTTCCTATCCTTTCTTCAAATAGTGAGACTTAATTGACACTAGCATTTGTTCCTCTGCGACTCTGGATGTATACATAATTGGTTCCTAGAAAAAAATGCCAGCTTACTATTAGCATATACCATATTTACTTTGTAGTCATGATTGGGTCTTACAAAAACATGTCAACTTACTATCAGCATGGAACCATAGTTCCTACAATCAAGAAGCAAAATATAACACTTAACATGTGTCCTTATTAATATTATTCTAGATTCTTCATATGCCATCTCTTGTAAGGTGGAAATGACGATCAAACATATCAGAAAGGGCATGGTGGAACCTAACTAAGCATGGAGATGCTCAAAAGAACACAGTGTATCATTTTAGAACACTATAAATCAAGGTACTGCCCCTATTAACCAATAATGCTTATTTAGTAACCTTCTGAGAAATAAAAATAAAAGGAAGCACCAAACTCAGGTTGAGAATAAAAATGGACAATGAATAATAAAGAATGGACAATGAATAACTACTAATGCATTTATATGTTCCTCAAATAGACAAATTACAATGAATAACCATATGATATTTCAAAAGTTGAAGTCACCAACTACCATGCTCAACATAACACAATTAGACATATTATTGAACTGAATTTTTTTATACTTTTGAGTAAAATAATAACCAATAAGATCCCATGCATTTAATAGTGTGAAATATCCCAATCAAATTATGTAGTCTCGAGCACACAACTAAGTAACCCGACCACAACATGCATGGTACTGAGTATTCAAAACTAAGAGAATGTGATAATAACATCTTAGTGTTCATTAGCTTCTTACAAAAACCTTGACCTATCTATATGCATATAAATCCACGTGGAATACCATTGTAAGCAAAGGATTTTTCAGTCCCTATGTAAAGAACATGTAGGATTCACGTTTTTCCTTACCAAATGTATAAGTACACCTTAGTGTGCTCAACTGAAGCATATTAGGTAACCACCATCCTTCAATTGTATCAGCTACTACTAAATGCTTCTTTTGGGCACCAAATATAGTACATCCTTGTGTTTTATCAATACAAATGATCGATGATAATTGTGTTTCAGCTAGCTAGAAAATAAAGGACCACCTTGTCATTCCAAAGGGAAATAAATAAATAGATAGTTAGATAAAACAAATCTGACCTATTCGAAGTTACATGGATTCACATGCCACTTTGGGGGAGAGGTAGCCACAATGATATTATATACACTCTAGATGCATTTGCTTTTTATAAGCCACTAATATGCAGGATAAGGCACTACAAAGGGAAACTGAATTACTACTACTAATTGTAACATGCCGTTCTCGAACTACATAAATAAATGTATGTTGTAGCGTGATAGAATTTGGAAGAAACCGAGATTGAAAAATTGATTGAGAACCTAGAAAGAGGAAACCTGGAAATGTTCTATTGGAACATAGGAGCCATGATGATGGCTCCAAACTAAACTTATGAGTCTGACAAGAATTTTTATATATACAAAACACGGATAATCATATATATGCCCACGACATGAGAATGCACCCAAAAATGCCTTGATTTGTAACATGAATATTGTCAATAATATATTTCATGGAATTGTAGCAGGATAAGTACACATATAGCAGGTGTGAGGGCATTTACGTGATACAGAAGAGGACGACACCGATTGTCAATGCAGCGGCAACGGTGTGGCCGCAGGCTTGTGACGACACGAGATGGCACTATACTATACATATTGTTCATATAGCTGAGAGGTAGAAAATAAAGGCAATTAGTAATCTGTTTTTGCAATCATCTAACATCGATCATCATGTACAAAAAATAAGGAAAAAACAAGTTACTGGTCAATGATGTATTTTGGAGACCATGTAGTTCACTAAAGTAGCTTCTCAAGAATAGGCGGCTGTACTAGATACTCTGGAGTATACACTCTGAAAAATATATAAATTCAAATTACTTACAGAAAATTTACATATCCACATGCGAAATACTGAAGGAAGAAATATTAGAAGCCTTAGTTCTTGAAGGAGATATGCCCTAGAGGCAAATAATAAAGTGTATTGTTTGATATATCTCTTATATGTTTATAATATGTTTCATATTGTGCTACAACTATGTTAATAAGAAACGTTGATAGACATGTGGTATGTAAATAAACCGTGTCTCTAGTTGCCTCTAGCGAACTAGCTCATTGGTCATGAGGATGATCTAGGGTTTCGAGATCATGGGCATTTATGCCAATTGACAATAAGGTCATATCATTGGTTGAATGATGTGATAGACAAACACCCAAAATTTATATCATAATGAGATCTAGTTACAATGATGCAGCCTATCCTACGGACGCTCCTACATCTACACCACCAAGTCCCGCAAGTGGACCCATGACTCATGCCTGAGCCAAGCTCCTCCAAGCTAAGGTGAATTCATGCCTCTCCTCATGTGACATTGATACATCCTTCGATGATTTGCTACTTCATGCAAATACACTATGCATTCTCATCTATGAAGCCCCAACGCATCACCAAGCCCCTATGGATGAAGTGCAAGGAGCAGGCCAAGAAGAAGAAGTTGTTGGAGCTCACACACCGGAGTCTCTAGTCTGGCAGACCAGAATCTCTGGACTGGTGCACCGGAATATCCGACCGGTCTCTCGACCGAGGCCTAAGGACAGACTAATACCCCCTCCGGAGATGGACTGGAGACAGATTAGAATCTCCGGCCTACTACACAGGAATCTCCGGCCTGCTACCCTTTGTGGATCTATCTAGTTCTTGCCTCATGCTCCTTTGATAGAGGAGCACCAAATATCCCCCACCTCGTTTGAGTTTGCATCGTGCCTCGCTCGTTGTACAAGGCCTTGGTATCAAAGTCCCTTTGCCAAGACATCAAGATCTCATCAAGACTCCCCACTCGCCGTTCCGGTTCGAGAGAGAGATCTTCGCCCGACGCCGATCCTAGGGATTGCGCCGGACCGGTCGTCACCGGCATGAGCTATTGGCTTGTATCGTGTCTTTGTGTGAGTTTGTTCATCATGTTCTTTGTGCGTGAGTTCGTCGTGTTCATTCCCGCTCTCCTTCCCCCGCACTTCCCTTCTTGATTTTAAAGGTATTCATGAAAGATTGGGCACCCCTCAGGTTAGCCCTCAACATATTGGTATCAAGAGCTTCGTTTCTCACTAATTCCCCCCACAAAATTTTCTTCTATCCACCAAAAATTCGAAATCCCCAAAAAAGAGCCCCAAATTTTCTTTCAGATTGGTCTCTTAATTTGGAGTGTTATTTGTGGTTTTGATCCGACCAAATCTTTTCTTAGGTATTGGTCCAGCTTTATCCTGTGTTTTCCTAGCCCAGTTTGGCCAATTTTTCGAGGATTTGAGGACCCAAGGCATGGATTTCCGCTCAAGAACACGAGTCTCTAGACTAGAGTTTCAGGACTTACGGATCAGACTCTCCGACCCACACCGGAGTTTTGGCCCGACCACACCGGAGTCTCCAGCCTACACCGGAGTTTCCGGCCCAGAGACTCCGGAGTTTCCGGCCCTATCACCTAATTTTGACTTTTGCCTCTTATTTTGCATTGGCTAATTTCCTCTTGTTTGTTCATGTCCCGTGTGCGTGTCATCAACAACAAGCTTTCGCACCTTCAACATCCGCGCTCATCGACACCTTGGCACCGAACATCATCCTGCACCATCGACGCCAAGGTTGTCATCATCAACGAAGGTATAACTTGCATCACCTTGTTAACCCTATCTTCCTTTGTGTGTACCTATCCCACGAGAGTGGCTCTTCTTGTGTTTGTTTGAGCATTGTGCATTTGTCCTTGGATAGTGAGAGTGCTATAGAAATAGAAAGAGTGACTTGGTAGCATCGTGGGAGATCAAAAAAATATACAAAGAAAAAGTAAAAGAAAAATAGTCTCCCATAGCAAAAGAGAGTCTCAAAGCTTGTAAGCAAGAGAGAAAGAAAGAGCGCCCAAGGCAAGTGCACAAATCTGTTGCTCATTTTTCCTCTTTGCAAACAAGCCACAGTCTCTCCTTGCATTGGCACGACATCGTGTGTAGTCTTTGCTAGGACATTTTGTTTTCTCATTTTCATAGTCGTGCCAATCCCAACAATCTCCACGTATTTGTATATAGTCGTAGGTTCCCGTCACCCCTTATGAGTTGTTGACCTTTGCCGTTGACTTGAGTTTTGTTTGGATTTTACCCACTTTTGACTATCCCTTTTCTTTGGGTTGGTTCTTTGGCATTCCACAATCCTAACCTACCACCAACAAGCTTTTGAGAGTTAGTTCTTCCTTTAGTGTGAGCTTTCTTTGCGATTTCACTTTGCAAGCTAATAGCTCTCACTTGTGGTTTCTAGTTTGGTGCAATCCCCAAGGTGCGGTAAAAGGCTAACACCACCATATTCCACTTCCATATACAATCCTTGTGTGTTTTACATGATGGATAGGCACGGTGAGTCGAGCCAACCACCTCCACAAGAAGAAGAACAAGGCCCATACATGATGCGCGCAAGCCACTACATCATCCGACATGAGTTCTGTGATCGTTGCCAAGCGCTTGAGATGCGAGAAGATGAACAATTCGGCGAGACTCAACCCGAGTTCAAGAACATCGAAAACCGCTTCGATGGCATTGAAAGACAAATTCATGCAATGCAACACAACTTTGGCCATCAAAATGAAGCGCTCCAATGCTCCGTCGCCAAAAAAATGAGAAGCTTCGACTCCTCATCGACGGAATGACAAGACCGCGTTCACGTGCATCAAGCTCTTCAAGATCGTCATGTCACCATTCTCCTCTTCGTCAAGATCATCATCCAAGTGCTCCAAGATGCAATGATGCCCCCGTGGTTGAAGATGGAAGCTCTTCGCACTATGTAACTTCCCCATGGCACGCCGCAATGACAAGCTATGATGGTGATTTCTCATCAAGGACCCAAGCAAGGCGAGAAGAACACCATCATCACGCAAGGGCACTAGTGATCCAACAAGCGCAACCACACGTGGAACCTCAAGATCAACCTCAAGTCCACCACCGTCGCCTGCGACACATACTTGAAACAACAAGTGATGACTCCAACGTAGAGGAACAATCTCGTCGCCAACATGAAGCTCTCCAAGAACCTCATCTTCGTCATCGCCGTCATGAACGTCCACGCCAACACCATGGTCATCACGAGGCGCCTCTTACACCACATAAAGACATGGAGCGTCAAATTGTACATGTTGAGCGATGCCCACCACGTCATGAGGCTCAAGACCATGATCTTCGTTGTGAGGCCAATGTGCCTAATCCACATCACCAACTAAGGAATGAGCCCCCTCTTCGTCAACAACCGCGTCAAGAGGCTCCATATCCTCACCACCCTCATGAGGCCCAAGAGCCTCAACCTCGTCAACCACCGCACCAAGAGCAAGAGAAAGCTCCTCAACAAGTTCGTGAGAACCAATTTCCACCTCCTCATCCGCAAGCACATCAACAAGCTCACCAAGCTCATCAGAATAATTGCATGGAAGATGAAGACCATCACTATCATGGAAACCACCGCCACCATGACCGCAATGAGGAAGAAACCTTCGGAAATCTCAAGTTCACTATGCCCAAGTTCATCGGCTCCAATGATCCCAAAGAATACCTCTCATGGGCGCTCAAAATCGACAAGATCTTCCGTATGCACAACTATAGTGATCAGAAGATGGTCGCCATGGCCTCGCTTAAGTTTGATGATTATGCCAACCTTTGGTGGGAACAAGTTCAAGTTGCTCATGACGCAAGAGAAGAGCCTCCAATAACAACTTGGCATGACATGAAGTCTCATATGAGAGTCCCCCTTTGTTCCTTCGTACTATATGCATGACCCCTTCAACAAGCTTCAATCTCTTAGTCAAGGGACAAAGACCATGGAAGAGTAATTCAAGTAAATGGAGCTCAACATGATCCACGCCAACATTGAAGAGCACAAGGAACAAACAAAGGCACGTTTCCCAATCGGCTTGAACCATCCAATCAAACGCATCATCGAGTTCCAAACATACAACAACATGGTTGAGCTTGTGCACATTGCAATAAAAGCCTAGCGTCAAGTTCACGAGGACAACAAGTACAACAAGCCCAAGACATACTTCACCTACAAGCAAGCTTCAACCGCTACACCTATAACTTTCAATGGGAGCTCCTCAAGTACCTCCAAGCCTTACTTCAAGCCCACACTCCCTCAAGGAAAATCGCCCCCGAGTAACAATTATAAAAAGGATGCAACGCCATTCAACAGCGAATGCTACAAGTGTGGAGGCAAAGGACACAAGTCCGCCGAGTGTTGAAACAATAACGTATTATTTATCCATGACAATGGCGATGAAGAGTACTTGAGTGAAGATGAATTTGATGCCCGAGTCAAGGAAGCAATGACAAGGCAACGTGTGGAAGATGACCAAGAACTCCTCGTGTGCGAACATGATGCAAGTCCATCGGTTGTCATCACAAGGATCTTGACTACTCAACCACAAGAGCATGAAGATCAACGATGAAATATCTTCCAAACACGTGTCGGCATCAATGGGAAATCTATCAAGGTGATCGTCAATGGAGGGAGTTACCACAACCTTGCTAGCACCAAGTTGTGTGAGAATCTCAACCTCACCCTCCATCCACATAAGCACCCCTACCACGTGCAATGGATAAGTGACCAAGGGTCCGTGAATATCAAGCATACCGTCTTGGTAACATTCTCAATTAGCCCTTACAAAGACACATTGGAGTGTGATGTAGTCCCAATGACGGTTTTCCACATGTTGCTTCGTCGACCATGGCAATTCGACAAAGGCGCTCTACATGATGGTCGCACAAATGTTTACACCTTCAAGTGGCTTAACAAGACATGTGTTTTGCAACCGATGACTCCTAGCCAAATAATTGCGGATAATTCAAAGGCTTTAGCAAGGGCGCAAACCACAACACAAACTTGTGAGAAGAACGGTGAGCGAGAGAACCACCTCATAGCACGTGAGAGCTAGAAAAACTAAGAGTGTTCTCCTTGCCACCAAAAGTGAGATGAGAGATGTGAGGAATAACCCATCCATCTTGCACTACGTCCTCATTTGCAAGGGACTAGTGCAACGAACTAATGACTTGACCAATATTCCTCCCTCTTTGATGATTGTTTTGCAGGAATTCAAGGATGTGTTCCTCGAAGAGCTCCCACAAGGGCTACCTCCTCTTCACGGAATCTAGCATCACATTGACCTCATACCCGGCGCACTTCTTCCGAACTGCGCTGCCTACCGCACGAACCCGAAGGAGCCAAAAGAGATCGAGTGTCAAATCAACCAACTTGTCTCCAAAGGTTTGATCCAAATAAGCACTAGCCCGAGTGTGGTACCCGTGATTCTTGTTCCAAAAATGGATAATACGTTGCGGTTATGCATGGAATGCCGTCCAATCAATGCTATCACCGTGCGTTATCGACATCACATACCACTTCTCGATGACATGCTTGATGAGTTGTGTGGAGTCACTATTTTCTAGAAAATTGATCTCCGTAGTGGTTACCATCAAATACGCATGGCGGAAGGTGATGAGTGGAAAACTGCCTTCAAGAGCAAACTTGGTCTCTATGAATGGTCGGTCATGCCTTTTGGCTTATCTAATGCCCCATCCACCTTCATGCGCCTTATGAATAATATTTTGAGTTATCTCATTGGAAAAAGTGTTGTTGTTTATTTCGATGATATACTTGTTTATAGCAAGTCACTTGAGGAACATGTTACACATGTCAAGGAGGTCTTGCAAATCCTTCAACATGAAAAGCTATATGCTAATCTTCCCAAGTTCACTTTTGCTAAAGACGAGTAGATTTTCTTGGATTTTTCGTTTCTTCGAAGGGCATTGAAGTTGATGTTTCCAACGTTCATGGCAATGGAACATTCCTTTCCACTTTTGTGAATGGAGATCACTGACGAGCAAAAACAAAGTAGAGAGTTGGGTACTGGATTCCCAGTTAAGGTGGTTAGGTACCAAAAGTGATAAATAGGCCCAATTTGGGTTACTTAACCCTACTTTTCCTTTTGATTTCGACTATGAAGTGGAATAGAACAAAATCGAATGTTTCAAATAGAACTGAAACGAATCGAATGTGTTTAGAGTTAACGACATACGAGATTGGCCCATCCCCACAAATGTGTCTGAGCTCCGAAGTTTTCATGGGTTGGCCGGTTTCTATTGCTGCTTTGTGAAAGACTTTTCTACCGTTGCTTGTCCTCTCAACAAATTGACCAAAAAGAATGTCACCTTCGTGTGGGGCAAAGCACAACAAAAAGCTTTTGATGAACTTAAAAATAGGCTCACCGAAGCACCTCTTCTTGCGTTACCGATTTCACAAAAACTTTTGAGATAGAGTGTGACACTAGTGGTATTGGCATTGGAGGAGTCCTCATGTAAAATTGGCGTCCTATTTCCTACCATAGCGAGAAACTTGATGGTGCTCGCCTTAACTATCCAATTTATGAGAAAGAGCTTTTTGCCTTAGTTCGTGTTCTTCAAGTTTGGCAACACTACCTTTGGCCTAAGGAATTTATCATACATTATGACCATGATTCGTTGAAATATCTCAAAGGCCAAGCCAACTTGAGTAAGCGACACGCTAAGTGGGTTGAATTTATGGAATCTTTTCCTTACATTGTCAAGTATAAGAAGGGCAAAGATAATGTAGTTGCAGACGCTTTGTGTCGCAAGCACACAAGCCTTCTTACTCATCTTTAAGTAAACATGTTGGGTCTTGATGAAATCAAAACTTTGTATTCTTCTGACCCGTTCTTTGGACCAATTTTTGCAAAGTGCTCTATTGATAAAGGAATTGAAGATTTCTATTTGCATAAAGGCTTTCTTTTAAAACAAAACAAGCTTTGCATTCTGAAGTCATATCTTCAACTTTTGCTTCTCCAAGATTCACATGGTGGAGGCCTCATGGGTCACTTTGTCCATGACAAGACATTGGACATGCTCGCCACTCATCACTATTGGCCCAATATGAAGTGAGATGTGGAGTGCTACTTTCAACGATGCACGACATGTGTTCAAGCTAAGTTGCAAGCTAACCCTTATGGTATTTATATGCCATTGCCTATTCCTCATGCACCATGGTCGAACATTAGCATGGATTTCGTGTTAGTCTTTCCAAGGTATAAGCATGGTCATGATTATATATTTGTTGTCGTGGATCGATTCTCAAAAATGGCACACTTCATACCGTGTCATAAAACCGACAATGATTCACATATTGCCAATTTGGTTTTAGGGAAATTTTCCGTCTTCATGGTGTGCCAAGAACAATTGTATCCGACCGCGACGTCAAATTCATGAGCTACTTATGGAAGACCCGCATGGCCAAGCTTGGCGTCAAGCTAATATTCTCTTCCGCATCGCACTCGCAAACCGATGGCCAAACCGAGGTCGTCAACCGAAGCCTCGGGACTCTCCTTCGTGTACTGATCAAGAAGAACTTGAAGGGTTGTGAGGCATGCATTCCCCACACCGAGTTTGCCTACAATCGAGCCAAGCACTCGAGTCCCTTCATGATCATCTATGTATTCGAGCCCCTCACCGCGCTCGACATCCTACCACTACCTCTCCACGAGCGCACCCACATGGGAAAAGCGCGCCCAAGCTATGAAGAAGCTTCATGAAGAAATAAGAGATACTATCAAACAACAAGTCCTTTGCCAAGCTTCAAGGTTAAACAAGGATAAGAAGGAGATGATCTTTGAAGAAGGTGACCTTGTGTGGATACACTTGAGCAAGGACCACTTCCCGAAGGAACGTGATTCCAAGCTCAAACCAAGAATAGATGGTCCCTTCAAGGTCCTCAAGAGAATACACAACAACGCCTACACCATCGACATTCCAACCTCCAAGTACCTTGTGAGCAATACATTCAACGTGATGTAGCCCGGCCTATGACCGTTACCACATCAAAGTCTCCAACTTATGACAAGTCGTCATGGACTCCAAAGGTGAATCTGTTCCTCTATGCGAGCCCAATTCCTACCCAATTGAATGGTATGCTACTTCATACTCCATCACATATTCATGATAGGTTCATACCGACAAGTATGGATGCTTAGAAGAGAAGATGGAAGAGGCAGAGCCAAACCGGCGCCACCAGATCCACCGCCAGAACATCCGGCGCTAGAACCGGCGCACCGGAATCGACGCCGACCAAACCGGCGACCAGACCGGCGGACCGGAAGTCCAACTGGACCTGCATACCGAAGGCCAATCTGGCGCCGACCAGAAATATCGGTGGCCGCCAGAAATCCCGGTGCCAGATCCGGCGCCGCCGGACTTATTGCCGGAAATCCCGCCAGCACACGGATCTGGGTTTGATTCCATGGAATAGTCCCTTGACTTACCCCTTTGCCTAAACTACCCCCATTCTAGTGGCTAGCCTATAAATAGAGCCCCCACCCCTCATGTATCACTTAGGCATACATGATGGACTAGAGACAACCCCCTTTGTGGAATCTCTAGTTTTGCCTCATCCCCTTCTACCAAAGGGGATCGATTATCGTCACCACCTTGTTGGAGTTTGCATCGCGCCTCCCTTGTTGTACAAGGCCTTGGCATCGGTGTCCCTTTGCCAAGACATCAAGATCCTCTCCAAGGTGTTCTTCCCTCTCTACGTGGGATCGAGGGAGCACATTGACTGATCTTTCCTTGTGAGGATTCTATCGGACCGGTGGCCATCAGCGGGAGCAATCGGCCTTGTATCGTGTGAGTTTTGCGTGTGTTCATCGTGGTCTTTGCGAGGTATGCATCCGCTTCCGCTACCTTCTCCCATTCCCCTCGCTTTCCCATTGATTTGACCACGAGATCCATGAAGATCGGGCCACCCTTGTGGCTACCCCTTAGCATATGGTATCAGCAGCTTTTGGTTGCCACAGATTCCTCATCGATTTGGTCTTTTCCCCATAATTCGAAAAATTTCACCAAAAATAGCCCTAATTCGTGTTTTGGATCGATCTGTGATTTGAGTGCGTTTTGGTAGGTTTTGATCTATGGATTACTTGCTAAACTTGTTGATTTACCTTTTCCTGCGTTCCCATGGCCTAATTCCATCATTTACCCCTCAGATCTGAAGTTTTTCCTCGAGTTTTTCCGTAGAAATCGCGGATTTTTGCGTCCCGAACGCGTTCTGGCGCCAGGTCCAGCAGACCGAAGTTGAAACCTAGATTTCCGGTGAACCAGCCCTGCCGCCGGAATTTCTGGCTCCAGGTCCGGTCCCGCCGATTTGGCCGCCAACAGATTCAGCCCCGCACTGTTTGGAGCATAACTTTTGCAGACGAATTCGGATTTTGGTGTTCTTTAACTCGTTTTGAAGAGGAGAAGGAGCTCTACATCAAAATATCCGTGGTTCGTGCTATCTAATCCATAAAATTCCGTGAGAAAGGTAGAATCCACCAATAAAGGGTGAAGATCGGCGAGGAATGATATATACATTCCGCGACTTCTCCCCACTTGCATCCATTTGTGAGCCACACTATATTTGCGTTCAACAAACACCTATTGAGACTAGTTTCTCCTATGATTGCTTGGGCTATGCACATTTGATACTTGTAGAATACCGAGTAAAAGTTGTGAGCGCGCTATCTCATATATTTATCTTGTATAGTTGTTGGCACAAGAGGCAAGTGAAAAAGAAAAAGAAAGAAAAATAAAAAAATAGAAAAATAAAGAAACAAGTGCCTCATAGAATAGGAAGCGCAAGCTCGATGAACATCAAATAGGTGGTACTTACTGTGCATATCTTGTAGCCCACCAATTTTATTGCAATCAAACTAGCGTCTGTCCTTGCACTTGTACGACACAAGCTTATAGTCTTTGATAGGTAATCATTTGGTTCTTAGCTCACTTTCTCCATTGCACAAGTCACATTCATCCCACCGTGTGTGTTTCCTTGTACATAATTCATATCTTGTGGATTGACTTGTTTGCTTTGTGATCATCGTGGTTCTTTACTTGCCATTACAATATCTTGATTTCGGATTGTTCTTGGACACGCCACCTTCCATACCTATCCACCATAAGCTTTGTGTGTGTGTTTTTTAGTGGTTAGTTGGTTTTGGTGTTCCGCGTGAACTTCACTTTGCTTGGTTTTGATTGCTCTCAAGTGTTTCCACTTGCACGATACTATCTTCCAAGGTAATGTAAGGTTTGACCTTGCATCCCTAAACCCCCTACCACTTCGATATACACCACTTGGTCTTGTGAATCATGTCTAGGGACTCCGGAACCGAGGATGATATATATGAAGAATCCATGATGAGCCACCACGACAACGACTCCACAAGTATAGTGGACATGATGAAGCACTACACCGACAATGGCTCCGCATGCTTTGAGGACCCGGAGCATTACACCTATGATGGCTCCACATGCATGGAAGACATGGAGCACGTCATCAACTATGGATCCTCAAGCATGGAGGAATTGGAGCTCAACATCGACAATGGCTCCTCATGCATGGAGAACTACACCGAAAATGGCTCCACATGCTTGGGTGATATGGAGTACTACATCAACAACGACTCCCCAAGCATGGACGACTTCGAGTGCTACAACAACGATGCCTCACCAATCATGGAGGAGATGGAGAACTTCACCCACTTCAAGGGCACTTCCATGAGCCATGAAGAATACCTCCACCGCTTGGAGATGGAGGAGTACTATGCCAAGCTAGCGGAGACACATAATCAAGAAACCATTACCTTCAAGGCCAAGCGTGGCACACTAAACAGAACCACCTACTTCGATGATCCACCTCCAAGGCGTTGGGCGCCACCACCTACATGGCGTCATGCACCACCATCTCCAAGGCGACGAGAGCCATCACCTCCAAGCCGTCAAGCGCCACCATCTCCAAGGCACCAAGCACGACTATCTCCAAGCCGTCAAGTGCATCTACCTCCAAGGCATCAAGTGCCATCTACTCCAAGAAGAGTGGCGCCCAAACATCATCTTCCAAAAGAGGCGCCACAAAACAAGAATCTTCATCGACAAACATCCTCTCGAGATCATCACCAACATCAAGAGGATACAAGACGTCGTTCAAGGCATCTTCACCATGAAGGCGGAGAATACATGTTGAGCACCATCCATAATGCTCAACCAAGATCAAGAAGTGTAGCATCCCAATTGTCTAACAATTGTAATGCTACTTGGTCTAGTAATATAATGGCTACTTCCTATATATAATTGTTGCATCATAATTATATCATGCTCATGCCATCATGCCACCTTGCATTTGAGCATCATATAAAACCCTTTATTTTGGTTCTTCTCTCATATGCATTACTATTTGTATTTGGCTCTCGTTAAATTGTATTTGATTCTTGATAAATGCTTGGTGCCCAAATTGAGTTGGGGGGCATATCTTTTATTCCACTCCACCCCTTTTTCTTTGTCACCACCTTATAATTCCACCATCCTAATTACCCATAGGCTTTTATTTTCTTTTGGGTATTTAATCTAGCTCATGGAAGATAGGATGACATTCTAGTCTATTCTAAGTCAAAGGAAGAACATGAAGAACACCTTCGGTGTGTCCTAAACAAGCTTCGTGAGAACCGCATGTATGCAAAGTTCTCTAAGTGTGAGTTCTGGCTGCCTCAAGTCACCTACCTTGGTCACGTCATCTCTGCCAAGGGCATTGCCGTCAACCTAGAAACTATTAAGACAATTATGGACTGGCTTCCACCCATAAATGTCAAAGAATTCCGGAGTTTCCTTGGTTTGGCCAGTTACTGACGTCGCTTCGTTCAAAACTTCTTGAAGATTGCGAAGCCTCCTACCGATCTCCTCAAGAAAGGCAAGAAATACCTTTGGACTCCTGCATGTCAACCAAGCTTTGAAACACTCAAAAAGAAGGTCACTTCCACACCAGTCTTAGTTCCTCCAGATACATCAAAGCCTTTCCAAATATTCTGTGATGCCTCATTGCAAGGATTGGGTGCGGTCCTTATGCAAGAAAAGCAAGTTGTTGCTTATGCCTCTCGATAGTTGAAGACGCATGAGATCAACTATCCTACACATGACCTCAAACTCGCAGCAGTTGTCTTTGCTTTGAAAGTATGGAGGCATTACTTGCTTGGCAACCGTTGTGAGATCTTTTCTGATCACAAGAGTCTGAAGTATATCTTCACACAGCCTGATCTCAACCTTCGTCAGAGGAGGTGGATTGAAACAATCAACGATTTCGATTTGACCATCAACTACACTCCGGGCAAAGCTAATGTCATGGCCGATGCTCTCAGCCGAAAAGCTGATGTCAACAACCTCATGGTGGAAGAACAACAGCCTCTCTTGTGCGAGGAATTTCGCAAGCTCAACCTTGAAATTGTGGATCAAGGGTATCTTCTGAACCTTCTGGCAACTCCTCTCTTGGAAGAAAAAGTTTGCTCCATTCAACTCGGTGATCCTTACACTAAAAAGATCATCTCCAACATTCAACTTCCGAAGTATGAGTCTTTCCACGTTGACGACCAAGGCACTCTTTTCTGTGAACACCGGATGTTTGTTCCGAACTACCCAGGTCTAAGAGAGCAAGTTCTTAAGGAGGCGCATGATTTTGTTCTTTCTATCCACCCTGGCAGCACTAAGATGTACATGGACTTGAAAACACAATATTGGTGGCCTGGTTTGAAACGATATTGTGCCAAGTATGTCTCAGAGTGTGATGTCTGTCACAGAGTTAAAGCTGTCCATCAGAAACCTTCCGGTCTTCTATAGCCATTGAAGCCTCCCGAATGGAAATGGGAGAAAGTAGAGATGGACTTCATCACTGGTTTTCCAAGGTCGCAGAAGGGAAACAATGCAATCTTTGTTGTCATCGGCAGGCTTTCTAAAGTAGCTCACTTCTTTCCAGTCAAAGAAACAATTTCTGCAATTCAGTTGGCTGAGATCTATATCAACAGAATTGTCTCTCTGTATGGAGTTCCTCTTGAGATCAGTTCAGACAGTGGAAGCATCTTCACTTCCATGTTCTGGGGAAGTTTCCAAAATGCTTTGGGAACAAAATTAAACTCCAGCATAGCTTACCACCCTCAGTCGCAAGGACAAGTTGAAAGGATCAATCAGATTCTGGAAGATATGCTCCGTGCTTGCATTATCTCTTTCGGCATGAAGTGGGAAGAATGTCTTCCTTATGCTGAATTCTCTTACAACAATAGCTTCCAGAAAAGTCTAAATATGGCACCATTTGAGGCTCTCTATGGTCGCAAATGCAGAACTCCGATTGGTTGGTCGGGCGCAGGTGAAAGAATAATGTTTGGCCCCGACATTGTAACTCAAGCGGAGGAGAAAGTTCACATCATTCTTGAAAACCTAAAGATTGCTCAAAGTCGCCAGAAGAGCAATTATGACAGAAAGCACACGGACATGGAGTATGTCCCCGGTGATCTCGTTTACCTTCGTGTCACTCCCATGAGAGGCACGCACCGCTTTGGCATCAAAGGAAAGCTGGCTCCTAGATACATCGGTCCTTTCAAAATTCGTGGAAGGAGAGGAGAAGTTGCTTATGCTCTTGAGCTCCCTGAAAAACTCAAGGTCCATGATGTTTTCCACATCTCCCAACTCAAGAAGTGCTTCAAGGATCCCGGCAGGACCGTGGACCATGAACTCATCAATCTCCAAGAAGATTTGTCTTATCAAGAACACCCCATAAAAATCCTTGAAGTCGCAGAAAGAAGGACTCGCAACAAGTCCATCAAGTTCTGCAAGGTGCAGTGGTCGCACCATTCCGTTGATGAAGCCACTTGGGAACGTGAAGATGAGCTCCGTGCCAAGTATCCTACCCTCTTTGAGTCTTCTTCTTCTTCCTAGAATCTCGGGGCGAGATTCCTGTTTAGTGGGGGAGAGTTGTAGCATCCCAATTGTCTAACAATTGTAATGCTACTTGGTCTAGTAATATAATGGCTACTTCCTATATATAATTGTTGCATCATAATTATATCATGCTCATGCCATCATTTCACCTTGCATTTGAGCATCATATAAAACCCTCTCTTTTGGTTCTTCTCTCATATGCATTACTATTTGTATTTGGCTCTGGTTAAATTGTATTTGATTCTTCATAAATGCTTGGTGCCCAAATTGAGTTGGGGGCATATCTTTTATTCCACTCCACCCCGTTTTCTTTGTCACCACCTTATAATTCCACCATCCTAATTCCCCATGAGCTTTTATTTTCTTTTGGGTATTTAATCTAGCTCATGGAAGATAGGATGGACCCAATTCAATTTTCTTTTGCTTGGCCTTTATTCCATAATTTGGTAATGCATGGGAATCATGCCTTGTTAATTATTTTGTTTTCACAAGATTAAAACTTGGCATTTAATGCCTTTGCATGGGCCATGCAACCATCACCATTTCTTTTATTTTGGCTTGTCTTTGGTTTTGAGTGGATCCTTTTCCTTGTGAGGCTTTTCTCTTCCTCTCACCATCTCCACCTCTTCACCCTCATCATCCATGCCATGCATGATCATGTGAGACACTATCCACACCCTTTTTTTTCTCCTATACACTTGCTCATGCCATGATCATACCACCTTAAAGGAAACCCTACACCATGTCCTCCCCATCTCCTCCTTACCCTAAACTCTAGTTGCAATCATCATCCTACCTTAACCATGTTAATCTACCACCTTAGATTATCCTAAACCCTCTACTCTCTCTCTTTTCTCTCTACCTAGCCGAGCTCTTCTTTCTCTCTCTCTAAACCGGGGCATCACCCCTGACCTACCCCACCATGCCTACCCTACCTATGCTACCACCCCATCTACCCCAACCCTAACTAAAAACCCTAACCCGAGCCACCCTCTCTAACCAACCCTAGCTTCTACCCGAGCTCCCTTCCTTTCTCTATGCCATGCTAGCCCCAGCCCGAACCTGCCCCGCCTTAACCTCTTCCTGGCCCACCTGCCATGCCCCTGCCTGCCCAAGCCGAGCCCCAGCTTGAGCACGCGAGGAGGAGGAGGAAAAGGTGGCCGAAGCCACCTTTATCCCTACCCCGCTCCCACACGTCACCCCATCCCCTTCCCTATCTACTCCCTTGCCTAGCATCGCCAGATCCACCCCGGAGCCCTGCCACTCCCCTCTTCTTCTCCACCAACACCATCTTCCCTCTCACCGGTCACCTCCAGTACAACCGCCATATCCTCGTTCCAACCAGCGTGGGCAACTTGGAGGTGGTCGAGGAGACCGAGGAGGTTCCCCTGCTTCACCCTGTACGCACCAGCGAGGAGGAGAAGGCCAGAACACGCCGCACCCCGACGCGACCACCGAAACCCTAGCGCCGCTGTTCGCCTGCTTCACCGCCGATCCGCTACTTCCCCGGCCGATCCTCCACCACCGACGACCTCGCGGTGAGCTTCCGTCTCTCCCAGACAACCTCTCCGTGGCCGTTGCTTCCTGTAGTCGCCGGGCTTTTCACCGAGCGGTCTCCGCGTGCCGACGTGCGCTGGCGTCTGCCTGATATCACGCCGCGCAACCGCTCTTCTAGTCGTCTAGCCCCCTCTTGCCAACACCCCCACACCTACCGCGCTGGCTCCGTGCCTCTACGCACGAGCCCCAGGTTGCGGGATCGAGTCCCCGCCTCGCCGCGCCGCGCGCCGCGTGCGTCTGTCAGATCCATCAGACGAGAAGAAGATCCACAGTACCGCGACACCCTTTTTGCACATACACCCCTGCGTCTTTTGCCGGCTCAACCCGCGGTCCAAACCGACCCCACCTGTCTGTGCCTGTGGGCATTTTACAAAAAAGGACTCCGGTTTTCGTAACCTTAACCCGCGCTCTAGTACGCCCCCACCTGTCAGCCTCTGCGGGCTCAGCCGCTGGCACGTGGGCCCAAACCCGCTGGTCCCACCTGGAAGTCACAACGGCTAGGCAAGCCTGAGGTGCAAAAAGTTCTTTGCGCGCTGCGTCGCCCAGTCAGGCCGGTCCCACCCGTCAGCGACTGGGGCTGGGTCTGATTGAGTATAAAATGGTTTCTGCTTTTCTGTTTTTAATTCAACTTTTCCGGAAATTGTTAAATACAAATTCAAATCAGATTTTAAATAACTTTTAAAGTATAAATCCAAATAATACAAATGATATATGTTTTTGAATCAGAAAAATGTGAGGAATTCAAATATGCCATTCAAAATATTATTTGAGCACTTTAAAATTTCGAGATAATTAAAATTACTTTAAAATGCCCTTTTTCTTAATAAATTCAGAACTTTAATTCTATAACCCCAAATTCAACAAATAATATGTCTAAATTGATCAGCGCGACGAGCCCGTTCTATCTATGCATTCCTTATGATGAACTGAAGCATGCATCATGTCATTATTAAAAATAAGAACTGTTTATGACCATAAAACTTGGCTAAATAAATAATAAAAATGCTTTACTCTCGTACCCACACCTCACTCTTGCCATGCTACTTTAATGCCATGCAAATTGTGCATCATTCATCATGGCATGCTTGTTTGCTTGTCGCATTTTAATTTATATGCTTGTGCATTTTATTTATGTTGGCCCTTGTTTGTTTGGTTCTTCTTCCAATAGACGCCCAGCAGGAGAATTACCAGGAATCGCAGGAGTTCTACCCAGATCCATCTCTCGCTTCAACTGAGTTGCCAGGCAAGCACTACCACATGCTTGCATACATATAGTACCTATTGCCTCTATCTTATTCTTGCATCATTGAGTCACGATTGCATTAAATTGAATCCCAAGTACTGCATAGCCTTTATTTTTAAACCCCACCAAAGCTTGTTCCTCCATCCCATGAGCCATTACTACAGGAGTTGTTTGAGCCATGCGAGTCGTAGAAAAGCATGTGTAGGGTATGTGAATGTCTGATGGATAACGAGGTACTTAAACAACTTAACCTGAGTAGTAATGGGATAACTAATGAAAGAGGCACCGGTGAGCAATATCTGCTATTTGGTTTTTCATGCTCACTTGTGTCCCGTAGGACCCCGAGTACTTGATTCATGTTCCTTGATTATTCGCACTATCCACATCCGGGAGGCCTTATGGACCTCCCTGAGCCAGAGCTTGATTCATTCTTATTTCTTGGGGCCACAAAGTAGTTTGGGGTTTTGTTACTATATTGTACTTATGCCATGCATTACTGTTTTATTTAAGATTGTGCGAGGAGCACCTGTACTGTTTAAGAATTGCGGAGTGTTTTCGCGGTATCGACAAGCCCAGTCACATTTTCGGGTTCCCAGTCGTTTACAGCCATTGGCGCAAACCTTGAGTCTGTCTCGGAGTCAGCTAGCTTCGTTGCGGGTAGCTTAATGGGGTGGCCCCCTGAAATATTTATGAATCCTGTGATCGCTTTGTCGTGAATGCCTCGTTGGGTTTTGAGTTGGTTTTTCTGAGGTTGATCGAGTGTGTGTTGCTATTCGTGCACCCCTGCAGGGTAAATATTTCTGAACGCCATGTCTGCGGTTATGGACAACCTGGAGCACAGTTTCTCGATCATAGACAAGTCTAACTAAAGTACCGCTTTTAAATTGACTAAGTACCTGAATAGTAAATAGGCAATACTCATGGAATGGTTAATAAAACTGCCAACGGTTGGTGGGTTGTTCGCCCGCTTCCTCGTTGGTAAGCGAGGAGGAGGATGGATCTGTTAATTATACTGTTACAACTGTTGTTCTTAATTCACGGACATCCGTCTATCATTGGTTAGGCGGATGGTTAGCGAGTATCTTTAGACTTGTTAGTTGTTATCTTTTGCTGCAATTGCATCACCCCATGTTGTGTCCCCTTTAGCGGCATAAAGACTTGCTGAGTACCCCTAGGGTCTCACACGATAAATTGTTTGATTCAGATGAATAGGTGTACTCGCAAGAAGGATACTGGGTGGAGGAGACGGATGATGTTGGCAACGATCACTCGGTGTAGAGATTCCGAGAACGGGGATCCATGAGATCTATGGGCGGGATGTGTTTATTTATGTGGCATCTTATGCCGATTTGCTTCTTATCCGTACTCGGATCTTGTTTTCCGCTTTCGCATGATACTCTGATGTTTGATGTATGAGGAGCTATCCGAAACTATTATATCCATCTAGGATATTTGGATCTTGCCGTATGGCGTTGCAATATTTCCATTTCTTTTAGATGGAATGGCTCTGAGGACTGTTGTATGTGGCTTGCATACATACTCACTTGTGTATGTAGTTGATCCCTTCGCCTGCCGATTACGCCACTCGTTCTTGTCCCGATGTCCTGAAATTGGTTAGGACGACCGAAAGGTCTACCGTGAGTGGCCCTGGGCCCCACCGTACTATTTTAACCACTTTCGCTCATCCAGGCATGTAACTAAGAGCGTAATTCACCGAGGTAGTTACAAAAAGGCACCACCATGAAAAGAAGAGTGCCAAGGACAAGGAGCATCGTCGCGAGCGTCATGTGGATGACCAAGTATGCCATCTACATCAACCTTTGGCAAGGCACGCCAATGACCTACGTCGACACCATCATAAGGCAACTTCCACTACTCGTGCCACCACCAAAATGGCACCAAGATCAAGCTATCCTCCACGCCATCAAGATTCAATGCCCAACTTTGACGTCCTAGATGACGGATGCAACCTCATGGAGGAGGAAGATGAAGACCTCAACTTTTCCAAGTTGGACGAGTATGTCAAGAGGATGGCTACACAAGCCAAGGTGGCCACGGCGAAGGATGAGCAATATCCAACTAAAGAGCCTATGCTACAAGATGGCGACGACAAGGTCAAGATTCGTGAGAATGGGATTTTCCCTTCACCAAAGGAGGTGCATGGAGTTGAGAGAACCGAGCCTACCACCATAAGCTTGAGTGATGATGTGGTACCAATCACATGTGATTATGAGAACCACTTAGCCCACTTGAGTGAAAACAAGAGTGAGATGAGCGACTCCACCATATGTGAGATTGAGTGCTTCCACTTGGAGGGCATGAATAATACACCTAGTGAGTTGAGAGTGGTAGTTGATAGGTCTGTGAGACCACTTTGATGGCTAACGACTTACCCTCCACCTCTAGTGTGTTTTCTCATGATGTGCTAGGTTCCATGGATCAAGAAGCGCCAAGCTTGGAGATGATGATGCCTCCAACCGAGAAGATGAACATGGTGGATGAAGATGATACCATCCCCATACAAGAAGAAGAAGTCGCCCGCATGCAGGCCAATACTACCACAACACCCACTTCATATGAGAGGTATGAACAAGGTAAAAATAAGGGTGTTGATGATGCCATGATCCCACTAGTGGACATGATGATTTGTGATGACTTGCATGTTATGGATGATACTTGTTACATGACATATGTTCCATTCTTATTACCATGTGTTGATTTTGCTATGCATCATGATGACCATGTGGAATCCTTCTATTATCATGATATATCCATAGACATCATATGCTCTAAATGTTATGTTGATGATATCATTGCTTGCACTTTGTTGAACAATTGCTCTTTCCAATGTTTTGCTTGCAATGATGTTACCAATTGTACCCCTCGAACCATGATTTGTCATGAATGTTTTACAATCTCTCTCGTTGCTTGTAATAAGATGAATAATTGCTCTTTCACTTGTTTTGCTTGCAACAATAATTCTAATATGGTTTATATTGAGATGGCCCCCATAGCTTTCTCAACTTTTGGAGATTTTAGTAAATGCCATGACAAGCATGTTCCCCACTTGCGTACTCACCATGCACCTATGTTACACTTGATTGACACTAATGGTGATGTGCACAAGAAGAGATACGTCAAGGTGGATGATGTGTTTCTCTACCATGCACACACGTTCTTCCTTTTGTGTTTGATGTGTGTAGGTACCCGCACAAGAATGTCAACCTCGGTTGAGCACGAGTTGACAAAATGAGATCTAGAGAGCATCCCCAAGTGAGCTCAAGATCGAACCCAGCTCTTATACCTTTTGCATGCCTTGCATCTTTCATGTTGTAAAATTGCTCTTTCCTATGGTTTGATTGCAAGAATGTTAATGGTATTCTTTCACCTTGTGACAATCATGTTTCGTTGATATTGGATATTGATGCTTTGTGTGTTGCCACAAAAATGTTGAACAATTTCTCTTTCCGATGTTTTGTGTGCAACCATAATGCCAATTTCAGCATGTATTGTCACGAGAGCTTCCAAGTCTCTCGTATTGTTGTTGCAACAAACATAAGGACCACTTGCTCTTTCATATGGTTTATTTACAAACACGTTGTTTTTGCTTCCGCTTGCGATACTCATACCCCCATGATATTGGCTTTTGATGATATGTGTATGGCATCCAACATATTGAACAATTGTTCTTTCCAATGGTTGGTTTGCACACATAATGATCTTGCTTTGGATATTCTTCCGCATGTGTTTTTGCCGAATTCTCCTACTCTTGCATCAAAGATGTTGATCCATATCTTAGTCAATTGCTTTGAGTGCCACACTAAGATGTTCTATGGAGTTTTTGAGTTCCCACATTTGGATGATGTTCAAACGATTTCCATGCACTTTGACCTTGCATATGCATCCGGTTTGCTATACTTGAGTTTTGATAATAGTGTTGTGAACAAGAATGGACATGCCACAAATGACATGCTCCTCTATCACACACAAACATATGTTGCTTGGTATTTGTTGTGTGAAGGTACAATTGCTTCTGCGTCAACCTCTATGGACAAAGAGTTGACAAGACGAACCATAGAGAGTTACCTAGTGCTGCTCCTCACCGAGCTATCTCTACATCCTAAGGTGACTCCACTCTACTTGAGGACTCATGCTATAATTTTATGAATTGGCTACGCTTTGAGTGTTGCTTTGCTTTTGTGAGCTTGGTAGGCTTCATGGAAGGTTAAGGAACATTGAAGTGTTGTCAACTCAATCTTCTCGAAGACGACTATATGCTGAACCCCAGGATCAAGAAGGTCTCTCGGCATCTTCTACTTTGTGTTGATCGTGTAGAGTCGAGTCGAACTCTTTTTTAAGGAGGGAGATGATGTAGCCCGACCTACGGTCGTTACCACACCAAAGTCTCCAACTTATGCCAAGTTGTCATGGACTCCAAAGGTGAATCTATTCCTCTATGCGATCCCAATTCCTACCCTATTGAATGGTATGCTACTTCATACACCATCACATATTCATGATAGGTTCATACCGATGTGTACGGAGGTTTGGAAGAGAAGATGGAAGAGGCAGAGCCAAACCGGTGCCACCGGATCCACCACCAGAACTTCCGGCGCTAGCACCAGCGCACCAGAATCGAAACCGACCAAACCGGCGACCAGACCGGCGGATCGGAAGTCCAACCAGACCTGCATACCGAAGGCTAATCCGGCGCCGACAGGAAATATCGGCGGCTACTGGAAATCCCGACGCCATATCCGGCGCCGCCGGACTTATTGCCAGTAATCCCGTCTGCGCATGGATCTTGGTTTGATGCCATGGAATATTCCCTTGACTTACCCGTTTGCCTAAACTACCCCCATTATAGTGGCTAGCCTATAAATAGAGACCCCACCCCTCATGTATCCCTTAGGCATAGATGATAGACTAAACATACCCCCTTTGTGGAATCTCTAGTTTTGCCTCATCCCCTTCTACCAAAGGGGATCGACTATCGTCACCACCTCGTTGGAGTTTGCATCGCACCTCCCTCATTGTAAAAGGCCTTGGCATCGGTGTCCCTTTGCCAAGACGTCAAGACCCTCTCCAAGGTGTTCTTCCCTCTCCATGTGGGATCGAGGGACCACATTGACCAATCTTTCCTTGCGAGGATTCTATCAGACCGATGGCCACCGGCGGGACCAATCGGCCTGTATCGTGAGTTTTACGTGTGTTCATCGTGTTCTTCGCGAGGTGTGCGTCTGCTTCCGCCACCTTCTCCCTTTCCCCTCGCTTTCCCATCTATTTGACCACGCGATCCGTGAAGATCGGGCCACCCTTGAGGTTACCCCTTAACACAATGTCAAGGACCTCTCACCCTACCATGGAGATGTTCGAAGATGATAACCATGAAGAGTTGAGGATGACTCTTTACCAAGGGGGGATATGATGAAACACGTCCTATGGACGCTCATACATCTACACCACCAAGTCCCCAAGTGGACCCATGACTCATGCCCGACCCAAGCTCCTCCAAGCTAAGGTGAATTCGCTCCTCTCCTCATGTGACTTCGATACATCCTTGGATGGCATACTAATTCATGCAAATACACTATGCATTCTCAGCTATGAAGCCCCAATGCATCACCAAGCCCCTATGGATGAAGTGGAAGGAGCAGGCCAAGGAGAAGAAGCTGCTGGAGCTCACACACAGGAGTCTCCGGTCTGGCAGACCGGAATCTCTGGACTGGCACACCGGAATCTCCGGCCAGTCTCCGAACAAGCCTCTGGACCGAGCCCTGAGGACAGTCTGATACCCCTCCGGAGATGGACCGGAGACATACCAGAATCTCTGGCCTACACTAGAGTCTCCGGCCCGCTACACCAGAATCTCCGGACCGTGCGTCAAAAAGCATGTAAAAGCCTTTGGGACTTCATCCCATGTACCCCTTAGTCCGTCCAGAACTTATCTTTTATCCCCAAAGTACCCTTGGATTATTGGGTGGCCTATATATAGTCCCCCACATCTATTGTAAACCCTAGGCTTGATATTTGGAATTAGTGGACACCCTTTGTAGATCTATATAGTTCTTGCCTCATGCTTCTTTGATAGAGGAGCACCAAATATCCCCCATCTCGAGTTTGCATTGTGCCTCCCTTGTTGTACAAGGCCTTGGCATCGGAGTCCCTTTGCCAAGACGTCAAGATCTCACCGAGACTCCCCACTCACCATGCCGGTTCAAGAGAGAGAGAGATCTTCGCCTGACGCCGGTTCGAGAGAGAGTTATTGGCTTGTATCATGTCTTTGTGTGAGTGTGTTCATCATGTTCTTCGTGCGTGATTTCGTCGTGTTCATTCCCTGTCTCCTTCCCCTGCACTTCCCCCCTCGATTTGAAAGGGATTCGTGAAAGATCGGACACTCCCGAGGTTATCCCTCAACATACAAAGTTCACCATTAATTATAAATAAAGGAAACTCGCAACATGATCCTTAGACTGTGAGATAATGCAAATCACCATTTTGGAGGGAGCTTAGATGGTATCAAGCATCAAGCCGTAAAAGGGTGATAAAAAGGTGCCAGTCGGGTTTCTCAAAGGGGCGCGTAGAGGAGTACATATCAAGAGCAGGATTTTCCAAGTCCATGTAACAGATAAATACACATGGCCATCTCTATGATGTTGCATTAATGAAGCTTGCAAGCGTGTGACTGGGTCACGGAATACAATGACATGGGAAGGAGTAAACGAGTTCATCGGTAACGAGATCGAACAAAGGTATGGAGATACCGAAGATCAAATCTCTAGTGAACTAGGTATCAAGTGGCAAAGGGAATGTGAAACGACGTTAACGGTTCAAGCTATAAGATTCGTGAAATGTGTGCGGGTCATCATGGGCATCAAGTTCCCGCTGATGATCATTGATAGGAGAGAGGTCTCGATCATGTCCGGAGTGTTTCTGAACCCGAAGGGTGACACGCTTAAGGGTGGGGACACATAGGGATCGATATGAAACCGTAAGGGAATTGAGAGAGAGAAGCCGGAATAGTTCCGTGTAATACCCGATGTTGATCGGAGGGGTCCGGAAGGAGTACCGGAGAAAATGAGTATAATAATATATATATTTAATACTAATTGGTTGAATTAATATTAAAATATATATTTTTATTTTATTTTATAGGCAACCCTTTTGCTAATGGGACTCATGCGGAGGGGAGGCCCAAACGGGCAAGGCGCCTAGGGAGAGCCAGCTGGCTAGTGGGATCCCCACGTGGGGCCCACCTAGGCCGGTGGCTCCCCCTTATTGTCCGGTGGCTATGGAAATAGTCCCACACCACCTGCCCCTTGGGTGGTACCCCTCCCCCCCACTATATATAGGGGTCGCCCCCTCCCCTTAGAAACCATATCATTCTATCTTCTCTCTCTCATTTCCTTTGAGGGTTTCTCCGTAATATTGAAGACGGTCTCGGGGGGTTTTGAGTTCTCCACCTTCACACTACCATCGTGTGATCTTTCGTCCTTCATCTTTCTTCTTCCGCTGCTCGACTGGATCAGAGTCCAGGAGACGTCGCCTACACTGAACGTGTGTAGAACTTCGGAGGCACGACACTTGGGGTGCTTGGAGCAGCTCGTCTTCATCAACATACACCTTCCTGCGTAAGGCGTTTCTCGGTCTTCAAAGGTATGAATATCATCTTCTTTTTCCATTACTTATGTCTACATAGTATAGATCCTGGTATCAGTGTTTGCGTAGTTAGAATTTTTTTATTTTCTGCTCCGGAACCCTATAGTTTTGTCTTACTATACACTAATTAGAACTATAGAAATGTGAGAATCATGACTTGAGGAAAGACATGCCCGCAGACGAGTTCGACATCCCACGTTAACTGAATGTCTTGAAAAATACATGTGGATCAATCTAGAAGTCCAGGAGCTCACATCAACTTTGTTTTCTACACAGGGTAATCCGCTAAATACAACCATCGCTACAATGTGTCCAAAAAAATAGTTGTTTTAGACAAACTTTTTATATCGGTTGTAATCCATCAATCAAAGCTAATTTTCCCAATATTATTGCAGCCAAACCAAAGTTTAATTTTATTTACATATTCAGTAAGAATGCCATCTATTCCTAGTTTATATACATATGGCTTTCATATTGCAAAAAGAACATTTTTAAAGAGAGTTCCTCCAGATACGTGATGAATACAAATTGCAGCGAAGGAATTAGCATCGGGCAAGTCTCACTGATGCAAAATTTCAAATAACATTGTTAAACATCTCCTCTTGTCGTCCATCTCACAATGGATTGATGAGACAAAAAACATATAGGAAGAAATAATCCAAGTCATTCCATAATTTCTCATATTTTGTCAAATAGGCAAACAGAAACTCATACATACATCTCCTCTTACCATCTCACAATGGATTGATCATACCAAAAAACATCCAAATTATTCCATAATTGCTTATATTTTGGCAAAGAGGCAAAGTGGCAAACTGCAAGTATTCCGTACACCCGGCTTCAGATCAACCGTAAGTAATGGATACATGTTCAGAAACTTGACATTGAAATAACCGTAGAGAAAATACAAATAACTCAAACCATAATTAGATGAGGCTTTATGCAGCAAGTGACCTAGGAATGCAAACCTTTATGGATTTCGATGGTGCAACCTACTGCTCTGTCTTTACTTTGAATTACCTACATATCTACACAACAAATGTGTCAATAATGTATCATATACCTTTTCCTAAAACCCCCAAAAAAATGTTTCTCTCATTATTTCTTACTCAAAGAAAACAAGATATACTCATTGGACACCTTCCTTGAGAGGAAGCTTCAGATGACATCTACAAGCAAAAAAAGGCAACCAGGGAATTAATCATATGCGCAAGGTATGTACAAAATATAAAGTGGCCAACCAATTAGCTAAAATACCAAGAAAAATAACATTCTTAGAGAGAGTTCCTCCAAAAATACGTGATGAATATAAATTGCAGCAAAGGAATTAGCATCAAGCAAGTCTCACTGATGCAAAATTTCAAATAACATTGTCAAACATCTCCTCTTACCCTCCATCTCACAAAAGATTGATCAGATGAAAAAACATGTAGGAAGAAACAATCCAAGTCTTTCCATAATTGCTCATATTTTGGCAAAGAGGCAAACTGCAACTCATCCATACATCTCCTCTTACCATCCATCTCACAATGGATTGATTAGACAAAAAAATATAGAGGAAAAAATCATCCAAGTCACTCCATAATTGCTCATATTTTGGCAAAGAGGCAAAGTGGCGAACTGCAACTCATCCATACACTCGTCTTCAGATCAGCTATAAGTAATGGATACATGTTCAGAAACTTGACACTGAAAACAACCGTAGAGAAAATACAAATAACTCAAACCATAATTAGATGAGGCTTGATGCAGTGGGTGAAAGAATATTTCATGATCTCTAGTGTTTTGTGTGTTAGATAACAATGCCAAGGATTATTTAATTGTGAGTTTAGTGGTGCAGAATTTTTTCACACTAAAATGGAGCTAAACCAGTGTTTTGTGCGGCGGATAATCCGCCCCTACCAAGGGACGGATTATTTGCCCCACAGAGTTCGTCAATGCCCAAGACGTGTCACGCAGAAGGGGGCGGAGTTTCCTCGGATTAACCGTCTAGGGCCGGAGCTTTTGCCTGGGCTGGATAATCCGCCCCTCCTGGGGGCCAGATAATCCACCCCCATGGAGTTTTCCAAAGTCTGCCAAGCCGAGTCACAGAGAAGGGGGCAGAGTTTCCCCCGGATTAACCGTCTAGGGCCGGAGCTTTTGCCCGGGCCGGATAATCGGCCCCACCAAGGGGCCGGATAATCCGCCCCACCAAGTTTTCCAAAGGCGACCAAGGCACGTCATGCAGAGAGGGGGCGGACATTTGGTCCGGATTATCCAATTCTAGGCCCCGGCCGGATAATCTGGCCCCCACTTAGGCCGGATAATCTGGGGCCCGATTCGTCCAACGATAGCTTTTGGATGGGATATAAATATCCCTTCAGATCCCCATTTCAGGTATTGGATCCTGCGATGAAGCTTTGCCCTTTTCATAACGATTCAAGCGTGATCTCCATCTTCATCCTCTCAAAGGCTTCGGGCTTTGGGGAATCAAAGGAGGAGAATTTGATCTTCATCGGCATCCCTCAAGATCTTCACTTCCCTCAAGATTGAAAGATATAATAGAGAAGCTATGATACCATCTAAGCTCGAGGATGTATGGATCCCCAAGGTATTAATAACTATTGGAAAAGATACACATTGATGAGGACATCCCTACAGTTACACCTACCCCAATTGCTAATGATGATGTTCCAATTGCAAAGAAAGATCAATCCAATGAGATAAGGATTGGACCAATCACAAGAGCTCGTGCTAAGCTACTAGAACAACAGGTGAACTTGTTTCTTAATGAACCTGGTATTTTAATTAATGAGAATTTTATACTACCTAAGTCCTTAAATTATTGCATGATCAGGTACTTAGTAGAAGAAGGCGTAGCACAGAGCGAGGAGCTAATACAACAAGGCGTGTTTGAAATGGATCATATGGGCACCTAGAGTGGGGGCGAATAGGCGCTACTTCAAATTTTAATGCTTTTTCAATTTTAGGCTTAAGACAAAGGGTAAATTCTCTAGATAAACTATTAGGTGGAATTTCCCTATATGCAAACCTATCTACTAGCGAGTAAAGAGCGAGTGGAAGAGGAACGGGTAAACCGTAGTGAAGCACGCGGAGACACATGATTTGTTTTACCGCAGTTTTTTCCTTGTTAAGGGAAGTACGTCTGCGTTGGAGGGGTGGGCGGTACAAAGACTACCACGCCACAATAGGCCTCACCCTATTCTTTGATGGATCCCGTCACCAAAGGCCTGATCCACCTTTCCACTATAGGGACCCTTCGAGGCGGGTACCGGTGCCTTTACACAACTAGCGGGGTACAACTCCACAATCAACATGGAGGCTCCCGTAATGACAACAAGCTGCCACAAGAACAAGTTATCAATAACAAAGAACAAGATCTAGATATTGACGAAAATACTAGATCAGAGATTTCTCCAAATGAATGGAGAGGAGTTGATGCGCTTGATTCGTGATGACGATGATGATTCTCTCCTCCTTCAATTCCCCCGAAGATCGAAGCCTTCGGGTGGTTAAAGTGGGAGATCTAGAGTGGGAGCTCTTGCAAAGGGTCTTAACAATTTCAAGTGAATCAAGAGTTCTGCTCGTTGGGGAAGAAGGGATATTTATACCCCTTCCAAAACCAAGCCGTTGGAGCTTTCGGGGGCCGGATTATCTGGGCCAAGTGAGGGACGGATTATCCGGCCTAGGGAAAACTCTGCCCCAGACTCGGATTATTCGGCACAAAAACTGGCCATGGACAGAAGCTCAGGCAGACTTGCCCTTCACACTTTCTTCTGGGGACTGGATTATCCGGCCTAGGGGAGGGCCGGATTATCCGGCTAGGGGAAAAATACGCCCCAACCACGGAATATCCTAGGGAAATTCCGCCCCCAGACAGAAGCTTGCGCAAGAGCTCTCTTGGGTGATTTCCCTGGGGCCGGATTATCCGCCCCAACAAGAGGTCCGGATTATCCGGCCGAGGGAGAAAATCCGCCCCAGAGCCGGAATTTTCTGGGGAAGAAATCCGCCCCCAGACAGAGACTTGCGCAGAGCCATCCTTGCCCAAGGTGGTCTCGCCGGATTATCCGGCCCATGGTGGGGGCGGATAATCCGGCCCCCAAAACTCTCAAAACTTCCTACAACACTTAGTGCATATTAGAATAATCCATGGTATTGTTATCTAACACACAAAACCTAGGAAATCATGAAATGTCCTTTCAATCTCCCCCTTTTTGGTGTTAGATGACAATACTAGGATTTGCAAGAAGGATTAAAAGACCACCAACACAACATGGAAGAGACTCCCCCTCAATGTGTGCATATTAGAGATTTGCATTTGAATACAAATGCACACAAGTAGGTGAAAGTCTATTCCGTTGAAATAAAAACAACATAATCATACCACCGAGATAATGAGAGAGGCGTCCTTGAAATATCCACAATTGTCAACGTGATAACCAATATACGCGCCTTCCTTGAAATAGATTACTAGCATAGTAAATGAATCCATAGGCATAATTCATGAGATAAATCCAGACGTCCACCCACACAAAGTCTCAACCACACCACAAAACACAAATAAAGTTTAACGCTAAATGGACAAGCAAGAAAACGACGAATGAAAAAGTGCAAATGCTTGTGCCCGACCCATGCAAATCCTCGAAGTCCTAATAGAACTACTTCTCCCCCTTTGGCATTGAGACGCCAAAAAGGAAGAAGAGCGATGCTAGCGCCCCAAGGTATTACTCGTAGTCCTCGTCCTCGTCCTTGTTCCCATCATCATCTTCATCCTCAAGCTCCTTAGTGTCATCGTCCTCATCATCAGCAGTCATAGGCCTGTCATGAGTCATCAACTTCATAGTATGATGCTCATCTCCATAGATAACTAAAGTGGAAAAGAACTGCTTCACCAGCTCAGAGTCATATGAGCACTGGAGATCCATGAGATGATGCAGCCCTATCCGCTCAGCCACGTACATGGCATCAACAAGGTGGGGCTTCTCCAAAGCCTCAGCAAGAATCAGTGGGTGCATAGGCCTAATGTTCAGCCTGGCATACACATCTTCATATATCCCTTTCTGTTCAGCACACCAAAGGCGAGAATCCCCCAGCTCAGAATCACGGGGCAGCTCTGCAAACAAATCACGGTGATGGATAGAGGAACAAGTGACAGGATCCATAGCCTTGTAGTTGATCTTGGGCTCTTTGCCCTTCCGCTTGGACACACCCCTCCTGAATCTCTCCCGCTTCTCTTGTTCTGCCATGCGTTCAGCCTCTTTTTTCTCTTCTCCTCAGCTCAACCTTGTCCACAATATGACCCTCACTGTCTACCCCAAAATAGATAGAACAAGGACGACGTTTATAAGTCTTGGGAGCACTAGAACCACCTGTGAAGGGAACAAGGGCGATATCATGGGGATAAGCATACACACAAGTCCAAGAGAGAGCGTGGAAAAGGTAGTAAAAAAGTTCATAGGACAATTCTACTCACAAAGTCAAACTAAGGCGAAATTGAACCAGATTCGATTCTGTCAGGCCGGATTATCTGGCCTGGCCAGGGGCGGGTAATACGGCCCTGGCAGAAATTTTTCAACAAGCCTAGATTGAGTGCAAGGAAGTATATTAGGACTAGAAACTTCAAGACTACGAGTTCTACGCGAAACCACATCCTTCTAGACAATGTTCCACCCAACAAATGACACATCTAGCCAAAGATGGGGAGAGAGGGAGTTACCCTCACTCATTGGAGGAAGAACGTGGAGGAGAAGGTACCCGGAGGCGCAGAGAAGAAGATCCGGGGAGGCCCAGAAAATCCGGTGGCCGAAGAGGCTCCGGGGAGGGTGGGGGACGGCAGGCGGTGGCTGAGGAGGAGGAGGAGAGGGTTGGGGGAGAAGTGTTGCTCGTTATGAGCCCTTCCAACCGATCCCTCCCTTTAAGATGAAATCTTCCAGGGCCGGATTATCTGACCTACACTTGGGCCGGATTATCCGGCCTCAAATCTTAATTTATGTTGTACACAGATTCAGGCCCGCGCGTCCCCAAACAACACCCCCACAAGGTGTACAAGGGACTTGTGTGCAAGAATAGATGGATTAGGGGTAGGGGAAGGCTTAGGATTAAGAGAGCCAAACTGAGATGGTACTATACACTCAAAATTGTAAGAACCAAATCAAATAAGAGCCAAAATTGAGTGTGATTCCCATAAGAACATGAGATGAGCAAAAACAACCAAAAAGATCCACAAAACTCCAATTATCCTCAAGGGAGAGGGAGGTGGCCGAAGCCACCTTGTTGGAGTGTATGGTGTGACACCGTGAAGATATATCTTGGGTTCACGACCAATACTCATCAATAAGCTCACATATCACAAAATAATATTAAGAGAAATGATTTATCTTGCTTTTGGCATTATGAGGGGAGCGTTAGCCCAATTAATTAGGACCACGCCCTCCCTATATCCATGCCCACATCTAGACCAAATATGACTGAGATGTATGAGTGAGTGCATGGGTAATCAAGATAAACTCCTAGAATCAATGATATTTAGCTCATTCCTCAAGTAGCAGAATCTTGCTTCATCAAGTGGCTTCGTGAAAATATCAGCAAGTTGGTTCTTCATGCTCACAAAAGATAGATCAATATCGCCTCGAGCAACATGGTCGCGAATAAAATGATTCCGAATCTCAATATGCTTTGTCCTTGTCTGTTGTACTAGATTGTACGCAATTTTGATTGCACTTTCATTATCACATAAAAGAGGCACTTTGTCACAATTGACACTGTATTCCTTTAAAGTTTGCCTCATCCACAATAACTGAGTGCAAGTAGTAGTAGCGGCAACATATTCAGCTTCGGCGGTGGAGAGAGAGAGATACAATTCTGCTTTTTAGATGACCAACATACTAGAGATCTTCCCAAGAATTGACAAGCTCCAGAAGTGGATTTCCGATCATCCTTATCACCAGCCCAATCTGAATCAGTATAACCACATAGAGAGAAATTGGAGCCCTTGGGATACCATAGACCAAAGTTAGGGGAATGAACCAAATATCGAAAGATCCTCTTGACCGCCACTAAGTGGCTTTCTTTAGGAGCTGCTTGATACCTTGCACACACCCCCACACTCAACACAATATCGGGTCTAGATGCGCAGAGGTAAAGAAGAGAGCCGATCATGGACTAGTATACCTTTTGGTCCACATCTTTACCATGGGGGTTAAGTTCAAGGTGACAGTTTGTTTACATCGGAGTGGCGACACCATTAAGATCCGTCATCTTGAATCTCTTGAGCATGTCTTGGATGTACTTTGCTTGATTGATGAAGGTTACTTCTCTAAGTTGCTTGATCTCGAATCCAAGAAAGAACCATAATTCCCCCATCATAGACATCTCAAACCTGTTAGTCATAAGCTTTGAAAATTCATCATTAAAAGCTTTATTAGTAGAACCAAAGATAATATCGTCTACATATAGTTGGCATACGAAGAGATCCCCCTTAACCTTCTTAGTAAAAAGAGTGGGATCGATTTTCCCAACTTCGAAGCCATGGTCTAGCAAAAGCTCTTTAAGGTGCTCATACCACGCACGTGGGGCTTGTTTAAGGCCATAGAGTGCCTTATCGAGTTTGTAGACATGGTTCGGGAAGTTAGGATCCTCAAATCCCGGGGGTTGCTTTACATGTACCAACTCATGTAGAGGACCATTAAGGAAAGCACTCTTGACGTCCATTTGCTGCAATTTAAAATTGTTATGGGCGGCATAAGCAAGAAGGATACGGATGGACTCAAGTCGAGCCACAGGAGCATAGGTCTCGCCGAAGTCAATGCCCTCAACTTGAGAGTAGCCTTGTTCCACAAGTCTCTCCTTGTTCCTCACAACAATTCCATTCTCATCTTGCTTGTTTTTAAATATCCATTTGGTGCCGATAACATTGCGGCAATCTTTGGGATTCTCCACGAGTTTCCAGACCTTGTTGCACTCGAAATTATTCAATTCTTCATGCATAGAAACAACCCAGTCCGGATCTTCAAGAGCTTCAAATACTTTCTTGGGTTCCACCATTGAGATGTGAGCTTGATGCTCACCAAAACTTGCCAATTCCCTTCTTGTAGAAACCCTTCGTCGAAGGTCACCTACAACCTTGTCGAGGGCGTGACCCCTTAACTCAAGGTTCCGATCAGCACAAGCCTTGCAAAGAAGTTCAATAAGTTTGTTGTATCTTGGTGGAATAGTTTCATCACTTGAATCTTTATTGGAATAATTTGCTCGACCTTGATTAGAATCTGGGTTAACGGAAGTAGGAGGTGATGAAGCATGTCCTTGAGGATGGTCAGCCGCCGTAACAAGAGGCTGCTGAACAACTAGTGATATAGGGCTGGATAATTTGGCCGAGGGTGAGGCCGGATAATCTGGCCTGGGAGAACTTGTTGCAGCTTCATCAGGCTGCCTGGGATTTGCTTGAGCTGGCGAGGGGCCGGATAATCTGGGGTCAGCCGGAAAATCCGGCCTGGAGCTTGCAGCGATTTCTTCAACACCAGGAGCAGGCTGTTCATCAGGATGGGGTTGGCCGGATAATCTGGTGTCAACCGGATAATCCAGCCTGGAGCTTTCTGGAACATCTTGAACTTCAGCAGATGATGGAGATGGTGTAGAAGTTATTCCCGTGGTTGGAACATGATGAGTATGTGTAGATGAGGGCTCTTCATGAGTAGAGCATTGTCCTTCCCGATCCGCCACAAGGGGTTCCTCAATGGGGCGGAAAAATCCCACGCCCATTCTTCTTATGGCATCTTGGGGTATGTCAACATCTGCATCACAAACATCAACTTGCCCCGCACGGGAGCCGTCATTTTCTTCGAACACCACACTACAAGATTCTACAACAGTTCCGGAGAGCTTGTTGTAGACTCTATAAGTGTGGGATTTGGCACCATAACCAACAAAAATACCTTCTAGATCCTTAAATTCAAACTTAGATAAACGAACTCCCTTGATGAGAAAGAAACACTTACACCCGAATACCCGAAAGTATGAGATGTTTGGCTTGTTACCGGTAAGTATTTCATATGGAGTCTTGTCCAAGATTTTACGAAGGTATAATCGATTGGATGAATGGCAAGCAGATTGCTTCAGCCCAGAAATTATAAGGAGACTTAAATTCGGCTAGCATTGACCTTGCCATATCCATTAGAGTTCGATTCTTCCTCTCGGCTACACCATTTTGTTGAGGGGTGTACGCAGCGGAATATTGATGTCTAATCCCCTCTTCACTTAGGAACTCATTTAAGGTGTAGTTCTTGAACTCAGAGCCGTTATCACTTCTTATAGCTAGAATAGGGACGTTGTGTTGATGTTGAACCTCGTTGGCAAAGTCGATGACCGTTTGTTGAGTTTCACTCTTCAACTTGAAGAAATACACCCAAGTGTATCTAGGGTAATCATCAACAATCACAAGACAATACTTCTTCCCACCGAGGCTTGCATGAGATGGAGGTCCGAAGAGGTCCACATGAAGGAGCTCTAAGATCCTCTTTGACGAGATAATAGTCTTCCTTCGATGAGGAGAGTCATGCATTTTCCCTTCAACACAAGCCCTGCACACACGATCTTTGGCAAAGGGGACATTTTATTTTAGTCCAAGGATGTGGCCACCCTTGTGGAGACTTTGCAAAGTTCTCATATTGACGTGGGCTAGTCGGCGATGCCATAACCAACCCACGTCGGCCTTTCCAAAAAGACGCATCGGGCCTGTAGTGGTTTTCCCCCAAAAGTCCACCACATACAGGTCATTTTCGACATATCCCACGAAAGCGACTTTTAGAGACTTGCTCCACAAGAGTACCACCAAAACAGCATCAATAAAAATTGCAAAGCCCATCTTACCAATGGCGCGAACTGAAAGTAAATTGTACCCGAGGGTCTCAACAAGCATGACGTCCATGGGAGAGATATCGTGAGCCACCACGACTTTGCCGAGACCCAATACCTCAGATTTTGACTTGTCACCGTAGGAGACGGTTATATGATCATGATTTGGCTGCATCTCCGTGATGATCTCCTTGCTTCCGGTCATGTGACTCGTGCATCCGCTATCGAGTACCCATTTAGACCCACCGGAAGCATAGCCCCGCAAGAAAGTTACTTCTTGGTTTTGGGTACCCATTTTTCAATGGGTCCTCTCATGTTAGTGACATGGGTCTTGGGGACCCAAATAGACCAAGGAATGTAACAATCATAAGAGCCTACATAACTAGCATAAACATCACCATAATGATCGCAATATAACTCAAAATTAGGATTGTTAGCCCCTGCAAAACCATCATAATTATACTTGTCATTGGTGGTGGTGCTAGTCTTTGGTTGAGCAGTCTTGCTCTTCTTCTTCTTCTTCTTCTTCTTGTTTTTCTTGTTCTTTGTCTTGGGGATATAACCAAGACCTTCTTTTGCATTGTTTGTCCTTTGCTTGCTCGGTATCTCGTCTAAGACTTCTTTAGCTTTGTGTTGAGAACCTCTTGCAAGTCCTTCTTTTCCATAGGATGATGTGGAGGTGCTTGGCACATCATACATCTTCAATTGAGTTCGGAGCTGGTCACGAGACTCATTTAGAGTCGAGTGATCACTCTCCAATGCCTTGTGAGCATTGTCAAGTTTATCAAACTTCTCTGAGAGTCTAGCATGAGCAGCCCCAAATTCAATCTTTTCTTTCTTTAGTTTCTTTACCTTGGCAAAAGCATTGTTACGTTGTTTGATGAGCTGAGCTACAACTTCTTCATGTGACTCCTCAATGGATTCAAGTCTCTCTTCCAAAGATACTCGAGCTTCCTCTTCTTCTTCCAAGGCATTCTTCAAAGAAGCTATCTCCAAGGCATCTTCTCTTTTGATTCGGCCCTTTTATTCAAGAAGATCTTTGGCTTGAGAAAGTTGACTCATAAGAGCATCAAAATGAAGTTTGTCTCACCTTGCAGGTTAGTGAAAAAGTTGTCCAAGGAAATAACTTCTTCTTTCATTTTAAGACTAGCATGATCATCCATATCCAAATTTATGTTAGACTTAGGAAATGAAGAGCTAGAACTTGTTACCTCGGACCCTCTTGCCATAAGGCAAGTGGCATTATTGTTGATGATGTTTTCGTTTGGCGAGTCGAAGAGAGATGATGGAGTCGATGTGGTAGCTATAGCAGCCACCTTGCGAGAACTATCTTCATCCTCTTCATCGTCACTTGTAGAGGTGTATTCTTCTTGTGCCACCAAGACAATCTTGGGTTGCTTCTTGTAGGGGCCATTCTTTTTAATAAATGGCTTCTTCTTTGGTGCCTTGGATTTTTCTTTAAGAATAAGCCTGCCACCATTGTCTTCTCTATTTTGATAAGAACACTCGGCTACAAAGTGCAGCCTATCTCCACAATTGTAGCATGTTATCATTTTTGGGCCACTTTCTTTTCTTCCACTTGACCCATTCTTGCGCTCAAGTTCCGACTTGGCCTTGGCACGATCCTTCCAAAAGTTCCTTGCATAAAACGCCATGTACTCACCATGAGCACGTTTGACTTCATCGGGGCAGTCCATGGAGCTCCCCTCAAAAGCTCTTTCATCCTCATCTTGCTCAACAACATTAGCCTTTAGAGCAACATTGACTCCCTTTTGCATTCCAATGGCACGATCACGGGCATCTTCAGCATTCTTCGCGACAACTTTGAATGATGCCATTTCTTGCATGACTTCATTGGATGTCATTTGATGGTAGTTGTGTCTACCTTGCAAGTTCTTAAAATCCGTTGGCTTGAAAGGCATTAAGGCACTCACATATTTTCTTTTTATCCATGCATCATCAATGTGGGTGGCTCCATGCTTTCTAAATGTTGTTGCAATGCCCTTCAGTCTTCTATATATGTCTTCATGGTTTTCACCATCCAACATGTAGAATCCTTCAGCTTCATTACTAAGGGCATCATACCTATTCCTTCTCATGCTTTCATTCCCAATAAAGAGATCGGTGAGGGCATCCCAAGCTTCTTTAGTTGTGTTGAGATGTTCAATGTGGGGCATGTCCTTGGGACCCACACCGAGCCGTATCATGTGGAGAGCCTTAGCATTCAATTGGCTGTCCACAACTTCTCTTCTTGTCAGGTTGGAATGATCTCCAATACGAAGACCCTCTTCAATAATCCTCCAAATTTTAGTAGAGGAGCTGCAAACATGAGACTTCATTAAGAATTGCCATTGATTAAAATAGGATGCAGTAAGCTTGGGTGGATCACCCCTATTGTTTATATGAGGACGAGGGATAGGTGGGTCAGGGGAATATACGTGACGAACCTCAATATATTCCTCCTTACCACTTCCCTTCTTGGAGGTGGAACCATTATGTTTTTCACCTACCACTTCATCATCCTTGGATCCGGTGTTAGCCTTATACTTGGATGATGGTGTGGCGGCCTCCGAGGAGGATGGAGATGGGGCTATGGATGATGTGAGACGAGCAATCATTTGATTCATCTCCTCTATCTTGGCCTCAAAGGATTTCAACAAGGTTGTTTCCAACATCTTGAGGTCATCCATTGTGACCTTATCCACAGCCTCATCCCCATCTCCCTTGGTACCCATACTTCTCTTAGGCGGTTAAGCCCGAATAAAGAGCCGGGGCTCTGATACCAATTGAAATGGATCGTATGGGCACCTAGAGGGGGGGGTGAATAGGTGCTACTTCAAATTATAATGCCTTTTCAATTTTAGGCTTAACACAAAGGGTAAATTCTTTAGATAAACTATTAGGTGGAATTTCCGTATATGCAAACCTATCTACTAGCGACTAAAGAGCGAGTGGAAAAGGGACGGGTAAACCGTAGTGAAGCACGCGGAGACACATGATTTGTTTTACCGCAATTCCTTCCTTGTTAAGGGAAGTACGTATGCGTTGGAGGGGTGGGAGGTACTAAGACCACCATGCCACAATAGGCCTCACCGTATTCTCCGATGGATCTCGCCACCAAATGCTTGATCCACCTTTCCACTATAGGGACCCTTCGAGGCGGGTACCGGTGACTTTACACAACTAGCGGGGCAGAACTCCACAATCAAGTTGGAGGCTCCCGTAATGACAACAAGCTGCCACAAGAACAAGTTACCAATAACAAAGAACAAGATCTAGATATTGACAAGAATACTAGATCAGGGATTTCTCCAAATGAATGGAGAGGAGTTGATGCGGTTGATTCGTTATGACGATGATGATTCTCTCCTCCTTCAATTCCCCCAAAGATCGAAGCCTTCAGGTGGTTGAAGTGGGAGATCTAGAGTGGGAGCTCTTGCATAGGGTCTGAACAATTTCGAGTGAATGAAGAGTTCTGCTCGTTGGGGAAGAAGAGATATTTATACCCCTTCCAAAACGAAGCCGTTGGAGCTTTCGGGGGCCGGATTATCCCGCCCAAGTGAGGGCCGGATTATTCGGCCTAGGAAAACTCCGCCCCAGACTCGGATTATCCGGCACAAAAACCAGCCACAGACAGAAGCTCACGCAGACTTGCCCTTCACACTTTCTTCTAGGGACCGGATTATCCGGCCTAGGGGAGGGCCAAATTATCCGGCTGGGGGAAAATCCGCCCCAGCCACAGAATATCCGGGGGAAATTCCGCCCCCAGACAGAAGCTTGCGCAGGAGCTCTCTTGCATGATTTCCCTGGGGCCGGATTATCCGCCCCAACAAGAGGGCCGGATTATCCGGTCTAGGGAGAAAATCCGCCCAGAGCCAGAATTTTCCGGGGGGAAAATCCGCCCCCAGACAGAGACTTGCGCAGAGCCATCCTTGCCCAAGGTGGTTCGGCCGGATTATCCGGCCCATGATGGGGGCGGATAATCCGGCCCCCAAAACTCTCAAACCTTCCTGCAACACTTAGTGCACATTAGAATAATCCATGGTAATGTTATCTAACACACAAAACCTAGGAAATCATGAAATGTTCTTTCAGTGTTGATCAATGAAGAATGCATGAGGGAGGAGAGGGAGGAAGCGCAAGGAGTTGTCCAAGACGAAGATCAACAAGAAGGAAGTTCTCTGCCGCAACAGAGAAAAGCCCCAATTCTCTGCCGCGGTAGGAAAATAGAGTCCAATTCTGCAACGGCAGGCTACCGCGGTAGAGAAACCAACTGAAACTCTGCCACGGCAGAGGCATGTTTGGCCGAACCCTTTTGGGTCAGTTTGTATCATAGTTGGGTGGGACGAACTCGGATCCCACCTTAGGCCGCCGCCTCCTAGACTCATAAATAGATGGGGGCGCACTAGTTAGGGTTTTCAGACCACGTTAAATATTTTGGAGTTGTTTCTTTCATAGAACCTCTGGAATTACCCTGTGTTCGAATTTACCTACTATAATTGAGTGTGATCTTTTTTTCCATTGGGAATTAGTAGATTGCATACTACCGTTCATGGTCGACGGCTACGTGCGCAAGAGCGTGGTGTTGTGAATATCCTACAAGGTTCGAGAGCTGTTGCGTTGGCATCAGGGTTTGAGCGGCGGATTTCATAGCTACAGGCTAGTTATTTATCATCCACCGTCATCATCGACAAGTGCTTGCTGAGAAGATCGGGCCACCCCATATCATCTTGGTATCAGATTTCCTCGTTGCCTCGGTAAGAAATCCACAATCCATCCATAGATTAGAGAGTGTTTTTAGTCCTATATAAGAAAAAGCCCCACAAAAAGAGTTGTCATAGACTAGATTGCATCATAGACGAGTAATAGTTGCTGGTCGTGTTCATCCTTTAGTTTAGATCTAGATCTGTTCTTCGTAGATTTGTCATCTTTCTTGTTTTGTTCTAGCCGAATCCACCATAGATTCCGCCACCACTTGGTCAAATCCGATCTAATCTAAGAGTCCTAGTCTCCTACTCTTGGCAAGTCGGAATTAAAAAAAATTATTACCGACTCTGTCGTGGCATGGAAACAGCCTGTTCTCCTGCCACGAGTCCTATTTTGCCATGATTCGGATTCGCTGCCACGACACGTTTTTGACGTGTTTTTCTGCCGCGGCAGGCTTTCTGCCACGACACGATTTTGCCCTGTTTTTTTGCCACGGCAGGAATTCTTACAAAGTGTGAATTTGCACTTTTCCTTCAACCTTAGCCACAACCATTCTATTACATAGGTGTAGGAACTTGCCCATTGAGACTAGTTTCCGCTCCTACAGGCTGCTCTTAGGATTTTGGTGCTGTACTTTGTAATTTGGCCATGTGTGGTCTATATAAAAAAGAGAAAAAGCATATTAGCAAAATAAAAGTAAAAAGAGCTATAAAAAATAAAAAATAGTGAAAAAGAGAATTTGAGCAAGAGGCCTAGTGATATCTTTGTGCACCGGTAGATTGAGCAATCTTGTGCCTATTTACTTTGAGCTTTACTAGTGTCTCTCGAGAGTAGCACAACACCCTTCATAGTTGCATTGCCACGTTTTTATCCATGTGTGTGTTTTTGGGTTTTTGTATGATTAACACTAGGACTTGTTTGCGGTGTAGATAGGATACACAAACCTATAGCTCCACCATAAATAACATGTGTGCCCTGCGATCGTTCTTTATACCTTCGATATTCAGTTCATCACATAAGTGCATTAGTTTTTGATTTCATTTGGTAGAGCGTCTCTATTCACTTTGGAACGGTAAGATCTCCTTTCTTGTCAGTTGTGAGTGAGTTGTGAGCGTTTCCACCATACTGATTTTGATTTTTTACACTAACCTACTAATCATGTCTTTGAGTGATGATGAAGTTGTGTCACAGAAAAAGCAGCTTGAGGAGCTTGTTACTTGGCGTGAGTCTGTTCATAGGAATATCACCGGCATACAAGATGCTATGGAAAATAATACTGGAGCAATCAATAATATTCAGACTCAGTTGACGGTAATGAATATCAACTTTTCCACCTTGCAGCGTTCAATTGAGGCTATTCAAGCGACACTCCAGCAAGGACACTGATGTCTACGCAGTTCTATTCTTGTAGACAGTTGTTGGGCCTCCAAGTGCAGAGGTTTGTAGAACAGCAGCAAATTTTCCCTTAAGTGGATCACCCAACGTTTATCGAACTCAGGGAGGAAGTGGTCAAAGGTATCCCCTCTCAAGAAACCCTGCAATCAAGATACAAGAAGTCTCTTATGTCCCTAACACACCCAATACACTTGTCAGGTGTATAGTAGTACGGCGAAGATATAGTGAAATACAAGTGGTATGGATAAAAGACAACGGTGCCAAAAAATAGCTTGATGGCGTGGACAAGACTAAAGGCAAACTGAAATAAAGATGGAAGCAAGCAAACATGTAACAGATCTAGTTGCAAACGGTGTCTCAATTTTTAGAAACAAGGCCTAGGGATCATACTTTCACTAGTGAACACTCTCATATAAATATCTTCTCTTTATGATACTACTCTTAACTACTCTCTGGTTGGACACTCTAATCCATGGTAGGGCTATAATAGCACACCTCAAAGTTCGCTTTCCCCATCTAGATAACCCCACACTGTAACCTTGACCTCTAGATGGTTCCAACAAACACCACAATTTCATAGAAACATCCAACTCTAAATATAACTCATAACAAGTATTTGTAATCTCTAGCCTAAGTGCCACCATGGTGTGCACGCTGTCACTTTTACACACATGGGGAGAGCAGAGATCTATTAAAGCACTTGAGTAGCAAGGTAGATCTACTTGATTACAAATCTCATGATCACAAAATGATCATGCATAGATAGAGATGAACACATAGCTACCGGTAGAACACTTAGCCTCGAGAGAGAACTACTCCCTCCTCATCATAGGAGTCAAAAACGGCGATGGAGATGGCGGTGGAGTCGATGGAAATGGCGGTGAAGATGGTGAAGAGGCGACGGCGGTGTCGGAGGCGGCGTGGAGGACTCCTTCCCCGCCGCCGGTATCACAGGGGAGCACTGCCCCTTAGCCCCCTTCCTCCATGGCTTATTGGGAGCCCTCTCCCATGGAGATTGGATCCATGGAGGAGGCAAAAACGTGGCTTTGGTGGCTGCAAATTTGTGGGTGGAGGTGTCTACCACGAATTAGGTTTCCTTTCTTTATATATCTTCTCGGATTCCCGTCACCCCATCTTAGGCTGCAGTAAATCGAGCCTATCGGGCCTGTCCGGACTCGGAATCAGCTAAATTTTATGTCCATAATGTTTGTCGCGAAATTTCCAACAACTTTGTAGTTGAAGAGTTTTCCGTTTGCCACTGTATTTGACCTGAAACGTGACCATCTTAAAAAAGAGTTCTGAGGCAGATTTCTGGAAAATCCCAATTTGACTCCAACAAGGTTTCCACTTATATTTTTGGTAATTCCTACACATCAAAGTGTAAAACAAGAACATTGTGTACTTTTGCAACTATTAGTAGGTTAGTCCAAATAAATCATAAACTTTATATAAAAAAGAGTATCAAAAGCATATTATTAGCATAAAAACCATGAAAAATTATAGATACGTTATGGACGTATCAACATCCCTAAGCTTAGTTCCTGCTCGTTCTCGAGTAGGTAAACGATAAAAACAATATAATTTTTGAGGTGACACACAGCCAACACAATGTTGATCATCATTATTATAAAATCATTGATAGCTGGGATCAAGGTACTCTAAACATTAACATGAAAGATAGAGTTCTAACAATAAGACATAGCAACTATGTTGTAAAATGCAAGGATACAAACAAAGATCATGAATAACAATTCATTGAAAGACGTTTGTTTGTTTCACATATAGAAAACATAGCATAGTGGCATTCAGCTTGTCCCTTATGGAGTAGCAAAACATAAATGCATAGGAGACCTTCAAAGTTCATAAGGGTGACTAGATACAAATAATTTAAGAACAAGCAATATCACAGTTATGAATCAATCAATAAGTTTTGGTACAATACACATAGAACTAAGAATGACAACTATGCTCTCCTGATTGGTGCATAAAGATAGAAGGTGGAGACTCAAAATAAAAGTAAAAGAAAGGCCCTTCACAGAAGGAAGCAGGGATTCAAGTCTCATAAAGAACTTCCAAAATTATGGTACTTATTAGCTTTCAGCTCTGATTGCCCCTATCATAAGCATCTTAAAGTGATTAAGGTTAAAGTGAAGAAACTATGGAGTGTATGCTTAACAAAGTATATGTTGGCAATCTCATGTCCCTTGAATACGAGGGCCGCTCCTCATGCTACTCAAGTTTAGTTACCGGTAAGTTCTTGTCATAGTAAGTACATGTATATCATAGAGAACCGCCAACGGGGTACCCCTTGCCCGATGATACAAAAGAATCCCCATATCAAATTGACAAGGCAAGTAGACAATAAGCATCTCAGCATCTTCTTATTTACCATGGGAAAATGGTGCTTTTTTCTATCTTTCCTCTTTTCTCATCTTTTTTTCCTTTTTTTCAATCTCTACCTATTTTTTATGAGAAGAATGCTTCATAGATTGATCATTATGGTTACGCTGCAGGTTTCCACCATGATTAGGCATGGATTAGACCGGCGGCCCAGGTGTTTCTCTAACACACATACATAACTCCATGGACTTACAATCTCCCCTTTCATTTCACACCGGCGACATCCATAGACAAAAGAGCATGAGATCAACTAGGTACAATGTACAAGTGCAATGTTGAAAGCGTTCCCCATGACAGCATGGTTCTGCTAATTCCCAACGTATAAGTGCAAGCATATACAACATAGATGACACAATGGTTCAAGTTTATTAGGGGAAATGAAAAGTAAAATGTGCCATCAAGTTCGTGAGAGATTTAATCACTAGTTTTCTCATAACAAGTTTAATTCGGAAGGTAGATAAAAACATGAATATACTTGGAATAGCAAATGCTAATAGGTAGGTATGGTGGAATCTTTGGAATAACTTGGTTTTATTTGGAGTTGGATGCATGAATGGAACTCATACTTGGTTATGGAGGCTAGCAAAAACTAGGAGCGACCAACTAAGAGAGCAATAATGGCCATAATCATGCAAAGCGACAAAACATCATTAATTAAATCATAAAGTGATATTACAAGTCGAAAACTAAATGATCATAGAGGCTTTGGTGACTTGGGATAGTCTTAACATGGTGTGAGCATGCACCAAGTCAACCCAAATAAAGCATCAAAGGAGAATACCACAATACTATGCTTTAATATGCTAAAACAACGCATTATTCTTTCAAGGCACATTAAGCAATCTCAATTGTTTATAACATGTCATGCTACAGAAAAAATCACTAAGCATAAAGCCAAAACTGAAGGGTAACGGGTAGGCTACACTAGCGTAAAATCAAAAAAAATTCTACCGCGTCAACCAGGAATACTATTGTCATAGATCACGGGATTACCGCTAGATGCGCAGGTGCGGAACTCGATGAAGCACGTTGCGGCAGTGTAGATGTTCTACGTCTCCTCCTCGTCCTCGTCCCACGAGCAGCTCCCCTTTGCGCGGCTCGTCCAAGTGCTACAGATGCAGCACCTCCGAGGTATCCACACGTCCGGAGTGGAAGTCGTCACACGCCAGACTGCTAGGTCTGCGCGTGCAACACAGGCGGAAGAGGAGTGGCGGCTGGGTGGAATGCTCTCACCTTTTCAGATCGCCTCACTCCCTCTTATATAGGCATCCCTGGTGGGCTTCTACATTAGCAGCCCATTAGCAGCCTAAGCCTGGTCTAATTCGGATCCAATCCTCATTAGGCTTCTAGCCCCTAAAGTGGGTGACCCTATAGGTTCATACACGTATAGACATGACGCGAGTACACTTACTCCGTCAATAGTTGGTAGCGGCCTCTAGCAAGACGTGCCAACTCCTAAACGCATATAAAGATCATTCGGACGAACCATCACAAGGTTGAGTACATGTCTTTCCCTTTGCCTCACGATATTTGGTCTAGCTCTAAGCTGACCTCTCTTTCTCGATACTGTGATTCAGAATCCCTTTACTAGGTTAACTCTTAACCATATGTAGCACGGCCATGCATTTCTGGATCCGATCACTCGAGGGGCCCAGAGATATCTCTCTCAAGTAGAGAGGGGCAAATCCCATCTTGATTGACCGATGCCTTGCAGCATGTATCAGGACAAACCCGAAAGCTACCTTTATAACTACCCAGTTACGGAGTAGTGTTTGATAGCCCCAAAGTAGGTCGATCCACATCTCAAGTACATGCGACAATCTCAGGTCTAAGGACAAAACGTACACGATGTGTAGTGAGAGCTGCAAGTATTATTGCTAGTCTCATGTTGGGTCAGTCCAACCCCATGTTCATAACATGTGTCCACATCATTGGTTTGACATCTCCATGTCAATGACTTGCGAAACATAGTCATTAACCAATCGATGTGCTAGTCTAATATTCACGTGTGTCCTCGCATGAACTCCGACTAGGGACAATTATTAGATAACCATACAAGTAAAGAGTTTCACAAACAATTCACATAATTGCCAATCAATACAAGTTGCCTGGTATATGGATATTCAAGGAACATTATAATAACTCATGGATACACATGAAATACAATCATCTCTATGATTGCCTCTAGGGCATATTTCCTTCAAAAACAATATCAATCATGACATGACAAAGCATAGGCCATAGTAAAAAACAAACTTCTTTTTACCACTTAAGCATGAACTTTTCCTACTCTTTTCCAATCCAAACCAAACTTATTTGGAAACTAATGTATGAAAGAGGGGCTCCAACCAATTTATTCAAGAAAACTAAGAAAACCAAGCAAACGAAAAACCAAAAAAAAAACAAAGACGCTCCAAGAACAACACAACAATGCATGAAACAATAAAAACGAAGTGTCTAGAAAGACCTGAGATTTTTATTGATGAAGAAGGGGATGTCTTGGGCATCCCCAAGCTTTGACGCTTGTACCTCTTGGATATTTCTTGGGGTTACACGCGTGGCATCCCCAAGCTTGAGCTTTAGTCCATTCTTCATGTCATTACATCATTCTCTCCATACACCTGAAATTTTTCCTTCATACAAAACTTCACACAATCTTTATTAGGAACATTAGTGCATTCAAGATAATAAGTCTTTGGGTTCAGTTTAAACACCAATAAAACTTCCATTAACACACAAGATACTATAGCACTTCCCTCAAAAAGCTTAATTCCACAAAAAGAACCCAAAAAGGAATCAACAAGAAGCAAATGCAAATAATAGCAAAAATCTTTCAAAACAGACCAGCAGGTAAAAACCAATTTTTTAGAAAACCTTTTGTTGCTCAAATAGAAAAGTGTTGAACTAACGAAAGTTGGATAACAAGTTGGGGCCGAATCACAAACAATCACAACTCAAACCGACGTACAGAGATTTTACACAAAATTTTACAGCGAAGCACAAAAATCTGTTTTGGGGCAACAACTTTCCCAACCATTACTTCTCTCTCATTAGAGGTTACTCTTAGCACAAAAAGCAAATAAAAAGGATAAGGAGCGGTTACAGAGGTAATAACTTCCAAGACTCATCTAAAACTTTTGGGTTATCTCCCAATAATTACTTTTCTTTAATGCCTTTAAGTTAGGCATGATAGTTTAAGAAGATGCTCACATAAGACATATGGATTTAAGTAAAAGAGAGCATCAAGAAGAAAATTCAAAGCACATTTAAGTCTAACCCACTTCCTATGAAAAATAATCTTGTAAAGAAACAAGTCATCAAAGCACAAAGCAACAAGCATAGGAAAGCAAAACAAGTGCAACTTCAAAATTTTCAACATAAAGAGGGGAAACTTAATATTGTTGAGATACATAAAACCATGTTTCCCTCTCTCATAATAACTTTCAGTAGCATCATGGTTAAAATTAACAATATAACTATCACATGAAACATTCTTATCATGAGCCACATGCATAAAAGAATTAATACTCCCCACATAAACATAGTCATTTTTATTAATTGTAGTGGGAGTAAATTCAACAAAATAGCTATCATTATTATTCTCATCACCATAATCATCAAATATAGGAGGCATATTGTAATCATAATCAATTTTCTCCTCAATAGTAGGTGGACTGAAAATATCATATTCATCATTGTAATCATCATATATTGGGGAACTAAAAATATCATTTTCATAAAAACTAACTTCCCCAAGCTTAGCCGTTTCCATAGCATTAGTAACAAAGGTGTTCAAAAAATTCATACTAATACCATTGCTATTAGCATGCAAAGAAAGTTCCATGGGTTTTTTAATTTTCTCTTCAAACACTTCATGTCCTAACTCAAGATAAATACTATAAAGCTCTCTAATTTTGTTGTTGTTTTCCATTAAGCCTAACTAGTGAAAACAAGAAACAAAAAGACGAAATTGCAGAATCTAAAGGAAATAACTTCGAGAACTCACACCGGAGGATGTGAGTACCATTTACCTTACCTCCCCGCCAACAGCGCCAGAAAATAGCTTGATGTCTATGCACTTCTATTCTTGTAGACAGTTGTTGGGCCTCCAAGTGTAGAGGTTTGTAGAATAGCAGCACGTTTTTCCTTAAGTGGATCATCCAAGGTTTATCGAACTTAGGAAGGAAGTGGTCAAAGGTATACACTCTCAAGCAACCCTGCAATCAAGATACAAGAAGTCTCTTGTGTCCCCAACACACCCAATACACTTGTCAGGTGTATAGGTGCACTAGTTCGGCGAAGAGATAGTGAAATACAAGTGGTATGGATAAAAGACAACGGTGCCAGAAAATAGCTTGATGGCATCGAAGAGACTAAAGGCAAATTGAAATAAAGATGGAAGCAAGCAAACATGTAACAAATCTACTTGCAAACAGTGTCTCAATGTTTAGAAACAAGGCCTAGGGATCATACTTTCACTAGTGAACATTCTCATATAAATATCTTCTCCTTATGATACTACTCTTAACTACTCTACGGTTGGACACTCTAATCCATGGTAGGGCTATAACAGCACACCTCAAAGTTTGCTTTCCCCATCTAGATAACCCCACACTGTCACCTTGACCTCTAGATGGTTCCAGCAAACACCACAATTTCATAGAAACATCCAACTCCAAATATAACTCATAACAAGTATTTGTAATCTCTAGCCTAAGTGCCACCATGGTGTGCACGCTATCACTTTGACACAGATGGGGAGAGCAGAGATATATTAAAGCACTTGAGTAGCAAGGTAGATCTACTTGATTACAAAGCTCATGATCACAATATAATCATTCATAGAGAGAGAGATGAACACATAGCTACCGGTAGAACCCTTAGCCTCGAGAGAGAACTACTCCCTCCACATCATGGGAGTCAGCAACAACAAAGGAGATGGCGATGAAGTCGATGGAGATGGCGGTGAAGATGGTTAAGAGGCGGCGGCGGCTGTGGGCTCCCCGGATTAATCATCCGAGAAATCCCTATTATGAATACTTCCACGTTCCCATGATCAGTGATCCGTGGAACATAACCGATAAGTATCATTACAACATTCGAAACGTAACGAAACACAAGACTTACATAAATGCCATCATGGCTACAACACCTTTAGGAGCGGAATAACATCACATGCAGGGCACAACAGTGCCTCAACCTATAGGAAACTAACTGGGAAGACGGCCTAGCTCGCTGGATGTCACCTGAATCTTCCGATGTCGAACCTCTATAAGTCTGGCCAAGTAAATAGCTAGGGACAAAGCCGTGAGTACTCTTGAATGTACTCGCAAACCACAAGGATACATGAGAATAAGGAAAATGCAAGTCTGACTGTGGCGAGATTGATATATCTAGGGTTGTTTTTGAAAAGTCTAGACTACCTCTTGTAGTTATGGTATATCCATATCTTTGTTGAAAAAGAGTTTTGAAATATTCCTTTGTTTTATAAATCACGACATCTCCATATCTTTTTTGAAAAAGAGTTTTGAAAACAATTTTGGAGTAGAACCCCTTTTTAAAACTCTTGACCACCTCGGGTCAAAGCAAAGCTTTCGTACTCGGGTTCCCCCGGAACCTTCATCCTTTCATCCTTGTTTCCCAAACAAGCACAATGTGGGTACTCCTAGCCAACACCTTTACAACCGTCCTTGACCGTGGACATGGCTATTCGAATAGATTATACTCTGCAGAGTTTCCGCACTTTCCCCACAAGAATCAATACATCCGCCGGTATACAACCAGGGCCCACTACCACTGTAGATGGGGGTCCGGATAATCAAACCTAACCTTTCGCTTGTCGACCCTAGCAAATGCATGCTTTTCCTTTTGGGTTTGTTCTCCCTGGCAACGAGTATGTGGCTCCCAGCCATAGTCCTTCCTTCCGTACACGCGCATACCCAAGCCGCAACTTGCCGTATACTTTAATCTGGAGACTCCACTTCCTTCCGTAACGCCTAGGTCATATCGACCGCGGGGGCCCCAATTGTTCCACCGGCCTCCTGCCAGAACAGGCTCACTCTTGCCGAAGCAAGCAACAGGCTTCAGATCCAAGATCTGGTAGCGCCTGCCCGGAATTCAAGGGATCTCTCCCTATAAGCATGGTACAAGCTGCCTCGGCTAATGCAAACAAATTACGAGTTAAGCCCCAGCACCTGGGGTAATGTGGTTGCATTGATAAAACTTGTTTCGGTAAAGGCGTAGAACATTCCTTCACTTTCTCATTTCTCCTCATCACCTTTTCTTTCGTTAAAGCATCCTCTTGGAATGATGCCTCTTCCCAAGGGTTTTACAAAACAGTTTGAAACATTTGCCAGTGGGGTAAATCCCAAAACAGTTCATTTTCTCAAAACCGGGGTTTTCAAAGAGGTAGGATGCTGACCATCGTACTCTCGATCTAAATGGATAAAATGGTAGGTACATCAGGGTGGTGCCACGAAGGACACAAAGTCATAACTTGTAGGAGCCAAGTTATTATCGCAGTATTTGTAAAACAAGACATGCAGGTAGATAATGCAATTTATAAAGAGGATACAAAACAGGTAAAAGAGAGTAGGACATATATCATAGTTCAGGAATGGTGGCTTGCCTGTGATCAGCAATAAGTCCCTGGACTTCTTTAGATAACCAGGAATACCCAATAAATAATAATAAGAAGTCCCTTTCTTCTCGTTATCAAACACTCACACTATCATGGTCATCGAGTATACATGCAAGCAGACAAGTCTACAATAAATACAAGGCATACATGCATCAAACCATACAGCAAACAAGCATAAGGAGTACTAGTGAACTTGGTAGGTTTTGGGAGGAGTTGGGTATTGATACTGGAATTACTAAATTGCCATTGTAGTGTTTTTCTCTTGGAAGATAGATGTCTAGGATAAATACCAAGAACTTGGAGTGGGGTTCTGAGGTTAGTAGAATACCAATGTGCAGCAATGATATCCTCAGATAGGTTTTGAAAAAGCAAAACCAATACAAGTGGTTTCCCTTGGTTATCAAATACCTAGATTTAATTATCCCTTTTATAGTGGAATAAACTCTAGTTTGGGGAAATAATTCACCAGAGAAGTTCTGGAGCTCCAAAAATTATTTCCTTGGGTGGTTAGGTAGGGTTGGATGTACTGAACCACATATAGTTGGAATCAAGTCTGAAAAATTACCAAAATGCCCTCAAGAAATTCCCAAAGGCAGTTCTATATGGTTTTTATCTTTTTCATCAGATTATATTTATAGAAGATATTGAGTTTATTATAATGGAAGGTGGTAGGTATTTATAATACCTTTCTGTAGGAACTGGATTCACTCACTTTGGAGTTGTCAAACTCCTAGAGGGATTTATTTAGTGGAAATACCACTTACAAAAGTATTTAAATCACAGAAATTCAACCAGAGCTCAATAAATTCTAAGCTGCTGGGCTTTGATAGATTTTGATACTATGAGGGACTGGGATGTGGATTCAGGTCATTACCACATTTGGTTTGACCTAGAAAATTTATCCAAGGAAGATAAAGGCTGACTTTGTTATTTTTGCCAATGGCAACTTACTATTCACCCTGGTATAGGACCTATACTAGATGATAGGTATTGCACATACCTTTCAGAAGAGCTTCGTTTCATCCCAAATGAAGATGTAGAACTCTCTGAGGAATTTAATTAGGGTAAAGTACACCCGGCAGCAGAACAATTACCAACAAATAATGGAAAATAGTTTGGACTTGGGGTTTCCTCTACATGTTTGAGAAAACGTCAGGGATCTACGAGGAATTTGAATCTTGTCATTTGGATTTTATTTACATTTTCAAAAGGATTTAATCCTAGTGGTAGTTCTCTAGATCTAAAAATTTTAGGAAAAAGGAAAAAGGGGCTACATGTACTGGGCGGGAGTTCTAGAGGGGAGTGGGTCGCGGAGGCGGTTTTGGCCCAGCGTCGCCCGCTGGAGAGCGCGTGGGGTGAGGTTAGAACCTGAATGGCGGGGCCCGCCAGTCTGCAGAGGAGGGGCGCCGACGCGGTATAGGGCGATGGAGGCCGTCCGATTAAAGTGGAACCGACGGCACAGCGTCGTCGTCCTCGGCTGAAAAGAGCCAGGCAGCGGCAGAACCCTAGGGACGGCGGGGCTCGGCCGGGAGGCTCACCTGAGGGCTCGAGGAGGTTGGGGAGGTGGCAGGGCGACACGGTCGACGACGTCGAGCAGAACGAGGGGCGGTAAGGTGGTGGTGGCCTCCGGGAAGTAGCTCGCACGTCGGGGGCCGAGGGTGACCTCGTCGGAGCTTAGCGGCGACGACAGAGGAGTAGTTCCTGGTCAAGAAAAAGGGCACTGTTAGAGGAAGAAGAAGGAGACGGTCACCGTGAGGTGACATGTAGGAGGAGAGGAGCAGAGATGAGAGCTCCTAGCTCGATTTTTGAAAGAGGCCGAGAGCTCCTCTTCTTCTTCTTCTGGACAGATCTGAGTAGGGGAGAGGGAGTGGAGCTAGGGGAGGTGCGTGCAGTGGGGGAGGGAGCAAATGAGGAGCAGAGGCTCGCTGGGGGTGGCCTCTGGCCTTTATATCAAGGAGGAGGAGTGGATGGTGCAATGTCCTTTTTGGACAAGGGGGGATTGCTGGCCATGGATTGGTCCAGGGGACGGTGGGGAGGGGTAGAATTGGAATTTGGTCGTGCTGGAGCTCAGAGAGGGTGGGAGGGCTGCTGTGGTAATTTATTGTGGCAAATCATTGTAAGATTTGTTGTCTCTCTCTTTCTCTCTACTAAACCAAGGGTAAAAGGGGTATTTGTTGGGGTGGAGCTATAGTAGTGTCGACTTGGGGTGTGTCCATGTGTTGGGGATATGCACTGAGCAGGATTTGATGAGATTTGGAAGTGGTTTGAGTAGTGGTCTTGTTTACTTGGCAATCTTGATCCAATTGTTGGTTATGAAGGAAGTTCAAAATGTTGCATTGGACAAGATGAGGGAATGGTACTGGTAGATAGATGAGGTAAAGGTAGACTCCTAGGATTTATTTGAGATTTTTATAAGGGGTTTTAGTCCTTATAAATCCATTTATTCAAAGAGGGCAGAAGTGGTATCTACAAGATCATTTGATATTTTTACAAAGGACAAGGTTGGTTTCTGGTTTGAGATGGTCCCAAATGTGAATACATACTTAGGAGAATTTTCCCAAGATTTGTTGGGGATTAAAAGTATTCAAAACAATTATTATTCCAATTTAGCCATTTAAGAAAATGGGCAAAAAGAAATAATAAAGCTTCTCAAAAATATTTATTTTTGAGATGGGAAGATAGGCTATCATATGTGGGCCTTCATTGAGTCAAAAGTTGGAGAAGTCTTTTGACAAAAACCAAACTTTCCATTGGGAAAGGGGTTTTGAGATTTTATCAATTAAAGGAGTTAAATAGATTTGAAGCCTTAATAATTATGAATAATATTTGGTAAATCTTGAATATCAAGGTGGATTATGTAGACAAGGTGTGGAAAGCATTTGCAACCTTAGGAGATGGAAATACAACTTGCATAAGATGGAAAACAAGGAGTTGGGGATCTAGGGGGATGTTATTTTTTTACCACCTAAACCTTGTTGTTTCTTGGGGCTCAGAGCTCACCTTGATGCCAGAGATAGATGGATAGATATATCAGGTCATATAGATGAACAGGGCAACAAGAGTTTGAATTAATTGCATTTGAGGTGATCTAGAAGGGATGGCAAACTTTGTTGAAAATAAGGTAGCCAAAGCAGATTAGTCATGATGCCTTATAAACCAAGTGGGTTTAAGCAGCACAGAGATTCACTTGGAACAAGTGAAGTAGGTTTGGATAGACCTCAATGAGTAGATCACAACCATGCAGAGAGTTGGTCCATAGAAGGTTGTATGAGGGTGTGAGCTTCTTGTCAAAGTAAGCATGATGACTAGATTTGCAGGAAATGTTATTTTCTTGTCTGCAAAACCATCAAGAACAAGTGGGTTGGAGGATGATCTAACCAAGGGAAAAGGTGGTCCTTGGTAGTCCTTAGGATGGTTAACAAGATGGTTCATGTGCATTTCCAAAAATGCACATGGTTTGAGGAAGGGAGGCATTCAAAAAGGTGATGTTGGAACAGATTCCAGACTTGGCCAAATTTGGCAGTTTTGAGGATTTTGACTACAGTAAGAGAGGGAATGTTTTTGGAGGTGTTGTCAGGTGCTAAAGCATCATTAAGTGGATGATGTTGGAGAGTAAATTGAGGAGAGTGGATCCATTCTTGATAATGGTCATCATGGACTAGGAAGCTTCTAGAATGGAAATCTTCAGAAGTGCTATGGGTAAGGGTTTTAGAGGGTCACCTAGTAGCTAGGGATCATATCCAGATTTGTATTCTTGCTTAGGGGTTTATTATTTGGAAACCTCTTGATCCTAGTGATGAGATCCTAGGGTGGCTCATACTACTTCCTAAGCAATCAAGACAAACAGCAGATCAAGGCAACTCATCAGACCGCATATCAAGGCAACTTATCTTACAAACAAAGTAAACCTACTTCTATGGCCACGCTCAAGCTTAGATTGAGGTAAGGATGGGTATTTTGAATAGGTTGTAGTTTGGAATAAGATGAGGGTCTCTTGGTATCTCTACCACGGGTAGAATTCAAATGCTTCATAAAAAGGTTTTGTTGAATCTAGAGACAAGAATAGTAGAAGGTTCTGTCTTGAAAACATAAGGAGATTATGTTATATATTTCTCCATAGTTTTGTCAATAGAAGCTACTGAAATAGTTTTTGTTGCATAAGCATCTTGGCTCTTGTTTGGAAATGCAAGAACATTTGAGAATATGTAAATTGAGCCAGGATAGTTTTGGTAATTAGCTTTTGTCAACTTAGGGTGAGGTAACGAGTAGTATGTGGTATACACTCACCTGCACAAGCACAAACAACAACAAGCAAACACTGCATTCTGGACAACTAATCAGGGTTGCTGAAATTGGGATGTTACAGACCTTTCCCCCTTAAAAGAATCTCGTCCCGAGATTCGGGAGATTAAGATTAGGGGATTTGTTTTGGAGTTAGTTCTATGTGCCTCTTGTGTACTAACTTGTCGGCTTAGTCTTTGAACTGGGTTACTTTGTTAGGGAGGTTGAACTTCAATCGTCTTGAAAACACGAGGGTGGAGCAGGCTTCAACCAGGATTGTGGGGAGTGATCTTCCGGGTGTTAGGGTTTACGTCGCTTGTCTTGAGGGGTTATTGCCTTCTAGTATACATCCTTGGGTCCAACCATTGGATTGTTTTCTGGTAGAGGGTGATTCTGTTTCGCGGGAAATACACAATCTTTCCCCCTTAGGATTAAACTAGGGTAGGTCGGAGAGTTGACGTCCTCCTTCCTTTTTGGAGTCGCAGATGGATGTTTTGAGGGCTGACTTCCATATTTCTCCTGGAGTCGAGGTTGTCAGAAGGCGTCCCATACTAGAGGTCTTCGGAAGTATCCTTGGGTAGGTAGTCTTCTAAGGATGGAGTGGAAAGACTTCGTCTTTCCACCTTCGAGCTTTCATATGGTGCTTTGGGAGTGGTGCAAATCTTCTGTCTGGGAGTGCTGACATGAGGTTAGCGGAAGGCTGCATCTTCCTAGATTCTTGGGCGGAGTTCGTCGAGTGACGTCCTGTTCTATATACCTTAGCGAGGGGGGGGTTTCCCTAACGAAGCTTTATGGAGCAAACTCGGGGAAAGTTAGCGGTTTATGACTCTCCTAGCTAGTGTTTAGTCAGGGCTGATGCATTCAGCGTCGGTGAGGAGGTCTTCACTTGAATCCCTTGCGTTGCTTCTGCTTGAGGGCGGAGTATACTCGCTGTCTTCATGCATCCTCGTCTTCAGGGAACTAAGGTATTGGGGCCTTCTGTTGAGGAACTTCCCGTTGGTGGTAAGTGTTCCGGGTTGGGTCTGATGCAACGCCTTGGGTAAAACATGCAAGAATAAAACAATCAAACAAGCATAGAAATCCAAGTAAGTTATTACAAAACCAACCAAGCTGCACCTGAGGGTGCTAATAGTACTTAGGCATTACAAAACGCGTTTAGGGACAATACATGACTCTACTCTATTGCTAAACGGGCGAGTACCGCAACGCAGGTGATTACTCGGAGGGTGGATCTATGGAGTCGTGGCTGGCTTCTGGCGGAGCAAGGGAGGTTTCCTGCACCTTCGGATGGGCTTGAACCTTCGGAGATACTGACTGGTGGTGGTGCACTTCCTGTTTCTCTTGGAGGCGGCTTCCCTCGATGTTCCTTCAGTGGTGGGGTTTCGTGCTTGATTTCTTTGTAGGGTTTCCAGAGCTTCCTTATGGGTGAGAATGGCTTGTAGGCAACGGAGTTCCGTCTGGGAGTGGCGGTGTTCGTCAACTACTGCTGCTAACACCTCATTGCTGGAGTAGCTGAATCGGGTCTGAAAGGACAGAGTAGGGTATGCCAGGCTAGGGTCTTGAGATCCTCCGGTGCAGTCGACATTTCCCTTCATGGAGAGGTAGAAGGTTGTGGGCTGTCTCATCTCTGGGAGGGAGCTCCGGATGCGCATCAAAGCTTCTCTGGCTACCAAGTCGACAGCAAGTACGGGACGGGGCATATGAGGTCCTGTGGAGTAGATAGGGCTTCCATTGGTTCCCGACTTGGCTAGTATGACAATCTGTCCCACATAGTCTCCTGATTCCAGTCCCTTGTGGAGGGTGTAGATAGGTTTCTGCTGGTACCCGCAAAGTTGTAGAGAGTCCCAGAGTAGTCGGGGAAATCCAATCTTCAGCCACTCTTCATCAATAGGTTCCATCTACAGGGGTGTTTAGGGCTGGTTGGGTTAGTGACAAGTGTGCAAGATTTTAAGATTAGGAAATCATATTAATGCAAGTAGTTTTCAAAATGGAGGGGAAAAGACATAAGCACTTTTGCAAATAGTCAACTTTTCTCCCTCTGTCTTTCAGAAAATAGATTTGTCGTTTCCTGTCTAGCGTCCATGCTAACTAAGGTCTCCTACAGTCAGGATGGCTCTGATACCAAGTCTGTGGGCTCCCCCGGATTAATCATCTGAGAAATCCCTGTTATGAATACTTCCACGTTCCCATGATCTGTGAGCCGTTGAACATAATCGACTAGTATCATTACAACATCCAAAACATAACGAAATACAAGACTTACATAAATTCCATCATGGCTACAACACCTTTAGCAGTAGAATAACATCACGTGCAGGGCCCAAGAGTGCCTCAGCCTACAGGCAACTTACTAGGAAGATGGCCTAGCTCGTTGGACGTCACCTGAATCTTCCAATGTCGAACCTCTAAAAGTATGGCAAAGTAAATAGCCAGGGACAAAGTCGTGAGTACTCTTGAATGTACTCGCAAACCACCAGGATACATGAGAATAAGGAAAATGCAAGTCTGGCTGTGGCGAGATAGTTATATCTAGGGTTGTTTTTGAAAAGTCTAGACTACCTCTTGTAGTTATGGCATCTCCATCTCTTTGTTGAAAAAGAGTTTTGAAATATGCCTTTGTTTTATAAATCACGACATCTCCATATCTTTGTTGAGAAAGAGTGTGGAAAACAGTTTTGGAGTAGAAACCCTTTTTAAAACTCTTGACCACCTCGGGTCAAAACAAAGCTTTCGTACTCGGGTTCCCCTGGAACCTTCATCCGTTCATCCTTGTTTCCCAAACAAGCACAATTTGGGTACTCCTAGCCAACACCTTTACAACCGTCCTTGACCGTGGACACAGCTATACGAATAGATTATACTCTGTAGAGTTTGTGCACTTTCCCCACAAGAATCAATACATCCGCCGGGATACAACCACGGCCCACTACCACTGTAGATGGGGTCCGGATAATCAAACCTAACCTTTCGCTTATCGACCCTAGCAAAGGCATGCTTTTCCTTTTGGGTTTGTTCTCCCCGGCAACGAGTATGTGGCTCCCAGCCATAGTCCTTCCTTCCGTACACGCGCATACACAAGCCGCAACTTGGCGTATACCTTAATCTGGAGACTCCACTTCCTTCCGTAACGCCTAGGTCATACCGTCCGCGGGAGACCCAATTGTTGCACCAGTCTCCTGCCAGAACAGGCTCAGTCTTGCCGAAGCAAGCAACAGGCTTCAGATCTGAGATCTGGTAGCGCCTGCCCGGAATTCAAGGGATCTCTCCCTATAAGCATGGTACAAGCTGCCTCGGCTAATGCAGACAAAATACAAGTTAAGCCCCAGCACCTAGGGTAATGTGGTTGCACTGATAAAAATTGTTCCGGTAAAGGCGTAGAACATCCCTTCACTTTCTCATTTCTCCTCATCACCTTTTCTTTCGTTAAAGCATCCGCTTGGAACGATGCCTCTTCCCAAGGGTTTTACAAAACAGTTTGAAACATTTGCTAGTGGGGTAAATCCCAAAACAGTTCATTTTCTCAAAACCGGGGTTTTCAAAGAGGTAGGATGCTGACCATCGTACTCTCGATCTAAAGGGATAAAATGGTAGGTACATCAGGGTGGTGCCACGAAGGACACAAAGTCATAATTTGTAGGAGCCAAGTTATTATCATAGTATTTGTAAAACAAGACATGTAGGTAGATAATGCAATTTATAAAGAGGATACAAAACAGGCAAAAGAGAGTAGGAAATATATCAGAGTTCAGGAATGGTGGCTTGCCTGTGATCAGCAATAAGTCCATGGACTTCTTTAGATAACCAGGAATACCCAATAAATAATAATAAGAAGTCCCTTTCTTCTCGTCGTCAAACACTCACACTATCGTCGTCATCGAGTATACATGCAAGCAGACAAGTCCACAATAAATACAAGGCATACATGCATCAAATCATAAAGCAAACAAGCATAAGGATTACTACTGAAATTGGTAGGTTTTGGGAGGAGTTGGGTATTGATAGTGGAATTACTAAATTGCCATTTTAGTGTTTTTCTCTTGGAAGATAGATGTCTAGGATAAATACCAAGAACTTGGAGTGGGGTTCTGAGGTCAGTAGGATACCAATGTGCAGCAATGATATCCTCAGATAGGTTTTGACAAAGCAAAACCAATACAAGTGGTTTCACTTGGTTATCAAATGCCTAGATTTAATTATCCCTTTTATAGTGGAATAAACTCTAGTTTGGGGAATAATTCACCAGAGAAGTTTTGGAGCTCCAAAAATTATTTCCTCGGGTGGTTAGGTAGGGTTGGATGTACTGAACCACATAGAGTTGGAATAAAGTCTAAACAATTACCAAAATGCCCTCAGGAAATTCCCAAAGGCAGTTCTGTATGGTTTTTATCTTTTTCATCAGATTAGATTTATAGAAGCTATTGAGTTGATTAGAATGGAAGGTGGTAGGTATTTAGAATACCTTTCTGTAGGAACTAGATTCACTCACTTTGGTGTTGTCAAACTCCTGGAGGGATTTATTTAGTGGAAATACCACTACAGAAGTATTTAAATCACAGAAATTCAACCAGAGCTCAATAATTTCTGAGCTGCTGGGGTTTGATAGATTTTGATACTATGAGATACTGGGAGGTGGATTCAGGTCATTACCACATTTTCTTTGACCTAGAGAATTTATCCAAGGAAGATAAAGGCTGATTTTGTTATTTTTGCCAATGGAAACTTACTATTCACCTTAGAACAATTACCAGCAAATAATGGAAAATAATTTGGACTTGGGGTGTCCTCTGCATGTTTGAGAAAACGTCAGGATCTACCAGGAATTTGAATCTTATCATTTGGATTTTATTTACATTTTCAAAAGGAGTTAATCCTACTGGTAGTTGTCTGGATCTAAAAATTTTAGGAAAAAGGAAAAAGGGGCTACATGTATTGGGCGTGAGTTCCAGAGGGGAGTGGGCTGCGGAGGCGGTTTCGGCCCAGCGTCGCCCATAGGGGAGCGCGCGGGGTGCGGTTCGATCCTGACTGGCGGGGCCATCAGCGAAGGAGGGGCGCCGAAGCGGTATAGGGCGATGGTGGCTGTCCGATTAAAGAGGAATCGACGGCGCAGCGTCGTCGTCCTCGGCTGAAAAGAGCTAGGCGGCGGCGGAACCCTAGGGACGGCGGGGCTCGGCCGGGAGGCTCACCTGAGGGATCGAGGTAGGTTGGGGAGGCGGCAGGGCGATGTGGTCGACGACGGCGAGCAGAACGAGGGGCGACACGGTGGTGGTGGCCTCCAGGAAGTAGCTCGCGCGTCGGGGGCCGAGGGTGACCACGTCGGAGCTTAGCAGCGACGACGGAGGAGTAGTTCCTGGGCAAGAAAAAGGTCACTGATAGAGGGAGAAGAAGGAGACGGTCACCGTGAGATGACATACAGGAGGAGACCAGCAGAGATGAGAGCTCCTAGCTCGATTTTTGAAAGAGGCTGAGAGCTCCTCTTCTTCTTCTTCTGGACAGATCAGAGCAGGGGAGAGGGAGTGGAGCTAGGGGAGGTGCGTGCAGTGGGGGAGGGAGCAAATGAGGGGCAGAGGCTCGCCGGGGGTGGCCTCTGGCCTTTATATCAAGGAGGAGGAGTGTATGGTGCAAATGTCCTTTTTGGACAAGGGGGGATTGCTGGCCAGGGATTGGTCCACGGGCCGGTGGGGAGGGGTAGGATTGGTATTTGGTCGTGCTGGAGCTCAAAGAGGGTGGGAGGGCTGCTGTGGTAATTTATTGTGGCAAATCCTTGTAAGATTTGTTGTCTCTCTCTCTCTTTCTCTCTACTAAACCAATGCTAAAAGGGGTATTTGTTGGGGTTGAGCTACAGTGGTGTCGACTTGGGGTGTGTCCAGGTGTTGGGGATATGCACTGAGAAGGATTTGATGAGATTTGGAAGTGGTTTGAGTAGTGGTCTTGTTTGCTTGGCAATCTTAATCCAATTGGTGGTTATGAAGGAAGTTCAAAATGTTGCATTGGACAAGATGAGGGAATGGTACTGGTAGATAGATGAGGTAAAGGTAGACTCCTAGGATTTATTTGAGATTTTTATAACGGGTTTTAGTCCTTATAAATCCATTTATTCAAAAAGGGCAGAAGTGGTTTCTAGAAGATCATTTGGTATTTTTACAAAGGACAAGGTTGGTTTCTGGTTTGAGAGGGTCCCAAATGTGAATACATACTTAGGGGAATTTTCCCAAGATTTGTTGGGGATTAAAAGTATTTAAAACAATTATTATTCCAATTCAGCCATTTAAGAAAATGGGCAAAAATAAATAATAAAGCTTCTCAAAAATATTTATTTTTGAGATGGGAAGATAGGCTATGATATGTGGGCCTCAATTGAGTCAAAATTTGGAGAATTTCTTTGACAAAAACCAAACTTTCCATTGGGAAAGGGGTTTTGAGATTTTGTCAATTAAAGGAGTTAAATAGATTTGAAGCCATAATAATTATGAATAATATTTGGTAAATCTTGAAGATCAATTTGGATGATGTAGACAAGGTTTGGCAAGCATTTTCAACCTTAGGAGATGGAAATCCAACTTGCATAAGATGGAAAACAAGGAGTTGGGGATCTAGGGGGATGTTATTTTTATACCACCTAAACCTTGTTGGATCTTGGGGCTCAGAGCTCACCTTGATACCAGGGATAGATGGATAGATAGATCAGGTCATATAGATGATCAGGGCAGTAGGAGTTTTAATTAATTTCATTTGAGTTGATCTAGAAGGGATGGCAAACTTTGTTGAAAATAAGGTAGCCAATCTAGATTAGTCATGATGCCTTATAAACCAAGTGGGTTTAAGCAGCACAGAGCTTCACTTGGAACAAGTGAAGTAGGTTTTGATAGACCTCAATGAGTAGATCACAAACATGTATAGAGTTAGTCCATAGAAGGTTGTATGAGGGTGTGAGCTTCTTGTGAAAGTAAGCATGATGACTAGATTTGCAGGAAATGTTATTTTCTTGTCTGCAAAACCATCAAGAACAGGTGGGTTGGAGGATGATCTAACCAAAGGAAAAGGTGGTCCTTGGTAGTCCTTAGGATGGTTCACAAGATGTTTCATGTGCATTTCCAAAAATGCACATGGTTTGAGGAAGGGAGGCATTCAAAAAGGTGATGTTGGAACAGATTCCAGACTTGGCCAAATTTGGCAGTTTTGAGGATTTTGACTACAGTAAGAGAGGGAATGTTTTTGGAGGTGTTGCAAGGTGCTAAAGCATCATTAAGTGGATGATGTTGGAGAGTAAATTGAGGAGAGTGGATCCATTCTTGATAATGGTCATCATGGACTAGGAAGCTTCTAGAATGGAAATCTTCAGAAGTGCTATGGGTAAGGGTTTTAGAGGGTCACCTAGTAGCTAGGGATCATATCCAGATTTGTATTCTTGCTTAGGGGTTGATTATTTGGAAACCTCTTGATCCTAGTGATGAGCTCCTAGGGTGGCTCATACTACTTCCTAAGTAATCAAGACAAATAGCAGATCAAGGCAACTCATCAGACAGCAGAATAAGGCAACTTATCTTACAAACAAAGTAAACCTACTTCTATGGCCACGCTCAAGCTTAGCTTGAGGTAAGGATGGGTATTTTGAATAGGTTGTAGTTTGTAATAAGATGAGGGTCTCTTGGTATCTCTACCACGGGTAGAATTCAAATGCTTCATAAAAAGGTTTTGTTGAATCTAGAGATAAGAATAGTAGAAGGTTCTGTCTTGAAAACATAAGGAGATTATGTTATATATTTCTCCATAGTTTTGTCAATAGAAGCTACTGAAATAGTTTTTGTTGCATAAGCATCTTGGCTCTTGTTTGGAAATGCAAGAACATTTGAGAATATGTAAATTGAGCCAGGATAGTTTTGGTAATTAGCTTTTGTCAACTTAGGGTGAGGTAACGAGTAGTATGTGGTATACACTCACCTGCACAAGCACAAACAACAACAAGCAAACACTGCACTCCTGCACAAGAATTTTTTTTTATTCCCCCTGATTTTTGCATTCTGGACAACTAATCAGGGTTGCTGAAATTGGGATGTTACATCGGCGGCGGCGTGGAGGACTCCTTCCCTGCCACTGGTATCATAGGGGAGCACCGCCCCTTAGCCCCTTCCTTCATGGCTTATTGGGAGCCCTCTCCCATGGAGATGGGATCCATGGGGGAGGCAAAAACGTGGCTTTGGCGGCTGCTAATTCGTGGGTGGAGGTGTCTAAAACGAATTAGGTTTCCTCCCTTTATATAGCTTCTCGGATTCCCGTCACCCCATCTTGGGCTGCAGTAAATCGGGGCTATTGGGCCCGTCCGAACTTGGAATCAGCTAAATTTTATGTCAAGAACGTTTGACGCGAAATTTCCAACAACTTTATAGTTAAAGATTTTTCCGTTTGACGCTATCTTCGAGCCGAAAGGTGACCATATTCAAAAAGTGTTCGGAGACAGATTTCTGGAAAATCCCAATTTGACTCCAACAAGGTTTCCACTTATATTGTTGGTAATTCCTATAGATCAAAGTGTAAAATAGCAACATTATACACTTTAGGAACTATTAGTAGGTTAGTCCAAATAAATCATATACTTTATATAAAAAGGAGTATCAAAAGCATATTATTAGCATAAACCATCAAAAATTATAGATACGTTATGAACGTATTAGACATGCACAACAACATGATGATGCGTTTGAGGACTTTGATGAGGGTAGTGCAGCTGATGCTGCCCCCTATCGGGGCAGGGGACATGCGACACCCCCTGCACCTATGACTGCCCCTCTTCATGGCCGTGGGTATGCTCCTTTTGTACGTGCCCAGCATGTTTACAATCCAGCTGGTGATAGTTTGGGAAAGCCCAAGTTCTCAATTCCCTCTTTCAGTGGATCAGGTGATCCTGAGGATTATATTACTTGGGAGCTGAAGATTGAGAAGCTCTGGTGTTTGTTTGATTATCCAGAAGACAAGAAGGTCAAGCTTGCAGCATCCGAGTTTGATGGTTATGCTTTGCGTTGGTGGGATGCTATTGTGCAGAATAGACAGAACGACAATCAATTTCCTATGCTAAATTGGCTTGAGATGAAGGCCATTATGACGGATCATTTTGTCCCCTCCAATTACTTGCGAACAGTGTTTGACAAGCTTACACAGTTGAGGCAAGGCACAATGACAGTTGATGAGTAATATATGGAGATGGAGATGCTTATGCAGCGTGCTAATGTTCGTCAATCATGAGAGATGACAATGCAGCGTTTCCTCAACAATTTGAAGCTTCAAATCAAGAGCATTGTGCGCTATCACAAGTATGAGACCATGAACAAGTTGTTGCACCATGCTAGAGAGGCTGAGTCACATCTTGCGGAGGAGGCGAAGTTGCGTGCTCGTTTTCCATCCTCCAGCCGTTTTTCGGCCAGATCTACACCTCCTAGTGTAGCGCCACCTGCTGCTAGTCTTCCTACACCATTTGCCAAACCAGCAAGTACTTCTTCATTTGGTTCTAATGCTCGGAAGCCCGCTGCTCCTGCTACTAGTTTAGGTTCCAATATGTCGACTGCGCGTACTCGCGATTTGGTGTGTCATACTTGTGGAGGTAGAGGGCACTAGAAGAAGGATTGTCCAAACAGCAAGGTTATGTTTGTCAACGAACAAGGTGAAGTAGAGAGTGGAGATGAAGCTTCTGACGATGATATTGATGATGGCGAGGATGGTGCTGATGCGTATCCTGAGCATGCACCAACTATTGTCGTATCTTCACGTATACTTAGTGTGCAACCGGTTGAGGAAACCCAGTGTTGCAACTTGTTCCAAACAAAAGCTCTAGTTGGACCTAATAAAGCTTGCAAGGTAATTATTGATGGAGGTAGCTGCAGAAATCTTGCAAGTAAGGAATTGTGTGCCAAGCTGAATTTGCCATATTTTCCTCATCCGAAGCCATACTACATATAATGGTTGAGCAACAATGGTGATATGAAGCTAAATCATATGGTACGTGTGAATTTTCAAATAGGGCCATACAAAGATTCTATTGATTTTGATGTGGTTCCTATGACTGTTTGTCATCTTCTATTGGGTCAGCCTTGGCTTTATGACAATGGCCAAGCCAATACGTATCACTTGGAATTCAAAGGGAAAAATATTACTATGCAGCCAATGACACCACAAGATATTGTGAATGATTCTCGCCAGAAGATAGAGGTTAATTTGAAGGAAGATCCTATAGCTCGGCGTGATTGTGTGACAGTTGTTCCTGATGTAATCGAGCCTAAATTGAGTGACATAACGAAAAGTGAGAGAGTGCCTGGTCTATTGATATTAGCCACCAATGAAGATATGAGAGAATTTCCTGAGGATCCTACAGCCATGCCACTTGTGCTCATGTATAAGGGCGAGGTATTGGTTTCTAACGACATGACCCATGTTTCTCTTGGTGTCTCTTCTGTTTTGCAGGATTTTGGGGATGTGTTTCTAAAAGATGTACCCGCAAGCTTGCCTCCATTGCGTGGTATAGAACACCAACTTGATTTGATTCCTGGTGCAACACTTCCCAACCGTGCACCATACAGGACTAATCCCGAAGAAACTAAGGAAATACAAAAGCAAGTACAAGCGTTGCTAGATAAAAGGTACATTCGTGTTTCTCTTAGCCCTTGTGTTGTTCCTGTTATTTTAGTGCCTAAGAAAGATGGTGCATGGCGCATGTGTGTAGATTGTAGAGCGATTAATAACATCACTATTCGATATCGTCATCCTATTCCACGATTAGAGGATATGCTAGATGAATTGAGTGGTGATGTTGTTTTCTCTAAAATTGAATTGCGTAGTGGTTATCATCAAATTAGTGTGGAAGAACGGGATGAGTGGAAAACTGCTTTCAAAAAAAAAATTGGCTTGTATGAGTGGTTAGTCATGCCGTTTGGTCTTACTAATGCACCTAGTACATTCATGCGATTAATGAATCATGTTTTAACAGAATTTATTGGTCGTTTTGTGGTTGTTTACTTTGATGATATACATATATACAGCCACACCGAAACTGAAGATTGCACTCATATTCGACAAGTTTTGCAAGTGTTGCGTGATAATCAATTGCATGCTAACCTTGAGAAGTGCACATTTGCAAAAGATAAGGTCATATTCCTAAGATTTGTTGTATCTAAGCATGGGGTAGAGGTAGATCAATCTAAAATTGAATCTATTCAGAATTGGCCTACTCCCATGAATGTAAGTCAAGTGCGTAGTTTCCATGGGTTAGCTAGTTTCTATAGGCGCTTTGTGAAATTTTTTAGCACCATTTCTGCACCTTTGAATGATTTGATAAAGAAAGGTGTTCCTTTTGTATGGGGCACGGCCCAAGACATTGCATTTGATACATTGAAACATTTGCTTACTTCTGCACCATTACTTGCATTACCTGATTTTTTGAAGCAATTTGAAGTTGAATGTGATGCTAGTGGAATAGGCATTGGTGGCGTTTGATGCAAGAGGGTTGGCCTATAGCTTATTTTTCTAAGAAATTGACCGGTGCTCATTTGAATTATTCTATCTATGATAAAGAATTGTATGCACTTGTTAGAGTACTTGAGGTTTGGCAACATTATTTGTGGCTAAAGGAATTTATCATACATTTTGATCATGAAGCATTGAAATACTTGAAAGATCCAATCGAACTTGCATAGATGATTAGCTAAATGGGTTGAGTTCATTAAGTATTTTCCTTACATTATTAATTATAAGAAGGGAAAAGAGAATGTTGTTGCTGATACTCTCTCTAGGAAGAAGATGATATTAACCAATCTTGATGTTAAAATTCCATGATTTTGCTGAACCATATCGTTTGTGTGCTCTTAGAAACGCATGGGATAAGTATCATATACATGATGGATATTTGTTTCGAGCTAACAAACTATGCATTCCAGAATCATTGTTGTGTTTGTTCTTACTGCATGAATCACATGCTGGTGGGTTGATGGATCACTTTGGGCGTGAGAAGACGTTGCTCATGCTTGCTGGTCACTTTTATTGGCCCAAGATGAGGAGTGATGTGTATAGATTTGTGAGCCGATGTATTACATGCCACAAGTCGAAATCTAAGCTGAAGCCTCACGGTTTATATACACCTCTCACTGCACCGACTACTCCATGGGAAGACATTAGTATGGATTTTGAGCTAGGTCTACCTAAAACTTAGAGAGGTCATGGTTCTATATTTGTGGTAGTGGATAGGTACTCTAAGATAGCTCATTTTATTGCCTGCCACAAAAGCGACGATGCATCGCATGTTGCTAACCTGTTTTTCAGGGACATCGTGAGATTACATGGAGTACCTAAGACGATTGTTTCTGAACGTGATGTGAAGTTCATGAGCTACTTTTGGAAGACCTTATGAGGGAGCTAGGAACGAACCTGCTGTTCAGTACTACATGTCATCCCCAAACAGATGGTCAAACGGAAGTGGTGAATCAAACATTGTCACAACTGCTAAGGACTATGATAAAAAAGAATCCGCGGGAGTGGGAAGAGTGTTTTCCACATGTTGACTTTGCTTACAATAGGGCGGCGCATTGAACTACTCAGCTTTGTCCTTTTGAGGTGGTGTATGGCTTCAAGCCATTGACACCACTTGATATGTTGCCTCTACCATTACATGAGAGCGTTGATATGGAGGCATCAAAACGTGCTGATTATGTGAAGAAAATACATGAGAAGACTCGAGAGGCTATTGGGAAGAAAGGCAAGAGCATTGCTACTGCAAGGAATCAAGCAAGGAAGGAAGTGTTGTTCAAGCCTAGAGACATGGTTTGGGTGCATCTGTGCAAGGACATGTTTCCATTAGTTCGCAAGTCCAAGTTGAAGCCACGTGGTGCTAGTCCTTACAAGGTGCTAGCCAAAATTAATGATAATGCCTACTCGGTTGACATACCTATTGAGGAGTTTTGTGGAGCTAACAACAGCTTCAACATTGTTGATTTATCACCATATGCTGGAGAAGACCTTGAAGCGTCGAGGTCGACGCCTTTTGAAGGGGGAGATGATGAGGACATTCCTACAGTTACACATACCCCAATTGCTAATGATGATGTTCCAATGGCAAAGAAAGATCAATCCAATGAGATAAGGATTGGACCAATCACAAGAGCTTGTGCTAAGCTACTAGAATAGCAAGTGAACTTGTTTCTTAATGAACCTGGTGTTTTAATTAATGAGAATTTTATACTTCCTAAGTCTTTGAATTATTGCATGATCAGGTACTTAGGAGAAGAAGGCGTAGCACGGAGTGAGGAGCTGATGGAACAAGGCGTGTTGATCAATGAAGAATGCGCGACGGAGGAGAGGGAGGAAACGCAAGGAGCTGTCCAAGATGAAGATCAACAAGAGAAGGAAGTTCTCTGGTGCGGTAGAGAAAAGCCCCAGTTCTCTGCCACGACAGAGGCATGTTTGGCCGAACACTTTTGGGTCGGTTTGTATCATAGTTGGGTGGGACCAACTCGAATCCCACCTTAGTTCGATGCCTCCTAAACTCATAAATAGATGGGGGCGCACAAGTTAGGGTTTCCAGACCACGTTAAAATATTTTGGAGTTGTTTCTTTCATAGAACCTCTGGAATTACCCTATGTTCGAATTTACCAACTATAATTGAATGTGATCTGTTTTTCCATTTGGAATTAGTAGATTGCATACTACCGTTTGTGGTCGACAACTACGTGCACAAGAGCGTGGTGTTGTGAATATCCTACAAGGTTCGAGAGCTATTGCATTGGCATTAGGGTTCGAGAGGGAGAGTTCATAGCTACAGGCTAGTTATCTATCATCCACCATCATCATCGACAAGTGGTTGCTGATAAGATCGGGCCACCCCATATCACACATCATGCTATTCTAGATTTAGGATCTAGTGTCTTTGTTTTATCTAAATATCTATATGATTTACTTGATTTGAAACCTATGAATGCTCTATAGATCTTTTACTTGCTGATGATTCTGCTAAACATGCTCTAGGAAAAGTTCAAGATATTATGGTTGAATTACATATGACATTTGTACCCGTTGATTTTATTGTCATGGACATGGGGACAAATACCTCAAGTACTATAATACTTGGTAGACTTTCTTAAGAACCACAGGTACAGTCATTGATATAAAAGAAGGAAATGTGAATTTTCAATTTCCTCACAAGAAGTGTATGGATAACTTTCCAAGGAATAAGGAGGTAGCTACGAATCACAAGTTATCCATTGAGTTCCACATCACCTAATCAAGTAAGTAAAGCCTAGCTATATGGCTATGAAGAAAGCGCTTTGCGGAAGGCAACCCGGTTATTTTTCTTTTGGATTTTTGTTTTAAACTCTTACTATTGAAAGAGTATTTTGTTTTGGTTTTATTTCTGTATATTTTAATAAAGTACCAACTGGAACCCATTTTAGATGTTTAAAAGTTACTAAACATACATGAAGTAGCAAATTTCTGCAGAACAGTTTTTAGTGCGTGAGTTTTTAGATTTTTTATGTAACTCCTATTGTGATAAAATTCATACAACATTTACAACTTTTCATTTTATCTATGCACAAAATATGGCTAAAATTACTGACATGTCTAAGTGGGCGAAAAAAATTGTTTTGCTCTTGCTAAAAATCTGGATAGATTGTGCCATGTTTTATTTTAACCATTCCCAAGTGTCTTAAAATGATTTGTATGAGTCATATTATATGCTAGGTATATGTAGGGACATTATATGATTGTTGTAGCATTTAGAAAGAATTTTGTCTTTGATATCTATGCAATAACTATTATACTCTTGTGCCACTAATGTCACCACTCAGAAAAGAGATGGGAGAAAAAGTTTTGTGTTGAAGTTTTTGACAGGGAATAGAGGAACATCAAACCAAGAGCAATCCAAGGATGATGAAAACCATAAGTTTGGGGATGCCCAAGGCACCCCACTAGACTTATTCAACTCTTGTTTTGCAAACCCCTAAAAGAAACTTGGAGCGTTTGTTTTATCATTTTACTTTTTGTTTTGCATTAAAAATACCACCACCACCATTATTATAAATGTTTATGATCAGCTACTAAAAAGAAACTCTACCTTAATAAAATTAAAACTGAATAAGAATGCCATGGAATAAAATAAAAAATAAAAGGCGGAGATAAGCAAAAGGCTGAAATTCATGTTGTGTCTAGTTTTAAGCTCAAGTGTTTTATAAGAAGCTGAAGGGAATATGCCCAAGAGGCAATAATAAAGTGGTTATTATCTTATTCCTTGTTTATGATAAATGTTTATTTTGCATGCTACAATTGTATTAATTTGGAAACGTTAATACATGTGTTTAATAAACAAAAGGAAAGTTCATAGTTATGCCTCTCTTATAAACTAGCTCGTTGATTAACAAGATGATCAAGGTTTCCTGATCATGGACATTGGATGTCGTTAATAACAAGGTCACAACATTGGTGGAATGATGTGATGAACATTCATCCGAAGTATAGCATTATGATCAGAGTCATTATGTTTATATTGCTATAACATCATACGAAGTAATCTTAGTCCTTAGACCATGAGATCATGTTAATTGCTAACACCGGAAGAGTATCTTGATAACATCAAACTTCACACCGTAACAGGGTGACTATAAAGGTGGATTCAGTGCAAAGAAGGTGCTATGTTGAGGCTCATGGATCAAGAGTGGGATTTGTCCATCCCAATGACGGATAGATATACTCTGGGCCCTCTCGGTGATATCACATTGAAATAGCTTGCAAGCAAATGATGTGATCACTAGAATGTTATATCACGGGAACGATAAAAGAGTGCATGTCGGTAACGAGATCAAACTAGGTATTTGATGCCGATGATCGAATCTCGGACATGTAATATATCACGAGACAAAGGGATTTAGTTACGACGTTAAAGCTTCACACGATCACAAGAGTCATCGTTGAATATGTGGGAATTAGTACGAATCCCCAAGTCCCGCTGCTAATTATTGATCGGAGAGGGGTCTCGATCATGTCTGCATTATTCGCGAACCAAAGGGTGACACACTTAAGGGATACCGACACCATTTGGAGCAAATATGTTTCAGATAAAGATTTAGAAAGAGCTGGAATCATTTCGATGGAAACCGGAATTGTTTCGGGTGAAATTGCTGAAACTAGTTCTGCATGTGATATTGAAATGTTGCAGGGAGTTTTATGTGAATGTTTGTTAATTAAAGTAATTAACAAAATTCTGAATTAAATAAATAAATGTGTTTTATTTAATGAGACCTTGCATTAAGTTTGGTGGAAATTTAATGCATGTGAGTGGACATGAGTGGAGGTGTGTGTTTATGTGAGTGGGAGCTCCACCCACATGAATGAGGGAGAGGTGGGTGCACCCACCATGGCCAGCGCCATGCCCCCTTGGGCTGCCCCTCCCCTATATAAGGAGCACCTCCTCCTCCTCTCCTCTTGCACCACCTCCTCGTGAAGGTTCTCTTCTCCCTCTAGTTATTCCCCATGGTCTCGGATTAGCGAGATACATGTTCCCAGTGGCTTTATCTGGAAAGGAGTTGTAGCTTCCGCTGCATCGCTGGAGCGAGGAGGCGGAGGTTGTTCGGTGGACCGAACGTGTGTGCGATCACGGATGCACCGCTACTTTGCGGTGCTGGACTTGATGGTGCTGGAATTGCTGGACCTGAAGGACTTCATCACGATCTTGAGATCAGCAAGTGTACGACTACATCATCCACGAGTTCCATCTTGTTAACAAAGCTTTTTTTGTCTTTGAGCGTAAGTTCTCTATGGATGTATATCCACCCGTTGCTTGTATCTAGTAGATAGATCTTGGCGTATAGTTCTCATCGTAGGAATTTTTTTTGTTTTCTATGCTCCGAACCCAATAGTGGTATCAGAGCCTGATCTATGCGTAAGTGCTTTGCACGGGTGGTACTCATATGTTTATATGTGGGCGATGATGATCATGTTATTGCTTCTTTCATGTATTTTGGATATTGGTGGCATAGTGGGATGAAGCGGCCGGACCAACCTTACATGTCATCGCACATGAGACCGGTTCCACGACTGACATGCAACTAGTTTTGCATAAGTGGCTGGCGGGTGTCTGTCTCTCCTACTATAGTCAATATCTGATTTACAACGAGTTGCTAATAACTTAGTTATCATCGTTGTGGTTCCATGTTCGTTGGTAAGACCGGTTCTATCTTCGAAAGCCCTAAGCCACGTAAAACTTGCAAAGGATAAATTAGAGGCGTCTAGTTTAGATTGTTGCTGGGCTAGTGTCATGATATGGTAATGTTGTAAGTTGATGTATGGTAGATACTCTTACAACACACTTAACGTGTAAGTTCCATAGACCTTGGCCTTACACATAAAGGAATGATAGAGATCATACCACGATGCATATGATGGTGATCAAATGCATGGACCATATCATCCCACTTTACACATTTGATGTCCGCATCTTATATTGCTAGTTTGCGTTTTAGTAGCATTATAAGATGATCCCTCATTTAAATATCAACATAAAATGTGTTCTTCCTTAAGTATGCACTGTTTTATGGATCGTGTTTCGAGACATCACGTGATGATCGGGTGTACTCGACTCTACGCTTTCATACAATGGGTGTAAGATAGTTTTATACACGCGAGTACTAAGGTTCTTACTTGGCGAGCCTAGCATGTACAGACATGGCCTCGGAACACGGACCGAAAGGTTAAGCATGAGTCATATAGTTGATGTGATGCCCATATTGATGCTCGCCTTTGAAGCTACACCGACTCACATGATGATCGGACTTGGTGTAGTGGATTTGGTTCATGTAATCACCAAAAAAGGCACGAGGGATGTCGTTTTTGAGTGGGAGTTCATTTCTAATTTGGATTAGTCATACTCAATTTGTCATAAACTAAATCAAAGTGAATTTTCATAATTTGTTGTAGTCATTGGAATCTGTTCACTACCTTATGCTTAGTTTTAATTGAGATAATAGAACTATAGAATTTTGGATATTTACTTTACGAACTGGTATCGTATTGTTTTGAATGTTAATTTAAAGTTTAGAAGTCCTATTGCAAGCTTTCAGCAAACTCTATCTACTCCATGAAGTTTAATAAGTAGTATTAAATCAAGAGTAAGAATTCCAATGTTAGTATCTAAAGTATCATGTTTGCCTCCATGATTATTGATATTCAAAAGTTGTTTTAATATCAAGATTATCTAGGAGCTGAAAAATTGTTTCAAATACCATCATGTGTGGAAGATATTGTGATATTTGAAACAATGTTTTTGGTTGCATTATGATAGAGTATAATTTAGCAAAATACATGTTCTCATATTGTATGAGAATTTGTGAAGGATGGAGATGCTAGGCATCCGGATCTCCCAAAAAGGTTTTGGGAACTAACATTATACTCGCGATTCTTCCTTATAGGCTATAGTAGCTTGATCACGGAAGTTGTCATGATAAGGATGAATAGAAGATGTAGGTAAAATGTTTACTACACTAATAGATTACTAAATAACGGATTTTTTGAAAGAACACCAAACATTTGATGATGGTGATCCACTTAAAAGTGCAAGTCCAAAGGTATTAGTATTTGACTATATACACTTTGTACTATGTGTCATGTGAATGACACCATTATTGATGTTGATAGATTCTTTTAAAAGAAAAGGAATTGTTGAAAGAGAATCTATAAAATATTTGGCAGAAAATAAAAGGTTGGATATGCCCAACTTAGGTATATAGAAGATATACATGTTATGGCTGTATTCCTTGCTTGTTAAACAATGTGGTTCTAAGGTATTGGATACTGAATTGGTTGGTGTGAAGTGTCATACAGAACAACACAATTCATGAACTGCAACGGCCTAAGCAACTGGCAAGAGAATAAGTGATGATGTTCATCGAAAACAAATAAAGTGTTATTGTGTTTTTGTTGTCATCAAACCTAGCCTTCAAGATTTGTTTTAATAATTGTTATTTTGTTCCGGTATTACGAGAACAATGGTTGTTCAAATAATTACTGTATTCCATAAAGGATGGATGAACTTTTACAAGTCTAGTTGGAGAAATCACATCCATAAACATTATTGCTAAAATGCTGTAAGACAAATGATTGGAAGATCACTTATGAAGTGACATCGCTGTTTGAATTATATTGGAAAGTAAACTTGAAGAAATTCCATGTTGATGGATTTTTGCAGTCTTTTGATTTTGATCAATTGACGCTTGTGAAACTTTCCTCGAGATAATTGAAACTCCGTCCATAGGCCAAAGAGGGACGGCTGACTAACTTATTGGATATTATGCATGTTGATGTATATAGTCCATTATGTGTAGCCATATGCGATGGATCTTTTTTGCTTCATATGCTTTCTCCAGATATTTGAGTGAATATATCTATATATTTACTTAATAAGGAAGAAGTATGAAACATTTGAAAATTGTTCAAAGACTTTCAAGATGAAGTGAAAAATCATTGTAACAAGAAAATAAAAGAGTTTATGATTTGATCATAAAGGAAGATATTTGAGTTACATGTTTAGAAAACCACTTAAGATTTCAGGAATTGTTCCATGAATTTGCATTTCCCGATAAACCACGGGAGTATGGTATTTTCGAGAGATCAAATCAAACCTTGTTTGACATGGTAAGATCAAAGGTGTCATTTATATAACTGCCATTATGTTTTAAGGATTAAAGCTTTAGAGACTACCGCTTTTACACTGAAAAGAGCACCATCGTGATCCGTTGAAATGACACCATATGAGTTATGGTTTGGGATAAAACCCAAATTGTCTTTTCTTAAATTTTTGTATGCTATGCATAAGTAAAATGTTTACAACCAAAGTCTGATAAGCACGTCTTTGTAGGTTATCCCAAAGAATTTGTTGGGAATTCCTCCATAACACCGAGGACAAAAGAGTTTGTCGCTTGGAACGTCAAGTTTCTTGAGAAGGAATTTTTCGTGAAAAGTTAAGTGGGAGGACAATAGATCTTTGATAAGGTTGTTGAACCTTAGCTATATGTGCTAAGTAGCTCAGCGCCGGAAAGTGTCCCAGTGGCGGCCACAATGCTCATGGCTCCCGTGATTACAAAGGGTGTGGTCTTGGAGATTAGAGTTCATATTGAACCATGTGGGTCGGTAAGAATCAAATAGTAAGATTTGAAACAGAAGCCGTTGTTGTTTTGACAATGATGAACCAACTGCATGCAAAGAACCAATGATGGGCCCTGACTCCATAAAATGACTAGAAGTCATAGAATCCGTGATAGTATCCATACACGAGAAATCAAGTTTCTGAACTTGGAAGACCCTCTGGAAAGGCGTGAACCCTATCGGTCGTGTTTGGATCTATAAAGAAATATACATGGATGTTTAACATCTATGAAATAGTCGACATGTCGGAAAGAAGTTTACGGCAATCTTCAAGGAGTTGACTATGACAAGATTTGATCTTTCATAGCGATATTTAGTCTTGACGGATTAATGTAGCAACCACTACATATAATTTGGTATATGGTAGTTGAATAAACAAAACAAGGTTCTTCTAATAGAATGGTTACCTAGGACGTGTACATGACACGGTCCGAAGGGTTTTGTTAATTCAAAGGGTGTTGAAAGGGCATGCATACTTCAATAGTTGAAGTGAGCATAGCGGAGTTGGAATCTTCACCATGATGAAAATGTTAAAGGAGTTTAATTTCATCAGAGATAATGAAGATGCTGGCATTTGCAAGAAATTAAGTGGGAGCATTGAGACAAATTTCCAATACATTATGCAGAGTACATATTGTTGATTGGAAATAATGTATCTTTTATTGACACAAGTTAAGAATTTCATTAAAATAGGATTTCGATGAAAGACTTGGGCAAAACCAGAATATTTGGCATCAATGTCTATATGGATAGATTGAGGCGCTAATATGGTTATGCCAGACGTACATATATGAGATATTGAAAGGGTTCAATATGGAAACAATAAGAAAGGTTATTGCTGCATGGAAAGGATTGTATCATGATTCAAGTGTTTCAACACTTGGTGAGTTAAATCACATGAATATTTTGATCGATTATACCGCGACATGTATATATCCAGATATGTTCTATGCTCTAAATGTTATGAGCACATACCAGAATGATTCATAAGATGATCATTGGACGATAGTAAAGATATTCTTATGAGCTTTGGAATAACTAAGAATATATCATGTATAAGTGACAAATAGTTGAAGGTAGTTTATTGTAAACTATTACATGGATACTAGTTTTGTCACAAGATACAAATTAAATTTATCTCATTTTAGACTATGGGTGGCACAATGTAATGGAAAGGATGTTCCATTATGAATTTGGATGAGTTCCAAAGTTGAGACATTATGACGGATACTACAACAAAATGCTAAGTATATGACTGCTATAGTAGCAGCAAAGGAGGGCATTTTTGTTAAGTAGTTTGTTATCAAACTAGGTGTGGTTCAAAGTGGGCTAATACTATGAAGATATATTGTATGACAATAATATCAACATATTTGAACCCGAACGAACTAAAGGTCTCACCAAAGGACCAAATTTATACAATGCCATCTCATTTGAGAATGAGTGATGCGTAGAGACGCAAAGACATGCAAATACACACGGACCCGAAACTATCAGAGCCGGAGATTATGTTAACCACTAGAAATCACGTATATGCAACACCAGAAAGCCATATGTGTTCAATACGCAAAGTATTTCAAACTAGATTATTGACTCTGGTGCAAGTGGGAGACTGAAGGGAATATGCCCGAGAGGCAATAATAAAGTGGTTATTATCTTATTCCTTGTTTATGATAAATGTTTATTTTGCATGCTATAATTTTATTAATTTGGAAACATTAATATATGTGTGTTTAAACAAAAGGAAAGTTCCTAGTTATGCCTCTCTTATAAACTAGCTCATTGATTAACAAGATGATCAAGGTTTCCTGATCATGGACATTGGATGTCGTTAATAACGAGGTCACAACATTGGTGGAATGGTGTGATGAACATTCATCCGAAGTATAGCATTACGATCAGAGTCATTATGTTTATATTGCTATAACATCATACGAAGTAATCTTAGTCCTTAGACCACGAGATTATGTTAATTGCTAACACCGGAAGAGTATCTTGATAACATCAAATGTCACACCGTAACAGGGTGACTATAAAGGTGGGTTCAGTGCTACGAAGGTGCTATGCTGAGGCTCATGGATCATGAGTGGGATTTGTCCATCCCGATGATGGATAGATATACACTGGGCCCTCTCGGTGATAACACATTGAAATATCTTGCAAGCAAGTGATGTGATCACTAGAATGTTATATCACGGGAACAAGAAAAGTGTGCATGTTGGTAACGAGATCAAACTAGGTATTTGATGTCGATGATCGAATCTCGGACATGTAATATACCACGAGACAAAGGGATTTAGTTACGCCGTTAAAGGTTCGCACGATCACAAGAGTCATCGTTGAATATGTGGGAGTTAGTACGGATCTCCAGGTCCCGCTGTTGATTATTGATCGGAGAGGGGTCTCGATCATGTCTTCATTATTCGCGAACCGTAGGGTGACACACTTAAGGGATACCGACACCAATTGGAGCAAATATGTTTCAGATAAAGATTTAAGAAAGCGCTGGAATCATTTCGATGGAAACCGGAATTGTTTCGGGTGAAATTGCTGAAACTGGTTCTGCATGTGATATTGAAATGTGCAGGGAGTTTTATGTGAATGTTTGTTAATTAAAGTAATTAAAAAAATTCTGAATAAACTAAATAAATTTGTTTTATTTAATGAGAGCTTGCATTAAGTTTGGTGGAAATTTAATGCATGTGAGTGGACATGAGTGGAGGTGTGTGTTTATGTGAGTGGGAGCTCCACCCACATGAATGAGGGAGAGGTGGGGGCACCCACCATTACCAGATCCATTCCCCTTGGGCTGCCCCTCTCCCCTATATAAGGAGCACCTCCTCCTGCTCTCCTCTTGCACCACCTCCTCGTGAAGGTTCTCTTCTCCCTCTAGTTATTCCCCATGGTCTCGGATTAGCGAGATACATGTTTCCGGTGGCTTTATCTGGAAAGGTGTTGCTGCTTCCGCTGCATCGCTGGAGCAAGGAGGCAGAGGTTGTTCGGTGGACCGAACGTGTGTGCGATCACGGATGCACCTCTACTTTGCGGTGCTGGACTTGATGGTGCTGGAACTGCTGGACCTGAAGGACGTCATCACGATCTTGAGATCGGCAAGTGTACGACTACATCATCCATGAGTTCCGTCTCGTTAACAAAGCTTTGTTGTCTTCGAGGGTAAGTTCTCTATGGATGTATATCCACCCGTTGCTTGTATCTAGTAGATCTATCTTGGCATATAGTTCCCATCGTAGGAATTTTTTTTGTTTTCTATGCTACAAACAGAACATAAGCATGATATGTTTTATGCCTATTAATGTGTATCCTTTACTTGTGCATATTTTTGTTCAACAATAAGATGCAATGTGAGAAAATAAATGTTGACATTATGAACTATATGGCACACTCTTTAGATCTCTGTCTACTAAGCCTTTTTCTACACAAGCTAAGACTTGTTTTAAGCCCCTTAAAACTAGATTAGGCATATCTACCTATTTGTGGCAAAAGCTACTTGCAAGTATAGTATGTATGTTAATCCTCCAAACATTCTTAAAAACACCCTTTTTCATGTACTTTAAAGCTCATAAGAAAGTAAGGTTTGGGGTGATACCACTATAGAAATTTTTTAGCTTTAGATCTTATTAGTTGTTGTTGGCTAAACCATGCTAGCATGGCACAAGCTTTCAATGTTGAATGTTGATAATTAATCATGTTTAAGTCCTGCCTGTGGATTGCATCAATGTGAAATTAAGTGTGCACACTAGAGTAGGCATGTTGAGAGAAAACGCTCCTGAACCGCTAGCCAAATCCATGCATGACATGGTGGAAACTTCTAACATGATGATTGATACGTTTCTAACGTATCCATAATTTTTGATGTTCCATGCTTGGTGTTATCTACTTTCTTTTGTTTTGTCCACACTTTGGAGTACTTTTCTATACACTTTATTGGACTAACCTATTAACAAGAGCCACAGTGCGAGTTGTCTGTTTTCTGCTGTTTTTGGTTCCAGGAAAGTCAGAAAATGAATACTCTCAGAATTGGACGGGACAAAAGCCATAGTCAGTTTTTCACCGAGAGACACAAGGAGCCAGAATACGAGACAGAGAGGGGCCAGGGGGCCGCCACACCACCTGGCCACGCGACCCAGCCTGGCCCTGCTAGGGGTGGTCTGGCTGCCTCTGGCACCCCCTCGGCCTCCCCTTTCGCCTATAAGATGCCTCCAATACAAAAACTCTAAGTACCCGATCAAAATTCCACGAAAGAGTCTGTAGCCACCGTCATCTCCATCCCTAGATTGGGAGGGATCTGAAGCTCTTCCCGGCACCCTGCCGGAGAGGGGAATTCACCCTGGAGGCCTTCTTCATCACTATGCAAGCCTTCGGTGTGATGTGTGAGTAGTTCATCTCTGGACTACAGGTCCATGTAGTAGCTATATGGCTGGTTATCCTCCTTTGTGCTATCATGTTTAGATCTTGTGAGCTCCGTTCATGATCAAGATCATCTATTTGTAATTCCTACATGTTGTGTTTGCGGGGATCCGATGGATATTGAGATACTATGTCAGATTGATTGTTGATTCTATCATGTCTTTGTTATTTGTGATCTTGCATGCTTTCCATTGTTAGTAGCTATCTTGGCCAAGTAGATGCTACCAACTCCAAGAGTTAGTATTTATGCTCGATAGTGGGTTCATGCCTCTAGTAATCTGGGGAAGTGACAGAAATCTCTAAGGTACTAGATGTGTTGTTGCTACTAGGGAGAAAAAAACAATCCTTTGTTCATAGAACAATCATATTGTTTACTTTACACGCAATGGTAATGCAATTATCTGTTGCTTGCAACTTAATACTGGAGGGGGTTCGGATGATAACATGAAGGTGGATTATTAGTCATAGATGCAGTTGGATTATGGTCTATGTATAATGTTGTAATGCCCAATCAAGTCTCAAAGGAGTCAAGATGAGTAGTATATGCATGATTGCTTTCTCGATGTTTGTCAATTGCCCCGCTATAATTTGTTCACCCAACATGTCATCTATCTTAAGGAGAGCCACCACTAGTGAACTATGGACCTCGGTCCTTTCTTTTACCATCAGTCTACAATCAACTGTTTACTGTTTACTTTCTGCAAACTATTACTTTCTTCCACTCGATATGTTTAATCCTTTGTTTTCACCAAAACCGGTGAGATTGACAACCTCACTGTAAGTTGGGGGAAGAGTTCTGTGGTTGTGTTGTGCAGGTCTCCACATTGCTGCTGACGCCAGCAGTGCGCCTTGCCAAAGTTCAGCTAGCAACACCTTTGGGCTATTTCCTTGCTCCTACTGGGCTGATAACCTTGGTTTCATAACTGAGGGAAAACTTGCTGATGTGCTCATCATACCTTCCTTGGGGTTCCCCAACGGGCTCCATATATTTTGAGCTAAGCAACTGATTTTCTGGCGCTGTTGTCGGGGAGTCAAGGACATCTTCACAAGGGGAGTCCCTCATAACCAATCTCTTTACTTTGTTGTTTTTGTTTTTCTTAGTTTACTTTTTGCTTTGTTTGCTTGTTTATTTATCAAAAACAAAAAATATAGTTTTACTAGTTTGCTTTCTTTATTAAAAACACAAAAAATGACTACTCTTGAAAATACTAAGTTGTGTGACTTCACTAGCACCAACAACAATGATTTCATGAGCACACTTATTGCTCCACCTATTCCTGAAGCTATTTTCTTTGAAATAAAACCTAATTTACTCAATCTTGTTATGAGAGAACAATTTTCTAGTATTCGTAATGAAGATGCTACTGCTCATCGAAATAACTTTGTTGAACTTTGTGAGATGCAAAAGCATAGGGATATAGATGGAGATATCATTAAGCTTAAATTGTTCCCTTTCTCTTTGAGAGGAAAAGCTAAAGAATGGTTGAATTCCTTAACTAGGAATAGTATGGATTCTTGGACTAAATGCAAGGATGCTTTCATTGGAAAATACTATCCTCCTGCTAAGATTATATCTGTGAGAAGTGAAATAATGAAATTTAAACAATCTGATAATGAGCATGTTGCTCAAGGTTGGGAAAGAATGAAATCTTTGGTAAATAATTGTCTCACTCATGGACTGACTGCTTGGATGATTATCCAAACTTTTTATGCAGGATTGAACTATTCTTCAAGAAATCTATTGGATTCTGCTGCTGAAGGTACCTTTATGACAATTACTTTGGGTGATGCAACAAAGCTTCTGGATAATATGATGGTTAACTATTCTGAATGGCATACTGAGAGCTCCACAAGTTAAGAAGGTAAATTCTGTTGAAGAAAACTCCTCCTTGAGAGATAAAATTGATGTTATTACGTCTATGCTTGTTAATGGGAAAGCCCATATTGATCCAAATAATGTTCCCTTAGCCTCTTTGGTTGCTCAAGAAGAGCAAGTTGATGTGAACTTTATAAGAAATAACAATTTTAGCAATAATGCCTACATGAATAATTTTGGTAATAACAATTATAGGCCATATCCTCCCAAAAATGGTAATGCTTATGGAAATTCCTACATCAATAATAGGAGTGCTTCCTCTGAACTTGAAGTTATGCTTAAAGACTTTATTAGTAAACAAACTGCTTTCAATAAAAATATTGAGGAAAAACTCTCTAATGTTGCAAGAAATATAGCATCATTGGCTGAAGCTCAATCTTCTTTGAATAAAATGGCTGCTAAACCTGAAACTATTGATTAATGCCATACAAGTTAGAATTGATGAAAATGTTAGACTATTAGCTAAATTGCATGCTAAGTGGAAAAGAGAAGATGAAATTGCTAGAAACATTAGTGTTTATACTACCACTACCACTATTGTTGAGGCTAGTAATAGCTCTACTACTTTAGATGATAATTATGATTTTGATCTTGATGGCTACAACATCTCTGAAGTTATTAAGTTCCTACAAAAGCTTTCTAAAAGTCCTAATGCTAGTGCTATGAATATGGCCTTCACAAAACACATTACTGATGCTCTCATAAAAATTAAATAAGAAAATATGAAACATAAGGCTTCTATTCCTATAAAACAAGAAGATGGTTGGGAACCCATCATTAATATGAAAGTGAATGATTTTGATTTCAAAGCTTTATGTGATCTTGATAGTAGTGTTTATATTATGCCTAGAAGGATTTATGATATGCTTGATTTGCCACAATTGGAAGATTGTTATTTGAATGTCCAACTTGATGATAATGCTAAAAAGAAACTCATTGGGAGTATTAATGATGTTCTTATCATGGTTAACAGTGCCTATGTCCCTGTTGATTTCTATGTTTTGGATGTTGAATGCAATGCTTCTTGTCCTATTACTTTGGGAAGACCTTTTCTTAGAACTGTTGGTGCCATTATTGATATGAAAGAAGGCACTATTAAATATCAACTCCCACTCAAGAAATTTATAGAACACTTCCCTAAGAAGAGAGAGAAGATTTATTTGCATCTCCTATGTAAACAAAGTTTGCTCTTAATGCTTCTTCATTTGAGAACACTTGACTCTTTTTCTTGCTTCTTATGCCTAACTTAAAGGCGTTAAAGAAAAGTACTTATTGGGAGATAACCCAAAAGTAATAGGTGAGTCTTGGAAGTTATTACTTCTATAATTACCGCTCCTTATCCTTCTTATTTTATTTTTGTGCCAAGAGTAACCTCTAATGAGAGAGAAGTAATGATTGGGAAAGTGCTGTCCCGAAACAGATTTCTGTGCTTCACTGTAAAAATTCGTATAAGATCTTTGTACGTCCTTTTGAGGCGTGAATGTTTGTGCTTCTGCCCCAGGTTATTATATAACTGTCGTTAGTTCAACACTTTTCAATTTGAGCAACAGAAGGTCTTCGAAAAAATTCGTATTTACATGCTGGTCTGTTTTGACATATTTCTGCCATTATTTGCATTTGCTTCTTCTTGGTTCCTTTTTGAGTTCTTTTGGGGAATTGAGATTTTTTAGGGAAGTGCTACAGTAGCTTGTGTTTTAATAGAGGTTTTATTGGTGTTGGAACTGAACCTAAAATACTTATTATCTTGAGTGCACTAATGTTGCTCATAAAGATTGTGTGAAGTTTTGTATGAAGGAAAAATTTCAGGTGTATGGAAGGAGTGAGTAATGAGATGAAGAATAAACTAAAGCTCAAGCTTGGGGATGCCACGCGTGTCACCCCAAGAAATATCCAAGAAGTACAAGCGTCAAAGCTTGGGGATGCCCAAGGCATCCCCTTCTTCATCAATAAAAATTCTAGGTTTCTTCCAAACACTTCCTTTTTATTGTTTCATGCACAGTTGTGTTGTTCTTGGAGCGTCTTTTTTTTCGTTTTCGTTTTGGTTTTTCATTTGCTTTGTTTTATTAGTTTGCTGAATAAATTTGTTGGACCCCCTCTTTCATGCATTGGTTTTCAAATAGTTTGGTTTGGATTGGAAAAGAGTAGGAATGTTCATGCTTAACTGGTAAAGAGAGCTTGTTTTTGACTGTGGTCTATGCTTTGTCATGCCATGCTTGATATTGTTTTGGCTTTATGCTTATTATTCTTTGTTGAAGCATGACTTGTTATAAACAATTGAGATTGCTTAATGTACCTTGAAAGAATCATGCGTTGTTTTAGCATATTGAAGCATAGTATTGTGGTATTCTCCTTTGATGCTTTATTTGGGTTTACTTGGCACATGCTCACACCATGTTATGACTACCCAAAGTCACTATAAGCCTTTATGATCCTTTAGTTTTCAACTTGTAGTATCAATTTATGCTTTGATTAATGATGTTTTGTCGCTCTGCATGATTATGGCCATTATTGCTCTCTTAGTTGGTCGCTCCCAGTCTTTTGCTAGCCTCCACAACCAAGTATAAGTTCCACTCTTCCATCCAACTCCCTAAACAAAGTTATTCCAAAGATTCCACCATACCTACCTACTAGCTTATGCTATTCCAAGTATATTCATGTTTTGTCTACCTTCCGAATTAAACTTGTTATGAGAAAACTAGTGATTAAAGTTCGTGCAAATTAAACTTGTTATGAGAAAACTAGTGATTAAAGCTCTCACGAACTTTAATCACTAGTTTTATCATAACAAGTTTAATTTGGAAGGTAGACAAAACATGAATATACTTGGAATAGCATATGCTAATAGGTAGGTATGGTGGACTCTTTGGAATAACTTTGTTTTAGGAGTTGGATCCATGAGTGGAACTCATACTTGGTTATGGAGGCTAGCAAAAGACTGGGAGCGACAAAGTAAGAGAGAAATAATGTCCATAATCATGCAGAGCGACAAAACATCATTGATTAAAGCATAAAGTGATACTACAAGTTGAAAACTAAAGGATCATAAAGGCTATGGTGATTTGAGATAGTCATAACATGGTGGGAGCATGTGCCAAGTCAACCCAAATAAAGCATCAAAGGAGAATACCACTATACAAAGCATTAATATGCTAAAACAACGAATTATTCATCCAAGGCACATTAAGCAATCTCAATTGTTTATAACAAGTCATGCTACAACAAAGAATACTAAGCATAAATCCAAAACAATATCAAGCATGGCATGGAAAAGCATAGGCCACAGTCAAAAACGAGCTCTTTTTACCACATAAGCATGAACTTTCCTACTCTTTTCCAAACCAAACCAAACTATTTGCAAACCAATGTAAGAAAGAGGGGATCCAACCAATTTATTAAGAAAATTAAGCAAACCAAGCAAATTAAAAAACCAAAATGAAAACGAAAAAGAAGACTCTCCAAGAACAACACAACTGTGCATGAAACAATAAAAATGAAGCGTTTGGAAGAAACCTGGGATTTTTATTAATGAAGAAGGGGATGCCTTAGGCATCCCCAAGCTTTGACGCTTGTACTTCTTGGATGTTTCTTGGGGTGACACGCGTGGCATCCCCAAGCTTGAGCTTTAGTCCATCATTCATCTCATTACTCATTCCTTCCATACACCTGAAATTTTTCCTTCATACAAAACTTCACACAATCTCATTAGCAACATTAGTGCACTCAAGATAAATAAGTCTTAAGGTTCAGTTCAAACACCAAATAAACTTCCATTAGAACACTAGCTACTGTAGCACTTTCCTGAAAAAGCTCAATTCCCCCAAAGAACTCAAGAAGGAACCAACAAGAAGCAAATGCAGAGAATGGCAAAAATCTGTCAGAACAGACCAGCAGGTAAATGCGAATTTTTCGAAGACCTTCTATTCGTCAAATAAAAAAGTGTTGAACTAAAGTTAGATAACAACCTGGGGTAGAAGAACAAAAAATTACAGCTCAATCCTACATACAGAAATCTCTCACGAATTTTTACGGTCAAGCACAAAAATATGTTTCGGGACAGCAACTTTCCCAATCATTACTTCACTCTCATTAGAGGTTACTCTTGGCACAAAAAGCAAATAAAAAGGATAAGGAGAGGTTATTACAGAGGTAATAACTTCGAAGACTCATCTAAAACTTTTGGGTTATCTCCCAATAAGTACTTTTCTTTAACGCCTTTAAGGTAGGCATAAGAAGCAAGAAAAAGGATCAAGTATTCTCAAATGAAGAAGCATTAAGATCAATACCAGAAATATTTTCAAGAAGGCAAGGTATATATCATCCAAATAAGTTTGAGAGGATCCTCTCTCAATGCTCTTAGGTTCACTATTCTCATCAAAAGGGTTTGCAGGAACAATCCAATCAAGATTCTTTTGTATGGCATCATGTATTGCTACTAGTTTAAAGGGTATTGGTATCTTAGATTCCTCCCCATTAGGTTTGGTTTTGTTCATATTTTCTCGTGTACCAACAACATCTACACATGAGCCTAGCATATTGAAACGTTCAAAGACTTTTCTAGCTTCCTTGGCAACATCATAGAACTCCTTAAACAAAGTTTCTAGAATAAAATCCCTCTTTTCAGGGTCTTCAATTTCTTTAAGCTTAAGAAACATTACCTGCATTAAGGGGTTGAGGTTAACAAACCTAGCTTCTAACATGTGAATTAAAGAAGCTGCAGGAATCACATAATTTGGAGCAAGTTCTGCAAGGGATCTATCCTCAATATCCTCATGTTTGCTAACATGATTAAAGAATTCTTCCATATTATCTTTCCCAATTATAGAACCACTACCAATCAAAAGGTCTTTCAAGGTGAATTTGGGGATCAACAGGGTGAGCTAACAATGGGGTGACAACTAAAGGAGACTTTAATTTTTTGTGTTTTCAAGAAAGCAAACTAGTAAAACTAATTTTTTTTGTGTTTTTGAAAAGAAAAAAAGAAAACAAAGAAAAAAGAAACTAAGCAAAACAAAAATAACAAAGTAAAGAGATTGGTTATGAGGGACTCCCCTTGTGAAGATGTCCTTGACTCCCCGGCAACGGCGCCAGAAAAATGCTTGATGGCTCAATGCACGGCGCCCAGAAAAATGCTTGATGGCGGTGTTGATGTAGAGCTCGTTGGGAACCCCAAGAGGAAGGTATGATGAACATAGCAACAAGTTTCCCTTAGTTATGAAACCAAGGTTTAATCGAACCAGTAGGAGCAAGGAAACACCCCAAAGGTGTTACTAGCTGAGCGTTGGCAGGGCGCACTACTAGTGCTAGTAGCAACGTGGAGACCTGCGCAACACAACCACTGAACTTTGTCCCCAACTTGCGATGAGATTGTCAATCTCACCGTGTTTTGCGGATAACAAAGGATTAAACGTATCGAATGGAAAGAAGTAAAAGTTTACAGAAAGTAAACACACAGCAGTAAAATATTGTAGATTGTATGTAAAAGACAAGGACCGGGATCCATAGTTCACTAGAGGTGGCTCTCCTTAGATAGATAACATGCTGGGTGAAAAAATTACAGCGGGGCAATTGACAAACATCGAGAAAGCAATACATGAATATACTAATCATCTTGACTCCTTTGAGACTTGATTGGGCATTACAACATAATACATAGACCGCCATCCAACTGCATCTATGACTAATAATCCACCTTCAGGTTATAATCTGAACCCCCTCTAGTATTAAGTTGCAAGCAACATATTATTGCTTTACGAACTGCGTGTAAAGTAAACAATACGATTGTTCTATGAACAAGGGATTGTTGTTTTCTCCCTAGTAGCAACAGCACATCTAGTACCTTAGAGATTTCTGTCACTTCCCCAGATTACCAGAGGCATGAACCCACTATCGAGCATAAATACTAACTCTTGGAGTTGCTAGCTTCTACTTGGCCAAGATAGCTACTAACAACGGAAAGCATGCAAGATCTCAAATAAGAAAGACATGATATAATCAATAATCAATCTGAAATAACATCTAAATATCCATCGGATCCCCGCAAACACAACATGCAGAATTACAAATAGATGATCTTGATCATGAACGGAGATCACAAGATCTAGACATGAAAGTACAAAGGAGGAGAACCAGCCATCTATCTACTACATGGATCTTTAGTCCAAGGATGAACTACTCATGCATCACACCGGAGGCTTGCATTGTGATGAAGAAGGCCTCCAGGGTGAGTTCCCCTCTCCGGCAGGGTGCCGGGAAGAGCTTCAGATCCCTCCCGTTCTAGGGATGGAGATGACTACGGCTACAGACTCTTTCGTGGATTTTTGATCGGGTACTTAGGGTTTTCGTCCCGAGGGCATCTTATAGTCGGAAGGGGAGGCCGAGGGGGTGCCGGGAGCAGCCACACCACCCCCTGGCGCGGGCCAGGTGGTGTGGTGGCCCCCTAGCCCCTCTTCGTCTCATATTCTGGCACTTGATGACTTCCGGAAAAATAGGCACTTTGGCTTTTGTCCCGTCCAATTCCAAGAATATTGATTTTCTGACTTTCCTGGAACCAAAAATAGCAGAAAACAGGCAGTTGGCACTGTGGCTCTTGTTAATAGGTTATTCCAAAAAATTATATGAAAAGTACTCCAAAGTCGGAACAAAACACAAGAAAGTGGATAAAACCAAGCATGGAACATCAAAAATTATAGATACATTTGCAATGTATCACACATAAACCATATGAAGCTTTAAAATAAAGGTGAAATAAAAAGATACTTGGAACCCCATCCTTATTAGTATTGTTGACATGAATTACATAGCTGAAAATTCTATTTTTTATTCTTTATGGAGGATTAGCATATGTACTCAATGCTTACTTTCGGTACGGGATGCAAAACATCTCAAGGGAAGACATAAAACTAAAAAGTGAGTCTTCAAATCAAGGGCATGAAACTAAGAGGTAGCCCAGAAATAAAGGTATGGAAATACCAATGCCAATCATGAAAAGAGTATCTTATTCTATAGGTTCATAAAAGTGTGCTTGAAGGTTTATTTTGTTTGATCACACCATCACTTATTGTTTAGCATATTTATAGATGTGTAAAAGATACAACTTGATAGTACACTTGCATATTATGTTTTATTGAAAGGAATTGACCCTATGAACTCTACATGATAATGAAGGAAGCGAAGGTAACAAACTCCAAAGTCCATGTTTAGTTTTATCACCTTCATGCTCGAGGACGAGAATAGGTTAAGCTTGGGGATGTTGATGCATGTAAAATGCATACATGAACTTTGTAGTTTGTTAACATGTTTTACCACATATTTGCATCATATATAATGTTATATCCCTGTTTTATATTGATTTTGGCGACTTACCAATATCCCCTTTATTTTGCTACCAACAGACAGGGCAAAAAAACCCTATTTTCAATGTTTTTGATGTTTCAGGACCTATACAAAGTCAAATGGACCCGAACTTTTGGGAATGCCAATATTTATCCACGAGAATCATCTGGAGCACAAGAATCCCACCAGGAGGGCCAAACGAGCCCAGGTGGCACGCCCAGCCAAGGTGGGTACGCCACCCATGCTCATTTCCTCCCCGGCCGTCCGATCACCTCGATTCTTTTGCCCACTGAGTTCTCTTGACCTAAAAATTCTTATATAAGGACCCCCCAGGGCGTCCTCAGAATGAAGGCCACTAGAGACAAAAACACCACCAAACAAAGTCAGATCCAGCGAAGATTGGAGGGGGAAACTCCATCGGACCCATCTCCCGGGAGATCTCCACCCTCTCCGACATCTCCAGCATCATCACCATGATGAAGAGGGAGTAGTCCACCTCCAAGATATGGGTTTGTCGCAGTAGCTTGATCTATTTATCTCTTATTCTTCATAGATCTAGTACCATATGAGCTGCCCAACATGATTATGGTCATATTTGTAATTCCTATGTGGTGGATCTTTATTCTATGATCTGATATTTTAGATTGAAATCTATTTTGTGTAAGATGTTTTAATAGATGCATATCATGCACCCCGTTCTTCATTGCTTGTTTTTATCCAACTTGTATGCAAGAACTTGTATGGGGAGAAGTGTGTGTTAGATGGAGTAGCATGGTGGTAGAGATTGAATTATGACACATAATACTCAAGATCTACTTTGGTTTATACCTTTCTTTTGTTTCCTCACTTGGGATAAAGTGAAATCATGTGCTATAGTTATCACATGACAGTGTGATGACCTTGTTAGATCAAGGTAGCATATTTGTATTTCAAACATCATATAATATTGCCTAAAGCTATACTTTGATTTGTTCTTAAGTCAAGATTGCATGGAGATTTCCCTTTCTTGAGGAGTACAAGAGAGAGAAGTATTCCATCTCAATATTAGAATGTGGTGCCCATATTAATTCCTTTTATCAAGCACATATAGAATTTCCATGAATCTTTATTATTGATGAATTGGTTTGTGATCACTACAACTTAAAAGAGAGTAGACAAGTGAACCCATGAACCCTGGTCTGATTTTTATTATAAGAAACACATTTCCATTGCATCTACTATCCTTTACATTTTCTGCAATTTAATATTTCGAAAATACAAAAATACTTTCCTTTCTTGCAATCACTCATAGAAACCCAAAAATAACTCTACTATCTTCCATATCATCTAGTTTGCATTACTTTACTTTATTTACTATTTTTCTTGCAGTTTATTTTATATTTTATTTCATATCACTAATACGAAACCTTGTGCTTGACAACCACTTGGTGCGGTTGGGGACACAAGACAAATTATTTTGCTTTACAGGTTGCTTTAAGAGGAGAGGCCAAACATCCTTCCATAACCAATTCCTCGAGAGTTCGATATAAACCCTCGAGTCACTCTTGTGGGAAAAAGAAGGTTGCTACAACACTCTGCACTTGGAGTCCCAATGAAAAGTGGCCACATTTGTTGCCATTAGTGCTCCACTATGGTTACCTCATTCCACTCACTTGCCTTTATTCGCTTAGTAGTTAGGTTTACATATAGGGAAATTCCTCTTAGTTGCATATCTAGAGAATTTACCTTTGTGTTAAGCCTAAAATTGAAAATAAATAAAAATTGGTGTAGCACCTATTCACTCCCCCCCTCTAGGTGCCCATACGATCCATTTCAATTATTATCAAAGCCTCAGCTCTTTATTCGGGCTTTATCGCCTAAGAGAGTATGGGTACTAAAGAAGATGGTAGTGAGGCTGGGAGTAAAGTCACCATGGATGATCTCAAGTCCTTGGAAACAAGCTTGATTAAAACCGTGGAGACCCAAATGCAAGAGATGCGTGAATTGATCGCGTGTCTCTCGCCATCCACAGCCCCTCCACCATCTTCTACTAAGGCTACAACTCTTATTTCTCAGGATAAAGCTGAGGCTAACTCTAAAGAAAAGGAGTTGGAGAGTGAAGATAAAAATAAGGGTTCCTCGTCCAAAAAGGGAAGTGGTAAGGAGGACTATAGTGAGGTTTCTCACTTATATTCACTTGATCCACCAATCCCTCACCTTCATATAAACAATAGGGGTGATCCACCCAAGCATACTGCATATTCCTTTAATCAATGGCAATTTTTTATGAAATATCATGTGTGTAGTTTGTCAATTGAGTTATGGAGAATCATTGAAGGTGGTCACCACATTGGGGATCCAAACAACTTGACAGGAAGAGAAGTTGTTGATAGTCAACTCATTACGACTACATTGCACATGATTTAGCTCGGTGTGGGTCCTAAGGACATGCCACACATTAAACATTTCAACATAGCTAAGGAAGCTTGGGATGCCCTCACTGACTTATTCATTGAAAATGAGATCATGAGGATAAATAGGTATGATGCTCTAAGTAATCAAGTTGAAGGGTTCTATATGTTGGATGGTGAGGATCCCGAAGATATGTATAGAAGACTCAAAGGCATTGCCACCAAGTTGATGATGCATGGATCAAGAGGAAATATGTTAGCGCACTTATGCCATTTGAGGCCACTGATCTGAAGATCTTACAAGGTATACATAACTATTACCAAATGACTTCCAATGAAGTCATGCAAGAAATGGTTGCATTCAAAGTTGCGGAAAAGAACACTGAAGATTCTCGTGCTAGAGCAATTGGAATGCAAAAAGGTGTGAATGTTGCTTTGAAGTCCAATGTCATTGAGCAAGAAGAAGACAATAGAAGCCTTGACATAGTCTCCATGAGCTATCCCGAGGAGTTCAAGCGTTCTCATGGTGAGTACATGGCATTCTATGCAAGAAACTTTTGGAAGGACTCGGCCAAAGCAAAATCTGAACTTGAGCGCAAGAATGGGTCAAGTGGAAGGAAATAAAACGTTCCTAAACTGATGTCTTATTACAATTGTGGTGACCGTTTGCACTTCATAGCTGAATGCCCCTATCAAAGTAGAGAAGATCATGGGGGAAGACTAGTTCTCAAGGATAAATTAAAGGCTCCTCGCAAGAAGCCATTTAAGAAGAAGAATGCTCCCTATAAGAAGCAACCAAATATTGTATTGGTAGCCCAAGAGGAGTATTCATCCGCAAGCAAAGACGAAGAAAGTGAAGATAGTTCAAGGGAGGTGGTTGCCATAGCTACCGCATCTACACCAATTGCTTCACTCTTCGATTCTCCAAATGACAATGTCTACAACAAGAGCGTCACTTGCCTCATGGTAAGAGGTTCCGAGGTATCACCTTCCATCACTTCCTTTCCTAAGACTTCCATGAATACCAATATGGATGATGCCACTAGTCTTAAGGTTAAGGAAGAAGTTATTGCCTTGGATTGTTTTATGACTAACTTTCAAGGTGAATGCAAAATGCATTTTGAGGCTCTCATGAGTCAACGTGCTCACTCAGAAGAACTCCTTGAAGAAAAGGGTAGAATTGAAAGGGGGATGCAATGGAAATAGCATCCTTGAAAAATACTCTAGAAGAAGAAGAGATTTGGGCCTCTCTTGAAGAGAGGCTTGATTCCATTGAGAAGTCCAATGATGAACTTATGGAAAAACTTGTGACGGCACGGGATCATGCTATTACTAAGGTAAAGAAGCTAAAAAGAGAGAAGGTTGAATTTGGGGCTCCTCATGCTAGACTTTCCGAGAAGTATGAAACACTTGACATTGCTCACAAAGCATTGGAGAGTGAATACTCTATTCTAGTAACCAAGTATGATGTTCCAAGCACCTCTACACCGATGTGCAATTATGAAGACATTCTTCAAGAAAATGCGAGATTGAAAGTTGAGCTTGCCAAGTCATCTCTTCCCAAAGGTAAGGAAGTCCTTGATGAGGCCTTGAGGAAGAAAAGGACAAACAATGGAAAGGAGGGACTTGGATATGTACGCAAGACCAAGAATAAGAAGAATAATAAGAAGAAGGCCAAGAATACTCAAGCAAAGACAAGCACCATTGAAAATAACATCACGGGGGACAAAACTAATTATGTTGGTTTTGCAGGGTCTAATAATCCTAACTATGAGTTATTTCGTGATTATTATGGTGATGTTTATGCTAGTTATGTAGGTACTTATGATAATTACAATTATTGGTCTATTTGGGTTCCAAAGACCCTTGTTACTAACATGAGAGGACCCATTGAAAATGGGTACCTCAAACCAAGTAGTATTTTTCTTGTAGGATATGCTTCCGGTCGGTTGAAATGGGTGCTTGATAGTGGATGCACAAGTCATATGACCGGAAGAAAGGATATCATCCTAGAGATGAGGCCTAATCATGATCAAATAACCGTCTCCTATTGTGACAAGTCCAAGTCTGAGGTATTGGGTCTTGGCAAGGTTGTGGTGCCCACGATATCTCTCTTGTGGACGTCATGCTTGTTGAGACCCTTGATTACAATTTACTTTATGTTTGTGCCCTTGGTAAGATGGGCTTTGTAATTTTTATTGATGATGATATTGGGTACTCTTGTGGAGCAAGTCTCTCAAGGTCGCTTTCGTTGGGTATGTCGAGAACAACTTGTATGTGGTGGACTTTTCGGGGGAAACCACTATAGGTCCGATGTGCCTATTCAGAAAGGCTGATGTGGGTTGGTTATGGCATTGCCGGCTAGCTCATGATGTCAATATGAAAACTTTGCAAAGTCTTCACAAGGGTGGCCACATCCTTGGACCAAAATAATGTTTCCTTTGCCAAAGATCGTGTTTGCGGGGTGATGACCCACAAGTATAGGGGTGTATCGTAGTATTTTTGATAAGTAAGAGTGTCGAACTCAACGAGGAGCAGAAGGTGCTGGCTAGTGGCTTGGAGCAGGAATTCTCTGTAAATACTTAGCAAACGGATTTTGAGGGGTTTTTGATAAAACAAGTAAATAAAGTACGAGGAAATAAAAGACAATAAGAATAAATGCAGCAAGTGGCCCAATCCTTTATTCAGCAAAGGACAAGCCGGTTGTATTACTTAAGATGACGAATCGTTCTCGAGGACACACGGGAATATCGTCAAGTGCTTTCGCTTCATATAGTTGATTAATCTTCTTTAGTTTGCTAAGTGTTGTGTGGGTGAACCTGTGCTAATGTACCGACCTTCCTAGGACTAATACATACTTGTGATTATACCCCTTGCAAGCATCCGCAAGTACAAGAAAGTAATTAAGGTAGAAACCTAACCACAACTTTAAACTCTAAGACCCTGACGTCCCTTGTGCAAAGGCTTCCTAACAGGGGTTCAGGTTTCTGTCACTTCGGCAACCCCTACGATTAGTAGCCAAATACACAATGCATTCCCCTAGGCCCATATAGGTGAAGTGTCATGTAGTCGACGTTCACATAACACCACTAGAAGAAGTACACCACAACTTAAATATCAAACCATTGAATCTTTCTCAACACAATTCCACTACTAACAACATGACTTCTCCCATGTCCTCAAGAACAAATAAAACTACTCACAAGACATCATATGGATCATGATCAGAGATGATATAATGATATGTAACAATCTGAACATAAACAATAATTCAACGGTTCACTCAATAGCATCAACTACAAGGAGTAATCAACACCGGTAAAGTTTCCCCTAAGAACTATGCAAGATTCAACCCAATTGTTACAGCGGTATGGAGGTGGTGATGATGGAGATGATGGTGGTGGTGATGATGATGATGATCCCCATGAAGTCCAGCTAGATGGTGGTGTTGATGGCGATGATCTCCCCTCTCCGGGAAGGAATTTCCCCGGTAGAATTCTTTCTACCGGAGAGACCTTTCTCTCTCGGTGTTTTCCGCCCCGCAGAGGTGGCAGAATCTTTCTGTGGTCACTCCCCGAGTGTTAGGGTTTCTGGAGGATAATATACGCCACAGGGGAGAGGCTGGAGTGGACCAGGGCGGCCACACCACCTGGTGGCGCGGCCTGGGGTGGCCCGCGCTAGGTGGTGGTGTGGGCCCTCTATGGCCCATCTCCACTTCCCCTTCTAGCTTTCTTCGTCTTTGATATTCGCAAATAGGATTTTCCATGTATTTTCCCAGATTTTTTGATATTCACGAATTTTTCCTCCAAACAGCACCTTTTCCATCAGAATCCTGACTGCAGCGGTCCATGCTCCAAAAGTCATCAACCATGCAAAAAACAGATGAAATAACATAAGTATCACCTCTTAGTATGAAATATATCAATGAATAACAGTAAATTATGATATAGAATAGTGATGCATAATGGGCGTATCAACTCCCCCAAGCTTAGACTTCGCTTGTCCCCAAGCGAAACTGAACTCAATAAACATGACCTCAGGTTCATGGAGTGAAGAGTCGATAAAAGAATACGGACAAGAAGCATCACATTCATCAATACACAAGTCATAATAGAAGACAACTCACTATTATATAACTTAACTTGCAATAAGTAAAGGAAACACAACAAAGATACATAAAGTAAATCACAATTGGTAATGGCAAACAGAGCTCTTGGCCTAAGAATAGTTGACAATTTGCTGGAGTTCACAAATAACTGATTTTCAATGATAGCTTTCAAAGCAGTAGACAGTAAGATAAGAGCGAAGTGCAAAACAAGGAACATAAGAAACATGATTGAATAAATCATCATATGAATGAATGAAACACAACAACTCAAAATACTTGCTAAGGTAGAAGGGAATAGGTTTACTGACTCAACTAGGAAGTAAAAGAAAGGCCCTTCGCAGAGGGAAGCAGGGATTTCAAGTTTCAAAGTTATGCATCAATCAACAAGTCTTGGTACAATGCACATTAAACTAAGAATGGACACTATGCTCTCTCAATAGGTGCATAAATATAGAAGGTGGAGACTCAACATAAAAGTAAAAGAAAGGCCTTCATAGAAGGAAGCAGGGATTCAAGTTTCATAAAGAGCTCCCAAAAATTATGGTACTTATTAGCTTTCATCTCTCATTGCCCCTATCATATGCATATTTAGGTGATTAAGGTTAAGGTGATCAAATATGAGGATATGCTCGACAAGTTGCAAGTTGAAAATCTCATGTCCCTTGAATACGAGGGCCGCTCCTCATGCTACTCAAGTTTAGTCACCGATAAGTTCTTGTCATAGTAAGTACATGTGTATCATAGAGAACCGCCAACGGGGTACCCCTTGCCCGATGATACGGAAGTATCCCCATATCAAAATGACAAGGCAAGCAGACAACAAGCATCTTAGCAATCTTCATATTTACCATGGGAATATGGTGCTTTTTTCTCTCTTTCCTCTTTTCCCATCTTTTTTTTCTTTTTTCTCTTTTTCTCAATCTCTATCTCTTTTCTCTTTTTTATAAGAAGAATGCTTCATAGATGCTCGTTATGGTTATGCTGCAGGTTTCCACCATGACAGCATGGATTAGACCGACGGCCCAGGCGTTTCTCTAACACACAGACATAACTCCATGGACTTACAAGCTCCCCTTTCATTTCACACCGAGGACATCCATTGGAAAAAGAACATGATATAAACTAGGTACAAAGTACTAGTGCAATGTTGAAAGTGTTCCCCATGACAACATGGTTCTGCTAATTCTCAACTTACAAAGCGCAAGCATATACGCAACATAGATGGGCACAATGGTTCAAGTTTATTAAGTGCAAGAAAGTAAAGTGTGCCATCAAGTTCGTGACAGCTTTAATCACTAATCTTCACATAACAAGTTTAATTTGGAAGGTAGATAAAAACATGAATTTACTTGGAATAGCAATAATGCTAATATGTAGGTCTGGTGGACACAAATGGCATAGGTTTTGGTTTAAGGATTGGATGCACGAGAAGAATTCCCTCTCAATACAGGTTTTTGGCTAACAAGGCTGGGTAGCAAGCATAAGAGTTGAAGGAAACAAACAAACATACAAGTGACAAAAACAAACATGCAATATTTCTTGGAAGCACAAAAGATCTTAACTAGAGAGTACTAAACTTATGAGCAAATCAAGAAAGAAAGATGATGAAATTATATTTCTTTAGAGTACTTTTATCTTTTTCATTCAATTCTCAAAATAGTGTTGCTACTGACCGAGCCAGGTTTGCTAAAACCAACTAAATTAACTCAATGATCCCAAAGTGATACCAATACTAACGACAAGATCAATCATACAACCATGAATTTAAAACTAATATAAGATATGCAAAAGAGTAAATGATAGAACTTCTCATTAATATTCCATAACGGCAACTCACAGCAAGGGATACATAGATATCTAACGACAGGGGGACACTTCCGTAATGCAAACCATCCTACATGATAACTTCTCTATTCATGGTATGACTCTACTAAAAAGGTAAAAAGATAGAAGATAGTGATATGATACCGCGGCACTCCCCCAAGCTTGGAACAAACCAAGGGGATGCCAAAACCTGATGACGAATTACTCCTTCGGTGGTAGTGGTATTCTCTTGATTGGCGCGAGGAAATATTCTAGTATCTTGCGAAGCCTGTTATTCTCCTCTTGAAGCATATCCACCTTCCTCCTCAACACTCGGTACTTGCAGCAGAACTCATCAGTTACTCGTAGAGCTTCCACTGCTATAGGGCAGCGAACTGAGATCTAGAGTTGGAGGTATCAGCCCCTTCATGTCCTTTACTTCCTCCCTGCCGTTCCGATCCATGTCTTCGCGCCTCGTTGCGATCCTTTCTTCTTCCACCCATCCGACGAAGGTCTTCTGCTGGAGATTGTGATGGAGCTCGCGACGGCATCGCAGCTCATAATCCTTTGAAGATGAACCCCTGAACGACATCTGAACAAACCAGACCAAAACAAAAACACAACAAGAACATGATATATGAACCTCTAGGGATCCGGGGGATTATATATTACGAAGTTTTACAACAAAAGGAAGTTACTGGGAGAAAACAGGTCAGAGACGGAGGCTGAGGTGGCCACACCACCTGCTGGTAGGGCTAGGGGGACCGCGCCAGGCGGTGGTGTGAGCCACCCTGGCTCTGTTTCCTGCCTCTTTCGCTTCGTAGCTTTCCTTGTTGGATAAAAACTGCAGAATATAACTGGACAGAATTTTCGCGGAACTTTTCTTACCAGACCTATTACCTATTCGAAAACGGACTCTGCAGGTCTCTGAATTTGGCTTTGATAAATTTTTCTGGAGTTACCACTTGAATAACATCAATATCTTCATCTTCATACGCTTATTGCTTGATTCATGAAACCTTTCACTTTCGTATTACACCATTTTCTCCAATAACCTGGAAATTTCTTTCACACAAAACTTCACACAATTCTCGTTAGCAACATTAGTGTAAGCGAGGTAATAAACCTTTTAAGTCCAATGTCAACTGAAATCCATTAAAACATAAGCCACTATAGCATCTCCTTCCGAATACCCAAAAAGAATTCAAAAAGGAAAATAACTTAAGAAGCAAATGCAAGAGTGGCAAAATCTGTCAAAACAGACCAACAGGTAAAGATCAATTTTTTCCAAAAACTTATGTTGCTCAAATCAAAAGGTTCATAACCATCGAAAGTTAAATAGCAACCTGCGGCAGAAGCACAGAACATTACAGCTCAATCTGACCTAGAGAAATCTCTCATGAAGTTTTACGGTGAAGCACAAAAATCTGTTTCGGGACAGCAACTTCCCCAAATCTTACTTCTCTCTCATTAGAGGTTGATCTTGACACAAAAACCAAACAAAAGGATAAGGAGAGGTCATTACTGAAGTAATAACTTCCAAGACTCAAATATACAAAAACAAACTGAAAGCAAAAATAAATTGGGTTGTCTCCCAAAAGGCTTTCTTTATAGCCATTAAGATGGGCATGATAATTTCAAAGATACTCTCATAAGAATATGAATTGAAGTGAAAGAGAGCATTAAGAAGCAAAAATACACATGATTAAGTCTAACCGACTTCCTATGCAAGGGAATTTTGTAAACAAACAAGTTGTTGAAACCAGAGGCTACTAGCATAGGAAGGCAAAAGAAGTGCAACATAAAAACTTTCAGCGTAAAACGAGGAAACTTGATATTATTGAGATGCATAAGAACAATCTTCCCTCTCTCATAATAACTTTCAGTATCATGCATAAATTTAATAATATAGCTATCACAAGAACCATTGTAGCAATGATCTCTTATCCTAGCAGAAAACACAGGGACACTTGCTCTGATAACACTACTTTGTGAAACAATATTAGAGGTATCCTTACAAAGGATAGTGTGTCCCTCTTCTACATATTTAGCGACAAGGTCTTTCACAATTTCTACAACAGGTTCAATGTTTATTTGTTCATCAGGTTTTATAGTTCTCTTTGCACTTTTATTGATTACACTAGTTATCATAGGATGATCCTTTACCTTATCCAGGAAGGGTATTTTCTCGATATAAGGTTTGGGTAGGATGTGATCGATAGTGCAAAATTCAGTACTCCCAACAGGAACACAGTCAACAATATCTTTATATGGTGCATGATACTTGTTCCATCCCTTTTTCGGAATTTCAATATAAGAAGCAAAAGCCTTAAAACAATTTGTAATGACTTGAGAATCAAGACCATAAGCATTTTTAATATCTTGAAAGTCATCAGTTCCCATAAAAGATTCAATGCATTCATAGTCATAACTTATACCTAACTTTCTTCCTTTGACATTCTCCCATGCTTCAGCATTGTCTTGAATACGGTCCAGAAGATCCCATTTAGCTTCTTCTTCCATGCGAGTGAATGATCCAGCACAAGAAGCATCCAATAAATCCTTATCATGATGAGAAAGCCTTGCATAAAAGTTATTCATAATAATATTATTGGGGAGCTCATGAATGGGACATTTGAGCATTAGTAACTTCAATCTCCCCCAAGCTTGAGTTGTACTCTCTCCATCAAGAGGCCAAAAGTTATATATTTGATCTGATCTTTATGAATCTCACTAGGAGGATAAAACTTTGAATAAAAGAGAGGTAATATTTCCTCCCATTCAAGAGCTTGGCCATTCTTCAGCAGCTTATACCAGTCCTTATTTCTTCCTTTTAGTGATAATGAGAATAACTTCTTCTTGACTTGATCTATAATAATACATGCACACTTGAACAACCCGCATAATTCGTGTATCAAGAGCAGATCACCGGGATGGACAGTTCCATCTCCAACATAACATTTATCCATAACACGATCAATAATTCTTGTAGGTATTTTAAAACTATCATTCTCAGCAGGTGGTGGTTCATCTACTACCTTAGCAGTGGTAGTAGCATTACGAAATAAGAAACTCAGCGAATTATCCATATTGAAAATAAAGCAACTAACAAAAATAAACATTACTCACAATAGAAGTTTTCTTTACCGGTTCCCCTCTCCAATAGCGCTTCACTCCCCGTCAACGGCGCCAGAAAATAGTCTTGATGACCCACAAGTATCGGGGGTGTATCGCAGTATTTTAGATAAGTAAGAGTGTCGAACCCAACGAGGAGCAGAAGGTGCTGGCTAGTGGCTTGGAGCAGGAATTCTCTGTAATACTTAGCAAACAGATTTTTAGGGGTTTTTGATAATGCAAGTAAATAAAGTATGAGGAAATAAAAGACAAAAAGAATAAATGCAGCAAATGGCCCAATCCTTTATTCACTAAAGGACAAGCCGGTTGTATTACTTAAGACGACCAAACATTCTCGAGGACACATGGGAATATCGTCAAGTGCTTTCGCTTCATATAGTTGATTAATCTTCTTTAGTTTGCTAAGTGTTGTGTGGGTGAACATGTGCTAATGTACCGACCTTCCTAGGAATAATACATACTTGTGATTATACCCCTTGCAAGCATCCGCAAGTACAAGAAAGTAATTAAGGTAGAAACCTAACCACAACTTTAAACTCTAAGACCCTGACGTCCCTTCTGCAATGGTTTCATAACGGGGGTTCAGGTTTCTGTCACTCCGGCAACCCCTACGATTAGTAGCCAAATACACAATGCATTCCCCTAGGCCCATATAGGTGAAGTGTCATGTAGTCGACGTTGACATGACACCACTAGAAGAAGTACACCACAACTTAAATATCAAACCATTGAATCGTTCTCAACAGAATTCCACTACTAACAACATGAATTCTCCCATGTCCTCAAGAACAAAACGAACTACTCACAATACATCATATGGATCATGATATGAGATGATATAATGATATGTAACAATCTGAACATAAACAATAATTCAACGGTTCACTCAATAGCATCAACTACAAGGAGTAATCAACATCGGGAAAGTTTCCCCTAAGTACTATGCAAGATTCAACCCAATTGTTACAGCGGTATGGAGGTGGTGATGATGGTGCTGATGGAGATGATGGTGGTGGTGGTGATGATGATGATGATCCTGATGAAGTCCAACTTGATGGTGGTGTTGATGGCGACGATCTCCCCTCTCCGGGAAGGAATTCCCCTTGCAGAATTATGTCTGCCGGAGAGATTGTTCTCTCTTAGTGTTTTCCGCCCCACAGAGGCAGCAGAATCTTTCTGTGGTCGCTCCCCGAGTCTTAGGGTTTCGGGAGGATAATATACGCCAGAGGGGAGAGGCTGAAGTGGACCAGGGTGGCCACACCACCTGGTGGCATAGCCTGGGGTGGCCCGCGCCAGGGGGTGGTGTGGGCCCCTTATGGCCCATCTCCAGTTCCCCTTCCAACTTTCTTTGTCTTTTGGAAAAATAGGATTTTCCATGTATTTTCCTGGATTTTCTGATCTTCGTGAATTTTTCCTCCAAACGGCACCTTTTCCATCAGAATCTTGACTGCAGTGGTCCATGCTCCAAAAGTCATCAACCATGCAAAAGCAGATGAAATAACATAAGTATCACCTCTTAGTATGAAATATATCAATGAATAACAGTAAATTATGATATAGTATAGTGATGCAAAATGGACGTATCACGAGGCTTGTGTTGAAGGAAAGATGCATGACTCTCCCTATCGAAGGAAAATAATTATTTCATCAAAGAGGATCTTAGAGCTTCTTCATATGGATATCTTTGGTCCTCCATCTCATGCAATCCTAGGTGGGAATAATTATTGCCTGGTGATTGTTGATGACTATTCAAGATACACATAAGTTTACTTTTTCAAGCAGAAAAGTGAAGCTCAACAAACTGACATTGATTTTGCCAATGAGGTACAACATCAACACGATGTCCCCATTTTGGCAATAAGAAGCAACAACGGCTCCGAGTTCAAGAGGTACACATTAAATGAATTCTTGAGTGAAGAGGATAAGACATCAATATTCCGCTGTGTATACCCCTCAACAAAATGGTGTAGGGGAAAACGGACTTTGATGGATATGTCAAGATCAATGTTGGCTGAATTCAAGTCTCCATACAACTTCTTGGCTAAAGCCATATTCATCGCTTGTCACTCATCAAACCGGCTTTACCTCCGCAAGATCTTGGACAAGACTCCCTATGAGATACTTACCGGTAACAAGCCAATCGTTTCATACTTCCGGGTATTTGGTTGTAAGTGTTTCTTTCTTATTAAAGGAGTTCGTTTATCTAAATTCGAGTCTAAGGCTTTAGAAGGCATTTTTGTTGGTTATTGTGCCGAATCCCACCCTTCTAGATTCTACAACAAGACCACCAGATTGTTGTGGAATGTTATAGTGTGGTGTTCGAAGAAAATGATGGCTCCCATGTGGGCAAGTTGATGTTTGTGACACAGATGTTGAAATACCCCAAGATGCCATAAGAGGAATGGGTGTGGGATTCTATAGCCCCATTGAGGAACCCCTTGTGGCAGATCGGGAAGGACAATGCTCTACTCAAGTAGATCCCTCATCTACACAAGATCAACAAACTCCACCTGCTAAAGCAACCACTACACCAACCCGACAATCTTATGAATATCATCAAGCTAGAAGTCCTAGGTCGGATAATCAGGACAGGGGTACATTATTCGGCCCTTCTTCTCCATGCCATACCAGGAACAAAGATCAAGATGAAATTATCAGGCCAGATTGTCCGGCCAGGGGGCGGACTTTCCGGCCCTGCATCTTCCACCAGGCAAGAAATGATATTGAAGCTGAAACTCCTAGGCTGGATTATCTGGCCACCCCAACAGTCGGATTATCTGGCCTTGGAAGCTCAGAACAGCAACCTCCTGTTACGGTTGCTGAACAATATCAAGGCCAAGTTTCACCATCAAGTACCAGCGCTGAACAATCTGTTGGTCAAGCTAATAGTCAATTTGAAGAGTAAGATGATGAATTTATCCCTCCAAGGAACAATGAAGAAATTGAAATTCATCACAAAGCTCGAGTTGAATGGAACCTTGAATTCAGGGGTCACACACTTGATAAAGTGGTGGGTGATCTTAGGAGAAGGGTATCCACAAGGGGCGAGCTAGCAAGATTGAGTGATCATCAAGCACATATATCCATGGTGGAACCCAAGAAGGTTTTTGAGGCTCTTGAAGATCTGGAATAGGTTGTGGCTATGCATGAAGAGCTCAACAATTTTGAGCGCAACAAAGTCTAGAAGCTTGTTGAGAAGCCTAAAGAGTGTCGCAATGTTATCGGCACAAAGTGAATATTCAAGAATAAGCAAGATGAGGATGGAATTGTTGTGAGGAACAAGGCAATACTTGTGGCACAAGGTGTTTCCCAAGTGGAAGGCATCAACTTCAGCGAGGCTTATGCTCCAGTGGCTTTCCTTGAGTCCATCCATATCTTGCTTGATTATGCAGCTCATCATAACTTTAAGCAAATGGATGTTAAAAATGCCTTTATTAATGGTCCATTACATGAGTTGGTTTATGTTAAGCACCCACCGGGATTCGAGGACCCCAACTTTCCTAACCACATATACAAACTCGATAAGGCACTCTATGGCCTTAAACAAGCCCCACGTGCGTGGTATGAGCATTTTAAAGAGTTATTGTTAGACCAGGCTTTTGAAGTTGGGTTGATTGACCCCATTCATTTTACTAAGAAGGTTCATGGGGAGCTTTTTGTAACAAAATTTATGTTGATGACATTATTTTTGGCTCAACTAACCAAGGTTTTAACGATGAATTTTCAAAACTTAAGACTAACAGGTTGGAGATGTCTATGATGGGAGAGTTGAGGTTCTTTCTTGGTTTCGAAATTAAGCAACTACGAGAAGGGACTTTTATCAATCAAGCAAAATATATACAGTACATGTTCAAGAGATTCAAGATGACCGATCTTAGTGGTGTTGCCACCCCGATGCAAACGAAGTGTCACCTTGAATTAAATCCCAATGGTAAAGATGTGCACCAAAAGGTATATCGGTCCATGATCGACTCTCTTATTTACCTCTACGCATCTAGACCCGATATTGTGTTGAGTGTAGGTGTGTGTGAAAGGTATCAAGCGGCTCCTTAAGCAAGCCACTTAGTGGTGGTCAAGAGAATCTTCCGATATTTGGTTCATTCCCCTAACTTTGGTCTATGGTATCCCAAGAGCTCTAATTTTTCTTTATGTGGATACACGGATTCCGATTGGGCTGGTGATAAGGATGATAGGAAGTCAACTTCTGGAGATTGTCAATTTTGGGGAAGATATTTGGTTTGTTGGTCTTCCAAGAAGCAAAAATGTATATCTCTATCCACCACCGAAGCGGAATATGTGGCTCCTGCTAGTGCATGCACTCAGTTGTTATGGATGAGGCAAACTTTAAAGGAATACAATATCATTTGCGACAAAGTGCCTCTTTTATGTGACAATGAAACTGCCATCAAAATTGCTTATAATCTGGTGCAACACACAAGGACAAAATATATTGAGATAAGCAATCATTTTATTCGAGACCATGTCGCTCGACGATATATTAATCTATCAATTGTGAGCACGAAGAATTAGCTAGCGGATATTTTCACGAAGCCACTTAAGCAATGTTTTGTTATTTGAGGAATGAGGTAAATGTCATGGATTCAAGGATCTTGACTTGATTTCCCTTGCATACCCCCCTATGTCTCTTCCTCTATTTGGTTTAGATGTGGGCATGGATATAGGGGGAGTGTGGTCCTAATTATTGGGCTAACCCTCCCCGCATAATGTTGAAAGCAAGATAAATCATTTCTATCATTTTGTGATATGTGATTTTATTGATGAGTATTGGCTATGAACCCAAGATACATCTTCACGGTGTCATGCCATCTACTCCTACATGGTGGCTTCGGCCACCGCCCTCTTCTTTATGAAGAGTTGGTTCTTTGAGGTTTTTATTGGTTTTTATTTGACCATCTTTTGTTCTTATGGAAAACACACCAACAATTGGCTTTTCATTATATTGGTTTTTGTAATTCTTGGTGTGTAGTACCATCTTAGTTTGGCCCCATGTGCCATCTATTGCTCGAGAGGTGAAGCAACTCAACTGGTTCCAGCGCAACATTCATTGCATGGGGGTTGACACTCACAAGGGGTAGTATGAGGCATACTGGCAATGTAATGATATTTCTCACACTCAATAGCTTATCCTTCATCATGTCTCCGTGGGATCATGCCCCCTCCTATCTAGGCTCCTCCTCCTTTGTATGCTCAGTGGAACACGTCAGGCATCAGCTATGGTGACTTGGAGTGTCACTTGTTCCTGAGGGAGCCTACCCCGCCAGCCACTGATGATGAGGATGAGGAGTACGATGATGATGAGTACGCCTATGATGAGGATGAGTATGAGGACGAGGAGTGATCTCTCGGGACGCTAGCATCGCCTTTTCCCTTTTTAGCGTTTCTATGCCAAATGGGGGCTTGTTGGTTTGTGGCCTGAAAGTTCCTGGGCGAGTGCATCGCGGTACCCAAGTTGCCTGTAATTGCCGTGTTTCGCAAAGTTGGGCTTCCAGCTACCGAGAGGGATTATTTCGAGGCAAACTCATTTCACCCTTACCAAATTAAAACATTCCGTTAAACTGCCCCGTGAAGTAGACGGTCGGGACCCACATGTCGGTCATCTGTGCGTGACGCGAGCGCCAACGCAACAACCTCTTAGGCAAATCGAGGAACTAAGTGACTTGGATGCATTGCCCAATTTCACAAATCCATTCCCTCCTTTCCCCTAGCATCTGCGGCATCGAAATCCACCCTCCAAGCAGAACGATCCCTTCAGACCTTTGACTTCTAGTGCCAAGGTTGTTGTGCCCATTCACTGATCCTGAGCTCCAATGGCGCATGCCACAGCTGCCGTTGTGAGGCTCTAGCCCACCTCCGCCGATGACGAGCTGAGCAGCTCGGAGGATGGAAGATCCTACTACCAAGGAAGACGAAGTTCTGGCTACATGCAGGTGAGCTACCCTTCTATTTGCTATTTGCACTAACTATAACTGCTATCTGGCTACTTAACTTAAAATTGTTTGTTAGCCCAATGATGACAAACATATTTTGTCCATATTTTTTGTCAAGTGGAATCTCCACGGACCACCCTGACCTGGTTACGGTAGCCCTCTTCAGGTACGACTCTAAATCAGCAAGGGTGAAGGGCAAGTGGTATGGACACCATTGTATCCCGATGGAAGAAGCGCATGCGCAGATCTACACTATCCCTGGTATGGTTGCTGCTCTGCGTAATCATGTTGAAATATGGCCGAAGCAGACTGCAAAGTTCTGCTTCATGGATGAATGAGGCATCATGATTCCTCTAACGTGTGACAGTCAGCTAATTGGGTTGATGAAAAGGTATACTTTGGCTTGCATGTTTGAGTTGAATTGTGATGTACTGGATGTGGAAGCTACTGCAACTGGGAGTCGCCCTTCTATTCTTGGATAGGGTGGTCGCTTGAACCCAATTAGCTCCTGGTAAGCAAAAGTCTCTTGGGGTTCGCATGTTTGTGCTGAATTCTAATTTTTGTTTTATTTACTCTATAGATATTAGGCAGTTATGCAACAGTCCTGTTTCTTTGATAGGAAGCGCCGCAAGGTTAGAAACATGACTGCCGGGTCAGTCATTTTACTGCTGGAAGAAAATAAAAACGAGTGGTGATGATGCTGGACATGATTCTGGTGCTGATTGTCCTGGCGATGCAGAGTACGTGAAGCTAAGAAAATTGGCACCGAGGAAGAGGAAGAAGGCAGGAAATGAAGAAGCCAGTGGACGTGAAGGCTTGGCACCGAGGAAGAGGAAGAAGGCAGGAAATGAAGAAGCCAGTGGACGTGAAGGCTTGGCACCCAGGCGGGGGAACAAGTCTGCTGGCGATGAAGATGAATAATAGTGTGTTAAACTTGAACCTATATATGTAATTCAGTTAAATTCTAGAGTTTTGTGCGTGGAACTTGTCGGGCGAAACAATCTACCCATGTTCTCTGAGTAGAATGTACCGCGACTTAGGGTTTAGAAATGCCGAAGTCAGTAGTTGAATCTGAAATTGTGATTATGCCACTACTATCTGAAAACACGCAGCACCGGTTCCACGATTGCTGAGGGGAAGGAGGTCTCCAAAGTCGATGGAATGTAAGTGGCATAGAAATAAATTATTTAAGCTACTACACTCCATGAAACATCAACTTATTTCAGCTGCTGCATAACAGCATGGTAATATAAACAACAATGGCAACCGATAATGCCCAGATGATGAGGAAATCGGTACCACTTTCTGGCCTAATCTTGAGCCCGTCTATCTCGCCATGTCGTGGTGGTGGCACGACAAATGCCATGTATAGTCTAAAGATGGGGCCAATGAGCACTAGAGGAATCTAGGGAGGGATAGTGTGGTGATTCCACACACAAGTGTTTATATTTCTCTCTTGAAGATGGTGGATGACGGAGCCTCCTCGAGCTATTCGTGGGAAGGAGACTAGCTCTCTTACTACCCACAACTAATCTCTAGGGCACTCCTTAGTAAAAATTGCTGACCGCTCCTATGGAAGCCCTATTGATCCTTATATAGGGGAGCCCAGGTTACAAATCTAGGGCACACGTGGAGGCATATTCTTTGAATAAGGCCTTCGGTAAAGCAAGATGCCTCTTTTCACACTTTAAACGGTTAGTCCGGACTCAGGGTGTAAGCCTCCCTGATCCCCTCTACGGCGCAACATCATCCGACACTAGTGGCATCAGCCGACACTAGCTGCGTCACCCTTGTCGGCCATGCCCTGCTAGTCCTCTCCTCTGTCCGGTTTGCTCATGCTACAGTGGACAGAGGCCACCTTTTGACCAGAGAGATTCCGTCCTTCTCCTGGAAGCCAAGTTGTAACCCGGCTAGCGCCCGGCTAACTCGGCCACGTGGGTACCTGCAAACAAGGCAGATCAAACATAGCCGACATAAGTTGTATGCCAGCTGGGTTATTGTTAGGCGAACACCCACATGGTCGGGTCATTTCATAAGTCGGCCTGCCATGAGGTGACTTGGCCAGCATTCGCTTCGACCTTGCCTTACCTCGGCTAACTCGACCTCCTTACCCTGGCGTGACCCTACCCGGGGGTATCCCCCCAACATTAGTCCTTGAAGCTGGTGCGGTCTTAGAAACTTTAGCTGATAAGGCCACGACAGGTTCAACCTAACAAGATTCATGTTCACCTCACTATGTTACGATGTAACTCGGCTCTTTTCACTTAATCTTCCCTTGGCTCATTCCGAGTTACTATTCGCTCGCCAGGTTATTCCCACTTATCCGGGTCGTTCTTTCTTCTCTCGTACGCTTCCCCACATCCTACGTGGAGGGTACTCATCACTTCGCCTCATTTTAAGGGCTCGCGCCAGTTACTGCACCAGTTACTGTATTCATTGTCAGGAATAACTGCTACAAACGTCGCGTCGTGGCAACCTCCTCGTTAATTGTATCACCACGTCGCATCGTTGACTTGGAAAATACACGCCCACTTCGTGTGGCTCCTCCGCAGCGGCAGATCCCACTACACCTCTTAGGGGCACAGGTAAAAAGGGAGCAGGGGCGACCCTTGGGAATTTCCCCCACTTTGCATGCGCACCTACCCTTCTTCCTTCCTTTCCTCGACAGCACCATCGCCGCCACCGCTTCTGCTCCGCATAGCGCCGTCACAGCCATTCTCCCCCGTAGTTGGGTTGCCGCTTTTGCGTAACCACGCCGCCACGGGGCCTTGCCAGTCTCGCTCTTTGCGCCCCGTCACTGATTGGATTTATGAGGGTAGAGACTTGGAGATGGCGGAGGAGGAGTTCACCGTTACTGAAGAGCACAGAGAGGGTGGCGAGGCCCATCTCGAACGACGAGGTTGGGCCGGTTCCTGGGTCTGTGAGGATGATATCACTTGGCTCTACCAGAGCTGCCGCATCCCCCACCGGAGTCACTTGTCATCTCCCCTACGAAGAGATTGTTCCCTCGCCCAACCCGGGTGAGTATGTTGTATTTCTCTCACACTTTCAGCGGGGATTTGGCCTTCCCGTTAGTGATTTCTTCCATGAATTCATTAACACTTTTGAGCTCCAACCTCACCATCTTCTGGCGAATGCCATCACTTCCCTTTCTTCTTTCGCGGGCAGAAGATTACAGCATCTCAAAATAATCAAAGAATCGACAGCAGGTTTGGGCCAACTTGATCCTCTTCCCCAGGGATCCCAGATGAGGGAAGCCTAGGAGAGCCGCCGACTCCACTGGCCCACTTTCCATCTCTTGTTTAAGTTCTTTTCTTTTAAAGCCCATGTAATTCCTGACAAGGAGGCTCCCCCTCTAATAAATCCTTGACCCAATGCGCGGCACCTTCCATTTCTCCCTGGAAAAACCGTGTCTTCCCCCGGGTCACTGGCCTTGAGTCCTGCAAAGATTGGGCCCGGACTTTCTTTTATGTGAGGAACAACGACGCCAAGGTGGAACTGATTTAGCTCCGCCCTTACCGGATCGATGTCCCGGACCGAACTCAGTGGGGCCGGATTCCAAGACAATCCGCCGCTTTGACGGTTCAGGTGGAGAAACGGATCGAGGAATTGGTCGCACTAAAACTGGTGAAGACATCATGATCACCTTCATCCGTAGCCGGATCTCCCCTCTCCAAAAGCATTCTCATAAGCTCTGCCACATGAGTTGTCCTCTTGATCCAAATCCTTCGAGCTCGACAACACCGAGATATTCCACCGAGTCAAGGCTATCTTCAGGGTGGGCAAGGAGTTCAGCCAAGTTTGGGAGTGGGGATTTGAGCATTTCTGCCTGATACAGGCCACCTCTAAGGATATGTCTCCTTACTCGATTGGCTATCCGAGTCATGTGGTTTGTCAGATTTCCTCCCTTACTTGATCTAATGATATTATGTCTTCAGTATTTCACTTAGTGGACAGTTGAAGATGGCCCCGAGCCGTCCCTTAAATGGGGGAAAGACCTTGAGGTTTCTGACGAGGTGGAGCAAGATCCTGAGACCTTCTTGCCGACTCCAAATTCGATTTCCAGACGAGCCCGTTGTAAGACCTCTGGTTTAAGGGATTGTACAGACAACGATGAAGACTCTGATATTGAGATTATAGAGGTACTCGATCCTATGCCAATCTCATATGCATTTCCCGTTGATTTGGCTTCAGCTAACCCGGTCGGTCAGGTCCACGAGGATCCTCCCCTTGTTGTGGGCGACCCGGCTCCTGCTCCCCAAAAGAAATGCTAGGCAACCTCGGCTGCTGCTTCTGAGGCGCCTCCGCCCAAGAAAAGGCAAAAGAAATCTAGCATTGCTGACTCGTGGTTGATGTCGAGCTCATTGGGGAACCCCAAGAGGAAGGTACGATGAGCATAGCAGTAAGTTTCCCTCAATTCTGAAACCAAGGTTATCGAACCAGTAGGTGCAAGGAAACACCTCCAAGGTGTTGTTGCCAACTTAGAATCCTGCACAACACAACCATAGAACTTTTCCCCCAACTTACAGTGAGGTCATCAATCTCACCGGGTTTGCTGAAAACAAAGGATTAAATGTATTGTGTGGAAGAAAGTAAAAGTTGCAGAAAGTAAACAGAAAGGAGTAAATAGTTGTAGAATGATGGTAAAAGAAAGGACCGGGGTCCATAGTTCACTAGTGGTGGCTCTCCTTAAGATATATGACATGTTGGGTGAACAAATTACAGCGGGGAAATTGACAAACATCGAGAAAGAAAGCATGCATATACTACTCATCTTGACTCCTATGAGATTTGATTGGGCATTAAAACATTATACATAGACCGTAATCCAACTGCATCTAGGGTTTCAAATTTCGTAAGTAGAAAATTTTCGCTGCCCAACAAAATTGATGAAATTAACAAAATTCCGTAATGAATTTGGACAAATTTGAAGTCTATCTATTGAATATCAAGTATAACTGTACAACATGTTCATAAATTGGTTCCTGCCGTGTTGGTACGGAACTTGGTATTCAGAACTAGTAGCCCAGGTTCGAATCTGTGTTTTTGTGCTTTTAAAGCAAAAACATCTTCGGTAAGGAATAAAAACAAAAATAAAGGTGATATCATGACTCGAACTCTGAACCTACTTGACAATAATATAGAGACAAATCATTGTACCATGAAAACTAATGCTAATTGGACTGCATTCAGGTCGCTTTTTAGCTCGTATGTTCAAATTAACGAAATATTTTAAACAAAATACAAATATTTCACTGACCAACGAAATTTCACGAAATTCCGAGAAAATACGACAAATTTTTTCCCCTGACTGTATCTATGACTAATAATCCACCTTCAGGTAATCATCCGAACCCGTCCAGTATTAATTTGCAAGCAACAGATAATTGCATTACGCATTGCGTGTAAAGTAAACAATACGATTGTTCTATGAACAAAGGATTGATGTTTTCTCCCAAGTAGCAACAACACATCTTGTACCTTAGAGATTACTGTCACTTCCCCAGATTACTAGAGGCATGAACACACTATCGACAATAATTCCTCCCTCTTGGAGTTGCTAGAATCTACTCGGCCAAGATATCTACTAACAACGGAGAGCATGCAATATCACATATAACAAAGACATGATAGAATCAATAATCAATCTGAAATAGCATCTCAATATCCATCGGGTCCCCGCAAACAGAACATGAAGGATTACAAATAGATGATCTTGATCATGAACAGAGCTCACAAGATCTAAACATGATAGCACAAAGGATAAGAACCAACCATCTAGCTACTACATGGACCCGTAGTCTAAGGATGAACTACTCACGCATCACACCGGAGGCTTGCATGGTGATGAAGAAGGCCTCCAGGGTGAATTATCCCCTCCGGTAGGGTGCCGAGAAGAGCTTCAGATCCCTCCCGATCTAGGGATGGAGATTGCGGCGGCTACAGACTCTTTCGTGGATTTTTGATTGTGTACTTAGGGTTTCTGGATCGGAGGCATCTTATAGTCGAAAGGAGAGGCCGAGGGGGTGCCCTAGTTGGCCACACCACCCCCTGCCACGGGCTAGGCCTGGCCGCATGGCCAGGTGGTGTGGTGGCCCTCTGGCCCCTCTCCGTCTCGTATTCTGGCTCCATGTTACCCTCGGTGAAAAACTGGCTTTGCCTTTTGTCCTGTCCAATTCCGAGAATATTCATTTGACTTTCCTGGAACCAAAAACAGCAGAAAACAGGCAACTAGCACTATGGCATCTTGTTAATAGGTTAGTCCAAGAAAGTGTATAAAAAGTACTCCAAAGTGTGGACAAAACAAAAGAAAGTAGATAAAAACCAAGCATGGAACATCAAAAATTATAGATATGTTTGCAATGTATCAACATCCCCAAGCTTAACTCATGCTAGTCCTTGAGTAGGTAAGTGATAAAAAGAAAGAATAATTTTTGAGGTGACATGCACCATCATAAACTTCATCAAAGTATTTGTAAAACATTGATAGCTGGGATCATAGTACTTCAACATAGGATGAAAGATAAAGTTATAACAATAAGACATAGCAACTGTGTTGCAACATGAAATGGCACAAACAAAAGATTCATGAATAACAATGCTTACAAGACGTTTGTTTGTTTCACATAAAGAAAACATAGCATAGTGGCATTCAACTTGTCCCTCATAGAGTAGCAAACATAAATGCATAGGACACCTTCAAAGTTCATAAGAGTGACTAGATACAAATAGTTTAAGAACAAGCAATATCAAAGTTATGCATCAATCAACAAGTCTTGGGACAATGCACATAGAACTAAGAATGGCCAATATGCTCTCAAAGTAGGTGCATAAAGATAGAAGGTGGAGACTCAACATAAAAGTAAATGAAGGGCCTACATAGAAGGAAGTAGGGATTCAAGTCTCATAAAGAACTTCCAAAAATTATGGTACTTATTAGCTTTCAGCTCTCATTGCCCCTATCATAAGCATCTTTAGGTGATTAAGGTTAAAGTGACACAACTAAGAGGATATTCTTGACAAGTTATAAGTTGAAATTTCATGCCCCTTACTTACGAAGACCAAACCTCATGCTACTCAACTTCAGTCACAAGTAAGCTCTTGTCATTGTAAGTACATATGTATCATAGAGAACCGCCAACGGGGTACACCTTGCACATGATACAGGAGTTATCCCATAATCAAAATGACAAGGCAAGCAGACAATGAGCATCTAAGCGATCTTTTTATTTGCTATTTGCATAGGTTTTTATTGAGGATGCTTCATAGAGTGCTCATTATGGTTATGCTACAAGTTTCCACCATGATTAGGCATGGCTTAGGCTAGCAGCCCAGGCATTTCTCTAACACAAATACAAACTCCATGATATTACAAATTCCCCTTTTATTTCACACTGCCGGGATCCATAAGCAAAAGAACATGATATCAACTAGGTACAATGTACAAGTGCAATGTTGAAAGCGTTCCACATGATACATGGTTCTACGAACTTCAACTTATAAAGCGCAAGCATATACGCAACAAAGATGGACGCAATGGTTCAAGTTTATTAAGTGCAAGAAAGTAAAGTGTGCCATCAAGTTCGTGAGAGCTTTAATCACTAATTTTCACATAACAAGTTTAATTCGGAAGGTAGATAAAAACATGAATATACTTGGAATAGCAAATGCTAATAGGTAGGTATGGTGGACTCTTTGGAATAACTTGGTTTTAGGAGTTGGATGCATGAGTGGAACTCATACTTGGTGGTGGAGGCTAGCAAAAGACTGGGAGCGACAAACTAGGAGATAAATAATGGCCATAATCATGTAGAGCGACAAAACATCATTGATCAAAGCATAAAGTGATACTACAAGTTGAAAAATAAAGGATCATAAAGGCTATGGTGACTTGAGATAGTCATAACATGGCGTGAGCATGCGCCAAGTCAACCCAAATAAAGCATCAAAGGAGAATACCACAATACTATGCTTTAATATGCTAAAACAACGCATGATTCTTCAAAGGCACATTAAGCAATCTCAAGTATTTATAACATGTCATGCTACAGCAAAAGATCACTAAGCATAAAGCCAAAACAATATCAAACATGGCATGACAAAGCATAGGCCACAGTCAAAAACAAACTCCTTTTACCACTTAAGCATCAACTTTTCCTACTCTTTTCCAATCCAAACCAAACTATTTGAAAACCAATGCATTAAAGAGGGGGTCCAACCAATTTATTCAGCAAACTAAGAAAACCAAGCAAACGAAAACCAAAAACAAAAAACGAATACGCTCCAAGAACAACACAACTATGCATGAAATAATAAAAATGAAGTGTTTGGAAGAAACCTAGAATATTTATTGATGAAGAAGGGGATGCCTTGGGCATCCCCAAGCTTTGACGCTTGTACTTCTTGGATATTTCTTGGGGTGACACGGGTGGCATCCCCAAGCTTGAGCTTTAGTCCATTCTTCATCTCATTACATCATTCTCTCCTTACACCTGGCATTTTTCAAAACTTCACACAATCTTTATTAGCAACATTAGTGTACTCAAGATAATAAGTCTTTGGGTTCAGTTTCAACACCAATAGAAATTCCATTAAAACACAAGCTACTGAAGAAATTCCCTCAAAAATCCCAATTCCCCAAAGAGAACTCAAAAAGGAACCAACAAGAAGCAAATGCAAATAATGCCAGAAATCTGTCAAAACAGACCAGCAGATATAAACCAATTTTTTGAAGAGCTTATGTTGCTCAAATCGAAAAGTGTTGAACTAAAGAAAGTTAGATAACAACCTGGGTCAGAAGCACAATAATTCATGCCTCAAAATGATGTACAGAGATTTTACACGAATTTTTAAGGTGAAGCACAAAAATCTGTTTCGGGACAGCAACTTTCCCAAGCATTACTTCTCTCTCATTAGAGGTTACTCTTGGCACAAAAAGCAAATAAAAACGGTAAGGAGCGGTTATTACTGAAGTATTAACTTCCAAGACTCATCTAAAACTTTTGGGTTATCTCCCAATAAGTACTTTTCTTTAACGCCTTTAAGTTAGGCATGATAATTTTGATGATGCTCACATAAGAAATATGAATTGAAGTAAAAGAGAGCATCAAGAAGCAAATTCCAAACACATTTAAGTCTAACCCACTTCCTATGCATAAGAATATTATATGCAAATAAATTCACAAGGAACAAAGTGATAGGCATAGGAACATAAAACAAGAGTAACTTTAAAATTTTCAGCAAATAGAGAGGTGTTTTAGTACCGTGAAAACTTTTACAACCATATTTTCCTCTCTCATAATAATTTTCAGTAGCCTCATGAATAAACTCAACAATATGTCTACCACATAAGGCATGCTTTTCATGATCTACAAACACATAATTTTTATCAAGCTCAAAAATAGTGGGATTAAAACCTTCAAACCTACTTTTAACAATTTTATAACGAGATGACGGATCAATCTCATTTTCAATAGTAGTACAATTAATATTATCAACCAATATAGGACCATCATCTAGAGCTTTATTATAAACATTTTCAAAAGAATCCACAGGAACATAACATTCATCCTCCTTTGGTAAGCATGGGGGACAATCAAATAATGTAAGGGGTAAAGAGTTACTCTCATTAGAAGGTAGGAATGGGTAGATCCATTCTTCCTCCTCTTGATCATCACTCTCCTCTTTTTCATCCAATGAGCTTCTAGTTTCAGCAATTTCTTCTTCCATACGCTCCTGCAAGGCATTAGTCTCTTCTGCTGGTGGAGAGCATCTATTAAGATATTCAAGAATATAGCCATTTTATTCCTTGTAATTATCAAAGCAAAATTTAAGCATGTCATAAACTCATATTTATAAGAAAATAAGCTAGTTCGAATGCACCCTCCCAAGCAATAAATTCTTCAATTTGTTCCACACCATAAAAGTCATAATTTCCCTTAACATAAGAAGATATGGTAACATCATCATTATACTCACATTGAAAAGGGAGGTGTTTATACCTCTTATAGCAAGATTTATCAAAGCAATAAGTAACATTATAAGTAGAGAACACATTTCAAGCAATGGTATACAATTTATCAATTTGTTCCCATAAGTGTTTCCCTTTTTGTGACAAGCGGTGTTCCTTATAATAATATTTTGTGTTCTTCCGCGAACCCATCTGGCCAATTAGATTCAGTTTCAAAGGCACCAACCATTGATAGAAAGCATGATAAAGTAAGACAATAATAGACCAACAATAACAACAACTATAGTAGGAACTAATTTTTTTTGTATTTTTGATAAAAAGAACAAGCAAACAAAGCAGAAATAAACTAAGCAAAACAAATAAAACAAAGTAAAGAGATTGGTTATGAGGGACTCCCCTTGTGAAGATGTCCTTGACTCCCCGGCAACGGCGCCAGAAAAATACTTGCGGACTCGTGGTTGAAGTCGAGCTCGTTGGGGAACCCCAAGAGCAAGGTATGATGATCACAACAGTAAGTTTCCCTCAGTTATGAAACCAAGGTTATCGAACCAGTAGGAGCACGGAAACACCTCCAAGGTGTTGTTGCCACCTTGGAATCCTGCACAACACAACCACAGAACTTTGCCCCCAACTTACAGTGAGGTTGTCAATCTCACCGGTTTTGCTGAAAACAAAGGATTAAATGTATTGTGTGGAAGAAAGTAAAAGCTTGCAGAAAGTAAACAGAAAGCAGTAAACAATTGTAGATTGATGGTAAAAGAAAGGACCGGGGTCCATAGTTCACTAGTGGTGGCTCTCCTTAAGATAGATGACATGTTGGGTGAACAAATTATAGCGGGGCAATTGACAAACATCGAGAAAGCAATCATGCATATACTAATCATCTTGACTCCTATGAGATTTGATTGGGCATTATAACATTATACATAGACCGTAATCCAACTGCATCTATGACTAATAATCCACCATCAGGTTATCAGCCGAACCCCCTCTAGTATTAAGTCGCAAGCACCAGATAATTGCATTACGCATTGCGTGTATAGTAAACAATACGATTGTTCTATGAACAAAGGATTGTTGTTTTCTCCCTAGTAGCAACAACACATCTAGTAACATAGAGATTTCTATCACTTCCCTAGATTACTAGAGGCATGAACCCACTATCGAGCATAAATACTCCCTCTTGGAGTTGCTAGCATCTACTCGGCCAAGATATCTACTAACAACGGAGAGGATGCAAGATCAAAAATAACAAAGACATGATATAATCAATAATCAATCTGAAATAGCATCTCAATATCCATCGGATCCCCGCAAACACAACATGAAGGATTACAAATAGATGATCTTGATCATGGACGGAGCTCACAAGATCTAAACATGATAGCACAAAGGAGAAGAACCAACCATCTAGCTACTACATGGACCCGTAGTCCAAGGATGAACTACTCACGCATCACACCAGAGGCTTGCATGGTGATGAAGAAGGCCTCTAGGGTGAATTCTCCCCTCCGGTAGGGTGCCGGGAAGAGCTTCAGATCCCTCCTGATCTATGGATGGAGATGATGGCGGCTACAGACTCTTTCGTTGATTTTTGATCGGGTACTTAGGGTTTTTGTATCGGAGGCATCTTATAGGTGAAAGGGGAGGCCGAGGGGCTGCCCTAGGAGGCCACACCAATCCCTGGCGCGGGCCAGGCCTGGCCACATGGTCAGGTGGTGTGGCGGCCCTCTGGCCCCTCTCCGTCTTGTATTCTGGCTCTGTGTCCCCCTCGGTGAAAAACTGACTTTGGCTTTTTTCCCGGCCAATTTCGAGAATATTCATTTTCTGACTTTCCTGGAACCAAAAACAGCAGAAAACAGGCAACTGGCACTATGGCATCTTATTAATAGGTTAGTCCAAGAAAGTGTATGAAAAGTACTCCAAAGTGTGGACAAAACATAAGAAAGTAGATAAAAACCAAGCATGGAACATCAAAAATTATAGATACGTTTGCAACGTATCAAGCGTCAAGGGTGCCAACAAGCCGATACCCAAGGCCACTGCCGGAGAGCGCCCAAGCCCCGGGAACCTCCAACCTCAGTCGTGTAAGTCCTTTTTCCTTCATCATCCATTTCCGGATTATGATTCACTGTCTTTGCGTATTACTTGTCTTTCTGTCTCCTTTTTATTTTGTTGTTTGCTGTCTGATTCGGCAGGGCTGCCAGGGAGATCTCCCAGAGTGGTCGGCTTCCCCTCTCCTATCCGGAGTCCTCCATCTCCCCCTCCCGCGATGACGATGTTCAATAGTTGAGCCCTATCCAAGAGAGCTCAGCGGCCGCTCTATATCTGAGCCCACCTCGTCACGATGAGGGCAATATAGGTGTGAGGGAAGTGGGTCTGCCAAGGATACGACTATGCCGGATCGCCCCAACTCCTCTCTGGCTCAACCGCAACCCGCCGTCCCAGAGGTGCCCGTTTCATCGGCATCGACCCAAACCTCTTCTTTTCCAGTACCAGCGTCAGCAGCACATCAGCTCCAGCACCAGTGTCATCACCAGCACTAGCAACAGCAACAGCACCAACACCAACTCCAGCACCAGTAGCAACAGCAACACCAGCGCCAGCACCAGCGCACAGAAAACCTCAGTCAACTACCTCTGGATCAACTCCTTCCATTAAGAACATATTACAACCAGCATCTTAGGCTCAATCCAGAGCGCAAACTTCGTCTCCTCTGCAACAGCCCAAGCCTGGCAGTAAGAGCAAGAAGGTTGCCGAGGTTTCCTAAGACCCAGCCTCCAAGGGCACTAACATTGAGTCTAGACAGCATACACTCACGTCCATGACTAAGAAGGGTAGCTCCGCCTCTGGGTCATGTGCCGCTGGATTTGATGGTAGTAAGAATCTTACCTTGCACAGCAGTCCAGCTGCTACCCAGATCGCAAGGCGAGAGGCCCATGCTAAAGGTCTAGTGATGAGTCAAGTGCTCAGCGGGAAGAGTTATAGCCCGACGCTCATTGAGTATGTCAATAATTGAATGATGCCAAGTTTATCAACCCCCAAGATGATCTCCTAGAGAAATTTGGTCCGGTCGAGTTCAGCATGCAAATGAACACTGCCACCAAGGCCATTTCCTTCGATGCAAAGATGATGGAGGTAAACTCTTTTCCATTATGCCTTTTAATATGTAGAAACACTTAGTGATATAGCCACTAGTACCCAAGCCTCCGGGGGAGTAACTTGTTACTCAGCATGATGCTCTTATAAAACTAGCACATGTCCTTTGTAGCTTCAAATATTCACACACCTAGAGCCGGGTTAAGTTCCACTTGGCTCGGATCTTGCAAACCTCGAATATTCACATACCTAGAGCCGGGTTAAGTTCCACTTGGTCCGGATCGTGCAAACGTCGAATATTCACACACCTAGAGACAAGTTAAGTTCCACTTGGCTCGGATCTTGTAAACTTCGAATATTCACATACCTAGAGCCGGGTTAAGTTCCACTTGGCATGGATCTTGTAAACTTCGAATATTCACACACCTAGAGCCGAGTTAAGTTCCACTTGGCCCGGATCTTGTAAACTTCAAATATTCACATACCTTCCTTATTATTCCTGAACTAACATTTGCTTCTTTCAGATGACAACCAACCGGTGAACAACTGAGTTACAGCGTCTGCTGGATACATACAAGGACCTTCGCTCCAAGCATATCAAACTGATTGCTAAGCTGAAGAATAAGTGTAAGTTATTTCACTTAGGATATCTACCCTTACTCTTCCACCTCATGTCTTATCCGAATTTACCTGCTATCTAGGTTATACAGCCAAGGTTGAAGCCGAGAGCACCATCATGAGGAAGAACTTGGACGAGATCATAGGTAACTCGTCTTAGTCACTTAGCCTTTGCATGTTCTTACTTTGACTCGGCAGATAACTATACCTCGGCTCTGTCGGGTCAATCAATTATTGCAGTGACACTTCAAGATAGTGTGCCTATGCCTGACAGGATGCTTCACTTTCTCGAACAAGGAGGAAAGCATCAGGCCGAACTCAAAAAGAAGGATGATGAAATCGCCAAGCTTCGCCTCAAGGATGATGAAATAACCCAGTTGAATGCCGAAATCCATAAGCTCAAAGATCTTCATAAGGCAGAGCTAGATAAGGCCGATGATGTCTACGCACGCTTCTATTCTTTGTAGACAGTGTTGGGCCTCCAAGTGTAGAGGTTTGTATAACAGCAGCAAGTTTCCCTCAAGTGGATTACCCAAGGTTTATTGAACTCAGGGAGGAAGTGGTCAAAGCTATCCCTCTCAAGCAACCCTGCAATCAAGATACAAAAAGTCTCTTGTGTCCCCAACACACCCACTACACTTGTCAGATGTATAGGTGCACTAGTTCGGCGAAGAGATAGTGAAATACAAGTAATATGGATGATTATAAGTGGTAATTGCAATCTAAAATAAGAGTGGCAGCAAGCAAACATGTAACAGAACTGATTGTAAATGGTGTTTCAATGCTTACAAACAAGGCCTAGGATCATACTTTCACTAGTGGACACTCTCATATAAATATCTTCTCTTCATTATGCTACCCTGAACTACTCTCCAGTTGGACGATGTAGGGCTATAACAACACACCTTAAAGTTTGCATTCCCCATCTAGATAACCCTTCACTGCCACCTTGACCGCTAGATGGTTCCAACAAACACCACAATCTCATGGATACATTCAACTCAAATTATACTCATGATAAGTATTTATGTAACCATAGCCTAAGTGCCACACGGTGTGCACACTGTCAACTTCACACACGTGGGGATAAGCAGAGATTACTTAAAGCACTTGAGTAGCAGAATAGATCTAGATTACAAAGCTCATGATCTCAATAAGATAACGCATAGAGAGAGAGAGATGAACACATAGCTACCAGTAGAGCCCTTAGCCTCGAGAGAGAACTACTCCCTCCTCATCATGGGAGTCAGCAACGGCGATGGAGATGGTGGTGGAGTCGATGGAGATGGATCTGGGGGCACTTGCCTGTCCCGGCAGGGTGCCGGAACAGAGACTTCTATCCCTCGAATCTCCTCTTCGGTGGCGGCGGTGCTACAAAACCTTTCATGGAATTCTGATCGTGTTTCTAGGGTTTTCGTCCCGAGATGCTTTTTTAGGCGAAGAGGCAAGGTCGGCGGGCGCCCGAGGCGGCCACACCACCCCCTGGTATGGCCTGGCCTGGCCCACGCCACCAGGTGGTGTGGGTCCCTCGTGGCCCCTCTCCGTCTCGTCTTCTGGCTCCGTGAGTCTTCTAGTAACATAGGAACTTTGGATTTTGTCACATCCAATTCTGAGAATATTTCTTTACGAGCTTTTCTAAAACCAAAAACAACAGAAAATAGGCAACTGGCACTATGGCATCTTGTTAATAGGTTAGTTCTAGAAAATGCATAAAATTATCTCAAAATGTAGACAAAACATAAGGTAGTTGATATAAAACAAGCATGGAACATCAAAAATTATAGATACGTTTACGACGTATCAACATCCCCAAGCTTAACTCCTGCTCGTCCTCGAGTAGGTAAGTGATAAAAAGAATAATTTTTTAGGTGACATGCACCATCACAATCTTGATCAAGGTATTTGTAAAAAATTGATAGCTGAGATCATAGTACTCTAACATAGACATGCAAGATATAGTTCTAACAATAAGACATAGCAACTATGTTGTAACATGAAAAGGTACAAACAGAAGATTCATGAATAACAATGCTTTGAAAGACGTTTGTTTGTTTCACATATCGAAAACATAATAAGAATGGTATTTAGATTGTCCCTCGTGGTATAGCAAAACATAGATGCATATGAAACCTTTAAAGTTCATAAGGGTGACTAGATACAAATAATTTAAGAATAAGCAATATCAAAGTTATGAATCAATCAACAAGTTTTGGGACAATGCATATTAAACTAAGAATGACCACTATGCTCTCTCAATATGTGCATAAAGATAGAAGATGGAGACTCAACATAAAAGTAAAATAAAGGCCCTTCATAGAAGGAAGCAGCGATTCAAGTCTCATAAAGAGCTTCCAAAAATTATGGTACTTATTAGCTTTCAGCTCTCATTACCCCTATCATAAGAATCTTTAGGTGATTAAGGTTAAACTGAACAAATATGAGGAAATGCTTGAAAAGTTATAAGTTGAAAATCTCATGCCCCTTGCTTACGAGTACCGAACCTCACGTTACTCAACTTTAAAGTTCTTGTCATTGTAAATACATGTGTATCATAGAGAACCACCAACGGGGTACCCCTTTCCCCATTATACAGGAGCTTTCCCATATCAAAATGACAAGGCAACAGATAATGAGCATCTCAGCGATCTTTTTATTTGCTATTTGCATAGGTTTTTGTTGAGGATGCTTCACAGATTGCTCACTATGGTTATGCTGCAAGTTTCCACCATGATTAGGCATTGCTTAGGCTAGCCGCCCAAGCGTTTCTCTAACACGTATACAAACTCCATGAGCTTATAGGCTCCCCTTTTATTTCACACCGCCAGGATCCATAAGCAAAAGAACATGATATCAACTAAATAAAGTGCAATGTTGAAAGCGTTCCCCATGATAACATGGTTCTGCTAATTCACAACTTACAAAGTGCAAGCATATACGCAACATAGATGGGCATAATGGTTCAAGTTTATTAAGTGCAAGAAAGTAAAGTGTGCCATCAACTTTGTGAGAGCTTTAATCACTAATTTTCACATAACAAGTTTAATTCGAAAGGTAGATAAAAACATGAATATACTTGGAATAGCAATAATGCTAATAGGTAGGTATGGTGGACTCTTTGGAATAACTTGGTTTTATTTGGAGTTGGATGCATGAGTGGAACTCATACTTGGTACAGGTGGAGGCTAGCAAAAGACTGGGAGCGACCAACTAAGAGAGCAATAATGGCCATAAACATGCAAAGCGACAAAACATTATTAATTAAGGCCTAAAGTGATATTACAAGTCAAAAACTAAATGATCATAGAGGCTATGGTGACTTGGTATAGTCTTAACATGGTGTGAGCATGCGCCAAGTAAACCCAAATAAAGCATCAAAGGAGAATACCACAATATTATGCTTTTATATGCTAAAACAACACATGATTCTTTCAAGGCACATTATGCAATCTCAATTGTTTGGAACAAGTCATGCTACAAAAATAATTACTAAGCATAAAGTGAAAGCAATATTAAACATGACCTGATAAAGGCTAGGCCACAGTCAAAACAAGCATCCTTTTGTACCACTTATAAGCATGAAACTTCCTACTGTTTTCCAACACCAATTGAAAACTAAAGCTAAACACAGTGCTAGCAAAGAAGAACAGTCGCAGGATAATTAGAGTGAAAACTAGAGTGTTCTAGGCAATGAATAACGAGGTGTGTATCTCTCCAAAAGAAGTGTGTCGGGATCCAACCAACTTATTTAAGAAACCTAAACAAAAGAAAACTAAAAACAAATATGCTCCGAGAACAACACATAGTGCATAAGGTAATAAAAGTAAAGTGTCTTGAAAGAAGATCTGAGATTATTGATGAATAAGGGGATGCCTTGGGCATCCCCAAGCTTTGACGCTTGTACTTCTTGAATATTTCTTGGGGTGACACGGGTGGCATTCCCAAGCTTGAGCTTTTGTCCATACTTCATCTCATCACATTATTCTTCCCTACACTTGAAGATTTCCTTCATACAAAACTTAACACAATCTTCATTAGCAACATTAGTGTATTCAAGATAATAAGTCTTTGGGTTTAGTTTCAACACAAGTAAAACTTCCATTAAAACACAAGCTGCTGTAGAAATTCCTTCTAAAAGCTCAAGTGATCAAAGAGAACTCAAAGAGAAAGAGATGAAGAGGCAAATGCAAATTATGGCAGAAATCTGTCAAAATAGACCAGCAGGTAAAGACCGATTTTTTCGAAAATCTTCTGTTGCTCAAATCAAAAACTGCAAAACTAACGAAAGTTGGGTAATAACCTGGGTCATAAGCACAAACAAGTATAGCTCAATCCAACGTACTGATATTTTTCATGATTTTTTATAGTGACGCACAGAAATCTGTTTCGGGACAACAACTTTCCCTAGTCTTACTTTCCTCTCATTAAAGGTTATTCTTGGCACAAAAACCACACAAAAAGGATAGGGAGAGGTTATTACTGAGTCAATAACTTCCAAGACTCAACAAAACAAAAATAAAATGTAAGTAAAAATGTAATGGGTTGTCTCCCAAAAGCTCTTTCTTTATATCCATTAAGATAGACATGATAATTTCGATGATGCTCACATAAGAAATATGAATTGAAGTAAAAGAGAGCATCAAGAAGAAAATATGGAACAAATTTAAGTCTAACCCACTTCCTATGAAAAATAATCTTGTAAAGAAACAAGTCATGAAAGCACAAAGCAACAAGCATAGGAAAGGAAAACAAGTGCAACTTCAAAAATTTCAACATAAAGAGGGGAAACTTAATATTGTTGAGACACATAAAACCATGTTTCCCTCTCTCATAATTACTTTCAGTCACATCACAAATAAAATTAACAATATAAATATTACATAAAGAATTTTTATCATGAGCCACATGCATAAAATAATTATTACTCTCCCTATAAGCATAGTCATTCTTATTAACCATAGTGGGAGCAAATTCAACAAAATAGCTATCATTATTATTCTCATCACCATAATCATCAAATATAGGAGGCATGTTGTAATCATAATTAATTTTCTCTTCAATAGTAGGTGGACTAAAAATATTATATTCATCATTGTAATCATCATACATCGGAGGTATAGTATCATCAAAGTAAATTTTCTCCTCTATGCTTGGGGGACTAAAAATATTATGCTCATCAAAAACAGCTTCCCCAAGCTTAGACTTTCCATAGCATTAGCAATAATGGTGTTCAAAGAATTCATACTAATAACATTTCTATTAGCATGCAAATAAAGTTCCATAGGTTTTTTAATTTTCTCTTCAAACACTTCATGTCCTAACTCCAGATAAATACTATAAAGCTATCTAATTTTGTTGTTGTTTTCCATTAAGCCTAACTAGTGAAAATAAAAACAAGAAACAAAAAGATATAATTGCAGAATCTAAAGGAAATAACTTCGAGATAAATACTATAAAGCTGTCTAATTTTGTTGTTGTTTTCCATTAAGCCTAACTAGTGAAAATAAAAACAAGAAAAAAAGATATAATTGCAGAATCTAAAGGAAATAACTTCGAGCACTCACACACCAGCAATAATACTAGAAGATAGCTTAGTAGCCAGAAGATGTGAGTACCTTTTACCTCACCTCCTCGGCAACAGCGCCAGAAAATAGCTTGATGTCTATGCACGCTTCTATTCTTATAGACAGTGTTGGGCCTCCAAGTGTAGAGGTTTGTAGAACAGCAGCAAGTTTCCCTTAAGTGGATTACCCAATGTTTTTTGAACTCAGGGAGGCAGTGGTCAAAGGTATCCCTCTCAAGCAACCCTGCAATCAAGATACAAGAAGTCTCTTGTGTCCCGAACACACCCAATACACTTGTCAGGTGTATAGGTGCACTAGTTCGGTGAAGAGATAGTGAAATACAAGTAATATGGATGATTATAAGTGGTAATTACAATCTGAAATAAGAGTGGCAGCAAGCAAACATGTAACAGAACTGATTGTAAATGGTGTTTCCATGCTTAGAAACAAGGCCTAGGGATCATACTTTCACTAGTGGACACACTCATATAAATATCTTCTTTTCATTATGCTACCCTGAACTACTCTCCGGTTGGACGATGTAGGGTTATAACAGCACACCTTAAAGTTCGCATTCCCCATCTAGATAACCCCTCACTGTCACCTTGAGTGCTAGATGGTTCCAACAAACACCACAATCTCATAGAGACATCCAACTCAAATTATACTCATGATAAGTATTTTTGGAACCTTAGCTTAAGTGCCACACGGTGTGCACACTGTCAACTTCACATACATGGGGATAAGCAGATATTAATTAAAGCACTTGAGTAGTAGAATAGATCTAGATTACAAAGCTCATGATCTCAATAAGATCACACATAGAGAGAGAGATGAACACATAGCTACCGGTAGAGCCCTTAGCCTCGAGAGATAACTACTCCCTCCTCATCATGGGAGTCAGCACGAGCGATGGAGATGGTGGTGGAGTCAATGGAGATGGCTCCAGGGGCACTTCCCCGTCCCGGCAGGGTGCCGGAACAGAGACTTCTGTCCCCTGAATATCCTCTTCGGTGGCGGCGGTGCTGTGGAACTTTTCATGGAATTCTGATCTTGTTTCTAGGGATTTTGTCCCGAGAGGATTTTATAGGTGAAGAGGCAAGGTCGGTGGGCGCCCGAGGCGGCCATACCACCCCCTGGCACGGCCTGGCCTGGCCCGCGCCACCAGGTGGTGTGGGCCCCTCGTGGCCCCTCTCCGTCTCGTCTTCTGGCTCCGTGAGTCTTCTGGTAAAATAGGAACTTTTGATTTTGTCCCATCCAATTTCGAGAATATTTCTTTACGAGCTTTTCTGAAACCAGAAACAGCAGAAAATAGGCTACTGGCACTGCGACATCTTGTTAATAGGTTAGTTCTAGAAAATGCATAAAAGTATCTCAAAATGTAGACAAAACATAAGATAGTTGATATAAAACAAGCATGGAACATCAAAAATTATAGATACTTTTACGACGTATCAGCCGACCAGGACTTTTCTGAGGAGAAAGAGCGCTTGAAGACTCAGCTTGAGAAGGATCAAGCCATGCTGAAGGAAGCCGACATCAAATTTGAGTCGGTGACCACCGAGTATGAAAAGCTCAAGATGAGGACAGCTGATGGTCTCAAGGATATGACCGGGATCCTCAGCCACATCTCCCGTTAGTTTCCTTCATTCTGCCGACATCTGTTTCTCCGGGTCAGGCGCCCTTACTTATTGATTTTACTTGTTTTGTGTCCAGATAAGTTTCCAAAAATTGATGCCCTTGCTTTGTCCGCTGTCACCAAGTTCCGCCTGCAGCGTGGTACCCCAGTTGGTCCTGGCTTTGAGTCTATTCCTTATGACACGGAGGACCTGCTGTTGAGCCTCGCTGCTCGAATTGAAGTCGTGGAGAATTATGGCGTGGACATTATTCCTGCAGCTGTCTGGATGTTCAACGCTCTCTGGCCCACTGATCCCACTCCCAAAGGCAGTACATCCTTTATTGCAAAGCTGATGGAGTGTGAGACCCAGCTAAACCTTTGGAGGGAGTCCGATGCACGCGTTGGGTCTGACACAGCACTGAGCTTTGTTGTTTCATGGTATGAGAGCTTGGATTTGAGGTTGCTCGACCGCATGCACATCGGATCAAAATGGACTAATGATCCAGAGTGCATCGCTTGACGCAAGGCTTGCGCCTACGACCTTATCCAGTATGCCTTCTGCCATAGCTGGAACGAAGGTCCGAGCTTCCTTGATGCTGTCGACGATGCCTATGTCTCAGATGGATCAGCCTGCGAAGAGGACGAAGAAGCTTCTGAATTTGCCAAGGATACGGAATATCCGGAGGATGCCAGGGCCAACCCAGAAGATAAGGCAGAAACCAGAGCTCTGCCTACCGAGGCCAAATTACCCCTCCTACAACTGATGTTCCGGCTCTTACCACTGCTCCTTGAGCCAAAAAACTTTAACTTTTATCAGATCCCCGGTATGTCGGGTGCAAATGTATTATGCACAATGGTTGTGTTTTGCTAATAAGTTTTTAATGTTAGATTAACTTGGGCAAAGTCCCCGAGTTTCCTTTTCTTGTTCCCCCAATTTTATGATTCGGCTCGCATCTACCTTGATTCAGTTTTTTGACTTGCGAGTCCGAGGTTCAAAAAATTAACTCAACAATACTTGAAACTTTGGGATTAGCTCAAAGTAATTCAACATAGCATAAGTAAAGTAATTACAGGGTTAGTCCAAATAACAAATGTCGACTCAATTACGTTCCTTTCCTTAGTCAGTCTTCATGTGCTTTGCGATTCCAAACTTGTTCTCTTGCTTTCCATGAAGCCAATTCTTGTTGGGCAGCAGCAAGTCAAAGAGTTAGGTTTTTGGTGTCTGCACACTACTAATCCGGCTAAGGTGTAAGTAGTTTAAGCCAGTCGACATATAGAAAGTACATACAGAAAAGACAATTATTAAGGCAGTCCTCGAGTTTCTGCTTGGGGTGCTGAGGTTTCATTAGTAAGCTCACTGCCGACATACATACCGACATGTGAGAGACTCGGATACATACACTTGTTTGCTAAGTGTAAAATGGATGAAGTAGATCTACATTCCATGGGAGCTTAGATTCCTCGCCGGACCTATCCGCCTTGTTATTTTCCTATGGTTGTGCATCAATGAGCTAATAGAAATCATTGTGCAATACTTTGCTTACAATGAATGGTCATTCCCATGGAGGGGATAACTTATGCATGCAAGTAGTGCGCTATACCAACCAAAGTGCAAGGTCACCTTCCCGGAAGACTCGGGGGTTTACTTTTCGGCTATGGTAGCGTCGGAGATTTTGCTGATATATGGTAGATCTGGACAAGGCCAGTTCTCTCACTTCTTCTAGCAGATCAACATCATTTTGCCAGGCTTCCCGCACTTTGGCTTCTATGTATTGGGCGATCCTGGGAAAATCATGCTTTATGTCAGCTGGTAGTACAGCTTCTGCCCCATATACCAGAAAAAATGGCGTATAGCATGTTGATCAATTCGGAGTTGTTCTTAAACTCCACAGTACTGCTGGTAGTTCTTGTATCCAGGACCCCGCTGATCTTTGTTGTGGCTCAGTGAGCCAGGTATTATCCCGGACAAAACCAGTCCGTTGGATCTTTCCACTTGCTCATTCGATGCGGGGTGGGCTACTGATGCAATATCTAGCTGGATCTTCTTCTCTTGGCAGAATCTTACAAATGCTCCTTCAGTAAAATTTGTGCCATTATCAGTTATGATACTGTGGGGATAGTTGTATCTCAAGATTATATCTTTGAGGAATTTCATAGTTGTTGCCCCATCACCTTTCCTAATTGTTGGGGATATACTTTCCGGGTATCCTCACAGTTCCTCACTGACCAGGGTGGCCCACTTCGGGTTAGAGCTTTGCTTCACGGGCGGCCTAGTCAGGGAGAAAGACGGAGTCCAATCCGGCTACGGGAAGGCCTAGAATACTTACCGACTTAGGCCCATAATGTTACTTGTAGTTCAAGATGTACTCTGTAACCGACTCTTAGTCATAGCCGGATAGATCTCTCCTATAAACCCTAGGCCGGATATCTATATAAGCCGTCCTAGGGAGAGCCTTTAGGGCAACACTCTAAACACCTCAATAGTCTACAATCTCAGCTCGCACAGGCGAAACCCTTGTAACCCATATTTCGGCTCTGCCGTGTTACTAGATTGCTAGCAGGACTAGGATCCGTCCAAAGCCGGCGGATTCGAACCTGGGTAAACTTCTGTGCTCACCGTCCCGGAACACCGTATGTCTCACACCCCTCTCTTCCGCCTGCCTCGAGGACCCCCCTCATGGCGTACTTGTCCTCAATTCGATGACAGTTGGCGCCCATCATGGGGCAAGTGAGCTTCGGATCTGCGTTCCGAGCGAAATCTGCAAGAATCGGAATCGGCGAGACTATCGCCGTCGGTCGCATCCTCTACGCCAGTGACGTCCCTCTCATCGTTCTCGACGAGACCTGGATTCTAGCTAGGGAGGCTGTGACTGCCTACACAAACATGTCTTTTGGCAAGATCGATGTTTACATCAGTTTCGCTGAACCTGCCCAACCCACCCAAGCAGTGATGATAGAGGCAGAAGAATCTTCTGGGTCCCCTTTGTCCGTGGAGGCGGCAGGGTTCCGGATCTCAGAAAACCCTAATCCCACCTAGCCCGCACCAGTTGCGGAGATAGTGGAGAAATCCGAGCCTGAAGATGACCTAGCGGTTCAAGTCGAATCAGGAGTGGATCTCCTCGAGAGGCCGGATCCCAGATCGACCCACCCGTGAAAGTCGAAATTCAGGAGGAGCATAACAACGACACTGATTTCGGCTCCGATGACGCCGGGACAGACAGGCCTTTCCTGAGGTACACACTAAGATGTATGATACTACAAGGTAAAAGCGCATATGCAATCCTCGAGACCATCAAAAGTTTCGACATGGCTGGTCGCGAAAGCCGCGGGTACCTCAGGAAGCACGCGTCGCACTTCGTCGGATACATGGGATCTGGATCCGGCTCTGCCAATGCTAGAGAAAACACCGACTCCGTGCTGGAGGAAATTGGAACAAACGCCGATGTTCCCGCATCCTCGGATGAATCAATGACGTCAGCAGATTTCCGAAAGTTCTCTGCGGAATATGAAGAGGAGTATAACTCCAAAGCTGCAGAAGAAGGAGAAGCCATGGATGAAGGATCCGGGGAACACTCTCCCAAAGCGCAGGATGACATGGACGTCAGAGATAATCCCGAAGTCCAGATGTCCGAAAGTACCGATCAGGGCTTGACTCCGGGAAACGGACCCAAAGCCGTCTTTGCTACCGGCGCTGCCAAGAAGGCAAAGAAGAGGAACAAGAATAACAAGACCCCGGCAAAAGACCCTCTGACAGAGGAGGTGATTGCCGAGGAATACGAAGAAGACTCGGATGGAGCACTTATCCCAGAAGAGCCGAAAAAAGAAGAATCGGTGGATGGACACGTGATCACCAAAGGCGCGTGTAAACTCATCGATGTTGCACTAACCACACCTATCCCTACAGCCGCAGAACTTACTGCTGAAGAGCTGGACGAAAGGGCCCAAGCCCTAGAAGCTCGCCGTCAACAACTCCTGGATGAAGCCAAAACATCGAGGAGGAGAAGAAACACATGGCAACTAAGGACTACATGTCTCGGTTGCATTAGAAGACACGGAAGCGTCACACCAATGACGACCAATTCCCACATGTACGTGTCATCCTTTTCAGAGATGAGATGGGGAAGCCACGGAAAGATAGCAAAGGAGATTGGGTATAGCCAACCCCAGTACAGAATACCGTGGCGGCCCGAGAAATTTTATCGGCTAATCCAGGACCGGAGGAGATCCGGTTGGGTATCACTACTCAACAAGGGACTGGAGCAGCAAAAGCTCGCCCTGTCCCGAAGTCAAAAATTGGTCTCGGATTCCGACCAATGTCGTACAGATCCGGCATGGGCTAACGTAAGACCCCATCGTGTCCGGGAGCAATATCGTCGCCTTGAACGCTAGGAAGACAATTATTCAAGAACCGGATCGTCAGGATAGCATCACAGAACTGCGTGTGACTAGAGCAACGTCGCCCCAGCGGCCGAAAAAGAGGCCATTGCTGCACTGACTCCGAGGAACCCTCCCCGGCGAGAGTCTAACGATCGAAGGGGAGAAGATAAAGACAAACATCGGGAAGAGGATCGTCCAAAAATGCCACCTCCTAGAAATACAAGTCGTCCGGCTGACCCTCATCGTAGTGGGAATGACAGACGAAGGAACGAGGCAAACCATGTTGGCACGAGCCAGCAGGGGGCTCGTCGTAGTGAAGACCCTCCCCAGAACCGGAATAATGACGCTCCGGACGGAGGCCGGCAATCAGCCGGAAACAATTCAGCTGCCCCACCCTCTCCACCAAGCAGTCATCACAACGGCTCCCAAGGGGGACAAGGAGGACGACATGGCGGAGGAGGTGGTGGCAGAAGCCGAAGTCCGGCTCCAAGGCACCGCAGCCATAGCTGACATTTGGGACGATCTCTATCCCCGAACGACGCAAGGCACAGGATCAATTCCAACATAGAGGCACGGCGCTACGAAAACGATGACATCTACGTGGGCCCAAACTACTTCAGACCATGCATCAGAGCTACAAAATTCCCGAAAGGATTTGCTATCTCAAGGCATATCCAAGCCTACGACGGCATTGCTCGGCCAGATACCTAGCTTCAGGATTTTTTCCAAGCTTGCTGCATCGCCAAAGGCGAAACAGCCTGGTCGCAACCCGATATCTCCCACTTATGTTGCGGAAGACGGCACGATCATGGCTCAATGAACTTCCGAAGAACACCATCCATAACTGGTATGACATGCAAAATGCGTTCTTTCGGAATTTCGAAGGCACATATCGGAGGCCCTGTACCGTTGGAGACCTACAGCGTTGCACCCAGAAAGCCGGAGAAACTTGCCGGGATTACCTCGGACGATGGATCGACACCAAGAACTCATGTGAAGGAGTAAACGATCAAACCACGATTGAAGCTTTCATCGCAGGACTCCCAATTGGTCTACTACGTCACCGCTTGAAGTGTGACAAGGTCACTGATTTGGGAGAGATGATAGAAACAACGAGCAAGTATGCAGATGCTGACGACGATGCAGAGGGATTACTCAACGTCCTAGTTGTGCCTCAGTCGGCAAGAAAACCAAAGCAACAAGCTCAGAAGCGCAAAAATACCTCGGAAGAAAAACCCAGCACGGAAACAGCGGTGGTTACTACTATTTCCGGGTCTGGAGGACGAGGAGGACGCGGCGGAGGCCGCGGGCGTGGCCGTGGGACTTCAAGGGTCCAAGGTAGAGGAGAACAGCAACCCGGCAAAACCTATTCTTGGGCCGACATTGCCAATAACCCATGTGTGCATCACCTAGACACCAATGGGGGCTCATCCCACACCAACGCTAAATGTCGTTTCAATGACGACATCAAAAGAGATGACACTGCGGGCTACAAAGCTAAGCGGAAGAAGGGAAAGAAATATCCCAAAAAGGACAAGGAGACCAAGGAAGATTCGGACATGGAGGAAGTCGATGCTTCAAATCCCAAGCCAGAAGGCAAGAAGACTTTTCCCACCAAGAGGGACACTTACATCACTTTCCTCGGATCTCAACCAGCAAAGGTCAAGAAGGCAGTTCTACACGAGCTCAATGCAACAGTTCCGGCTGTCCCTCAATATCTGGACTGGTCCGAAGTGGCGATCACATTTGACCGCGCTGATCATCCACCTAAGTTACACATGCAAGGAAAATACGCCTTAATCGTCAACCCACTTATTGATGGTTATGGTTTCTCCAAGACCCTCATGGACGGTGGTAGCAGTATCAATATTCTCTATGTCGAAACGCTACGCCAGATGAAGATCTCGGAGACCCAGCTGAACCATAGCTCTGTGATCTTTCACGGAGTTGTCCAAGGAAGACAAGCTAATTCCCTGGGAGAGATTACTTTGGATGTTACCTTTGGAACTCCAAAGAACTATCGGACGGTGGCACTTTCCTTCGAAGTGGTCCCGTTCAAGAGCGCATACCACGCTATATTCGGACGTCCGGCTTACTGGGCTTTGATGGCTCGTCCGTGTTACATTTACAATATGATGAAAATTCCAGGTCCCAACGGCGTGATCACCATCAGGGGAGACCCAAAGAAAGCGGGAGAGTGCGAGGATGGAAATGCCGCCTTTGCCGAAGTTGTGCTGCACACCTAGGAGTACCAGGAGATCAAGAAGAGCATAGATCCGTCCGAGATGCCCGCAACGAAGAAGGAGGTGACAAAGCCAAATCCAGAGTTCAAGGCATCGGAAGAGACGAAGAAAGCGCCATTGAAGGATGATGACCCCTCCAAGGTGACCCAGATAGGCGTAGGCCTAGGTAGCGCATAGGAAAGCGCGCTCGTCAAGTTCCTCCAAACAATTCAAGATATCTTCGCATGGCAGCCATCTGACATGACCGGAGTACCTAGGGAACTTGCCGAGCACTCTCTAAATGTAAACCCGAACGCTAAACCCGTCAAACAGTCCCTACGGCGGTTTGGCGATGAAAAGCGTAAGGCAATAGCTAAGGAACTAGCACGGCTCAAGTTAGCCGGATTCATAGAAGAGGTCATCCACACTGAGTGGTCGGCCAATCCTGTAATGGTCCCTAAAAAAGACACCACTAATTTAAGGATGTGTGTTGATTATACTGCCTTGAACAAGGCTTATCCAAAAGATCCGTTCACTCTGCCTAGAATTGATCAAGTCATCGATTCTACGGTAGGCTCGGAACTCCTCTATTTTCTCGACGCATATTCCAGTTATCACCTAATCCGGATGAAGGAATCTGACAAAGTTAAAACTTCATTCATAGACCCTTTCGGAACCTTCTGTTTTGTTACAATGCCCTTTGGGCTGAAGAACGCAGGAGCTACGTACCAGCGCACGATGCAGCGTTGCCTCCACGACCAACTCGGACGCAATGTACATGCATACGTGGATGATATCGCGGTGATGTCCAAAAAGAAGGAAACACTGATTTCTGACTTGGAGGTGACATTTGCCAATCTACGAAAATACAACATCATGCTTAACCTGAAGAAATGCTTCTTTGGAATACCAGCCAGAAAATTGTTAGGTTTCATCGTGTCTCAAAGAGGCATAGAGGTGAACCGAGACAAAATCAAGGCTATACTCAACATTTCCAGGCCAACTCGCCTGAAGGATGTACAAAGATTAACTAGTTGCATCGCTGCGGTCAGTCGATTTGTAAGCCGGCTTGGTGAAAGAGCCGCACCATTATACAAACTCCTGAAAAAGACCAAGGATTTTGTTTGGACTGACGAAGCTAAAGCTACACTACAAGATCTGAAGAGAGTACTCTCATCTGATCCTATCCTTGCAGCGCCGGAACCTAAGGAATCGATGCTGCTCTACCTTGCTGCGACAAATAAGGTCGTTAGTATCGTCATGGTGGTGGAGAGACCAGAGGAAAATCAGGAACACCTAGTGCAGCGTCCGACTTACTTTGTCAGCGAGGTCCTGACAGAATCAAAACAGCGGTATCCACACTATCAAAAGTTGGCTTACGGTGTTTTTCTAGCATCTCGTAAGTTACGACACTACTTTCAGGAGCATCCAATTACTGTGGAGCACAACTCCCATGAGAGATATAATCAACAACAGTGACGCCACAAGACGCGTCGCCAAATGGGGCATAGAGCTTTCAGCTTTCGATATTGAGTATAAACCTCGGACAACAATCAAATCCAAGATCCTTGCTGACTTTGTCGCTGATTGGACAGAGACGAAGGAGAACATGATCCTCCCTAAGTCGGAATATTGGACCCTCTTTTTCGATGGGTCTAAGGCTCGAGGGGGCTGGGGGGCTGGAGTGGTGCTCAAAATCACCCCAAGGAGATAAACTTTTATACGTGTTGCAGATCCACTTCACAGCAACAAACAATATTGCCGAGTATGAAGCACTGCTGCATGCAATCCGGATTGCTATGGATATTGGCATCCGCGTTTGATGTGTTATGGAGATTCGGATCTTGTTGCTCAACAAGTGTTCGATATTTGTAATGCAAATAAACACATGGCAGCATATAAAGCTGTCGTGGATGATCTATCTAAATCGTTCAAAGGGTTCGAAGTTCAACACATCCCTCGAGCAGAAAATGAGGAAGCGGACGCACTATCTTGGATAGGTTCTGCGAGGAAAGAGGTCCTGGATGGCACTTTTTTAGAGCACCTCAAAGTTCCCTCAATAAAAGGAGTAGATGAGGAATATTCGACCAAATCCGACTCACCTTTGATAGCAGTTCTGGCTGTAATTCCCAGCTGGACTCAACCCTACCTCGATTATTTGGTAGATGGCAAATTACCTGAAGACGAGGTGCTGAGCCGGCATATTATCCGACGAGCAAAATCCTATACTATTGTTAAAGGTGAGCTCCATAAACGGAGTGTTTCTAGGGTCTTTCAGCGTTGTGTATCTCTGGAAGAAGGAGTGGAAATCTTAAGAGAAATCCATGAAGGTGAGTGTGGTCACCACGCTGCAGCCAAATCTTTAGTGGAAAAAGCTTTTAGACACAGATATTTCTGGCTTACAGCTTAGGCAGATGTCGAACGATTAGTCAAGACGTGCAAAGGCTGCCATAAGTACGCCAAGCAAGCTCATGTTTCGGCTGATCAGCTGCGAACAATACCTATAACATGGCCCTTTGCGGTCTGGGCGCTTGATATGGTAGGACCATTTAAACGAGCTCCAAGTGGATTTACTCACCTCTTAGTGATGGTGGATAAATTCACCAAATGGATTGAGGCTAAACCTGTCACTAGTTGTGATGGAGCAACAACCAAAAGATTTGTCGAGGATGTTATAATCCGGTATGGTTATCCGCATAGCATTATCACGGACAATAGGAGTAACTTCTCTATGGGAGAATTGGCTGAATTCTGCAACGAGCAAAATGTCTGGCTTGACATTGCGTCAGTCGCACATCCACAGGCTAACAGACAAGTCGAAAGAGCAAATGGTTTAATCCTACAAGGCCTAAAACCAAGACTCGAAGCACCACTATGACGTGCTGCGGGGGCTTGGGCAGAGGAATTACCCTCTGTAATTTGGAGTTTACAAAAAACTCCAAACAGGTCAACAGGATACACGCCTTTCTTCTTGGTCTATGGCGCAGAAGCAATTCTTCATAGTGATTTGATTCATTCCTCTCCTAGAGTGGCCGCGTATATTGAAGAGGATGTCGAGGTTTCTTGACAAATCAATCTCGACTTGGTTGAAGAAGTTCGCGTCATTGCTGAAATGAGATCTACAGCCTATCAGTAGAAGTTACGCAAGTATCATAGCCAGATAGTCCGAAATAGATCTTTCAATAAAGGTGATTTGGTTCTCCGGCTTGTGCAACAAAGAAAGCACAAACTTTCCCAGTATGGGAAGGGCCCTTTTTAGTTAGTCGAGTATTGCACAATGGATCGTACTACTTAACTAATATGAGGCCAGTCAAAGAAAGACCTGCTACTAAGAAGAGAAAGAGAGCTGGAGGCAGTAAAAATCCAGATGAGTTAGACAGACCGTGGAATATTGCTCAGCTATGTCCCTTTTATTCTTAGTTTATCCTTCTTTGTAATCATATATATGTACATGTTCTGTGAGAAATAAATGTTTTGGTTGCCTCAAGATTTTTCTGAGAAGTTTTTACCATCTTATTTCCGAATGATCATGTCATAGTCGAAAATCCCAGAATGGTTGAAAAGTACTTTATGCTCATGTTCATTCTGGTTTAGATTTCCGATTCTAAAATTGCTACCTTTGGGTATAACTCTAAAATTTCTAGTCTTTACTTTGGTTATTTGTCTGATTGCTGGATGCGGGCATTTTCCGAGTAGTGAATTGTTGGTACTAGAAGCCGGCTTTGTTTCCGAGTTTAAACTGGTTTAGCAATTGAGCTCCGTTGCTCGGCAAAGTTTCCGGCGGAAGGTTTAGCCGGCTCACAAAAGGGATGAGGCGGAAAGCCAGATAAACGATAAGTATAGATGGAAAAAATACAAGTGCTTATGTAAACATTTCAGGCACACAAAAAAAACTCGAAGCCAAAAAGTGCTGAATAGATCAAAAGCTTAGCACTAGCAAAGTTAAAATACTGCATATTTACAGACGCATCATGTTTTTCCGGAATAATACAAAAATTTCCTATCTATGATGCAGGAGGAGATGAAGGAGCTGCCGGCTCGCTGGATACGTCACCTTGATATTGTTTCGAGATGTCCGCATCCGAGGTGGTGCGTTCATTGTCAGAAATTTCTGTTGTTTCTTCTGGAGTCGGAGGCGGAGTGTCCACGTGGTTGAAGAATGGAGTATCATAGCTGGTCAAGTCAGCTACATGACACCAATATCCGGCACAGGAGTCCATAATGGCCAGAGTACCCTCTGGTCACTTGCCATATCTCCATGTTTCCATGGTGGCTCATGAACATGGTGAGAGCGTTCTGCACTGCTGATCGCGTGTAGGACATGTTCCAATCCTGGATGAGCTGCGGCATCTCCTTTGCCTTGTCCCGCACCTAAAAATTCGACATGTTGTGCATGTCCGGAATCTTCAGAGCTTCGCCGATGTCCTCAAGGGATTGGCGGAAGTCATGAAGCAGGTCACCGACTTGGGTAAGCCGGTGGGTGCGGGGCTCGGTGGAAGAAGAGTCCGTCAAGTTCAGAGGACCTATATACAAAACAAGTTAAGAAATATCTGACATTGAAGAAAGTCGAAGAAAAAGATAAGTCAGACAGATGGAACGTACCGAAAATGACGTCGTCAATTTTGGTCTTCTCCTCCCGGAGACTCTGGAGTTCAGCCCGGAGCGCCCGGGAAAGGTCCCTCTCTCTGTTAATCTCATTCTTGAGGTCCGAGATTGTTTTATCTTGAGCAGCGATCTTGTGATCACGCTCATCAGTGGCCATGGAGGAGGATTCAAGGATTTGAGCAATGCTCTTTTCATGATCCGCCTTGAGCTTATCCATCTCTTGACGAAGCTCCTTGTTCTCCACCACCAGGGTTTTGAGGTTCTCGGCCTCTTCGATCATGGCGCAAGATTGTTTCACCAGCGTTGTGAGTCAAAAAGAACAACAGTCTAGAAAAATCGACATTGAAAATAACAAAGACAAGGTTTGAGTCTCGGAATGTTTACCTTCGGCCTCATCCTTGGCAACTTTAAGTTCAGCATTTTTAAGCCGGAGAGCTTTGATCTCTCTCCGCTTATCGCAGACATTCTTCAGTAAATCCTGGTTATAGGAACATACTTTCTGTAAGTTAGAATACCCAAAGTCAGAAAGCTATTTAATACTCGGGCTAATATTTTTGCTAATATCAGGACGAGCCTTGGGGGCTACACTAGTTCGTTCTTTGGCATCCAAATGAAGCATAAACCCGGATTTTATATCCTACTTCATGCTTGGGGGCTAAAGGATATGATATAAAAGAATGGAAAAACAGGAGTTTGAATTCCGACTTACATATTGTCCGTGGGTGAGTTTATCCAAACCCGCGTTCACTTCAGCGGCCACCTTTTTGGCGAGAGTCAGAGGAATCACTAGGGCTGTTGGAAGCTCACTAGTTCTAATCCTCTCGTCGCGAAGGCGCACCTAGGCGAGAAGGTCAGGGAACTTGACGTCCTCTGCTTCTTGCGCTTCTTCTTCGGCAGATAAAGTACTTTTCTCCAGGCATTGCCTGGCGAACCGCTGGATTTCTTCAGCAGATTTCCGAGACAGGCCAAACTTGGCAAGTCCTGGATTACTGATAAGGGTTTCGGCGAAGGTTTCTGCCGAGGGATCATTACCCAAAGAGGGTTCACCCTTATCTAGATCTGACTCACCCATTGTGATGTTAGTGTGCGATTCAAGGATCGTGGGCTCTATTGAAGGAGCCGGATCCTCTACGATGACTGGGGAAGGAATGGTCGCCGGCATTGTAGAAGGTTGAGGGGCAGGAGTCGGAGGAGCTACGGCAGGGGAAGCTATGGTGAGCTTCGTCTGTCGCAAGGGATTCGAAGAAAAATTCCCTTCCCCTTGCCCTTGATGAGCGATTTTGCTCTGAGAATGTAGTAAAGTCGGAAACGTTACATCTCGGAAAGAAATTGGAGTAAAGTACAAAGGCGGAAGTTGTGACTGAAAGTTAACTCTTCACGACAAGCACCTCCTTTGTGCCAACAGCCACTGTCGGAGCTTTGCGCTTCTTGAGCGCAAGGTCCGGCAATGGGACCACCTCTGTCTCCTGAGAAAACTCAGGAGGATATCCTTCGAGCGGAGCAAGTTCCGACTCGGGGAGGTCGGCAAGCTGAAAACAAGATTGAAACACATAAAAATGTACTGATGGAAGCTTACTAGCACTATGGAGTTTTCCGCCGTATGCATATCCAGAGAAACCTCCGGGATTCTCCTCTCGATCCGCTCCCGGATCAGCCACTTGATCTGGCTTATGTAGCCTTGAGTGGTGTAGCATTTGGGGCTGATGCGGAGGGAGTCATTCTTGGATGATGTGATGGAGTGCATCAGTCGATCCCCATGGTACTGAAGGGGCTGGATCCAGCGTGAGACCTAGCATTGGACCAAATCGGATCCCTTCAGTCCCTTGTGTTTGATCAAGTATTCGATCTGCCTCTTAGCGAGGATCAGATCATCGGTGAGAGCCGGAGCAGCCTCGTCCCAAGAAGGTTGGGCCGTGGCAGCTCCTTCAACAAAAGCCGGCAAAGCAGTGGCTTTGCCTGGAGCCGGAATATCCCTATGATAGAAAACCGTGGCTGGCCATTGTTTGACCGAGTCACTAGCTAGAATTTTGGGATACGCGCACTTGCGTCTAAGCGAAAAACTAATAGTGCCGGTGATATAAGGAACACCGGCGGTAATGGAGTTTCTCCGGACATGAAAATAGTACCGGAAAAGAGTCAAACTCGGCCTAATGCCGAGAAAGCCCTCACACAACAAAGCATATGCGCTCATCTCTAAGAGATAGTTGGGAGGAAGATGATGGAGTTGAACTCCGTAATGATCAATCACCTCGGTGAAGAACTCCGAGGGAGGAAATGACAAACCTCTGTCGAGGTGGGTGCCGAAGTGGACCTGCTCGCCGTCGCGCGGGTTGGGGACGGTTTCCTCAAAGCCGCTCCGCCAGTCGCCGGCGGCAAGGAGCCCTACCTTCTCCACATTCTTGAGACCCTCGTCGTTGAGCACGCAGGGAATCCAAAGCCCGCGAAATCTCTCTTTCTCCACCACCGCTTCTGTCGCCGCTGCCGCCAGGCCGAAGGAAGAAGATGAAGCCATTTCTCCGGCGAAGCAGTTGACCTAAAAGGGGCGGCGCTGGGAGTTCTGTGGGGGAGGAAGGGGGGAGCTCTATGCGCGCAGGGAGATTGGGAGGGGAGGAAAAGTCAAAGGACTGGTGGAAGGAGAAGGAGAAAATCCTAACCCCTTATATCCACCTAACTGCGACAAGATTCGTGCAAATGCTACATTGTAACCGCCACACGTCGTGGAAGGAACTGGGAAGGACCCACGCGATGATTGCGTCGCCTTGATCTCCACGCACGCCTTGAAATGGCGCCTCGGTTCCGCGAACCGCGGACCCACCAACGTTCATGCTGACAGAATGCCTGTCAGATGACGTGACTTGACCATGACTTGTGTCAGGTGGCATTTGAAATCAAGCTAGAAAATCCGAGTAACCTATTGATAGGTCCGACTTATTTTTTATGACCCGGATCGTATTTTTTGTTGTGAAGTTTCAGGAACCCTTCAAGATTCTGCAAGCCGAAGGTCAAGCTAGACGATGATGAATCCGACTTTGGATCTTGGAGGCCTCTAGGGGCTGCTGTTGGGGATATACTTTCCGGGTATCCTCACAGTTCCTCACTGACCAGGGTGGCCCACTTCGGGTTAGAGCTTTGCTTCATGGGCGGCCCGGTCAGGGAGAAAGACAGAGTCCAATCCGGCTACGGGAAGGCCCAGAAGACTTACCGACTTAGGCCCATAATGTTACTTATAGTTCAAGATGTACTCTATAACCGACTCTTAGTCGTAGCCGGATAGATCTCTCCTGTAAACCCTAGGCCGGATATCTATATAAGCCATCCTAGGGAGAGCATTTAGGGCAACACTCTAAACACCTCAATAGTCTACAATCTCAACTCGCACAGGCGAAACCCTTGTAACCCATATTCCGGCTCTGCCGTATTACTGGATTGCTAGCAGGAGTAGGATCCGTCCAAAGCCGGCGGATTCGAACCTGGATAAACTTGTGTGCTCACCGTCCCGGAACACCGTACGTCTCACACCCCTCTCTTATGCACGCCTCAAGGACCCCCTCATGGCATACTTGTCCTCAATCCGACGACACTGATTGGCTTTACTTCAATCCAATTGGTAAATTTGTCTACCATAACCAAGATATGGGTCATGTTCCCCTTTGCCAGCTTAAATGGTCCGACCATATCCAAACACCATACCACAAATGGCCAAGTGATAGGTATAGTTTTTCAGTTCTGACATAGGCATGTGTGTCTTTGTGGCGTACCTCTTACAACCATTGCATTTTCTCACAAGATCCTCGGCTTGCTCCAAGGCACTTGCCCAGTAAAATCCATGTCGGAAAGCTTTTGCCACTAATTCTCTAGAAGATGCATGATGCCCACATTCCCCCTGATGGATATCCCGGAGGATGTCAAGCCCTTCTTCCGAGTCTACACATCGTTGCAGAACACTTGTAACACTCCTTTTGTATAGTTTGGCATTGATGATAGTGTATCAATTTGCTCTTCTTTGGATTTTCCTTGATAGTACCACGTCACTCGGCAAGGTTCCTTCTTTTTGGAATTCAAATATTGGTTTTGCCCATGCAGGTATAACTCGAACGGGGAAAAGCTCTTCGTCAATTTCTATTGCAACTACTGACATAACTCCAGCCAGATCAAGATGAACAGTCCTCGGGTTCTGTGAGATAGTCCCCGGGTTTGTGATACATTGCAAATGTATCTATAATTTTTGATATTCCATGCTTGGTTTTATCCACTTTCTTGTGTTTTGTCCACAGTTTGGAGTACTTTTCATATGATTTCTTGGACTAACCTATTAACAAGAGCCATAGTGCCAGCTGCCTGTTTTCTGCTGTTTTTGGTTCCAGGAAAGTCAGAAAATGAATATTCTTGGAATTGGACGGGACAAAAGCCAAAGTGCCTATTTTTCCTGAAGTCATCAGATGCCAGAATACGAGACGGAGAAGGGCTGGGGGACGGCCACACCACCTGGCCATGCGGCCAGGCCTGGCCCGCGCCAGGGGGTGGTCTGGCCGACCCCAACAACCCCTCGGCCTCTCCTTCCGCCTATAAGATGCCCTCAGGACGAAAACCCTAAGTGCCCGATCAAAAAATCCACGAAAGAGTCTATAGCCGCCGTCATCTCCATCCGTAGATCGGGAGGGATCTGAAGCTCTTCCCGGCACCCTGCCGGAGAGGGGAATTCACCCTGGAGGCCTTCTTCATAACCATGCAAGCCTCCGGTGTGATGCGTGAGTAGTTCATCATTGGACTACGGATCCATGTAGTAGCTAGCTGGCTGGTTCTCCTCCTTTGTGCTTTCATGTCTAGATCTTGTGAGCTCCGTTCACGATCAACATCATCTATTTGTAATTCTGCATGTTGTGTTTGCGGGGATCCGATGGATATTGGGATGCTATTTCAGATTGATTATTGATTCTATCATGTCTTTGTTATTTGTGATCTTGCATGCTTTCTGTTGTTAGGAGCTATCTTGGCCAAGTAGATGCTAGCAACTCCAAGAGTTAGTATTTATGCTCGATAGTGGGTTCATGCCTCTGGTAATCTGGGGCAGTGACAGAAATCTCTAAGGTACTAGATGTGTTGTTGCTACTAGGGAGAAAACAACAATCCTTTGTTCATAGAACAATCGTATTGTTTACTTTACTCGCAGTTTGTAAAGCAATAATCTGTTGCTTGCAACTTAATACTGAAGGGGGTTCGGATGATAAGCTGAAGGTGGATTATTAGTCATAGATGCAGTTGGATGGCAGTCTATGTATAATGTTGTAATGCCCAATCAAGTCTCACAGGAGTCAACATGATTAGTATATGCATGTATTGCTTTCTCGATGTTTGTCAATTGCCCCACTGTAATTTGTTCACCCAGCATGTTATCTATCTTAAGGAGAGCCACCTCTAGTGAACTATGGATCCCGGTCCTCTTTCTTTACATACAATCTATAAACTGTTTACTGCTTTGTGTTTACTTTCTGCAAACTATTACTTCTTTACATTTGATACGTTTAATCCTTTGTTTTCAGCAAAACACGGTGAGATTGACAACCTCATCGCAAGTTGGGGACAAAGTTCTGTGGTTGTGTTGTGCAGGCCTCCATGTTGCTACTAGCACCGGTAGTGCGCCCTGCCAAGGCTCAGCTAGTAACACCTTTGGGGTGTTTCCTTGCTCCTACTGGTTCGATTAAACCTTGGTTTCATAACTGAGGGAAACTTGCTGCTATGCTCATCATACCTTCCTCTTGGGGTTCCCAACGAGCTCTACATCAACACGAGCCATCAGTTTGCTAAGGTCCTTCCCTAGTCTATATCCATAGGGGTAGCTTCTAATCTGGAGAGAGTCGGGACATAGGTTGGGTCGGATTCCGGTGACGGTGTGATGGATGTTTTTCTCACGTGTTCCAATGCAACACCTGGCGGGATTGGCTGCCGAGATGACCCCAACTTAGATAATATGTCGGCTGCCTCATTTTTAATCCAAGGTATGTGATGGAATTCACATCCTTCAAAGAACCCACTTATCTTTTGAACATGGAATCTATAAAGGGCCATGTTTGCATCCAAAGCATCCCAATTGCCAGACACTTGTTGTACCACCAGATCTGAATCTCCAAAGCATTGTATCTGACGTATCCCCACTTCCTTTGCTACCTTGAGCCCATTGCACGAGCGCCTCATACTCGGCAACATTGTTCGATGCGCTAAAATGGATCTAGAGGACATATTTCAGCTGATCCTTCTTGGGCGAAGTAAGCACTTCCCCGGCCACCAGTCCTTCCTTTAGCTTCAACCCATCAAAGTGCATCCTCCAATAGTTTGAGTCCGGCAAAGGCGGTTTGTATTGCATCTCAGCCCAATCCACGAAGAAATCCACCACCACTTGAGATTGAATCGCATCTCTTCTGTCAAATTGTGGTGCGTATGGGGCTAACTCAAATACCCATTTTGCAATTCCACCACTGGCATCTTTGTTGCTCATTATCTCCGATATGGGCTCTTCACATATCACCTTGATGGGGTGTTCCTCAAAGTAATGCTTTAGCTTCTTTGCTGCAATATACACTCCATATGCCATCTTTTGGTAGTGAGGGTAATTCTGCTTCGAAGCTGACAACACCTCACCTAGGTAGTTCACTAACCTCTACACCGACTTACCTTCCTCATCGCGTTCAACTACTATTAGTGCACTTACGACTCGGTTGGTCGCAGCTATATAGAGCAACATTGGCTCTTTAGATAGTGGCGAGGCTAAGACCGGTGCAAAAGACAACATCCTTTTTAGCTCATGCAACGCGCTATCAGCTTGCGGTGTCCATGTAAATTTGTCTGCCTTTTTCATTAACTGGTAGAGGGGCAGCGCCTCCTCTCCCAGCCGACTTACAAACCGACTTAACGATGCCAGGCAACCTGTGAACTTCTGCACATTGTTAAGACACTTCGGCAGTTCCATTTTTTCTATAGCTCGGATTTTTGTGGGGTTGCCCTCGATACCTCAGCTAGATACAAGGAAACCGAGTAACTTCCCTACCAGCACACCAAAGGTACATTTGCCTGGGTTAAGCTTCATCCGGAACCTCCTTAGGTTCGCAAATGTTTCCCGGATATCATCAAGGAGCGTTTTGCTTTCCTTGGTTTTTATCACAACATCATCCACATAGACCTGCACATTTTGACCAATCTGGTCATGTAGACATTTTTTCATGCATCGCTGATACGTTGCTCATGCATTATGTAAACCAAATGGCATAGTGCGATAGCAATAAGCCCCGTACGGGGTGATAAACGCAGTCTTTATTTGATCATCCGGGTTCAAAGGTATCTGGTGAAAGCCAGAATAAGCATCTATGAATGACAACAACTCACACCCAGCAGTTGAATCTATGACTTGGTCTATCCTTGGTAGTGGGAATGGATCTTTTGGACACGCCTTATTCAGGTTTGTATAATCGGTACACATACGCCATACCACCGCCACATTCGGATCATCTTTCTTATCTCCACGAGCACCGGATTAGAGAGACAATCTGGGTAAAGGACTTCCATGATAAATCTAGCTGCAAGGAGATGAGCTATCTCATCTCTAATGACGTTTCTCCTGTCTTTGGCGAAGTGGCGGAGAGGTTGCTTCATCGGCTTTGCTCCGGGTCTCACATTCAAAGAGTGCTCAGCCAACTCCCTCGGCACACCTTGCAGGTCATGTGTAGACCAAGCAAAGATATCCTGATTCTCACAGAGGAAGGTGACGAGCTCGCTTTCCTATTTGTCACTTAACCCGGCACCAATAGTTACGGTGCGCTCTGGGAACTAGTCATCAACAGGCACTTTCTTTGTATCCTTTATCACTTGAAATGAAACACTTCCATGCGGGTTAGTTAGAGCCGGCATATACTGATGCGCGGACTGAGCCAACGCCAGCCACCTCCTGAATTTTCCTCTTCTCTTGAGCAATCACCAGTGACTCGGCCAAGTTAGACCCGGCAGAGGCACACTCAATGGAACGCCTGAAGTCCCCAGTTATGGTGATCACTCCCCTTGGCCCTTGCAATTTCATCTTCAAGTAGCTGATGTGAGTACTTGCCATAAACTTGTTCAAAGATGGCCTACCGAGTAACACATGATACACGCTTTCCAAGTTCACAACCTCAAATTCCAAGTTCTCAGTCCAACAATTGTCCCTTGTGCCAAATAGCACATCAACTCGGACCTTACCAATGGGCTCGCATGAGATACCCGACACGATGCCATGGAAAGTGGTCCTTGTTGCTTGGAGCATGTTCTCAGATATTCCCAACTTGTGCAGGTATCCTTGTACATGATGTTAATGCTACTGCCGTTGTCTATCAGTACCTTGGAAAATCTGACGTTGATGTTTTGTCCCAATGAACGTCGGATCCAACACCAGCGCATACGTCCTAAGACTCGGCATGAGCTTTGGGTGGTCCTTGATGCTCGAGGTAATTCCTTGTTTTGCCCAAGGCATATACCTCGTCATAGCCGGAATTACTACGTTAACTTCCATATGTCAGTATTGCAAGCTCTTTCTATCAGTTTCCTCTATGGTGAACACACAGTAACTTTGGTGATGCTCTCTATACTCATTTTTGTCGTCCTGGCCATGATATCATTGGTCTTGTTGTTGATGATTATTCACCTGATGCACTGCATCCCTTCTCTCCTGGTTCTCATACCTCGGTGGAGGCGGAGGCAACATTAGTTGTTGTCCATTCCCCCTAGTGAGTTGTTATTGCCGAGATGCTTTGTGCCGAGGTGCATGTGCATTCCCCGAGCCAATTTGCTCTTAGATTCCTCCTCCACTCACATTGTCGGGTCGTATGATTCGCTGGGTTATTCGGACTTGGCGTGTGGAACTTGCATGGCTGATCCAACATAGACTCAGATGTATATCTCAGCCTATCCTTTCTTTCTTGCCACTGTTTCTTCTGTTCCGGCATCCAAGGTTTCTTGCCTTCACTCTTTTGTTGACACTATTTCCCTCTAGTTTTCTGACGATCGATAGCTCTAGCATTATGCTGATGATCCACAGCTGCTACTTGTTGCGAGCTGTACCGGTAATCCGGCTGATCGTCTCTTCTCTTACCCTAGAAATCATTGTGCCGCAATAATCTGGCACCCTCTCGCGGGTAATATTCATCATTGGACTCACTGGATATCATTCGAGGCTAGGTTAGATCACCCAAGGCATACGAATCAGCAATCCGAATCATCTTGGCCAATGTGGTTGGCATATCTCTCTGCAATCTTTGCCACAACATACTTGCATACCTGCACCCTTGGGCGAACCACGCAATAGCTTCTGACTCAATTACCCCTTCACAGGAATTCCTCACATTGCACCCACGAGTCAAGAACTCCTAGTCTGTATCATTCGGTCTTTGCTTGCATAACACTAGAGTTTGTGGCCTATTCGGCCTCTTATATGTGCTCGAGAAGTTTCTAATGGACATGTTATGGGGTAACCCCGTGGGTGGCCTGATCTTCACGGATCTCGTGGTCAATTCGATGGGAAAGCGAGGGGAAAGGGAGAACATAGTGGAAGCGGATGCACACCTCGCGAAGAACACGATGAACACACGCAAAACACACACGATACAAGGACGATTGCTCTCATCGGCGGCCACCGGTCCGATAGAATCCTCGCAAGGAAAGATCGGTCAACGTGCTCCCTCGATCCCACGCGGAGAGGGAAGAACACCTTGGAGAGGGTCTTGGAATCTTAGCAAAGGGACACTGATGCCAAGGCCTTGTACAACGAGGGAGGCGCGATGCAAACTCCAGCGAGGTGGTGACGATAGTTGATCCCATTGGGTAGAAGGGGATGAGGCAAAACTAGAGATTCCACCAAGGGGGTTTTCTTTAGTCTATCATCTATGCCTATGGTTACATGAGGGGTGGGGGAACTATATATAGGCTAGCCACTAGTTCAAGGGTACTTTAGGAATAAAAGGGGAAAGTCTGGACGGACTAAGGGGTACATGGGCCAATTGCCCAGTTGGCGGCGCGCAGGCCCATACGCTGAGGCCGGAGACTCCGGTGTGGGGTCTGGAGACTCTGGTGTGGGCTGGAGATTCCGGTCGGTCTCCGGTCCGTCTCCGGAGGGGCCTTCTAGCTATCCTCGAGCTCGAACTGGGGGTCGGTCCGGAGATGGGCCGGAGACTCCGAGGTATGCAGGTCGGAGACTCCGTTGTCTTCAGGTCGGAGACTCTGGTGTGGCCGAAGACTCCAGTGTGCGCAAGCCGGAGACTCCGGTGCTCCAGCTGCTGCTTCTTATGTCTTCTCTTCCAAGCCTTCGTCTTGTCAGACTTGGTGCTCCAGGCTTCCTCCCATGCCTCCGTATTTGTTGGTGTGAACCTATCATGAATACATGACGGAGTATGAAGTAGTATACCATTCAATGGGGTAGGAAGTGGGTTCGCATAGAGGAACGGATTCACCTTTGGAGTCCATGACGACTTGGCATAAGTTGGAGACCATGATGTGGTAACGACTGAAGGTCGGGCTACATCATCTCCCCTCCCTTCAAAAAGAGTCGTCCTCGACTCTACACGCTTATCACAAAGTAGAAGATGTTGAGAGACCTTCTTGATCCTAGGGTTCACCATATAGTCTTCCTCGGGAAGATTGAATTGACAACACTTCAATGTTCCTTCAACTTCTATGAAGCCTACAAAGATCACCACAAAAGCGAAGCAACACTAAAAGCATAGCCAATTCATGAAGATTATAGCATGTGTCCTCAAGTAGAAGCAGGTCACCTTAGGGTGTAGAGATGGCTTGTTGAAGGGATGCCATAGGTAACTATCTTCGGTTCGTCTTGTCAACGTATGGTTTATTGAGGTTGACGCGTAAGCAATTGTACCTTCACACAACAAAGACCAAGCAACATATGTTTGTGTGTGATAGAGGAGCATGTCATTTGTGGCATGTCCATTCTTGTTCACAACACTATTAGCACAACTCAAGTATAGCAAACGGATGCATATGCAAGGTCAAAGTGCATGGAAATTGTTTGAACATCATACAAATGTGGGAACTCAAAAACTACATAAAACATCTTAGTGTGGTGCTCAAAGCAATTGACTAAAATATTGATCAACATCTTTGATGCAAAGCTAGGAGAATTCGGCAAAAACACAAGAGGAAGAATATCCAAAACAACATCATTATGTGTGCAAACCAACCATTGGAAAGAACAATTGGTCAACATGTTGGATGCCACACACAAATCATCAAAAGCCAAGATCATGGGGGTATGAGTATCGCAAGCGGAAGTAAAAACAACATGTTTGCAAACAAACCATATGAAAGAGCTAGTAGTCCTTATGTTTGTTGCAACAGCAATACGATACTTGGAAGCTCTCGTGACAATACATGCTCATAATGGCATTATGGTTGCACAAAAAACATCGCAAAGAGAAATTGTTCAACATGTTTGTGGCAACACAGAAAGCATCAAAATCCAATAGCAATGAGACATGATTGTCACAAGGTGAAAGAATACCATCAACATGATTGCAAGCAAACCATAGGAAAGAGCAATTTGTCAACATGAAAGATGCAAAGCATGCAAAAGGTATCAGAGTTGGGTTCGATCTTGAACTCACTTGGGGGATGCTCTCTAGAGCTCTTTTTGTCAACTCGTTCTCAACCGAGGTTGATATTCTTGTGCGGGTACCTACACACATCATACACAAAAGGAAGAATGTGTGTGCATGGTAGAGAAACACATCATCCATCATGACCTATCTCCTCTTGTGCACATCACCATTAGTGTCAATCAAGTGTAACATAGGTGCATGGTGAGTATGCAAGTGGGGAACATGCTTATCATGGCATTTACCAAAATCTCCAAAATTTAAGAAAGCTATGGGGGCAATCTCAATATAAACCATATTAGAATTATTGTTGCAAGCAAAACAAGTGAAAGAGCAATTATTCGACTTATTGCAAGCAACAGGAGAGATTGTAAAACATTCATGAGAAAGCATGGTTCGAGGGGTATCATTGGTAACATCATTGCAAGAAAAACGTTGGGAGGAGCAATTGTTCAACAAAGTGCAAGCAATGATATCATCAACGTAACGTTTATAGCATGGCATGTCTATGGCAACATCATCACAATCAAATAATTTCACATGCTCAACATTATGAAAAGGCAAAGTATCACATGGAAATACCAATGAGTCATATGTGATATCACAAACATCATCCATAGCATGCCAATCATCACAAGTCATCATGTGCACTAGTGGGATCATGGCATCATCAACACCCTTATTTTTACCTTATTCATACCTCTCATACGAAGTGGGTGTTGTGGTAGAATTGGCCTCCATGTGGGAAACTTCTTCATCATGTATGGGGATGGCATCATCTTCATCAAAACTTGTCGCTTCTTGATCCATGGAACCTAGCACATCACGAGAAAACACACTAGAGGTAGAGGGTAAGTCGTCAGAAATCAAAGTGGTATCACATGACCTATCAACTACCACTCTCAACTCACTAGGCGTATCACTCATGCCCTCTAAGTGGAAGCACTCAATCTCACATATGGTGGAGTCACTCATCTCACTCTTGTTTTCACTCAAGTGGGCTAAGTGGCTCTCATACTCACATGGGATTGGTACCACATCATCACTCAAGCATGTATGGGTTGGCTTGGTTCTATCAACTCCATGCGCCTCCTTTGGTGAAGGTAAAGTCCCATGCTCACCATTCTTGACCCTACCGTCGCCCTCTTTCACCTTAGCTTGTGTAGTCCTCTTGATGTACTCATCCAACTTGGCGAAGTAGAGGTCTTCTTCCTCCTCATCCATGAGGTTGCATGCGTCATTTAGGACGTCAAGTCATGGCATTGAAGCTTGATGGCGTGGACGGGAGCTTGCTCTTGGTGCCATTTTGGTGGTGGCACGAGTAGTGGAAGGTGCCCTTTGATGGTGTCGATGGAGGTCATTGGTGTGCCTTGCCAAAGGTTGATGTAAATGGCGCACTTGGTCATCCACATGATGCTCGTGACGATGATTCTTGTCATTGGCACTCTTCTTGGTGAGGCGTTGTAATGAGCGCAAAGCATCATTAGTCTTGGCCATCATGCTAATGGTTTTGGCGAAGTCGTTGTCCATGTCGCACTTGAAGTTATCCATTTGATGGTAGACCTTGGTGCTCTCGAGGTGGAGGCTACGTCTAGGTCAACGTGACTTGAGGAGCTTGTCGATGTCGTTCTTGAAGTCGTCCATGCTTGGGGAGTTATTGTTGTTGTAGAACTCCATATCACCCAAGCATGTGGAGCCATTGTCGGTGTAGTGCTCCATCATGTCATCCATGCTTGTGGTGGCGTAAGCATGGTGGCTCATCTTGGATTCTTGATACAAATCATCCTCGGTTCTGGAGTCCCTAGACATGATTCACAAGACCAAGTGGTGTATATGGAAATGGTAGGGGGTTAGGGATGCAACGTCAAACCTTACTTTACCTTGGAATATAGTATTGTGCAAGTGGCAACACTTGAGAGCAATCAAAACCAAGAAAAGTGAAGTTCACGCGGAACACCAAAACCAACTAACCACTGAAAACACACACACAAAGCTTATGGTGGATAGGTATGGAAGGTGGCGTGTCCAAGAATAATCCAAAATCAAGTTGTAATGGCAAGTAAAGAACCACGATGATCACAAAGCAAAACAAGTCAATCTACAAGGTAGGAATTATGTACAAGGAAACACACATGGTGGGATAAATGGGACTTGTGTGACGGAGAAAATGAGCTAAGAACCAAATGATTACCTAGCGAAGAATATAAGCTCGTGTCGCACAAGTGCAAGGAGAGACGCTAGTTCGATTGCAATAAATTGGTGGGCTACAAGATATGCACAATAAGTACCGCCTATTTGATATTCATCGAGCTTCCGCTTCCTATTCTATAAGGCACTTGTTTCTTTCTTTCTCTTTTTATTCTTTTTCTATTTTTTTCTCTTTTCTTTCTTTTCTTTTTCACTTGCCTCTTCTTTGTGCCCACAACTATACAAGATAACAATATGAGATAGCACACTCACCACTTTTGCTTGGAATTCTACAAGGTATCAAATGTTCATAGCCCAATCAATCATAGGAGGAACTCGTCTCAATAGGTGTTTGTTGATCACAAAGGTAATGTAGCTCACAAAGGGATGCAAGTGGGGAGAAGTCGCATAATTTTTATATCTTTCGTCGCCGATCTTCACCCTTTATTGGTGGATTACGCCTTGCTCACGGAATTTGGATAGAGTAGATATAATGAACCACGGATGTCATGATGTATAGCTCCTTCTCTTCTTCAAAATGAGCTAAAGAACACCAAAATCCGAGTTCGTATGCAAAAGTTATGCTCAAAACGATGAAACAGTTTTTCTGTCTGCAGGGGGCGGACACTTTGCCAGAAACTCCTGTTTGGACCGGAATCTCCGGTCTGGGGGCCGAATCTCCGGTCTGGGCTGGAATCTCCGGTCCGGAGGTTCCAGGACATGCAGAACTCGTCCGGGACGCGATTTTGGCAAAAAAAACTCGAACCAAAACACCAAATTGGTGGGGAAATCAAGGAATTAGGCCATGCAAACGCAGGGGAAGGTAGATCAACAAGTTTAGCAAGTAATCCACGGATCAAAACCTACCAAAACGCACTCAAATCACAGATTGATCCAAAACACGAATTGGGGGTGTTTTGGTGGAATTTTCGAATTTATGGGGAAAAATACCAAATCGAGGAAAATCCGTGGCAACCAAAAGTTGTTGATACCAGATGTTATGGGTAACCCCGTGGGTGGCCCGATCTTCACGGATCTCGTGGTCAAATCGATGGGAAAGCGAGGGGAATGGAGAAGGTAGCGAAAGCAGACGCACACCTCGCGAAGAACACGATGAACACACGCGAAACACACACGATACAAGGCCGATTGCTCTCACCGGCGGCCACCGGTCCGATAGAATCCTCGCAAGGAAAGATCGGTCAACGTGCTCCCTCGATCCCACGCGGAGAGGGAAGAACACCTTGGAGAGGGTCTTGACATCTTGGCAAAGGGACACCGATGCCAAGGCCTTGTACAACGAGGGAGGCGCGATGCAAACTCCAGCGAGGTTGTGATGATAGTCGATGCCCTTTGGTAGAACGGGATGAGGCAAAACTAGAGATTCCACAAAGGGGGTTTTCTTTAGTCTATCATCTATGCCTAGGGTTACATGAGGGGGTGGGGGCACTATATATAGGCTAGCCACTAGTTCAAGGGTACTTTAGGAATAAAAGGGGAAAGTATGGGCGGACTAAGGGGTACATGGGCCAAAGGCCCAGCTGGCGGTGCGCAGGCCCATACGCTCAGGCCGGAGACTCCAGTGTGGGGTCCGGAGACTCCGGTGTGGGCCGGAGATTCCGGTCGTTCTCTGGTGTTGCGACCTCGGATCGTTAAAGATCCGAAGTCCCTGTGATTAACATGCTAGTCCCTGGATCATTAGCTAGCACTCACAGTCGATGAAATATCATGTAAAACACAAGTCATTAATACACGAATAATCCAGAGTTTAATTATTACAACTTGCATAGCTTATAGCTAGCTCAAATAAAACAGCGGAAACTAAATAAAACTTGAGTCCATCAACGCCGCAGGCTAGCTGCGTGAAGACCCGCGATCCCTACGCACCTTTCAATCTTCGGATTCTGCACATAAGACATGCAGCCAACAAGTTGGGTCAATACTTTGAATGTATTGGCAAATTACACCAAGGAAAGAGTAAGACTATCTCTACATGCAAGGCTAAGAGTAGGCTCTGGGGTTCATTTGCGTAAAGCCAATTTTATCAGTGTAATAAGAAAAGAGGAAGAAAGTTTTCCCTACTTTGTAAACTTTGATAAATAATATAGGATCGAATGGAACACGTGGATATTACTCACCAAGTGCCCAAACAACCTAACACTTGGATATTACACACCAGGTGGCACTTGGATATTACGCACCAAGTTACTTGGATATGAAACACCAAGTTCCCAAATTCCCACCCAATGGCGATATTACTCACGCCTTGGGGTTTATAAAACTTTAGGTTTAGAAAAGAGAGAGGAAGATCTTCCAGAGGCTCCATCCTTCAGATGCTCAATGTCGTTCTGTTTCCGTGAACACGGCTGATCGATCAGTTTGCAATACTCTCGAGAGGTTGTGCACTTTCCCTACAATCCACGATCAAGTCCTTTTACAGACAAGACCATGGCGAAGCCTTCCCTTAGTAGCCCCTCTACCAGCTGGATCCAACCGTGCCAAGAACCTCCAAATGTTGGTACCCCGGTGAGGTTTCCCACTAAGTACTACGCCAAGACAGAGCCCATATGTATTGTGGTTGCACGGGAAGCTTCTGAATTCTGAAACATGGCAGACTTCTTTGATTCCTAGGCGGCCGTCCTCCACCAAAATCTCACTCGTTTTCCCGACAACCATTCCGCCCAGAAGAAAACTTAGTTTTATTTTGAAGGGGGTTTTGGAGAAGAAAGTTCGCTCGAGAGAGCTATCATACTTAGAAAATTCTTGAGTCTTTCGAACCCCCCAACGGTACTTAGTATAAATATATATAGCATAGCAAGTAATACTTAGCAAAAACAGGGAAACCTAATAGGACGGAGAATCCTAGGTATAGAACTATCATGGCATACTACAAAATCATCGCACTTGCAAGAATATTTTCAAGTAGATCTACCAAAACCATCCTACACATGCATACTACTATTTTGAAGAGCAAAACATGCACAGTATTCAAAACTGGGACATAAGCATGAACAAGTGGTGTAACTTGCCTTGATCCGAGCAGCAATCTACACCACAATACTCCTCAGCGCACTCCGAGCAATCTAACGAAACAAACATGGATCCAATCACAATTTGCACAAAACAAAGTCACGAAGTCGAATATGCATGCATGCAACATGGTAAAATGCAAGGGTGGATTTGATTTCGACCAAAGGTTTTAATCAGGGGTGTTGTTTAGTTGGGGATATCATTATAATCGATTTCCCACAGATTTTAAGTATTTTGAGTTAAACCCTAATTAACCAGGCTTGAAACTAGATCTACAACTCTAATTCTATCTCGAAACAGATCTAAACACCCTAAGCATGATATGACAATTTTCTACAAAAGGTATTGTCAAAACAAAGCCAACGCAACAAGAATCAACTAAAACGGAGTTACGGATAATTTTCTAGAATTAAAATACTCTAATCTAAACTTTTAATTCTACAGCAAGATTGCTGTGGCAAAACAGTAATATTATTGTAGATCTATGTTCTACACGAAAATATGAATCCAACGGTATATTATACGCAAGTTTTGGACTATTATTCGAATTACTATGAATTGTACAAGATTGGGGCTATTTCTGCCTATTTAAAAGAAAAAGGAAAAAGGGGCCAGTGACGCGGCGACACGTGGCGCCACGTGAGTGGGCCAGCAAGGCGCACGTGACGCGACGCGGGGGCAACGCGGCGTCGACGTGGCGCTGCCACGCGGCGCGACGCGGTTGGCCCGCGGCCGTTGACCTATCTGGGGCCATCGGATCTAGATTCGACGGTTGGAGAGGAAGGCGGCGGCGGCTTACCGGTGGCGACGGCTGCTGGCGACGGCGGACGGCGGCGACGGACAGCGGCGATGACCGGCGATGGCGCTCGGTGGTGGTGGCAGCAAAAAAAATTAGGGTTCTAGGAGTGCGTGCCGAGGGCTATTTAAAGGCGGAGGACTTGGCGCGGACGTCGTGGAGTCCGCGCCGGAATCGGCGGCGGCGGTTGCACTGGCGGCAGCAGCGGAAGGGGCCGAGCCGGTCTCGATGAGGAGGCGGCTGACAGGTGGGCCCCGCTTGTCAGCGGCTGCGGGCGCGGCGCGGGCGGCTGGCGGGCTGGGCCGGCCTGGGAGGTGGCGCGCGGTAGATAGGCCCCGGGCTGGCTCGGCCGGCCCGGTTAGGTTAGGTTAGGTTTTTTTTTATTCTTTTCTTATTTTCAGAAGCGCTAATTGTTTGATAACTTTTGCAAACGGACTCCAAATTAGACGAAATTGGTCTCTAAAATTTTGTAAAAAGAAGAGGGTTAGGATAGGATTATAAAATAACACTTTTGCAAAGGTTTTGGTGGTTAAAAAGGTTTTACCCCCTTTTGTCTATAAGTGACTATGGGGTTTGAGAATTACCTGATGCAAATTTTTCGATATGTGGTGCCATGATGTTGCATGCTTACTAGTAACATCTGAATTTACAAAATTTGGGATGTTACAAACCTACCCCCCTTAAGAAGAATCTCGTCCTCGAGATTCAGGTTGGTTAGCAAATAGGTGTGGGTGTTCTTTCTTCAGATATTCTTCACGTTCCCATGTGGCCTCTTCCTCGGAATGGTGATTCCATTGAACTTTGCAGAATCTGATAGTCTTGGTACGAGTAATTCTCTCGGCTGTTTCCAGGATCCTGGTGGGCTTTTCCTCATAGGTGAGATCGTTATCCAATTGAACTTCTTCCAATGGAACTGTATCTTTTAGTGGGGTTTCAGCCATTTCTGGCTTTAGTTGCGACACATGGAAAACATCGTGAACTGTTAACATTTTGGGTAATTCCAACTGATAGGCAACTTCCCCTCTGCGACCCAAGATTTTGTAGGGCCCTATGAATCGGGGTGCTAACTTACCCTTGATTCCGAATCTCTTAACTCCTCGTAGTGGTGAAACTCGGAGATACGCGCGGTCTCCCACTTCATAAGTCACATCCCTGCGCTTGGAATGAGCATAACTCTTTTGTCTAGATTGGGCTATTTTTAACCTGTCTTGAATCTGTCTCACCTTTTCCTCGGCATCCTTGATCAGTTCAGGTCCAAACAGACTACGTTCTCCAACCCCACTCCATAGCAGCGGAGTCCTACACTTTCTGCCATAGAGAACTTCAAATGGAGCCATCTTGATGCTAGTTTGGTAGCTGTTATTGTATGAGAATTCCGCATATGGCAGGTTATCGTCCCAACTATACCCATAGTCTAGTGCACATGCTCTTAACATGTCCTCCAAGATCTCATTAACTCTTTCCGTTTGCCCATCTGTTTGTGGGTGGAAGGCAGTACTAAACTCTAGTCGCGTCCCTAGATATTCGTGTAGCTGTCGCCAAAACTTAGAGGTGAATTGGGTACCTCTATCAGAAACAATCCCCTTGGGCACTCCGTGAAGACTTACGATCTTTGACATATAAATCTTGGCAAGTTTAACACTTGTATAGGTGGTCTTTACGGGAATAAAGTGGGCCACTTTTGTGAAGTGGTCGACCACTACCCAGATGGAATCATACCCAGATCGAGTCCGGGGTAGTCCTGTGATAAAATCCATGCCTACCTTGTCCCACTTCCAATCGGGCACAGGTAGTGCCTGCAGCAGTCCTGCGGGTTTTTGATGTTCGGCCTTGACTCTGTTGCATACGTCACACAAGGAGATATATTCAGCAATTTCCCTTTTCATATTGCTCCTCCGGCGAGACGGAGAGGCGGACGGCGTGCGGCTCCTCCTCGCGGTCCTGTTCCCAAGGGTGGCGGCGGTCCCCCTTCTCCGAGGCGTCAGCGGATGGCGGCCGGAGGTGGAGGGCGGCGGCGGAACTCCGGCGAGGAATCCGGCGGCGCTCGGTGGTGGTGGCGGCGAAAAAAATTAGGGTTCTAGGAGTGCGTGCCGAGGGCTATTTAAAGGCGGAGGACTTGGCGCGGACGTCGCGAAGTCCGCGCCGGAATCGGCGGCGGCGGCGGCGGACGGGGCCGAGCCGGTCTCAGTGAGGAGGCGACTGACAGGCGGGCCCCACCTGTCAGCGGCTGCGGGCGCGGGACGGCTGGCGCGGTGCGGGCGGCTGGCGGGCTGGCGGGCTGGGCTGGCCTGGGCGGTGGCGTGCTGCGCGCCACTCGCTCGCTCGCTGGCGCGCGGTAGATAGGCCCCGGGCTGGCTCGGCCGGCCCGGTTAGGTTAGGTTAGGTTTTTTTTTCTTATTTTCAAAAGCGCTAATTGTTTGATAACTTTTGCAAACGGACTCCAAATTAGACGAAATTGGTCTCTAAAATTTTGTAAAAAGAAGAGGGTTAGGATAGAATTATAAAATAACACTTTTGCAAAGGTTTTGGTGGTTAAAAAGGTTTTACCCCCTTTTGTCTATAAGTGACTATGGGGTTTGAGAATTACCTGATGCAAATTTTTCGATATGTGGTGCCATGATGTTGCATGCTTACTAGTAACATCTGAATTTACAAAATTTGGGATGTTACATCTGGTCCGTCTCCGGAGGGGCCTTTTGGCTGTCCTCGAGCTCGAACTAGGGGTCGGTCCTTAGATGGGCCAGAGCCTCCGGGGTATGCAGGTCGGAGACTCCGGTGTCTTCAGGCCAGAGACTCTGGTGTGGTCGGAGACTCCGGTGATCTAGCTGCTGCTTCTTCTGTCTTCTCTTCCAAGCCTCCGTCTTGTCAGGCTTGGTGCTCCAGGCTTCCTCCCATGCATCTGTACTTGTTGGTGTGACCTATCATGAATACATGACGGAGTATGAAGTAGTATACCATTCAATGGGGTAGGAAGTGGATTCGCATAGAGGAACGGATTCACCTTTGGAGTCCATGACGACTTGGCATAAGTTGGAGACCATGATGTGGTAACGACCGAAGGTCTGGCTACATCAGAACAACTCCTCAAAGTCCAACCAACTGTTGATGCTTCCTGGTGGCAAATTGTTCAACCAGACCCTTGCCGGCCCTTCCAACATCTAGGGCACATATCTCATAGCCCATCTCAAGTTACATGTGGCAATGTTCACCGCAGTTGCATAATCAATGAGCCAATCATGTGGCTTAGTGCTACCATCATATGTCTTTGTTCCCCGAGCCAACTAGAAGTTTGGCACTGGCGACTCCCTCATGATCCGTGGTCCAAAGCATGCTGGAATCGAAGGGCCCTGCACCTCAATCATCTCTGACCTATAGATCTAGTCCAACTTCAGCTTTGCATCATACGGCTGCAAGTTCCTGCTTCCCAATCTTGATCCAGCCACATGGTTCTCCGGTCTTGGAAATCCGGCATCGGCCATTGCCAAATAACCATAATTGTATCTATCTTGACCCGGACGTGCATTTTGCTATTGTATTGCTGGGCTAGCACTTATCTCCTACCAAGGTGCATATTGATGCTGCTGTTGCCGAGATATATTTTGTCCTTCTCCCACCGGATTATGTTGTCCAGCATTACTGTTGCAGCGTTTCCTCGATCGGCATTGCCTTGGTCGTGGTTACCCCGGCCAGCTTCACCCCGGCTGGCATTGTGATGGTTCTCATCCACTTGCACAACTTTTCCTTTCCCTGCCTTTACCGGGTCATACGTGACCATCTGTTTGTCTCTTTTCCCTGAGGTTACCACTTCCTCTCTTCTAGGGCTGTCATGCGGTGATGACACGGCTCCAGCAGACTTTGTCAGGTTATTCCTTGCCGAATAAACTACATGCGAAGCTCTAGGTTGCGCCGGGTTTGCCTTGTTTATTTCCTCATTCTGCTGACATGCCACCCTTGACAAGTGGTTAACTCTCTCCTGTTGCCTTTCTCGGGCCTCCCCGGTTAAACCCTCTAACTCGGATGTGGTAGTATTGGCAGCCCTGAGGCTTTTTTGCCAGGGTGTTATACCTCTCTAGCCATGTTGTCACTATAGTAGTTGTCTGCCCCGGCTTAGGCACATACTCCTTATCTATCTCAGTGATCAGGTTCCTACCTCGAATTTTTACCCCATCTATGCGGTTAGCCTTTGCATACTCCCACAGTGTGATGTTCAGTGACTGTTGTAACTCAGCTACCTTCTTTGCCCCAGCTAACATTTTCTTCCTAGTCTCCTCTAGCTCGGCATGTGCCTGAGTCGGATCTACCACTGGTGCAATGGGTGTTGCCAAGCTATCTATTGCCTGCTGGATTACATTTTCTAGCCTCTCTAGAAGTGTGAATCGGGATCTTGCAAGTTTTGGCGTAGCCTTCGGCTCTAGCGTCGGGTCCTTGCTTGCTCTTGCGTCAGGTGCCGTCATCATGACCTCAGTGCAGCCTGCGGGGCGAGTGATACGCGAGTAGCGCTAAGGGGTGGTTTGCCTCCCTCAACGACGTTCTACGGGTGAACGCAGGACTCGTCGATGCTGACATAGATCTTGTGGGTGCCAAGCTTGATGAAGAGTCTGTTGCGTGGAGGAGGACGCCTGCCGAAGCTCCCAACGTTGTTGTTGACATAGTCCAGCACACCAAAGTACTGAACAAGCCCGGAGATGATACGCTCGCCGGTGCGGAAGATGTTTCCCGTCTGGATTTTTACCTCTGCTAGCGCTGCTAGCCCCAAGGTGTCATGGTGGTGGCATGGCAGATGCCATGTATAGGCTAAATATGGGGCCAATAAGCACTAGAGGAATCCAGGGAGGGATAGTGTGGTGGTTCCACACACAAGTGTTTGTATTTCTCTCTTAAAGATGGTGGATTACAGAGGCTCCTCGAGTTGTTCGTGAGAAGGATACTAGCTCTCTTACTACCCACAACTAATCTCTAGGGCACTCCCTTAGTAAAAATGGCCGACCCCTCCTATGGAGGCCCTGGTTCTCCTTATATAGGGAAGCCTAGGTTACAAATCTAGGGCACACATAGAGGCATATTCTCCGAATATGCCCTTTAGTAAAGCAAGATACCTCTTTTCACACTTTAAACGGCTAGTCCAGACTCAGGGCGTAAGCCTCCCAGAGCCCCTCTACGGCGCAACATCACCCGACACTTGTGGCGTCCGCTGACACTGGTGGCGTCACCCTTGTCGGCCACACCATGTTGGTCCTCTCCTCTGTCTGCTTCGCTCACGCTATAGTGGACAGAGGCCACCTTTTGACCAACGAGATTCCTTCCTTCTCCTGGAAGCCAAGTAACCCGGCTAGCGCCCGACTAACTCGGCCACGCGGGTACCTGCAAACATGGTAGATCAAACATAGCCAACATAAGTTTTATGCTAGCCGGGTTACTATTAGGCGAACACCCACAGGGTCGGGTCATTCCATAAGTCGGACTGCAATGAGGTGACTCGGCTAGCATTCGCTTTGACCTTGCCTTACCTCGGCTAACTCGGCCTCTATACCCCGGGACCCTACCTGGGGGTATCCCCCCAACACACCACCTCCCTGCTCCTGCATCCCTTGCATCTAGCGAAGCTCCCGGATCTCCAGTAACAGGGTGTACGTGCTTTCACTTTATAAATTGTGGTTGTGACACTTGCATGCAGCACAATCCACGTAGATTACGTTTAAACAAACCACCAATGTCAGAATACCACCATCATCAGACAAAAGGAAGTAATGCAGGGTTAAGACAGATTAACGGGCGACGAATTTTTTTCTCCCAGGACTCCGAGACCACTAGTTCAGACCACTAGGTTAACAAGTACTACTATTACAACTTAAAAAAGTACGGAGCTCAAGCTAAATAGAACTAGTTATCACACATCTCCTTGATCTTCCTAATCTTACCCCGATGTGCATCTTCCCTCGAGAGGAAGGATCGAATCGTCTGCTCCATCCTTTTTAGCATCTTCCTTGTACAACTTCAATTGTTTCTCTGCATTTATCCTCATGCACTTGTCAATACTCGTAGTTGTGAACTACAGGACTTTGGCTTGGTGAAATTCATTCCTTGCTTGAGTCGGTTCTTGCTCTGCTTTAGCCTTCAGGCCCAGCGCCATGTCCCTCTCCTTCTCAACTTTGCTAACCTTGTCTTGGACCCTCCTGAGATCTCGAATAAGCTTGGTTGTGTCAACATGGTCAAATAACTTCATCTCAGCACTCTCAAGAAGTGAGCTGACTATGGATTCTTTCAACTCAATAGTCATATCCCATAGTTTGTCTAGCATTTCTGCATCGATTTGGGCCACTCTAGATCTACCCATTTGACAACACCACAACTTTTGTGTTGCAACATTGCACGATGTCCTTGACACCCTAAAAACCTCCTGCATGTGTTTTGTCCTTCAAGCGCTACAAATTTCGCAGGCACATATCCATGTTTACATAGCAGAGGATTGTCTTCCTCCGCACTATCTTCCTCCGCTAAACCGTGATATTCGGAGTCATACATCGTCTGGTTGGCCTAACACATCATACGTGCATGAGTAAACATAGTAGATCAACCTCAAAATAGATAATTGGCCACAGATGTTAGAGATGAGACGACTCACATCGAAATCATTGTCCCTGTCGTCATGACGCGTTTCCTCACCGTCCCGCTTGAACCCATGGCGAGAGGGGAATGGGGGACTAGGGTGGCTGTGGGAGAGATGGCTAGACCTGTCGTCGGCTTGCGGCTACGATGAGATGGGGGATGTGGGGTCCCCCGAATTTAATCATCCGAGGAATCCCTGTCATGCAATTATCCATGTTCCCATGATTAGTGAGCCATGGAGCATAACTGACAAGTATCATTACAGCATCCGTAACATAACGAATACAAGACTTACATAGTTGCCATTATGGCTACACAATCTTTCAGCAGTGGAACTTCAGCACACGCAGGGCCCAATCAAGCCTCAACCTACAGGTGGCTGACTGGGAAGACGGCCTAGCTCGCTGGACGTCACCTTGATCTTCCGATGTCGAACCTCGGAAAGCCTGGACAAGTAAATAGCCAAGGACAATGCCATGAGTACTTTTGAATGTACTCGCAAACCACTAAGATAAGTGAAGTAAGGACATGTAATTCTGACTGTGGCGAGATAGCTCTATCTAGGGTTGTTTTTGAAAAGCTTAGACTAACTCTTATAGTGATGGCATCTCCATATCTTTGTTGAAAAAGAGTTTTGAAACATGCCTCTATTTTATAAATCAAAATATCCCCATATCTTTGTTGAAAACCTTTTTGAAAATAGTTTTGAAGAAAAGCCCTTTTTAAACCTCTTTGACCACCTATGGTCAAAACAAAACTTTAAACCCAGGTTCCCTCGGAACCTTCACACTTTCTTCCATTTTTTCATACAAACCACCATTTGGGTACTCCTAGCCATCACCTTTCCAACCGTCCTTGACCGTGGACGCAGCTATTCGAATAGATTATACTCTGCAGAGTTTGTGCACTTTCCCCACAAGAATCAATACATCCGCCGGGATACAACCATGGCCCGCTACACACGGTAGACAGGGGTCCGGATAATCAAACCTAACCTTTCGCTTGTTGACCCTAGCAAAGGTTGCTTTTCCTTTTGGGTTTGTTCTCCACGGCAATGAGTATGTGGCTCCCAGCCATAGTCCTGCCTTCCGTAAATGCGTATACCCAAACCGCGGTTTTGCGTATACCTTAACTTGGTGACTCCACTTCCTTCCGTACCACCTAAGTCATACCGTCCGCGGGAGACCCAATTGTTGCACCGACACTCCTGCCAAGACAGGCTCACTCTTGCCGAAGCAAGCTACATGCTCCAGATCCGTAGAACTGCTAGCGCCTGCCTAGAATTCAAGGGATTTCTCCCAATAAGCATTGTAGAAGTTGCCTCGGCTAAACAAGACAAACTACGAGCTAAGCCCCAGCACCTGGGATAATGTGGTTGCACGGATAAAAATTGTTCCAGTAAAGGCGTAGAACATCCCTTCTCTTTCTCTTGTTCATTTTCTCATTTCTCAACATCACCACCTCTTTAGTTAAAACATCCGCTTGGAAGGATGGCTCTTCTCAAGGGTTTTACCAAGCAGTTTTGAAACATTTGTAGTAGGGTAAATCCCAAAACAATTTATCCAACAAAAATTTGTAGAGTAAGACGAGTACCGGAGTTCGGGAATGGTGGCTTGCCTGTGATCAGCGATAAGTCCCTAGACTTCCTTAGATAATGAAGAATACCCAATAAATAATAATAAGAAGTCCCTTTCTTCTCGTCGTCAAACAAACACACTATCGCCATCATCGAGTATACATGCAAGCAGACAATCCACAATCAATACAAGGCATACAGGCATCAAATCATACAGCAAGCAAACATAAGGAATACTACCTAACTTAGTAGGTTTTAGAGAAGTTGGGGACTAGTAATGGAATTACTATATTGACATAGAGGTGTTTTTCCCTTGGAAGATGGTTGTCTAGGCTATTTACCAAGAACTTGGATTGGGTGCATGAGGTTTGTAGGATGCCAATGTGCAACAATGATATCCTCAGATAGGTCTTGGCAAAACAAGACCAACACAAATGGTTTCACTAGGTTATCAATTACCTAGATTTAGTTATGCTTTTTATAGTGGAATAAACTCTAGTTTGAGGAAATAATTCACCAGAATTAATCTGGAAGCCCAAAAATTGTTTCCTTTGGTGTTTAAATAGTGTTTGGTGTACTGAAGCACACTGAAGTGGAATCGTGTCAAACGAATTACCAGAATGCCCTTAATAAATCATCAAAGGTAGTTATGTATGGTTTTTGTCTTTTTCACCAGATTTCTTTTACAAACAAATTTAGTGTGATTCTAATTTTATATGGTAGGTATTGGAAATACCTTTCTGTAGAAATTGGAATTACCAAATTTGGATAAATAGAATTACTGGAGGGATTTATCTAGTAAAAATGGGTAAACAAAATAGTTTAATTCACTATAATTCAACCAGATCTCAATAAAATCTGAGCTGCGGGGGTTTGATAGATTTTCATAAGACACATCCATGGGAGTTGGAATTAGATCAATACCTCATTTGGTTTGACCTAGAGAATTTTCTGAAGTCAAAATTGGGTAGCTTTTGTTATTTTTGGTACAGACAAAATATAGATCAACTTGGCATGAGGGCAAGTCTATGGAGTAGACACATGGGATACTTTCCAGAGTCCACTTGATTTGTTTCATTCCGAGATGTTAATACCCCTGAGAGATTTATTGATTGCAAAAGACGCTTTTCAGAAGATTAAATGCCATAAATAATAAAATTTATTTTTGGCAAGGGTCCAGTTCTGTATGTTGTACAACAGAGGGAAGAATATATAGGAATTTAGATTTGGCTAACATTTGGCATTTTCCATTTTATTCAGCATTTACACTAGCAGCTAGAATAATAGGTCTGTAAAATAGAGGGCTCGGGAAGTGCCGGGGAGGGTGCAGGGCGATGGAGGACTCCGGGGCGAATCCAGGGAGGGGCGGCAGTGGCGGGTTCACGTCCGGGAAGGTGCTCGTGCAAGGATGACCGAGGGTTACCTCGTCGGGGCTCAACGCCGACGACGGCAGGGACGGTCCTAGGCAAAAATAAGACCATGGTTAGATAGAGGAGGATGAGGGGGTCATAGCAGGGTGACATGTAGGCGGAGAAGGGCAGGAGAGGGGGAGCTACACTCAGATCTTGAGCAATGGCCAAAGCTTCTTCTTGTCCTTCTTTCGAGCGGGGCAGAGCAGGGGAAGGGGGGAGGAGCTCTAGGGAGGTAAGTGGAGGTGAGGGGAATGAAATGAGAGGCCGAGAGGGGGCTGGCCAGCCTCTGGGACCTATTCAACTAGAGGGGGTAGGGTGTATGATGGAATATGTCCATGGGAGGGCAGGGGCAGGTCCATGGCCTCCTCATTGGGTGCTGGGGGCGGTGGAGAGGGGAGTGGTAGCTGCTGCAGTTCTTAATTGCAAGATATTTTGCCAAGGTAGGCCATCCCTCTCTCTCACTTGATCAAGAGCTAAGGGGGCAAGGGTAGGGAAGTTGCTGCAGGGGTACACAACCAGGAGGTAGTGATGTTGCTTGTGGAGGAGTGTTGGTGAGCTTGGGTGATGATTTAGCTTGGGTTTAGATGGTTTTCTAAGTTTTGATCAAAAGATGGCTTGTGAAGGAGTTCCCTTATTTACATTGGAAGAATTGGGGGAGATGGTACTTGTGGATGGGCATGATCAAGGTATATATCCTTGAAATATTTGGGAAGTAAATGATGAAGTTTGGTCCACTTAAATTCATTTATTCAAAAACTGCAGAAGTAGTTTATAGAAGCTCATTTGATATAATTACATTGGACAAGGTTGGTTTTTGGTGTGTGAGGGTCCCAAATGTGAATGCACACTTAGGGGAATTTTCCCAAGATTTATTGGGGCATAAAAGTATTTAAAACATTTATTTTGTTGTTTCTGCCATTTAGGAAAAATGGCAAAAAGAATTATTAAATCTCTTCAAAGTATAGGGTATGATAATTAAACTTCCAAAGAGCTTAACATGGGGGTGTGTTTTGGAGAAAGTCAAACTTTGTATCGTGGATGAAGTTTTGGGGATTTTGTCTATTAAAGGAATTAAATAGATTTGGTCCATAAGAATTAGAAATAATATTTGGTAAATCTTGATGATCAAGGTAGATGATGTAGACAAGGTTTATCAATCATTTGCAACCTTGGGAATTGGAAATCAAACTTGAATTAGATGAAAAACAAGGAGTTGTGGATCTAGGGTGATGTTATTTTTATACCACCAAAACCTTGTGGGATCTTGGAGCTTAAATCTCACCTTGGTGCAAGGGATAGATGAATAGCTAGACCAAGTCCTATAGATGATCATGGCAGAAGGAGTTTGGTGTGGTTACAATTGAGGTGGTCTGGGAGTGATGGCAAACTTTGTTGAAATTAAGGCTGCCATACCAGATGAGTCATGATGCCTTATAAACCATGTGGGTTTAGGAAGTACAGAGATCCACTTGGAACAAGTGAAGTAGATGTTAATACACCTATATGAGTAGAACACCACCATGCAAAGAGTTGGTCCATAGAAGGTTGGATGGTGCTGTGAGCTTCTGTCAAAGTAGGCATGATGACTAGATTTGCAGGAAAAGTTATTTTCTTGCCTGCAAAACCATCAAGAACAAGTGGGTAGGAGGATGATCTAACCAAGGGAAATATTGGGCATTGGTAGTACTTAGGATGGTTAACAAGATGGTTCAAGTGCATTACCAATAATGCACAAAGGTTGAGAAAGGGAGACATCCAAAAAGGTGACACCGGTGCATCCATGTGCTTCATGAAAATAACACACATGCAATTACACTGGTGGATCCATGTGGTTTACGAAAAGAACAGACATGCAATGACTATAGTGGATCCATATGTCGTTTAAGAAAAGAACAAACATTCAATGACTCTAGTTGTGGTTAATGAAAAGAACACACATGGAATGACACTAGGGTATACATCTATGGTTAATGAAAAGAACACACATGCAATGACACCGGAGGATCCATATGTGGTTTACAAAAAGAACGCACATGCAATGACACTGGTGGATCCATATGTGGTTTGTGAAAAGAACACACATTCAATGACTTAGGTTTGGTTTATGAAATGAAGACACATTTAATGACTCTAGCTGTGGTTTATGAAAAGAACACACATGCAATGACACTAGTGGATCCATGTGGTTTATGAAAAGAACACACATGCAATGACTCTGGTGGATCCACGTGGTATATGAAAATAACAGACATGCAATGACTCTAGAGGATCCATATGTGGTTTGTGAAAAGAACACACATGTAGTGACTCTAGTGGATCCATGTGGTTTGTGAAAAGAACAAACATTCAATGACGCTGGTGGATCCATGTGGTTTATGAAAAGAACAGACATGCAATTACTCTGGTGGATCCATATGTGGTTTGTTAAAAGAACACACATGCAATGACTCTAGTTGTGGTTCATGAAAAGAACACACATGCAATGACTCTGGTGGATCCATATGTGGTTTATGAAAAGAACACACATGCAATGACTCTAGTGGATCCATATTCCGTTTAGGAAAAGAACACACATGCAATGAACTCTAGTGGATCCATATGTGGTTTGTGAAAACAACACACATGCAATGACTCTAGTGGATCCATGTGGTTTATCAAAAGAACACACATGCAATGAACTCTAGTGGATCCATATGTGGTTTGTGAAAAGAACACACATTTAATGACTCTAGTTGTGGTTTATGAAAAGAACACACATGCAATGACACTGGCGGATCCATGTGGTTTATCAAAAGAACACACATGCAATGACTCTTGTGGATCCATGTGGTTTATGAAAAGAACAGACATGTAATGACTCTAGTGGATCCATATGTGGTTTATGAAAAGAGCACACATGCAATTACTCTAGTTGTGGTTAATGAAAAGAACACACATGCAATGACACTAGGGGTCCATATGTGGTTAATGAAAAGAACACACATGCAATGACACTGGTTGATCCATATGTGGTTTGTGAAAATAACACATATTCAATTAACTCTAGTGGATCCATATGTGGTTTGTGAAAAGAACACAGATGCAATGACTCTAGTGGATCCATGTGGTTTATGAGAGAACACACATGCAATGAACTCTAGTGTATCCATGTGGTTTATGACAATAACACACATCCAATGACTCTAGTTGTGGTTTATTAAAATAACACACATGCAACGACACTGGTGGATCCATGTTGTTTATGAAAAGAACACACTTGCAATGGCTCTGGTGGATCCATGTTGTTTATGAAAAGAACATACATGCAATGACTCTAGTGGATCCATATGTGATTTATGAAAAGAACAGACGTGCAATGACTCTAATTATGGTTAATTAAAAGAATACACATGCAATGACACTAGGGGATCCATATGTGGTTAATGAAAAGAACACACATGCAATGACACAGGTGGATCCATATGTGGTTTGTGAAAAGAACACATATTCAATGACTCTAGTTGTGGTTCATGAAAAGAATGCACATGCAATTACACTGATGGATCCATATGTGGTTTGTGAAAATAACACATGTTCAATGACACTAGTGGATCCATATGTGGTTTGTGAAAATAACACACATTTAATGACTCTAGTTGTGGTTTGATAAACGAACACATATTTAATGACTTAGAGTTCTGGTTTATGAAAAGAACACACATTTAATGACTCTAGCTGTGGTTTATGAAAAGAACACACATGCAATGACACTAGTGGATCCATGTGGTTTATGAAAAGAACACACATGCAATGACTCTGGTGGATCCACGTGGTTTATGAAAATAACAGATATGCAATGACTCTAGTGGATCCATATGTGGTTTGTGAAAAGAACACACATGCAATGACTCTAGTGGATCCATGTGGTTTATGAAAAGAACAGACATGCAATGACTCTAGCCGTGGTTAATGAAAAGAAGACACATGCAATGACACTAGGGATCCATATGTGGTTTATGAAAAGAACACACATGCAATGACACTGGTGGATCCATATGGTTTATGAAAAGAACACACATTCAATGACTCTACTGGATCCATGTGGTTTATGAAAAGAACTGACATGCAATGACTCTGGTGGATCCATATGTGGTTTGTGATAAGAACACACATGCAATGACTCTAGTGCATCCATATGTGGTTTGTGAAAAGAACACACATGAGATGACTGATACGTTGCAAACGTATCTATAATTTTTTATGTTCCATGCTTGTTTAGTATCTACTTTCTTATGTTTTGTTCATACTTTGATATACTTTTATGCATTTTCTGGGACTGACCTATTAACAAGATGCCACAGTGTCAGTTGCCTGTTTTCTTCTGTTCTTGGTTCCAGAAAAGGCAGAAAATCAATATTCTCGGAATTGGACCAGACAAAAGCCAAAGTCGATATTTTACCGGAAGACACCTTGAGTCAGAAGGAGAGACGAAGGGGGGCCACAGGGCGGCCACACCACCCCTTGGCGCGGGCAGCCCTAGGCCGCGCCAGGGCATGGTGTGGGCCCCCTGGCCGGCCACCGACCTTGCCCCTTCGCCTATAAGAATCCACCGGGACGAAAACCCTAAATCGACAAGCCTCCAGCCACGAAAAGATACGTAGTGCCACCGCCACCGAAGGGTAGATTCGGGGGACAGATAGTCTCTGTTCGGGCACCTTGCTGGGACGAGGAAGTGCCCCCAGAGCCATCTCCATCGATCTCCACCACCATCTCCATCGTCGTTGCTGATTCCCATCATGATGAGGGAGTAGTTCTCTCTCAAGGCTAAGGGCTCTACCGATAGCTATATGCTCATCTCTCTCTCTATGCGTGATCATATTGTGATCATGAGCTTTGTAATCAAGTAGATCCACCTTGCTACTCAAGTTCTTTAATAGATCTCTGCTCTCCCCATGTGTGTGAAAGTTACAGCGTGCACACCATGGTGGCACTTAGGCTAGAGATTACAAATACTTGTTATGAGTTATATTTGGAGGTGGATGTCTCTATGAAATTGTCGTGTTTGTTGGAACCAGCTAGAGCTCAAGGTGATAGTGTGGGGTTATCTAGATGGGGAAAGTGAACTTTGAGGAGTGTTGTTATAGCCCTACCATGGATTAGAGTGACCAACCAGAGAGTAGTTCAGAGTAGTATCATAAAGAGAAGATATTTATATGAGAGTATTCACTAGCGAAAGTATGATCCCTAGGTCTTGTTTCTAAGAATCAAAACACCGTTTGCAACTAGATTTGTTACATGTTTGCTTGCTGCTATCTTTATTTCAATTTTCCTTTAATCTCTTCCACGCCATCAAGCTATTTTCTGGCACCATTGTCTTATATCCATACCACTTGTATTTCACTATCTCTTTGCTGAACTAGTGCACATATACACCTGAAAAGTGTACTGGGTGTGTTAGGGACACAAGAGACTTCTTGTATCTTGATTGCAGGGTTGCTTCAGAGGGTTACTTTGACCAATTCCGCCCTGAGTTCGATAAACCTTGGGTGATCCACTTAAGGGAAAACTTGCTCCTGTTCTGCAAACCTCTGCACTTGGAGACCCAACAACAGTCTACAAGAATAGAAGTGCGTAGACATCAAGCTATTTTCTGGCGCCATTGCCGAGGAGGTAAGGTAATAGGTACTCACATCATGTGGCTACTAAGATATCTTCTAGTACTGTAGCTAGTGTGAGTGCTCAAAGTTATTTCCTTTAGATTCTGCAATTATATATTTTTGTTTCTTGTTTTTATTTTCACTAGTTAGGCTTAATGGAAAACAACAACAAAATTAGAGAGCTTTATAGTATTTATCTTGAGTTAGGACATCAATTGTTTGAAGAGAAAATTAAAAAACCTAAGGAACTTTATTTCAATGCTAATAGCAATGTTATTAGTATGAATTCTTTGAATAGCATTATTGCTAATGCTATGGAAAAGTCTAATCTTGGGGAAGCTAGTTTTTATGAAAATGATCTCTTTAGTCCCCAAAGCATGCAGGAGAAAATTTACTTTGATGATACTATGCCTCCGATATATGATGATTACAATGATGAGTATGATATTTTCAGTCCACCTACTATTGAGGAGAAAATTGACTATGATTACAATATGCCCCCTATATTTGATGATTATGGTGATGAGAATAATAATGATAGCTATTTTGTTGAATTTGCTCCCACTAGAATTAATAAGAATGATTATGCTTATGTGGAGAGTAATAATTATTATATGCATGTGGCTCATGATAAGAATGTTTTATGTGATAGTTATATTGTTAATTTTATTCATGATGCTACTGAAAGTTATTATGAGAGAGGGAAACATGGTTTTATGCATCTCAATAATATTAAGTTTCCCCTCTTTATGTTGAAAGTCTTGAAGTTGCACTTGTTTTGCTTTACTATGCTCGTTGCTTTGTGCTTTCAAGACTTGTTTCTTTACAAGATTCTTATGCATAGGAAGTGGGTTAGACTTAAATGTGCTTTGAATTTATTCCTTGAGGCTCTCTTTTACTTCAATCCATATTTCTTATGTGAGCATCTTCTCAAACTATCATGCCTAACTTAAAGGCGTTAAAGAAAAGTACTTATTGGGAGATAACCCAAATGTTTTAGATGAGTCTTGGAAGTTATTACTCCTGTAATAACCGCTCCTTATCCTTTTTATTTGCTTTTTGTGCCAAGAGTAACCTCTAATGAGAGAGAAGTAATGCTTCGGAAAGTTGCTGTCCTGAAACAGATTTTTGTGCTTCGCTGTAAAAAATCGTGTAAAATATTTGTATGTCATTTTGAGGTGTGAAGTTTTGTGCTTCTACCCCAGGTTGTTATATAACTTTCGTTAGTTCAACACTTTTAGATTTGAGCAACATAAGGTCTTCAAAAAAATCGTTTTTCACATGATGGTCTATTTTGACAGATTTCTGACATTATTTGCATGTGACTCTTTATCGATTTCTTTTTGGGTTCTTTTTGGTGAATTGAGCATTTTGAGGGAATTTATACAGTAGCTTGTGTTTTTAATGAAAGTTTTTATGTTTTAAAACTAAACCCCAAAGGTTTATTATCTCTTGAGTACACTAATGTTGTTAATGAAGATTATGTGAAGTTTTGTATGAAGGAAAGATTTCAGGTGTAGGGAAAGAATGATGTAATGAGATGAAGAATGGACAAAACCTCAATCTTGGGGATTCCACCCCGTGTCACCCCAAGTAATATTCAAGAGGTACAAGCGTCAAAGCTTGGGAATGCCCAAGGCATCCCCTTCTTCATCAATAAAAATCTCACGTTTCTTCCAAACACTCCATTTTATTGTTTCATCCACAGTTGTGTTGTTCTTGGAGCGTCTTCGTTTTTGATTTTAGTTTCCGTTTGCTTGGTTTGCTTAGTTTGCTTGAATAAATTGGTTGGACCCGCCCCCCTTCCATACATTAGTTTTCAAATAGGTTGGTTTGGATTCGAAAAGAGTAGGAAAAGTTCATGCTTAAGTGGTAAAAGGAGCTTGTTTTTGACTGTGGCCTATGCTTTGTCATGTCATGCTTGATACTTTTTTGGCTTTATGCTTAGTGATTTATTGTTGTAGCATGACATGTTATAAACAATTGAGATTGCTTAATGTGCCTTGAAAGAATCATGCGTTGTTTTAGCATATTGAAGCATAGTATTGTGGTATTCTCCTTTAATGCTTTATTTGGGTTGACTTGGTGCATGCTCACACCATGTTATGAGTATCCCAAGTCACCATAGCCTTTATGATCCTTTAGTTTTTGATTTGTAATATCACTTTATGCTTTAATTAATGATGTTTTGTCGTTTTGCAAGATTATGGCCATTATTGCTCTCTTAGTTGGTCGCTCCCGGTCTTTTGCTAGCCTCCATAACCAAGTATGAGTTCCACTCATGCATCCAACTCCAAATAAAACCAAGTTACTCCAAAGATTCCACCATACCTACCTATTAGCATTTGTTATTCCAAGTATATTCATGTTTTTGTCTACCTTCCGAATTAAACTTGTTATGTGCAAATTAGTGATTAAAGCTCTCACGAACTTGATGGCACACTTTACTTTTCTTGCCCCTAATAAACTTGAACCATTGTGTCATCTATGTTGTATATGCTTGCACTTATACGTTGGGAATTAGCAGAACCATGTTGTCATGGGGAACGCTTTCAACATTGCACTTGTACTTTGTACCTAGTTGATATCATGCTCTTTTGTCTATGGATGTCGTCGGTGTGAAATGAAAGGGGAGCTTGTAAGTCCATGGAGTTATGTATGTGTGTTAGAGAAACGCCTGGGCCGCTGGTCTAATCCATGCCTAATCATGCTGGAAACCTGCAGTGTAACCATAATGAGCTGTCTATGAAGCATTCTTCTTATCAAAAAAGAGTCAGATATTGAGAAAAAAAAGAGATTTGAGAAAAGAGGAAAGAGAGAAAAAACCACCATTTTCCCATGGTAAATAATAAGATTGATGAGATGCTCATTGTCTGCTTGCCTTGTCATTTTGATATGGGGATTCTTCCGTATCATCGGGCAAGGGGTACCCCATTAGCGGTTCTCTATGATACAAATGTACTTACTATGACGAGAACTTACCGGTAACTAAACTTGAGTAGCATGAGGAGCGGCCCTCGTATTCAAGGGACATGAGATTTCCAGCTTATATTTTGTCAAGCATATACTCTATAGTATGTTCACTTTAACCTTAATCACTTCAAGATGCTTATGATAGGGGTAATGAGAGCTGAAAGCTAATAAGTACCATAATTTTTGGAAGCTCTTTATGAGACTTGAATCCCTGCTTCCTTCTATGAAGGCCTTTCTTTTACTTTTATGTTGAGTCTCCATCTTCTATCTTTATGCACCTATTGAGAGAGCATAGTGGCCATTCTTAGTTTAATGTGCATTGTCCTAAGACTTGTTGATTGATGCATAACTTTGATATTGCTTGTTCTTAAACTATTTGTATCTAGTCACCCTTATGAACTTTGAAGGTGTCCTATGCATTTATGTTTGCTACTCTATGAGGGACAAGCTGAATACCAATCTCATTATGCTTTCTTTATGTGAAACAAACAAACGTCTTGCAAAGGATTATTATTCATGAATCTTTTGTTTGTTCCTTTTAATTTTACAACATAGTTGCTATGTCTTATTGTTAGAACTATATCTTTCATGCTATTTTAAAGTACTATGATCCCAGCTATCCATGTTTTACAAATAATTTGATCAAGTCTATGATGGTGCATGTCACCTCAAAAATTATTCTTTCTTTTTATCACTTACCTACTCGAGGACGAGAAGGAGTTAAGCTTGGGGATGTTGATACGTTGCAAACGTATCTATAATTTTTGATGTTCCATGCTTGTTTAGTATCTACTTTCTTATGTTTTGTTCATACTTTGAGATACTTTTATGCATTTTCTGGGACTAACCTATTAACAATATGCCACAGTGCCAGTTGCCTGTTTTATTCTGTTTTTGGTTCCAGAAAAGGAAGAAAATCAATATTCTCATAATTGGACCGGACAAAAGCCGAAGTCGATATTTTACCGGAAGACGCATGGAGTCCGAAGGAGAGACAAAGGGGGGCCACAGGGCGGCCACACCACCCCTTGGTGCGGGCAACCCTAGGTCGCGCCAGGGCATGGTGTGGTCCCCCAGGCCGGCCACCGACCTTGCCCCTTTGCCTATAAGAAGCCCCCGGGACGAAAACTCTAAATCGACAAGCCTCCAGCCACGAAAAGTTCCACAGCACCGCCGCCACCGAAGGGGAGATTCGGGGGATAGAAAGTCTCTGTTTCGGCACCCTATCGGGACGGGGAAGTGCCCCTGGAGCCATCTCCATCGATATCCACCACCATCTACATCGCCGTTGCTGATTCCCATGATGATGAGGGAGTAGTTCGCTCTCGAGTCTAAGGGCTCTACCGGTAGCTATGTGTTCATCTCTCTCTCTCTATGCGTGATCATATTGTGATCATGAGCTTTGTAATCAAGTATGATCCCTAGGCCATGTTTCTAAGCATCGAAACACCGTTTGCAACTAGGTATGTTACATGTTTGCTTGCTGCTATCTTTATTTCGGTTTTCCTTTAATCTCTTCCACGCCATCAAGCTATTTTCTGGCACCGTTGTCTTATATCCATACCACTTTTATTTCACTATCTCTTCGCCGAACTAGTGCACCTATACACCTGAAAAGTGTATTGGGCATGTTGGGGACACAAGAGACTTCTTGTATCTTGATTGCAGGGTTGCTTGAGACGGATACCTTTGACCACTTCCTCCCTGAGTTCGATAAACCTTGGGTGATCCACTTAAGGGAAAACTTGCTGATGTTCTACAAACCTCTGCATTTGGAGGCCCAACACCTGTCTACAAGAATAGAAGTGCATAGACATCAATGACTATAGTGGATCTATGTGGTTTATGAAAAGAACAGACATGTAATGAACTCTAGTGGATCCATATGTGGTTTATGAGAATAACACACATGAAATGACTCTAGTTACGGTTCATGAAAAGAACACACATGCAACGATACTAGTGGATCCATGTGGTTCATGAAAATAACACACATGCAATGACTTTGGTGGATCCATATGTGGTTTATGAAAACAACGCACATGCAATAATACTGGTGGATCCATATGTGGTTTGTGAAAAGAACAGACATTCAATGACACCGGTGGATCCATATGTGGTTTGTGAAAAGAACACACATTTAATGACTCTAGTTGTGGTTTATGAAAAGAACACACATTTAATGACTCTAGGTGTGGTTTATGAAAATAACACACATGCAATGACACTGGTGGATCCATGTGGTTTATGAAAAGAACACACATGCAATGACTCTGGTGGATCCATGTGGTTTATGAAAATAATAGACATGCAATGACTCTAGTGGATCCATATGTGGTTTACGAAAAGAACACACATGCAATGACTCTAGTGGATGCATATGTGGTTTAGGAAAAGAAAACACATGCAATGAACTCTAGTGGATCCATATGTGGTTTGTGAAAAGAACACACATGCAATGACTCTAGTGGATCCATGCGGTTTATGAAGAGAACACACATGCAATGGCTCTAGTGGATCTATTTGGTTTATGAGAGGAACACACGTGCAATGACACTAGTGGATCCATGTGGTTTATGAAAAGAACACACATGCAATGACTCTAGTGGATCCATGTGGTTTATCAAAAGAACACACATGCAATAAACTCTAGTGGATCCATATGTGGTTTGTGAAAAGAACACACATTTAATGACTCTAGTTGTGGTTTATGAAAAGAACACACATGCAATGACATTAGGGGATCCATATGTGGTTAATCAAAAGAACACACATGCAACGACACTACTGGATCCATATGTGGTTTGTGAAAGGAACACACATTGAATGACACTGGTGGATCCATGTGGTTTATTAAAAGAACAAACATGCAATGACTCTAGTGGATCCATATGAGGTTTGTGAAAACAACACACATGCAATGACTCTAGTTGTGGTTCATGAAAAGAACACACGTGCAATGATACTGGTGGATCCATGTGGTTCATGAAAAGAACACACATGCAATGACTCTAGTGGATCCATATGTGGTTTATGAAAAGAACAAACATGCAATGACTCTAGTGGATCCATATGTAGTTTGTGAAAAGAACACAGATGCAATGACTCTAGTTGTGGTTTAAGATAAGAACACACATGCAATGACACTGGTGGATCCATGTGGTTTATGAAAAGAACACACATGCAATGACTGGTGGATCCATGTGGTTTATGAAAAGAACGGACATGCAATGACTCTAGCCGTGGTTTATGAAAAGAACACACATGCAATGACTATAGTGTTGGTTTAGGATAAGAACACACATGCAAAGACTCTAGTCGATACTTGTGGTTTATGAAAAGAACAGACATGCAATGACTCTAGCTGTGGTTAATGAGAAGAACACATTTCAATGACTCTAGTGCTGGTTTAGGATAAGAACACACATGCAATGACTCTAGTGCATCCATATATGGTTTGTGAAAATAACACACATTTCATGACTCTAGTTATGGTTTTTGAAAAGAACACACATTTAATGACTCTAGCTATGGTTTATGAAAAGAACACACATGCAATGACACTGGTGGATCCATATGGTTTATGAAAAGAACACACATTCAATGACTCTAGTGGATCCATGTGGTTTATGAAAAGAACAGACATGTAATGACTCTGGTGGATCCATATGTGGTTTGTGATAAGAACACACATGCAATGACTCTAGTAGATCAATGTGTGCTTTGTGAAAATAATACACATGCGATGACTATAGTGGATCCATGTGGTTTATGAAAAGAATAGACATGCAATGAACTCTAGTGGATCCATATGTGGTTTATGAGAATAACACACATGCAATGACTCTAGTTGTGGTTCATGAAAAGAACATGCTTGCAATGACACTGGTGGATCCATGTGGTTCATGAAATGCAATGACTTTGGTGGATCCATATGTGGTTTATGACAAGAACACACATGCAATAACACTGGTGGATCCATATGTGGTTTGCGAAAAGAATAGACATTCAATGACGATGGTGGATCCATATGTGGTTTGCGAAAAGAACACACATTTAATGACTCTAGTTGTGGTTTATGAAAAGAACACACATGTAATGACAGTGGTGGATCCATGTGGTTTATGAAAAGAACACACATGCAATGAATCTGGTGGATCCATGTGATTTATGAAAAGAATAGTAATGCAATGACTCTAGTGGATCCAAATGTGGTTTGTGCAAACAACACACATGCAATGACTCTAGTGGATCCATGAGGTTTTTGAGAATAACAGACATGCAATGACTCTAATTGTGGGTAATGAAAAGAACACACATGCAATGACACCAGGGGATCCATATGTGGTTTATGAAAAGAACACACATGCAATGACACTGGTGGATCCATATGTGGTTTGTGGAAAGAACAAACATTCAATAACACTGGTGGATCCGTGGGTTTATGAAAAGAACAGACATGCAATGACTGTGGTAGATCCATATGTGGTTTGTGGAGAGAACACACATGCAATAACTCTAGTTGTGGTTCATGAAAAGAACACACATGCAATGACTCTGGTGGATCCATATGTGGTTTATGAAAAGAACACACATGCAATGAACTCTAGTGGATCCATATGTGGTTTGTAAAAAGAACACACATGCAATGAACTCTAGTGGATCCATATGTGGTTTGTGAAAAGAACACACATGCAATGACTCTAGTGGATCCATGTCGTTTATGAAAAGAACACACATGCAATGACTCTACTTGATCCATGTGGTTTATGAGAAGAACACACATGCAATGACACTGGTGGATCCATGTGGTTTATGAAAAGAACACACATGCAATGACTGTGGTGGATCCATGTGGTTTATGAAAAGGAACAACCTGCAATGACTCTAGTGGATCCATATTTGGTTTATGAAAAGAACAGACATGCAATGACTCTTGTTGTGGTTAATGAAAAGAACACACATGCAATGACACTATGGGATCCATATGTGGTTAATGAAAAGAACACACATGCAATGACACTGGTGGATCCATATGTGGTTTGTGAAAAGAACACACATTCAATGACACTGGTGGATCCATGTGGTTTATGAAAAGAACAGACATGCAATGACTCTGGTGGATCCATACGAGGTTTGTGAAAAGAACACACATGCAATGACTCTAGTTGTGGTTCATGAAAACAACACACATGCAATGACACTAGTGGATCCATGTAGTTCCTGTAAAGAACATACATGCAATGACTCTGGTGGATCCATATGTGGTTTATGAAAAGAACAGACATACAATGACTCTAGTGGATCCATATGTGGTTTGTGAAAAGAACACACAGGCAATGACTCTAGTTGTGGTTTAGGATAAGAACACACATGCAATGACACTGGTGGATCCATGTGGTTTGTGAAAAGAACCCACATGCAATGACTCTGGTGGATCCATGTGGTTTATGAAAAGAACAGACATGCAATGACTCTAGTCGTGGTTTATGAAAAGAACACACATGCAATGACTCTAGTGATGGTTTAGGATAAGAACGCACATGCAATGACTCTAGTGGATCTTTGTGGTTTATGAAAAGAACATCCATGCAATGACTCTAGCTGTGGTTAATGAAAAGAACACACGTGCAATGACTCTAGTGATGGTTTAGGATAAGAACACACATGTAATGACTCTAGTGGATCCATATGTGGTTTGTGAAAAGAACACACATGCAATGACTCTAGTGGATCCATGTGGTTTATGAAAAACAGACATGCAATGACTCTAGCTTTGGTTATTGAAAAGAACAGACATGCAATGACTCTAGTGGATCCGTGTGGTTTATGAGAAGAACACACATCCAATGAACTCTAGTGGATCCCTGTGGTTTATGACAATAACGCACATCCAATGAACTATAGTGGATCCATGTGGTTTATGAGAATAACACACATCCAATGAACTCTAGTGGATCCATGTGGTTTATGACAATAACACACATCCAATGAACTCTAGTGGATCCATGTGGTTTATGACAATAACACACATCCAAGGAACTATAGTGGATCCATGTGGTTTATGAGAATAACACACATGCAATGAACTCTAGTGGATCCATGTGATTTATGAGAATAACACAGATGGAATGAACTCTAGTAGATCCATATGGATTATGAGAATTACACACATGCAATGAACTCTAGTGGATCCATGTGGTTTATGAGAATAACACACATCTAATGAATTCTAGTGGATCCATCTTGGCATAATTTGATGTATGCCATGATGTATTTCATTGTACAAGACACTCACTTTCCATTTTCATACTACTCAGTTTTGCCCTTGGTTTTTTTATACTACTTAGTTTTGCCCTCTATGTCTCCTTTGTAGAAGCCCAAATATGTGCTCACTTTGTCTGTTATGCCCTGATTGGTTGTCACAGTTGTCACACGGATCGTGCGCACCAACCGTTGATCCTGTGTGATCCAACGAGGATTGTTGCACATGTCGTGCCCTTCACAGTACAGCGTGAGATAGCACGAACGTCTCCCTCAGCGAGACTTCTACAAGAAGGAACACGAAGCTGTCCATGGAAAAAAGTTGTCGAGTGGTCATGTCATGTTTAATGAATTCTGAAAAGCCCACTATTTCTACTACTACGCCACAACGCATGCGTCATCGAGTGCATGGTCATTGACGGGCAGCCGTAATTTATTGCAACTTGATTTTAATAAGACATATCCCATTTTTACGCAGCGGCTCTCAATCTCACTTCCAACTGGGCCCCATCGTAAGAAACTTCCACGTGTTTGCCGGAGGCCGAAGAGCTGAGAAATGGGTCTCGAGGAGGGGGGATCGAGGATACCTAACGTCTCCGCCTTCATCGAGTCCCTCGCAGTCCTCCGCACATCCCTCTACCCGATCTAGCACAACCCCACAAATCTCGTCGTACAGCCACCTACCTTCTCCTCTACATTTCCCCTTTTAATTATCGCCAATTTTATGGTCGTGTCAAACTTCATACATAGAATATCTGTATGTTCCCTTTGCATGCGGCTGAATATAGAACTGCCATGCATGGCCCGAGAAAAAACGTAATGTATCGTTCGCGTGTCGTGGTGGACGGTGTAGTAGCCTACGCGGTGTGTTGCACGGTGGTGCAACGAAACGGCTTTGCTTCCATTCACCTTAACTATAGAGCCCCTCTTTGGATACCCACTCTCACTCTCGCTCACTCTCCTCATGCAACCCTCTCCACTGTCCCATCAGCTTCTGCAAACTCCAGAGAAAACCCCATCCATGCCGGTGATGGTGGAGGAGGATGCGGTGGCCATCGTCGCCTCCAAGGTCATCGGCGAGAAGGCCCCCATCTCCGTCCCGGTTCCCCTCGATGCGTTGAAAGCAGCCGTCGTCCCCGTCCAGGCCCTCTACGAGGCATCGATGGCAGTCGCTGTTCCCATCCAAGCCCCCGTCCCCACCACCGACATAGCCGCTGGTGAGGAGGCCCCCGCCGGTCACAAGCAGATCCAGCTCTTCTCGGACCCCTACGATCCAGAGGAGTACATCGCTCTCGTGAACCCCTACAACACCGGCATCGATGACCTATGGTCGGAGGTAACTAGGGTTTGCTCCCCTTCCTTGGTTCTTCTCCCGTTCCCATCGTTGGATGCTAGATCTTAGTTTATTAGGGTTTGCTTGTTCGCATTTCGATTGCTCGATCTTCTTACATCATCTAATCCTCTCTTTTTTCTTGCAATAGGTTTATGGCAGCGACGTCTGATGACCCACAAGTATAGAGGGTGTATCGCAGTATTTTCGATAAGTAAGAGTGTCGAACCCAACGAGGAGCAGAAGGTGTTGACGAGTGGCTTGGAGCAGGAATTGTCTATAAATACTTAGCCAATGGATTTTTAGGGGTTTTGATAATGCAGATAAATAAAGTACGAGTACATAATATACAATAATAATAGATGCAGCAAGTGGCCCAATCCTTTCTTTAGCAAAGGACAAGCCGGTTGTGGGGCTCCCAGATTAATCCTCCAAGAATCCATGTTATGCATACACCACGATCCCATGATCAGTTAGTCATGGCACATAACAGACATGTATAAAATTAAACATCCATTTTACATAAACGGATACATGTCATACCTTATTTGCCATTATGGCTACATCAACCATCATCAGCGGAACTTCATCATGCATAGAGCCCGAGCCAGGCCTTAACCTACAGGCAACTGACTGGGAGAACGTCCTAGCTCGCATAGACATCAACTTCACCTTCTTCTCGATATCTGACCAAGTTAATAGCCAGGGACAATGCTAGTGAGTACTTTGGATGTACTCGCAAACCACCTTCAGAAAATAGTAATAACAAGAGGATATGCAATATGGCTGTGGTAGTAGGAGGCCTCCAAGAGAGGTTCTTTTCTCAAATAGTTTCTCTTGTAGATATAGCATCTACATAACTTTGTTGAAAACTGTTGTAAAACATTTGAAAAAATTGGAAACCACTAGGATTGGGTCACCCATTTGTTCCTCCTTCTGGTCATCCCATGACCAAAATCCTTTCCTTCCTTTCCAACCATCCCATGGTCAAAACATGTATCCTTTCCGACCATCCCATGGTCAAAACATTACCAAAGCCATTGCTTTTCCGAAATCCTTTTTGAAATCAAAACCAGCACCACTCTACAGTAGTTTGTCCAACCCGTCCATAACCGCAGACACAGCTATTCGAATAGATTTACACTCTATAGAGGTTGTACACTTTACCCACACCATCCGGGTACCCTACCCTGATCTACACCGATCGTGGGTCGAGTAACCGATCAAGACTCTCCGGATGACCAGTCCAATATAAGTGTCTACCCTATGAGTGGTGTTCCCCGTAACACTGGGACACCCTATATAGTTCCCAAGCCAAACGGAGTGCTTTTTCCACTTCCCAAGTGTGCGCTTTCAATGAGGGGCTCATAGTAACGCGTGGAGGCATGTAGACCCTTCGTTCCTTTTTCCACTTCGCCGTCATCGAGTATACATGCAAACAAGCAAGGCCACAATCAAAACAAGGCATACAAGTGGACATACATACAGCAAGGAAGTGAACAACACAAGTTTACGATTCGATAGCTTTTGATAAGATTGTATTTGGAAGATTGAAATTGGCATAGAAGCATTTGAAGGAAATCCTATAGAACTTATAGTCTAGAAAAATATTTAGGAGAGGGCCTTTAGACCAAGGCCATACTCCATATGATACCATTGTATAGAAATGATACTAAAATATAGGTAGTGATAATATGAAGTCAACAGAAGTGATTTCACTAATTTACCCTTTTTCTTTGATTTAATAAGAATTTTCTAGTGATAAAGGCTCTAGTTTTGGAAAATAATCCACCAGAGATGTTAGTATGTCCAAAAATTATTTCCTTGGATGGTTAGGTAGGGCTTAATGTACTGATTCACTGACAGTTGGAATCATGTCAAAGTATTTAACAGAATACCCTCAGTAAATGCCCAAACTCGGTTATGCATGCAATTTGTCTTTTTAATCAGATTAAAAATATAGGTCCAATAAGTATGAGGTTAAGGTAATTGGATAGGTATTAAAAATACCTTCCAGTAGGATTTGGAATCACTATTTTTGGAGTTGCCAAACTTCTGGAATGATTTATCTAGTTAAAATATCACATGCAGAGGGATTTAATTCATTAAAATTCATTAGAAGATCAATAAATATTGAACTCCTAGGTTTAGATAGGTATTGATGTACCAAATCACTGGGAGTTAGAAACAACCTAATATATATTGTAGGTTTACATAAGGAATTTTCTAAAGGCCTAACTTCATGTATTTTGTTATTTTTGCTACATATGAACCAAGGTTCCATTTGACCTAGGATCAAGGTTAGATTGTAGGTATGATCATTGGGCATCACATGGAATTGGATTTTCCCATTTCAATCTGGAGAACACGGCGAGGAATTTTTTTACTAAAGTGGATACATTATAGTAAATATATTCTCTAAATTTAATGGGATTTATTTCTGGATAGAGATTGGCTCTGAATGTTGGACACAACATGTGGTTACATGTCTATAATTTTGGATGGGCATAACATGGCATTTTTCATTTTCAAATCTAATTAAACCTACAGACAACTTTCGAATCCAGATTTAAATTAGAAACAACAAAAAAATTAAAGGCCAGCTCGGGCCGGATCCACGCCAGTCTGGGCCACCCTGTGCTGGGCCGGCCCAGCCGGGCGTTTCAGCGGGGCGGGAGCTGCCTGTTTCAAACCCTCTAGGCAGGGCCCGGCTGTAAGCGATTCTGAGTGCTGAAGGGGTAAGGAGCGTTGTGGACCGTCCTATTAAAAGAGGAGGAACGGCTCTCGGCCGTCTTCCTCGCTGCCTAGCTAGCAACAGAGCAGGAACCCTAGATAGGGAGTTTGGGGGAGCGGGGGCTCACCAGGGGACTCCGTGGGCGACGGCGAGGTGATGAGGTGATGGAGGACTACATGGCACGCTCAACGAGGGGTGACAGCTGTGGATTTGGTGAAGGGGGAGCCTCACGTGACAGCGCCCGTTGGGGTGGTCTCGGAGCTCGGCAGCGGCGCCAGAATAGGTTGCCCTGAGCAGAGAAATGGGTAGGATCAGATGAAGCAGATTGAGGAGAGGCCGAGAGGATGACATGCAGGAGCAGAGGGGCAGTGACAAGGGCACATGGGCGAGATCTTGGGTCATGGACGAGGGGTCGTCTATCCTTTCTCCTAGCCATGGAAGGTTTGGGGAGGAGCTCTGCGGCTCAGTGGAGGTAGGTGGGGTGGTGGGGTGTGTAATGGCAGGACAGAGAGGGGCTGCATCGGCCTTGGTTCATTTATTTGGAAGGATGGAGGTCTATGGTGGACATGGTGTAGGAGGCGTTTGGGGAGAGGGTGTTGGCCAGGCATTGGTCATCTAGGGCGGTGGAGGAAGTGGGGTGCGGCGTTGAGTCGACCACTGAGTGGAGAGGAGGGTGGTGGTTGTTGCTGCCCTATTACTTTACAAGATTTGCAATAAATGGCTTATCTCTCTTTTTCCAAGGGACATAGGGCAGGGGGAATAGGGGATGCTACAGTACCATTTCGACTAGGTCATGGGAGGGTGATGAACTGAGTGATGGTGATGAGGGGTGAGGGTTTCCTTTGGTTTTTGGTTCAACTTTTATCAAGTACCCCATTTTGCCAAAATGATATACCATGAACAAGTTCTCAAAAGTTGATCTTGGAGAGATGGGACAATGATGCTTGTAGTTGGGTGAGGTCAGGATGCGCCTCTAGAAATTTATTGAGATTTTTCATATGATATTTGGTGCACTTTTGATCAATTATTCAAAAAATGCAGAAGTGGTTTATAGAAGCTCATTGGATTTTTTTTATATGGAACAACGTTGGTTTTTTATATGAGATGGTTCTAGATACCATATCACACATTGGGGAATTTTCCTGGAATTTATGGAGGAATAAAAGTATTTTTAAGCGATTATTTCTTGTTTCTGCCATTTAAAAAAATGGGCAAAACGAATTATTGAAACTCTTCAAACATATTTATTTTTGGAGTGGGAGTGTAGGGTATAACATATAGTCCTAAAATGTGCTTAAAGTTGGGAAAGTGCTTTGGCAAAAACCAAACTGTCCTTTATGGAAGGAGTTTTGGAGGTTTTGCCCATTAAATGAATTAAATAGTTTTTGAGACATAATAATTATGGATAATATTTTATAAATATTTATAATCAAGTTATATGATGTACACAAGGTATATATAGCATTTGCAACCTTGGGTGTTGAGAATCCAATTTGACTTGGGTGAGGAACAAGAATTAAAGGATCTAGGGTGATGTTATTTTCATACCATCAAAAAATGGTTGTATCTTGGAGGTCAAGGCTCCCCTTGGTCCAAGGGATATATGGATAGATAGACCAAGTTATGTAGATCACCATGGTACAGAATTTTGGGCTTGATCATGCTTGAGCTCTCTAAGGATTGATTCCAAACTCTGAATAAAATAAGGGTGCCAAAGAAGATTATCAAGTAGCCTTCAAAACCTTGTGGGTTTTTGAAGCACAAGGATCCATTTGGAAAATGTGGAGTAGGTATTTCTAGACCTTTATAGTAGAACACAATCATGTAAATATTTGGTCCAAAGAAGGTAGGATGAAGGTGTGATCTTCTGCTGAAGTAGGCAGGTTGATAAGATTTGCAGGATTTGTTAATTTCTTGCATGTGAAACCATCAAGAACAAGTTGGTTAGAGGATGGTCTAACCAAGGGAAAGAGTGGGACTTGCTAGTCCTTATGATGGTATACAAGATGGTTCAAGTGCATTACCAAAAAGGCACAAGGGTTGTGAAAGAGAGGCACGCCAAGAAGTGATGTTGAAATAGTTTCCAGACTTCGTTAAAATTTAGCAGATTTAGGGTTTTTCACTAGAATATGAGTGGGGATGTTTTTGATGGGTTGCAAGGTATCAAAGCATCATAAAGTGGATGATGTTGAAGTATATATTGAGTAGAATAGATCCATGCTTGATATTGGTCTTCATTGACTTGGAAACTTCTAGAATGGATCACTTTAGAATTGGTCTGGTTATGGGTTTTAGATGATCACCTAGTGGCTATAGATCAGATCCAGCTTGGTTAACTTGTTTAGAGTTGACACTCTTGGATTATACAGAGGCTAGATGATGAGCTCCTAGTGTAGCTCATACTAATTCCTAAGCAAAAAGCCAGACCACAGATCAAGGCAAATCATCTTAACTAGCAACTCAAGCTATTACTAGAGTTACCATCAAGCCTAGCTTGAGGTAAGGATGGGTATTTTGAAATGTTGGAGTTTGAATGAGGTGAGAGACCTTGGTATCTCTACCAAGAGTATAATTCAAAAGCTTTATGAAAAGTTTTTAGAAAAACCTAGAGGTAAGAGTAGTTGAAAGTCCTATCTGGAAAACATAAGGAGGTTCTACTATGTAGCTCTCCATATTTTGGTCAATAGAAGCTACAAAAATAGTTTTGGTTTGCAAAGGCATCTTGGCTCAGGTTTTGAAATGCCAGAACATTTGAGAAGATGTAAACTCAGCCAGGATAGATTTGTTAAATAGCTTTTGTCAACTGATGTTGAGGTAAGGAGTATATCATAAGCTATACAATCAGAAGCATGAGCACAGACAACAACAAGCAAGCACTGCACAATAAAATAATAAAAGTTTTTCCCCCTGATTTTTGCATTCTGGACAATTAATTAGGGTTGCTGAAATTGGGATGTTACAGACCTTTCCCCCTTAAAAGAATCTCGTCCCGAGATTCCGGAGAGTAAGGTTAGGGGATTTTGTGTTGGAGTTAGTGCTATGTGTTTCTCGCATACTAAGTTGTCGGCTTTGTCTTTGAAGAGGGTCACTATGACGGTGAGGTTGAACTTCAATTGTCTTGGATGCACGAGTGTTGAGTAGGCTTCAATCGGGATTGTGAGGGGTGATCTTCCTTCTATAAGGATTTACAGCATTTCTCTTAAGGGATTATCGTATCCTAGTTCATGATTTTGGGTTTAACTCCTGAGGTTGCTTCTGGCGGAGGGTTACACTATTGTGGTGGGAAAGATGCAGTCTTTCCCCCTTAGGGTTAAACTAGGTAGCTCAAGGATGTGTCGGTCCTTCCTTCTTGGAGTCATCAGATGATGTTAGGTGGATATCGTAATTCCTCTGCCCGGAGTTGAAACCTTCCGGTGACATCCGCTAACTAGGTGTTATCAGGCTTATAAACTACTTTTATTCATACTTGGCCTATCGGAGGAGTAGAATTAATGGATCATCCGAACTGTTTAGAATTAATGGGGTTAGCAAATCTGTGGTCCTTTAGGCTGGTCTTCAGCTAAAGTAGCAGAGGGGCTTCCTAAATCTTCAGTTAGCTTCTCATCTAAAGTTTGCGAGTTGATTCTTGGCGAGAAGACGTCGGTTCTGGGAACCTTTCTGAAGTATCTCCTGGTAGACATTCTTCTGGAATTTAGTGGCAAGACATAGTCTTTCCACCTTAGAGCTTTACTAAGGATCTTCGAGAAGGGTGTGGATCCTCTATATGGGAGTACTAGCGCGATGCTAGAGGAAGGCTGTATTTTCCCTGGGTCTTGAGTTGAGGTCTTCGAGTGACGCCTTGTTTCGCAAACCTTGGCGGGGGTGGTTTCCTAACGAAGCCTTAAGGAGTTAGCTCAGGGTAAGTTAGCGATTTACGACTTATCTTTATAGCCTTCAGTCGAGGTAGGGAAGCTAACTTCGGAGAAACGTCTTCACTAGAATTCCTTGCGTTGTTTTTGCTCGATGGTGGAGGGGACTCGTTGTCTTCAGGCAGTCCTGTCTTTAGGATTTTGGAGTATTCTGGCTTTTTGGTGAGAAACTTCTCGTCGTTTGGGCAGGTTCAACTAGAATAGTTAGTCTCTTGAGGGGGTCGGAAGCTCTAATATACCAAAGGTTGTTGGAGTTGGCTCTTTACTTCCTATCTGGGTTAGCAAATTTTGTGGTTCCTCAAGAATAGTGGGGAGGGTCCTTCGGGGATAGACTTTCGGCTTCAATCGGACTCTTTCTCTAGTCGACAGGGGATTGACGGCATCCAGTGTTGGTGACGAGTCTTTTGATGAGGTAGGCCATCCTGCTGAGGAGAAGTCTTCAAGGTTTTTCTAACTTGACGAAGTCGAACTCCAGGTTCTTGCGATGCTTTTCTTCTCATAACTCTCGAGGTTCGGATGGATCTCGTTAGCTACGACTAACAAGGGGTGCCCGGGGTTCTTATGTGGTTGGTTGGTCCTCAAAGCACATTTTTACTAGGGTCAAACAAGCCAGGCATCCATACAAGGCGAACAGAGCGAGGGGATCGCAATGTCCTTGGAAAACAACACACATCAAGTAACACATCATGCACTTGGGCAAGCAAACACGACCAACTATAGGGACCAAGGAGTTAACTACTCGCGATATAGGGGAATCCTATCTTGGGACCATTAATCCTAGATTTCACATTGCTGCAGTCTGGGTCACTATCCTGCAGATGAAGCCTTCGTCGTATCTTGGACGCTTCTTGTAGTGCAACACTTGATTTCTTCTGATTATGAGGATTCTGCTCGTAGGGTGATCTTGTAGTCTCCTTGTGTTTGCCGGTAGTTGCTCTCTTCATCTCGTTCTCATCGTCTTCACCCAAGGTCCTATTTGTTTAAAACCCGTATGTTTGAAATTTCGATGAGAGGTAGAGGAAGTCATTTTCAAAATCGTTTAAGCTTGATGAGATAAGAAGTAGAATCTTTCGAAATGTTTTGAGGAATTAGTTTTTGAAGGTCATGGTTTCCAAAATACTTTTCCTGTCTAACGACCATGCTAACTAAGGTTCTCCTACAGTCAGGATGGCTCTGATACCAAGTCTGTGGGGCTCCCAGATTAATCCTCCGAGAATCCATGTTATGCATACACCATGATCCCATGATCAGTTAGTCATGGCACATAACCGACAAGTATCATAGTAAACATCCATTTTACATAAACGGATACATGTCATACCTTATTTGCCATTATGGCTACATCAATCATCATCAGCGGAACTTCACCATATGTAGAGCCCGAGATAGGCCTTAACCTATAGGCAACTGACTGGGAGAATGTCCTAGCTCGCATAGACATCAACTTCACCTTGTTGTCGATATCTGACCAAGTTAATAGCCAGGGACAATGCCAGTGAGTACTTTGGATGTACTCGCAAACCACCTTAAGATAATAGTAATAACAAGAGGATATGCAATATGGTTGTGGTAGTAGGAGGGCTCCAAGAGAGGTTCTTTTCTCAAATAGTTTCTCTTGTAGATATAGCATCTACATAACTTTGTTGCAAACTTTTGTAAAACATTTGAAAACTTTGGAAACCACTACGATTGGGTCACCCATTTGTTCCTCCTTCCGGTCATCCCATGACCAAACTCCTTTCCTTTCTTTCCGACCATCCCATGGTCAAAACATTACCAAAGCCATTGCTTTTCCGAAATCCTTTTTTAAATCAAAACCAGCACCGCTCTACAGTAGTTTCTCCAACCCGTCCATAACCACGGACACGGCTATTCGAATAGATTTACACTCTGCATAGGTTGTACACTTTACCCACACCATCCGGGTACCCTACCCTGATCTACATCGATCGTGGGTCGAGTAACTGATCAAGACTCTCTGGATGGCCACTCCAATATAAGTGCTTACCCTATGAGTGTTGTTCCCCTCAACACCGGGATGCCCTATATAGTTCCCAAGCCAACCAGAGCGCTTTTTCCACTTCCCAAGTGTGCGCTTTTAGTGAGGGGCTCATAGTAACGTGTGGAGGCCCGTAGACCCTTCGTTCCTTCTCCCAGTCGATGTTTTACATGGACCCTGCCGAGAAGGCCCACCCTCCAGGGATTGTTATATCCCCTGTAGTAGTTGCAAGGTAGCTTATACCAGAATAGACAAACATCAAATCCAGCCATGTCCCATTCCAGAGTAATGTGGTTGCACGGGTTAAGTTGTTATAGCTAAAGCTGCAAAGAACCGGGTGCGTTTTCGTAAACATTTTTACCTCCTCTTTCCCTCAGCATCTTTTGTGAAACGAAAACCTTTTGTCTTTCTCAAACTTCTCTTGGTAGGTCAAACCTCACCAAGGTTTCATCATAAAATATTTTGTAAACTTTTTCGGGGTCTTCCCATCCTATAGCTTTGCTTCGGCTAAATCGGGGTCTCCAAAAGGGGTATGGTGTATTACACCATCTACCATACTAGGGAAAAGTAGGTGTCGTCAAGGGGGTTGTACTTAGTAGTACCAAAGTGTAATAGTTCAGAAGATCCAAACCACTACCATCTATACATCAACATATAGTAAACAATGTCGTTTTAATAAACAGTAGATAAAACATGCATAAGTAAAATAGTAGGACAAGGCTTATGAGCAACAAGGTGGCTTGCCTGCAATCAGCAATATGGCATAAATGTCCCTGGACTTCTTCTTCTTTAGATAACCAAGAATACCAATACCAATAAGATCTCTTCTTCTTGGCGTCAATACAAGCGCAACTATCGCCGTCATCGAGTATACATGCAAACAAGCAAGGCCACAATCAAAACAAGGCATACAAGTGGACATACATACAGCAATAAAGTGAACAACACAAGTTTACGATTCGGTAGGTTTTGATAAGATTGGATTTAGAAGATTGAAATTGTCATAGAAGCATTTGAGGGAAATCCTATAGAACTTATAGTCTAGAAAATTATTTAGGAGAGGGCCTTTAGACCAAGGCCATACTCCGTATGATACCATTGTATAGAAATGATACTAACAGATAGGTAGTGATAATATGAAGTCAACAGTAGTGATCTCACTAATTTACCCTTTTTCTTTGATTTAATAAGCATTTTCTAGTGATAAAGGCACTAGTTTTGGAAAATAATCCACCAGAGATGTTTTGTATGTCCAAAAATTATTTACTTCGATGGTTAGGTAGGTCTTGATGTACGGATTCACTGAGAGTTGGAATCATGTCAAAGTATTTACCAGGAATGCCCTAAGTAAATTCCCAAACTCAATTCTGTATGCAATTTGTCTTTTTAATCAGATTTAAAATGCAGGTCCAAATGGTATGAGGTTAAGGTAATTGGATAGGTATTACAAATACCTTCCATTAGGATTTGGAACCACTATTTTTGGAGTTGCCAAACTTCTGGAATGATTTATCTAGTTAAAATACCACATGTAGAGGGATTTAATTCATTAAAATTCATTAGAAGATCAATAAATAGTGAGCTCCTGGGTTTAGATAGGTATTGATGTACCAAATCACTGGGAGTTAGAAACAACCCAATATATGTTGTAGGTTTACATAGGGAAATTGCGAAAGGCCTAACTGCATGTATTTTGTTATTTTTGCTACATATGAAACAAGGTTTCATTGGACCTAGCATCAAGGTTAGATTGTAGGTATGATCATTGGGCATCATAGGGAATTGTATTTTTTTTCCATTTCAATCTAGAGAACTCGGCGTGGAATTTATTTACTGCAGTGGATACATTCTAGTAAATATATTCTCTAAATTTAAAGGGACTTATTTCTGGATAGAGATTGGCTATGCATGTTGGAAAAAACATGTGGTTACATGTCTATAATTTTGTATAGGCATAACACAGCATTTTTCATTTTCAAATCTAATTAAACCTACAGACAACTTTTGAATCTAGATTTAAATTAGAAACAACAACAAAAAATAAAGGCTAGCTCGGGCCGGATCCACACCAGTCTGGAACACCCTGTGCTGGGCCGGCCCAGCCGGGCGTCTCAGCAGGGCGGGAGCTGCCAGTTTCAAACCCTCTAGGTGGGGCCCGGCTGTAAGCGATTCTGAGTGCTGAAGGGGTAAGGAGCTCTGTGGACCGTCCTATTAGAAGAGGAGGAACGGCTCTCGGTCGTCTTCCTCGCTGCCTAGCTAGCAACAGAGCAGGAACCCTAGATAGGGAGTTCGCGGGAGCGGGGGCTCACCAGGGGACTCCAAGGGCGACGGCGAGGTGATGAGGCGATGGAGGACTACATGGCGCGCTCAACGAGGGGTGACTGCTGCGGATTTGGTGAAGGGGGGAGCCTCACGCGACAGCGCCTGTTGGGGTGGTCTCGGAGCTCGACGGCGGCGCCAGAATAGGTTGCCCTGAGCAGAGAAAAGGGTACGATCAAATGAAGCAGATTGAGGAGAGGCCGGGAGGATGACATGCAGGAGCAGAGGAGCAGTGACAAGGGCACATAGGCGAGATCTTGGGGGATGGCCGAGAGGTTGTCTATCCTTTCTCCTAGCCATGGAAGGTTTGGGGAGGAGCTCTGCGGCTTAGTGGAGGTAGGTGGGGTGGTGGGGTGTGTAATGGCAGGAGAGAGAGGGGTTGCATCGGCCTTGGTTCATTTATTTGGAAGGATGGAGGTCTATGGTGAACATGGTGTAGGAGGCGTTTGGGGAGAGGGTGCTGGCTAGGCATTGGTCATCTAGGGCGGTTGAGGAAGTGGGGTGGGGCGTTGAGTCGACCACTGAGTGGACAGGAGGGTGGTGGCTGTTGCTGCCCTATTACTTTACAAGATTTGCAATAAATGGCTTATCTCTCTTTTTCCAAGGGGCATATGGTAGGGGGAATAGGGGTTGCTGGCAGTACCATTTCAACTAGGTCATGGGAGGGTGATGAACTGAGTGATGGTGATGAGGGGTGAGGGTTTCCTTTGGTTTTTGGTTCAAGTTTTATCAAGTACCCCATTTTGCCAAAATGATATACCATGAACAAGTTCTCAAAAGTTGATCTTGTAGAGATGGGACAATGATGCTGGTAGTTAGGTGAGGTCAGGATACGCCTCTAGAAATTTATTGAGATTTTTCATATGATATTTGGTGCACTTTTGATCAATTTTTCGAAAAGTGCAGAAGTGGTTTATAGAAGCTCATTTTATTTTTTTATATGGAACAAGGTTGGTTTTTTATGTGAGATGGTTCCATATACCATATCACACATTGGGGAATTTTCCTGGAATTTATGGAGGAAGAAAAGTATATGTAAGCGATTATTTCTTGTTTCTGCCATTTAAGAAAATGGGCAAAAAGAATTATTGAAACTCTTCAAACATATTTATTTTTGGAGTGGGAGGGTAGGGTATGATATATAGTCCTAAAATGTGCTTAAAGTTGGAGAAGTGCTTTGGCAAAAACCAAACTTTCCTTTATGGAAGGAGTTTTGGAGGTTTTGCCCATTAAATGAATTAAATAGTTTTTGAGACATAATAATTATGGATAATATTTTATAAATCCTTATAATCAAGTTATATGATGTACACAAGGTGTATATAGGATTTGCAACCTTGGGTGTTGATAATCCAATTTGATTTTGGTGAGGAACAAGAATTAAAGGATCTAGGGTGATGTTATTTTCGTACCATCAAAACATGGTTGTATCTTGGATCTAACTGCTCCCCTTGGTCCAAGGGATATACAGATAGATAGACCAAGTTATGTATATCACCATGGTACATAATTTTGGGCTTGAATCCTGCTTGAGCTCTCTAAGGATTGATTCCAAACTCTGAATAAAATAAGGGTGCCAAAGAAGATTGTCAAGTAGCCTTCAAAACCTTGTGGGTTTTTGAAGCACAAGGATCCATTTGGAAAAGGTGGAGTAGGTATTTCTAGACCTTTATAGTATAACACAATCATGTAAAGATTTGGTCCAAAGAAGGTAGGATGAAGGTGTGAGCTTCTGCTGAAGTAGGCAGGTTGATAAGATTTGCAGGATTTGTTAATTTCTTGCCTGTGAAACCATCAAGAACAAGTTGGTTAGAGGATGGTCTAACCAAGGGAAAGAGTGGTACTTGCTAGTACTTATGATGGTATACAATATAGTTCAAGTGCATTACCAAAAAGGCACAAGGGTTGAGAAAGAGAGGCACGCCAAGAAGTGATGTTGAAATAGTTTCCAGACTTAGTCAAAATTTAGGAGATTTAGGGTTTTTCACTAGAATATGAGTGGGGATGTTTTTGATGGGTTGCAATGTATCAAAGCATCATCAAGTGGATGATGTTGAATTATATATTGAGTATAATAGATCCATGCTTGATATTGGTCTTCATTGACTTGGAAACTTCTAGAATGGATCACTTTAGAATTGGTCTGGTTATGGGTTTTAGATGATCACCTAGTGGCTATAGATCAGATCCAGCTTGGTTAACTTGTTTAGAGTTGACACTCTTGGATTATACAGAGGCTAGATGATGAGCTCCTAGTGTAGCTCATACTAATTCCTAAGCAAAAAGCCAGACCACAGATCAAGGCAAATCATCTTAACTAGCAACTCAAGCTATTACTAGAGTTACCATCAAGCCTAGCTTGAGGTAAGGATGGGTATTTTGAAATGTTGGAGTTTGAATGAGGTGAGAGACCTTAGTATCTCTACCAAGAGTAGAATTCAAAAGCTTTATGAAAAGTTTTTAGAAAAACCTAGAGGTAAGAGTAGTTGAAAGTCCTATCTGGAAAACATAAGGAGGTTCTATTACGTAGCTCTCCATAGTTTGGTCAATAGAAGCTACAAAAATAGTTTTGGTTTACAAAGGCATCTTGGATCAGGTTTTGAAATGCCAGAACATTTGAGAAGATGTAAACTCCGCTAGGACAGATTTGTTAAATAGCTTTTGTCAACTGATGTTGAGGTAAGGACTATATCATAAGCTATACAATCAGAAGTATGAGCATAGACAATAACAAGCAAGCATTGCACAATTAAATAAGAAAACGTTTTTGTTCCCCCTGATTTTTTCATTCTGGACAATTAATCAGGGTTGCTGAAATAGGGATGTTACACCGGTTGTATTACTTATGATTACCAAACATTCTCGAGGACACATGGGAATATCGTCAAGTGCTTTTGCTTCATATAGTTGATTAATCTTCTTTAGTTGTATAAGTGTTGTGTGGGTGAACCTGTGCTAATGTACTGACCTTCTTAGGACTAATACATACTTGTGATTAAACCCCTTGCAAGCATCCGCAACTACAAGAAAGTAATTAAGATAAAAACCTAACCACAGCCTTAAACTCTGAGATCCTACACTCCCTTGTGCAAAGGTTTCCTAACGGGGGTTCAGGTTTCTGTCACTCTGGCAACCCCGCGTTTAGTAGCCAAATACACAATGCATTTCCCTAGTTCCATAAAGGTGAAGTACCATGTAGTCGACGTTCACATGACACCACTATAAGAATAACACCACAACTTAAATATCAACCATTGAATCTTTCTCAACACAATTTCACTACTAACAACATGACTTCTCCCATTTTCTCAAGAACTAAAAGAACTACTCACAAAACATCATATGGATCAAGATCAGAGATGAAATAATTATAAGTAACAATCTGAACATGAATGATAATTTCAATGGTTCCACTCTATAGCATCAACTACAACAAGTAATCAACACCGGGAAAGTTTCCCCTAAGAACTATGCAAGATTCAACCCAATTGTTACAGCGGTATGGAGTGGTGATGATGGTGTTGGTGGACATGATGATGGAGATGATGATGATGATAATCCCAATGAAGTCTAGCTTGATGGTGGTGTTGGACGATCTCCCCTCTCTGGGAAGGAATTTCCCTGACAAATTTCTGCCTACTGGAGAGCTCTTTCTCTCTCTGTAGTTTTCCGCCCCGCAGAGGCGGCAGAATATTTTTATGGTCGCTCCCCGACTCTTAGGGTTTCGGGAGGATTATATACGCCAAAGAGCAGATCCAGAGGTGGGCCAGGGTGGCCACATGTAACACCCTCGAATCGGCCCTATGCAAGTTTTAGCCCTTTCCGCCAAACCCACATAGAAACGATTCAAGGACGCCCACCAGGCACTTTCGTGCGGGTGGAAATCGAAGTAAGACCATTACACATTAGTCCACGATGGAACCCACAGCACATATATATACAACAGCGACTCCATGAGTCAAGAATACAGATATACTTTACAAAGATTCAAATAACCTTGAAAAAGATAGAGCGTCCGACTACGGACAAGATGCAAATGGGGCTAAGAGCCCTGAAGAATAACCAATGGCGTCCATAACCCTGCCCAGGCCAAGCCGCAAGGGTAACCCTGCTAACGACGTCGATCTCAAACCTGCTAAAACAAAAGGGGTGCCGACAAAGGGCAAAGGAAAAAGAGGAGCGTCAGTACTGAGGCCAGTACACGGCGAGGCTAGAATTCGGCGGTCCTCGCCTACACAGGTAATGTGGACTGAAGCGGTAGCGCAGCGGCACTAAACAACCTATAGAGACTCGGTATCACTGGCGGCTATTAGAGGGATAAGAAATACCTATTCGGATCCTATCTGATACTAACACCAAACATACCCATCCTGGTATTTCCCCCTCTAGACCAAACGAGGAAGTCGGACCAAGGAACTCACACAGTTGGCAGTTTTACTCATTCCATTATAGTTGCAGCATTTACTAGTCAGTTATATAGCATGAGTCATCCTGAAGAATAAGTAGTGGGCAGTTTTAATTAACCATTATGTGGTAGTTGGAACATTTACTAGTCAGATATAATTGTCCTGAGGAATCCCAAAACCCAGCATTGGTTGACACTTTTATCGCATTCTGTTGGAGTTGCAATACTTACTAGGCAGGTATAGCATGACACAGATCACCACAGATGCACCAGTTGTTGGCATTTTTATTATCCATTCCATTGTAGTGAAGCTTAATTACTAGTCACATATTAAGTCAAATTTATAGCACTACTTTAGTTATGCTTGTCTATGATCGAGATACTATGCTCCAAGTCGTCCATAACCACGGACATGCCTTTCAGAAAGATTTACCCTGCAGGGGTGCACAAATAGCAACACACACACGATCAACCTCGGAAAACCCAACTCAAAACCCAACGAGGCTTTCACGACAAAGCGATCACAGGATTCATAAAACATTTCAGGGGGCCACCCCACTAAGCTACCCACAATGAAGTTGGCCGGCTCCGGAACGGACCCAGGTTTGTGACGACGGCTGTAAACGACTGGGAACCCGAAAGTGTGATTGGGCTTGTCGATACCGCGAAAACATGGCACGATCCAAAACAGTACAGGTGCTCCATGCACAATCGTAAATAAAGTAGTAAAGCATGGCATAAGTACAGGATAGTAATAAAACCCCAAACTAGTTTGTGGCCCTAAGAAATAAGAAATGAATCAAGCTATGGCTAAGGGGGATTCATAGAGTCTCCCGTATGTGGATAGTGCGAAAGTTCGAGGAACAGGTATCAAGTACTCGGGGCCTACGGGACACAAGTAGGCATGAAAAACCAAATAGCATATATTGTCCACGGTGCCTCTTTCATTAGTTATCCCAACAATTTAATAGTGGTATTTAAAGTCATGATCAACTCCACCGTAAACATCTGCCAGCATTTCAAGAACTGTGGTACTTGACAACACGAGATTGCAAGATTGCACCTAAGCAAGCAACTACGACTCGCAGGGCTAGCTACCTACCAACCAACAGGTATTAGGAGGTGTCCATGGCAATATAGAGGCTGCACGGGATATAACTTGTGCAAGGAAACTAAAGCATCGCGACACGGATAGCAATAGATCAATAGGAGGAAATAAAGACTATAAATGCAAAATAGGTAGAAGGGGGAGAGATGCTCGCCTGGGAAAACAGAGCCGAAGGTACATATCCGGAGAACTTGTCGATACTCGCATCAACTCATCGGCCTAATCCGCGAAGAAGCAAACACTAGAAGAAACACCGGATGCAATATTTAATACTACGACAGAAGATCCGGCATGATTATGACATGATGCAGATGCGGTGCAATTAGGCAGTATTAAGCGGAACCGGGGTCCCGACAATTAATTACACTGTTCAAGTTATTTATCTACCCCACAAATTAAATGTTGGATTAGCAAGACAAAGCATGGCATCGGTTCGCTACACAAATTTAAATGGAGGCTGGAATAAGATAAAGATATCCCGCAGATGGACTCCATATTTAATTATGAGGTGAATCGGCATAATGCCCCCAAACCACATGATATGTGTGCAAGCATGACAATTTAAATGCAACAGAGTTTATATATAGCATTTATAAAATAGGTGCTCGAGAAAAGGGTCACACATCGGGTTCGGAAGATCTTGGGTTCTTGGGGTCGACGGGTCGACGGGATCGGGTGGTATCCGAGAAGGAGGTCTTGGCGTCCAAGACAAAGACGAACTTCCCGTGCTGAGGTTTTCGGTCACAGGACCCAGGGAAGTCAATCATGGCGGTCCATGTAGAAGACCACGGGTGCGGCGTCGGATCGGTCTTGGACTTTGGTGCCGATGGTCGTGGCCCAACTGGTCGTACTTGTTCATCAGAAGGCCTTGATCAACAGAGTAGTGCCCTGTCAGGCAAAACTTGCAGATCCCGCTCACACCACCAATACACCACCATCACCACAAGGTATCTAAACAGCGGTTGCTCATGTTTTCAGGAAGATCTTCGCGGTCACAGCTTCGCATAACCAACACATCTCAACACGCCACCAGGTTAACACTATCACTTGTGTGCATCGGGAGTTTGTTGAGCAGCCGCAGAGAGGCACAGGGGCGACGAGGCCTGGGCCCCTTGGCAATGACAGGAGGAGCAAGCCCTTGTATACAGAGGCAGGGCGACGAGGTTGGACCGCGGACAGCAGGACGGTTCGACGCCCAAGGTGAGCGGGGCCGCATGGGCAAGTGCGGGCAGTGGCTTGGTCGAGGACGGACCGCTGGGATCAGACTCGTGCTCGATAGTGAGGAAACCCAGGGAGAGAGGTGGCGCTGGCCTGCGAGCAAGGACGCCAGAAGGAGCACCGGGAGGCGGGGTAGAACCTAGCGCGCGCGACGATCTGAGGCGGTGGGACCTCGTGAAGTGGCGGTGGCGCCTGGCTTAGCGGATGGAGGCGCGCGCTCGGAGGAGGGGAGAGGCGCGGCGCGGAGGCGCTACGTGGCGAGGAAGGGCGCCTGGTAGGTCGCGGCGACGGGACGAAGCGCGCCAGGAGGATACGGGCGGCCTCGGGCAGCCGGCGTGGAGGAAGTCGGTGATGGGGCTCGGTGGCGGGGCGATCGAGAACGGCTCGATGGTGGAAGGCGGCGGCGCCCTGGGAGCTTGCTTCGCGAGACGGAGGAGAGGGGAGGATGGACGGCGCGGGGAGGAAGGCCGGAGGCACTCGGGATCGACAACGAGGCGGCGGAAGGGGAGCCCCAGGCGGCAGGGTCGTGCGGGAGAGAACGGAACACGGGGAGAGAGCGAGGGAGTGGGTCCAGCATGGGGATCGGGGCCAGGCGAGCGGGTGGGTCCAGGCGGAGATATCGAGGAGGAGGACAAGGTTGAGCGGGGTGGGTTTGATGGGAACATGCGCAGGCAGCTGCGCGACGTGGTCGCTGTGTGGTCCCAAGGGAGCGGGCGGTAAAGCGTTCACGTGCGAGGTTGGGTTTTTGGTCGCGACGCGTGCTGGGTTAGGATGGGGCTGGCGTGGCGGCGGGATGGGGTAAGGCTCGCGCGTGGACGGTGCGGCCGGTCATGTTGTGTGTGCGTGTGTGCTGGTTGGGTTTGGCTAGGCTTAGGGTGTGGGTCTGGCGGCGGCAGATGGGGAGATGGAGTGGGGGTCTGGGGTAGGTGGCTGGCAGCGGTGGTAGGAGTGGGGTGGGGAGTCTGGCTATGGGGATTAGGGTTAGGGTAGGATTAGATAGGGTTTTGGTTAGTTTGGACCGGGTAGTAGGCTGCTGGCTTGCTGGGCTTTTGGCCTGGCAGGCTGGCGGCCTCCCCGGTAAAACATTTTTATTTAACATTTATTTTAAAAATACTTTTGCAAATAATTTTTAGGCAAATAAAAGACCCGGGCGAGAGACAGGGGTTTTGATTTGAAATAAAGACGGGGGAATATGTAGAAATCAAAGTAGGCTTTTAGAAAATAGTTTTAGACAAACAAATGCATGATGATGACGATGCTCAAATGCAATGTGGCATGATGACATGGGCATGCGGTCATGATGATGCAATGCACAAAACACAGCGATTTTCTAGTAGTGGTTTTAGCGGGATGCCACAATTCGACACCACTAACAAGGGATCTCGCCCTCGAGATCCGCCTCATGGTACGGGAAGAAGGCCGGCGATCTGAAACTTCGCGCTTCATGTAGATCCTCGCGACACCACTAACAAGGGGTCGTTGTCCGTGATCGTCGAGAGAACACTCCGGAAAACAAAGGACGGAGGTAAAGATATCAACAAATAAAGCCACCTCTAACTTCGATAGAAGGAGAGAAGTGACGCATTCTAATCCACTTCAATGTACAAGAGCAAATAGAGTAGTCGGCATGGGGGCCAATCCATCACGCACCCAAACTATTACTCCGCACAATCAGTAGAAAAGCATGCATCCATTCTCGGAATCAGACTGAAGATCTCGACAATCGAGGTTCGGAACAAAGGAGTGATGCAGACTCTGCATCGGATCTGGCGTAGATGATGTCGTCGCGTCGGAAAACACCGGAAGGCACAACAAGGAACAGAGAGAAGTCCAACAGATGAAGGATTCCTCAGATAGCACGAAGACCGGATGTAGAAGCACCGTTTCCAAAGGAGGAAGCGAAACCCTGAAGGTACGACGGAAACCCAACCACGAGAATTCCTGGACTTGAAGAAAAGATAAGAAAATAGATCCAAAACACGCAGAGGTAAGAGGAGAACAGCAGAGGGATAAGGAGTAAAAGAAGACCCAATCAGATCTATCCAACCGATTTTGCAAAATAGTTTTGACAATCTACTTCGGCAGTTAGCTAGGTTATCCTACAGGCTGGACAAGTGGGGTATCGTAACTACTGAGCTCTGATACCACTCTGTAACACCCTCGAATCGGCCCTATGCAAGTTTTAGCCCTTTCCGCCAAACCCGCATAGAAACGATTCAAGGACGCCCACCAAGCACTTTCGTGCAGGTGGAAATCGAAGTAATACCATTACACATTAGTCCACGATGGAACCCACAGCACATATATATACAACAACGACTCCATGAATCAAGAATACAGATATACTTTACAAAGATTCAAATAACCTTGAAAACGATAGAGCGTCCGACTACGGACAAGATGCAAATGGGGCTAAGAGCCCTGAAGAATAACCAATGGCGTCCATAACCCTGCCCAGGCCAAGCCGGAAGGGTAACCCTGCTAACGATGTCGATCTCAAACCTGCTAAAACAAAAGGGGTGCCAACAAAGGGAAAAGGAAAAAGAGGAGCGTTAGTACTAAGGCCAGTACACGGCGAGGCTAGAATTCGGCGGTCCTCGCCTACACAGGTATGGTGGACTGAAGCGGCAGCGCAGCGGCACTAAACAACCTATAGAGACTCGGTATCACTGGCGGCTATTAGAGAGGGATAAGAAATACCTATTCGGATCCTATCTGATACTAACACCAAACATACCCATCCTGGTATTTCCCCCTCTAGACCAAACGAGGAAGTCGGACCAAGGAATTCACACAGTTGGCAGTTTTACTCATTCCATTATAGTTGTAGCATTTACTAGTCAGTTATATAGCATGAGTCATCCTGACGAATAAGTAGTGGGCAGTTTTAATTAACCATTATGTGGTAGTTGGAACATTTACTAGTCAGATATAATTGTCCTGAGGAATCCCAAAACCCAGCATTGGTTGACACTTTTATCGCATTCCATTGGAGTTGCAATACTTACTAGGCAGGTATAGCATGACACAGATCACCACAGATGCACCAGTTGTTGGCATTTTTATTATCCATTCCATTGTAGTGAAGCTGAATTACTAGTCACATCTTAAGTCAAATTTATAGCACTACTGTAGTTATGCTTGTCTATGATCGAGATAATGTGCTCCAAGTTGTCCATAACCGCGGACATGGCTTTCAGAAAGATTTACCCTGCAGGGGTGCACAAATAGCAACACACACATGACCAACCTCGTAAAAACCAACTCAAAACCCAACGAGGCTTTCACGATAAAGCGATCACAGGATTCATAAAACATTTCAGGGGGCCACCCCACTAAGCTACCCGCAACGAAGTTGGCCGGCTCCGGAACGGACCCAGGGTTTGTGACGATGGCTGTAAACGACTGGGAACCCGAAAGTGTGACTGGGCTTGTCGATACCGCAAAAACATGGCACGATCCAAAACAGTACAAGTGCTCCACGCACAATCGTAAATAAAGCAGTAAAGCATGGCATAAGTATAGGATAGTAATAAAACCCCAAACTAGTTTGTGGCCCCAAGAAATAAGAAATGAATCAAGCTCTGGCTAAGGGGGATTCATAGAGTCTCCCGTATGTGGATAGTGCGAAAGTTCGAGGAACAGGTATCAAGTACTCGGGGCCTACGGGGCACAAGTGGGCATAAAAAACCAAATAGCATATATTGTCCACCGGTGCCTCTTTCATTAGTTATCCCAAAAATTTAATAGTGGTATTTAAAGTCATGATCAACTCCACCGTAAACATCTGCCAGCATTCCAAGAACGGTGGTACTTGACAACACGAGATTGCACCTGAGCAAGCAACTACGACTCGCAGGGCCAGCTATCTACCAACCAACAGGTATTAGGAGGAGTCCATGGCAATATAGAGGATGCACGGGATATAACTTGTGCAAGGAAACTAAAGCATCGTGACACGGATAGCAATAGATCAACAGGAGGAAATAAAGACTATAAATGCAAAATAGGTAGAAGGGGGAGAGATGCTCGCCTGGGAAAACAGAGCCGAAGGTACATATCCGGAGAACTTGTCGATACTCGCATCAACTCATCGGCCTAATCCGCGAAGAAGCAAACACTAGAAGAAACACAGGATGCAATATTTAATACTACGGCAGAAGATTCGGCATGATTATGATATGATGCAGATGCGGTGCAATTAGGCAGTATTAAGCGGAACCGGGGTCCCAACAATTAATTACACGGTTCAAGTTATTTATCTACCCCGCAAATTAAATGTTGGATTAGCAAGATAAAGCATGGAATCGGTTCGCTACACAAATTTAAATGGAGTCCGGAATAAGATAAAGATATCCTGCAGATGGACTCCATATTTAATTATGATGTGAATCGGCATAATGCCCCCAAACCGCAAGATATGTGTGCAAGCATGAAAATTTAAATGCAACAGATTTTATATATAGCATTTATAAAATAGGTGCTCGGGAAAAGGGTCACACATCGGGTTCAGAAGATCTTGGGTTCTGGGGGTCGACTAGATCGGGTTGGTATCCGAGAAGGAGGTCTTGGCGTCCGAGAGGAAGACGAACTTGTTGTGCCGAGGTTCTCGGTCACTAGACCCGGGGAACTCAATCATGGCGGTCCATGTAGAAGACCACGGGTGCGGCGTCGGATCGGTCTTGGACTTTGGCGCTGATGGTCGTGGCCCAACTGGTCATACTTGTTGATCAGAAGGCCTTGATCAACAGAGTAGTGCCCCGTCAGGCAGAACTTGCAGATCCCGCTCACACCACTGATACCTCAATACACCACCATCACCACCAGGTATCCAAACAGCGGTTGCTCATGTTTTCAGGAAGATCTTCGTGGTCACAGCTTCGCATCACCAACACATCTCAACACGCCACCAGGTTAACACTATCACTTGTGTGCATCGGGAGTTTGTCGAGCAGCCGTAGAGAGGCATAGGGGCGACGAGGCATGGGCCCCTTGGCAACGACAGGAGGAGCAAGCCCTTGCATACAGAGGCAGGGCGACGAGGTTGGACCGCGGACAGGAGGACGGTTCGATGCCCAAGGTGAGCGTGGCCACATGGGCAAGTGTGGGCAGCGGCTTGGTCGAGGACGGACCGCTGGGATCGGACTCGTGCTCGCCAGTGAGGAAACCCAGGGAGAGAGGCGGTGCTGGCCTGCGAGCAAGGACGCCAGGAGGAGCACCGGGAGGCGGGGTAGAACCTAGCGCGCGCGATGATCTGAGGCGGTGGGACCCCGTGAAGTGGCGGTAGCGCCTGGCTTAGCGGACGGAGGCGCGCGCTCGGAGGAGGGGAGAGGCGCGGCGAGGAGGCGCTACGTGGCGAGGAAGGGCGCCTGGTAGGTCGCGGCAATGGGACGAAGCGCGCCGGGAGGAGACGGGCGGCCCGGTGGCGGGGGCGGTCGAGGACGGCTCGACGGTGGAAGGCGGCGGCGCCCTGGGAGCTTGCTTCGCGGAACAGAGGAGAGGGGAGGACGGACGATGCGGGGAGGAAGGCCGGAGGCGCTCGGGATCGACAACGAGGCGGCGGAAGGGGAGCCCCAGCCGGCAGGGTCGTGCGGGAGAGAATGGAACACGGGGAGAGAGCGAGGGAGTGGGTCCAGCATGGGGATCGGGGCCAGGGGAGCGGGTGGGTCCAGGCGGAGATATCGAGGAGGAGGACACGGTTGAGTGGGGTGGGTTCGATGGGAGCATGCGTGGGCGGCTGCGCGACGCAGTCGCTGTGTGGGCCCAAGGGAGCGGGGGGCAGAGCATTCACATGAGAGGTTGGGTTTTTGGTCGCGACGCGCGCTGGGTTAGGATGGGGCCGGCGTGGCAGCGGGATGGGGTAAGGCTCGCGCGTGGACGGTGCGGCCGGTCATGTTGTGTGCGTGCGTGTGTGCTGGTTGGGTTTGGCTGGGCTTAGGGTGTGGGTCTGGCAGCGGCAGATGGGGATATGGAGTGGGGGTCTGGGGTACGTGGCTGGCGGCGGTGTTAGGAGTGGGGTGGGGAGTGTGGCTGTGGGGATTAGGGTTAGGGTAGGATTAGATAGGGTTTTGGTTAGTTTGGACCGGGTAGTAGGCTGCTGGCTTGCTGGGCTTTTGGCCTGGCAGGCTGGCGCCCTCCCCGGTAAAACATTTTTATTTAACTTTTATTTTAAAAATACTTTTGCAAATAATTTTTAGGCAAATAATAGACCCGGGCGAGAGACAAGGGTTTTGATTTGAAATAAAGACGGGGGAATATGTAGAAATCAAAGTAGGCTTTTAGAAAATAGTTTTAGACAAACAGATGCATGATGATGACGATGCTCAAATGCAATGTGGCATGATGGCATGGGCATGCGGTCACGATGATGCAATGCGCAAAACACAGCGATTTTCTAGTAGTGGTTTTAGCGGGATGCCACACTGCACCACCTGGTGGCGCGGCCTAGGGTGGCCCGCACCAGGGGTGGTGTGGGCCCCCTATGGCCCATCTCCGCTCCCCCTTCTGGCTTCCTTCGTCTTCGTGAAAAATAGGATTTCCTATATATTTTCCGGGATTTTCTGATCTTCGTGAATTTCACCTCCAAATAGTGCATTTTCCATCAGAATCCTGACTTCAGTGGTCCATCCTCCAAAAGTCATCTACCATGCAAAAATAGATGAAATAACATAAGTAACATCTCTTAATATGAAATATATCAATGAATAACAGTAAATTATGATATAGAATAGTGATGCAAAATGGGCGTATCAACTCCCCCCAAGCTTAGACCTCGCTTGTCCCCAAGCGAAAACTGAGCTCAATAAACATGACCTCACGTTTATGGAGTGAAGTGTCGATAAAAGAATACGGACAAGAAGCATCACATTCATCGATACATAAATCATAACAGAAGACAACTCACTATTATATAACTTAACTTGCAATAAGTAAAGGAAACACAATAAAGATACATAAAGTAAATCATAATTGGTAATGGCAAACTTCGTTCTTGGTAAAATAATAGTTAACAATTTGCAGGAGTCCAAACATAATGGGTTTTAAATGATAGCTTTCAAAGTAATATTCATTAAGATAAGAGCAGTGTGCAAGAAAAGGAACATAAGAAACATGATTGAATAAATCATCATATGAATGAATGAAACACAACAACTCAAATACTTGCTGAGATAGAAAGGAATAGGTTTACTGACTCAACTAAAAAGTAAAAGATAGGCCCTTCATAGAGGGAAGCAGGGATTTAAAGTTTCATAAAGAGCTTCCAAAAATTATGGTACTTATTAGCTTTCAACTCTCATTGCCTATATCATAAGAATCTTTAGGTGATTAAGGTTAAAGTGAACAAATATGAGGATATGCTTAACAAGTTATAAGCTGAAAATCTCATGCCCCTTGCTTAGGAGTACCGTTCCTCATGCTACTCCACTTTAGGCACATGTAAGTTCTTGTCATTGTAAGTACATGTGTATCATAGAGAATCGCCAATGGGGTACCCCTTGCCCGATGATACGGAAGCTTTCCCATATCAAAATGACAAGGCAAGCAGACAATGAGCATCTCAGCGATCCTTTTATTTCCTATTTGCATAGGCTTGTTTTCCTTTTTTTCCTATTTGCATAGGGTTTTTTATTGAGGATGCTTCATAGATTGCTCACTATGGTTATGCTGCAGGTTTCCACCATGATTAGGCATGGCTTAGACCCGCCGCCCAGGCGTTTCTCTAACACATATACGAACTCCATGAGTCTTACAAGCTCCCCTTTCATTTCACACCGATGACATCCATAAAAAAAGAGCATGATATCAACTAAATAAGGTGCAATGTTGAAAGCGTTCCCCATGGCAACATGGTTCTGCTAATTCACAACTTACAAAACGCAAGCATATATGCAACATTGATTGGCACAATGGTTCAAGTTTATTAAGTGCAAGAAAGTAAAGTGTGCCATCAAGTTCGTGAGAGCTTCAATCACTAATTTTCACATAACAAGTTTAATTCGGAAGGTAGATAAAAACATGAATTTACTTGGAATAGCAATAATGCTAATATGTAGGTATGGTGGACACAAATGGCATAGGTTTTGGTTTAAGGATTGGATGCACAAGAAGCATTCCCTCAAAGTACAGGTTTTTGGCTAGCAAGGCTGGGTAGCAAGCATAAGAGTTGAAGGAAACAAACAAACATACAAGTGATAAAATCAAACAAGCAATCTTCCTTGGAAGCACAAAAGATCTTAACTAGAGAATACTAAGCTTATGTGCCAATCAAGAAAGAAAGATGATGAAATTATATTTCTTAAGAGTACTTTTATATTTTTCATTCAATTCTCAAAATAGAGTAGCTACTGACCGAGCCAGGTTTGCCAAAACCAACTAAATTTACTTAATGATCCCAAAGTGATACCAATACTAACAACAAGATCAATCATATAACAGAAATTGCAAACTAAAATAAGATATGCAAAAAAGTAAATGATAGAACTTCTCATTAATATTCCATAACGGCAACTCACACCAAGGGATACATAGATATCTAATGAGAGGGGAGATACTTCCACAATGCAAACCATCCTATATGATAACTTCTCTATTCAAGATATGACTCTACTTGAAAAGATAAAAAGATAAAAGATAATGATATGATACCGCAGCACTCCCCCAAGCTTGGAACAAACCAAGGGGATGCCAAAACCTGATGATGAATTACTCCTTCGGTGGTGGTGGTGTTCTCTCGATGAGCTTTTCAATCAATTCCCTCAAGTCCTCAATATCGAAGGTGAGAGTACGAATCAATTTATGCGGTTCATGATCATGTCGGGTTGTGAATTCTAGCTCTTGCGATTCTTTCCCCACTCTTCCTCCTTGAAGTCTTCTTTTCTTGCATGGTTAGAACGAGGCATATCCCAATTGGAGGGTAGTTTTTCGTTGGGCATATTCTGGAATTGCTGCTCATGGATAAGGGTATAGAAGGGATTCTCGGTGCGCGGAGGAGGTGACAGTGAAGCCAAGCAATGACGCGGAACCTTCCCTCTAGTGGACATCTGTGTAGTCCTTTTGAACTTGGCGGGATTTGCCACCACTCCAATACTTGCAATGGTGGTGTTGTTGTGTGGATGTTGGTCTTCCTTTGCCTCCTGTTCAACTTCACTCTCGATCTCCTCCTCCTGATCATCGTGTTCTTCGCGAGGTGTGCGTCCGCTTTCACTACCTTCTCCCTTTCCCCTCGCTTTCCCATCGATTTGACCACGAGATCCATGAAGATCGGGCCACCCATGGGGTTACCCCTTATCATGATCTCAATAAGATCATGCATATATATATATAGAGAGAGAGAGAGATGAACACATAGCTACCGGTAGAGCCCTTAGCCTCGAGAGAGAACTACTCCCTCATCACCATGGGAATCAGCAACGGCGATGGAGATGGTGGTTGAGATCGATGGAGATGGCTCCGGGGGTAATTCCCCGTCCCGACAGGGTGCCAGAATAGAGATTTTCTGTCCCCCGAATCTCCCCTTCAGTGGCAGCGCTGTTGCGGAACTTTTTGTGGCTGGAGGCTAGATTTTTTAGGGTTTTTGCATCGGAGGTTTCTTATAGGCGAAGGGGCAAGGTCGGTGGCCGGCCAGGGGGCCCACACCATGCCCTGGCGCGGCCTAGGGTTGCCCGCGCCAAGGAGGGTGTGGCTGCCCTGTGTCCCCCCTCCGTCTCTCCTTCGGACTCCATGTGTCTTCTGGTAAAATATTGACTTTGGCTTTTGTCCCATCCAATTTCGAGAATATTGATTTTCTGCCTTTTCTGGAACCAAAAACAGAAGAAAATAGACAACTGGAACTGTGGCATCTTGTTAATAGGTTAGTTCTAGAAAATGTGTAGAAATACTCCAAAGTGTGGACAAAACATAAGAAAGTAGATATAAAACAAGCATGGAACATCAAAAATTATAGATACGTTAGCACCGTATCAACATCCCCAAACTTAACTCCTGCTCGTCCTCGAGTAGGTAAGTGATTAAAATAATAATTTTTGAGGTGACATGCACCATCACAATCAAGATCAAACCAATTGCAAGCATTGAAAGCTGGGATCAAAGTACTCTAAACATGAGCATGAAAGATGAATCTAACAATAAGACATAGTAACTATGCATGCAACATGAAAGGATACAAACAAAGATCATGAATAACAATGCATTGAAAGACGTTTGTTTGTTTCACATGTAGAAAACATAATGAGAATGGTATTCAGCTTGTTCCTCATAGTGTAGCAAAACGTAAATGCATAGGACTCCTTCAAAGTTCATAAGGGTGACTAGATACAAATAGTTTAAGAACAAGCAATATCAAAGTTATGCATCAATCAACAAGTTTTACGACAATGCACATAGAACTAAGAATGACAACTATGCTCTCCTAATTGGTGCATAAGGATAGAAGTTGGAGACTCGATATAAAAGTGGAAGAAAGGCCTTCATAGATAGAAGCAGGGATTCAAGTCCCATAAAGAGCTTCCAAAAATTATGGTACTTATTAGCTTTCAGCTCTCATTGCCCCTATCATAAGCATCTTGAAGTGATTAAGGTTAAAGTGAACAAACTATGGAGTATATGCTTGACAAAGTATAAGTTGGCAATCTCATGTCCCTTGAATACGAGGGCCGCTCCACATGCTACTCAAGTTTAGTTACCGGTAAGTTCTTTGTCATAGTAAGTACATGCGTATCATAGAGAACCGCCAACGAGGTACCCCTTGCCCGATGATACGGAAGAATCCCCATATCAAAACGACAAGGCAAGAAGACAATGGGCATCTCAGCAATCTTCTTATTTACCATGGGGAAATGGTGATTTTTCTCTCTTTCCTCTTTTCTCATTTCTTTTTTTTCTTTTTCTCAATCTCTATCTCTTTTTTTATAAGAATAATGCTTCATAGATTGCTCATTATGGTTACGCTGTAGGTTTCCACCATGATTAGGCATGGATTAGACCAGCAGCCCAGGCGTTTCTATAACACACATACATAACTCCATGGACTTACAAGCTCCCCTTTCATTTCACACCGACGACATCCATAAACAAAAGAGCATGATATCAATTGGGTACAATGTACAAGTGCAATGTTGAAAGTGTTCCACATGATAGCATGGTTCTGCTAATTCCCAACGTATAAGTGCAAGCATATACAACATAGATGACACAATGGTTCAAGTTTATTAGGGGCAAGAAAAGTAAAGTGTGCCATCAAGTTGTGACCGGTTCATAGTCTTAACATGGTGTAAGCATGTGCCAAGTCAACCCAAATAAAGCATCAAAGGAGAATACCACAATATTATGCTTTTGTATGCTAAACAATGCATGATTCTTTCAAGGCACATTAAACAATCTCAATTGTTTGGAACAAGTCATGCTACAGCAATAATCACTAAGCATAAAGCCAAATCAATATCAAGCATGACATGATAAAGTCTAAGTCACAGTCAAAAACAAGCTCCTTTTATACCACTTAAGCATGAACTTTCCTACTCTTTTCCAATCCAAATCAACCTATTTGAAAGAACTCACAAAGATAATAATAAATAAATATCAGTGAGCTTGTCTCACAAATCCAAAAATAAGAACTAAAAAGTTCTAAGCTGAAAGCTCAAGAAACCTAAGGCTAAACACAGTGGTAGCAAAAGAGAACACTCACAAAACAGTAAGAATGAAAACTAGAGTATTCTAGGCAGTGAATAACGGGATGTGTCTCTCTCTAAAAGAAGTGTGTTGTGATCCAACCAACTTATTTAAGAAAACCAATAAAAAGTAAACTAAAAGCAAAAACAAAGACGCTCCAAGAACAATACAATAGTGCATTAAAAAATAAAAATGAAGTGTCTAGAAAGACCTGAGATTTTTATTGATGAAGAAGGGGATGCCTTGGGCATCCCCAAGCTTTGACGCTTGTACCTCTTGAATATTTCTTGGGGTGAGACGGGGTGGCATCCCCAAGCTTGAGCTTTTCTCCATTCTTCATCTCATTACATCAATCTTTCTCTACACCTGAAAATTTCCTTCATACAAAACTTCACACAATCTTCATTAGCAACATTAGTGCATTCAAAAGATAATAAACCTTTGGGTTTTAGTTTTAAAACAGCAAAACTTTCATTAAAAACATAAGCTATTGTATCAATTCCCTCAAAAAGCTCAATTCACCAAAAAGAACCCAAAAAGAAATCGATAAAGAGGCAAATGCAAATAATGGCAGAAATCTATCAAAACAGACCAGCGGGTAAAAACCAATTTTTTCGAAGACCTTATGTTGCTCAAATCGAAAAGTGTTGAACTAACAAAAGTTGGATAACAACCTGGGGCAGAAGCAAAAAACAATTACAGCGAAAATCGACGTAAAGAGATTTTTCACGATTTTTTACAGCAAAGCACAAAAATCTGTTTCGGGACAGCAACTTTCCCAAATCTTACTTCCCTCTCATTAGAGGTTATTCTTGGCACAAAAGGCAAATTAAAAGGATAAGGAGAGGTTATTAAAGAAGTAATAACTTCCAAGAGTCAAGAAAACCATTGGGTTATCTCCCAAGAAGTACTTTTTTAATGCCTTTAAGTTAGGCATGATAGTTTGAGAAGATGCTCACATAAGAAATATGAATTGAAGCAAAAGAGAGCATCAAGAAACAAATATGGAGTCAATTTAAGTCTAACCCACTTTCTATGAAAAATAATCTTGTAAAGAAACAAGTCATGAAAGCACAAAGCAACAAGCATAGGAAAGCAAAACAAGTGCAACTTCAAAATTTTCAACATAAAGAGGGGAAACTTAATATTGTTGAGATACATAAAACCATGTTTCCCTCTCTCATAATATCTTTCAGTAGCATCATGAATAAAATTAACAATATAACTATCACATAAAGCATTATTATCATGAGCCACATGCATAAAACAATTATTACTCTCCCTATAAGAATAGTCATTCTTATTAATGGTAGTGGGAGCAAATTCAACAAAATAGCTATCATTATTATTCTCATCACCATAATCATCAAATATAGGAGGCATATTGTAATCATAATTAATTTTCTCCTCAATAGTAGGTGGACTGAAAATATCATATTCATCATTATAATCATCATATATTGGAGGTTTGGTATCATCATAAGCAATAGAATAGCTATCATCCAAAGCTGGGGAACTAAAAAGATCATTTTCATAAAAACTAGCTTCCCCAAGATTAGACTTTTCCATAGCATTAGCAATAATGGTGTCCAAAGAATTCATACTAACAACATTGCTATTAGCATGCAAATAAAGTTCCATAGGTTTTTTAATTTTCTCTTCAAACACTTCATGTCCTAACTCAAGGTAAATACTATAAAGCTCTCTAAAAAAAATTTGTTTTCCATTAAGCCAAACTAGTGAAAATAAGAAAAAAAAGACAAAATTGCAGAATCTAAAGGAAATAACTTCGAGCACTCACATCGGAGGATGTGAGTACCTTTTACCTTACCTCCCCGGCAACGGCGCCAGAAAATAGCTTGATGTCTACGCACTTCTATTCTTGTAGACAGTTGTTGGGCCTCCAAGTGTAGAGGTTTGTAGAACAGCAGCGAGTTTCCCTTAAGTGGATCACCCAAGGTTTATCGAACTCAGGGAGGAAGTGGTCAAAGGTATCCCTCTCAAGAAACACTGAAATCAAGATACAAAAAGTCTCATGTGTCCCCAACACACCCAATACACTTGTCAGGTGTATAGGCGCACTAGTTCGGCGAAAAGATAGTGAAATACAAGTGGTATGGATAAAAGATAATGGTGCTAGAAAATAGCTTGATGGCGTGGAAGAGACTAAAGGCAAACTAAAATAAAGATGGAAGCAAGCAAACATGTAACAGATCTAGTTGTAAACGGTGCTTCAATGCTTAGAAACAAGGCCTAGGGATCATACTTTCGCTAGTGAACACTATCATATAAATATCTTCTCTTCATGATACTACTCTGAACTACTCTCCGGTTGGACACTCTAATCCATGGTAGGGCTATAACAGCACACCTCAAAGTATGCCTTCCCTTATCTAGATAACCCTACACTGTCACCTTGAGCGCTAGATGGTTCCAACAAACACCACAATTTCATAGACACATCCAACTCCAAATATAACTCGTAACAAGTATTTATGTAACCTTATCCAAAGTGCCACACGGTGTGCACACTGTCAACTTTCACACACGTGGGGATAAGCAGAGATTCATTAAAGCACTTGAGTAGCAGAATAGATCAATAGATTACAAAGCTCATCATATGATGGAGCCCGACCTACAGTCGTTACCACATCAAGGTCTCCAATTTATGCAAAATCTTCATGGACTCCAAAGGTGAATCTGTTCCTCTATGCGAGCCCAATTCCTACCATATTGAATGGTATGGTACTTCATACTCCGTCATATGACCATGATAGGTTCACACCGCCAACTAGGGAGATAGGGGAGGAAGCCTGAGGACTCACGCCCGACAAGACGGAGGTTTGGAAGAGAAGATGGAAGAGGCAGAGCCAAACTGGCACCGCCAGATCCACCGCCGGAACTTCCGGCGCCAGAACCGGCGCACCGAAATCCACGCCGACCAAACCGGTGACCAGACCGGCGGACCGGAAGTCCAGCCGGACCCGCATACCAAAGGCCAATCTAGCGCCGACCGGAAATATCGGTGACCACCGAAAATCCTAGCGCCAGATCTGGCGCCGCCGGACTTATTGCCGGAAATCCAGTCTGCGCACGGATCTGGGTTTGATGCCATGGAATATTCCCTTTACTTACCCCTTTGCCTAAATTACCCCCATTCTAATGGCTGGTCTATAAATAGAGCCCCACCCCTCATGTATCCCTTAGGCATAGATGATAGACTAAAGACAACCCCCTTTGTGGAATCTATAGTTTTGCCTCATCCCCTTCTACCAAAGGGGATCCACTATTGTCACCACCTCATTGAAGTTTGCATCGCGCCTCCCTCGTTGTACAAGGCCTTGGCATCGGTGTCCCTTTGCCAAGACATCAAGACCCTCTCCAAGGTGTTCTTCCCTCTCCGCGTGGATCGAAGGAGCAGGTTGACCGATCTTTCCTTGCGAGAATTCTATCGGACTGGTGGCCACCGGCGGGAACAATCGGCCTTGTATCGTGTGAGTTTTGTGTGTGTTCATCGTGTTCTTCGCGAGGTGTGCGTTCTCTTCCGCTACCTTCTCCCTTTCCTCTCGCTTTCCCATCGATTTGACCACGAGATCCGTGAAGATTAGGCCACCCACGGGGTTACCTCTTATCATATGGAATCAGCAGCTTTTGGTTGCCACGGATTCCTTATCGATTTGGTCTTTTCCCCATAAATTCGAAAAATTCCACCAAAAATAGCCCAAATTCGTGTTTTAGATCGATCTGTGATTTGAGTGTGTTTTGGTAGGTTTTGATCTGAGGATTACTTGCTAAACTTGTTGATCTACCGTTCTCTGTGTTCCCATGGACTAATTCCATCATTTACCCCTTAGATTTGAAGTTTTTCTGTAGAAATCGCGGATTTTCGTGTCTCGAACGCGTTCCAGTGCCAGGTCCAGCGGACCAATTCAGCCGCCGGAATTTCCGGTCAGAATTCCGGTAAACCAGTCCCACCGCCGGAAATTTTGGCGCGAATTCCGGTCCGCCGATTTGGCCGACAACAGTTTCAGCCCCGCACTATTTTGAGCGTAACTTTTGCATACGAACTCGGTTTTTTGTGTTCTTTAGCTCGTTTTGAAGAGGAGAAGGAGCTCTATATCACATATTTGTGGTTCATGCTATATACTCTATCCAGTTACGTGAGCAAGGTGGAATCCACCAATAATGGGTGAAGATCGGCGAGGAAAGGTATATAAATTCCGCGACTTCTCCCCACTTGCATCCCTTTGTGAGCCACACTATCTTTGCGTTCAAAAAACACCTATTAAGACTAGTTCCTCCTATGATTGCTTCGGCTATGCATATTTTATACCTTGTATAATTCCGAGCAAAAGTTATGAGTGCGCTATCTCATATAGTTATCTTGTATAGTTGTTGGCGCAAGGACGGGGCAAGTGAAAAAGAAAAGAAAAAGCAAGAAAAATAGAAAAAATATAGAAAAAGAAAAAAAGAAAAAAAGAAAAAGAAAAAGAAAGAAACAAGTGCCTCATAGATTAGGAAGCACAAGCTCGATGAACATCAAATAGGTGGTACTTATTGTGCATATCTTGTAGCCCACCAATTTATTGCAATCGAACTAGCGTCTCTCCTTGCACTTGTGCGACATGAGCTTATAGTCTTCGCTAGGTAATCATTTGGTTCTTAGCTCACATTCTCCGCCGCACAAGATCCATTTATCCCACTGTTTGTGTTTCCTTGTATATAATTCCTATCTTGTGGATTGACTTGTTTGCTTTGTGATCATCATGGTTCTTTACTTGCCATTACAATATCTTGATTTTGGATTGTTCTTGGACACGCCACCTTCCATACCCATCCACCATAAGCTTTGTGTGTGTGTGTTTTTAGTGGTTAGTTGGTTTTGGTGTTCCGCGTGAACTTCACTTTACTTGGTTTTGATTGCTCTCAAGTGTTGTCACTTGCACGATACTATCTTTCAAGGTAAAGTAAGGTTTGATGTTGCATCCCTAACCCCTCTACCACTTCCATATACACCACTTGGTCTTGTGAAGCATGTCTAGGAACTCCGGAACCAAGGATGATATCTATGAAGAATCCACGATGAGCCACCATGCCTATGCCTCCACAAGCATGGATGACATGATGGAGCACTACACCGACAATGGATCCACATGCTTGGGTGATATGGAGTTCTACAACAACAATAACTCCCCAAGCATGGACGACTTCAAGAACGACAACAACAAGCTCCTCAAGTCGCGTCGACCAAGATGGAGCCTCCATCTCAAGAGAAACAAGGTCCACCATCAAATGGACAACTTCAAGCGCGACATGGACAACAACTTTGCCAAAACCATGAGCATGATGGCCAAGAAAAATGATGCTTTGCGCTCATTACAACGCCTCACCAAGAAGAGTGCCAAGGACAAGGAGCATCATCACGAGCATCATGTGGATGACCAAGTGTGCCATCTATATCAACCGTTGGCAAGGCATGCCAATGACCTCCGTCGACACCATCATAAGGCAACTTCAACTACTCGTGCCACCACCAAAATGGCACCAAGGGCAAGCTCTCCTCCACGCCATCAAGCTTCAATGCCCAACTTTGACGCCCTAGATGACGCATGTAACTTCATGGAGGAGGAAGATGAAGACCTCTACTTTGCCAAGTTGGACGAGTATGTCAAGAGGATGGCTACACAAGCCAAGGTGGCCATGGCGAAGGATGAGCAAGCTCCAAGTAAAGAGCCTATGCTCCAAGATGGCGATGACAAGGACGAGAATGGTGAGCATGGGACTTTCCCTTCACCAAAGGAGGCGCAAGGAGTTGAGCACACCGAGCCTATCCCCATATGCTTGAGTGATGTTGTGGTACCAATCCCATGCGAGTATGAGAGCCACTTAGCCCACTTGAGTGATAACAAGAGTGAGATGAGTGACTCCTCCATACGTGAGATTGAGTCCTTCCACTTGGAGGGCATGAGCGATACACCTAGTGAGTTTAGAGTGGTAGTTGATAGGTCATGTGAGACCACTTTGATTTCTAAGAACTTACCCTCTACCTCTAGTGTGTTATCCCATGATGTGCTAGGTTCCATGGATAAAGAAGCGCCAAGCTTGGACATGATGATGCCTCTGACCGAGAAGATGTACATGGTGGATGAAGCTAAGGCCATCCCCATACAAGAAGAAGTCACCCACATGGAGGCCAACACTACCACAACACCCACTTCATATGAGAGGTATGAACAAGGTAAGAATACAGGTGTTGATGATGCCATGATCCCACTAGTGGATATGATGATTTGTGATGACTTGCATGCTATGGATGATACTTGTGACATGACATATGTTCCATTCTTATTCTCATGTGTTGATTTTTCTATGCATCATGATGACCATGTGGAATCCTTCTATTGTCATGATATTGCCATAGACATGATATGCTCTAAATGTTACGTTGATGATATCATTGCTTGCACTTTGTTGAACAATTGCTCTTTCCAATGTTTTGCTTGCAATGATGTTACCAATGGTACCCCTCGAACCATGCTTTGTCATGAATGTTTTACAATCTCTCATGTTGCTTGCAATAAGTTGAATAATTTCTCTTTCACTTGTTTTGCTTGCAACAATAATTTTAATATGGTTTATATTGAGATGGCCCCCATAGCTTTCTCAAATTTTGGAGATTTTGGTAAATGCCATGATAAGCATGTTCCCCACTTGCATACTCACCATGCATCTATTTCATACTTGATTGACACTCATGGTGATGTGCACAAGAAGAGATATGTAGATGTGTTTCTCTACCATGCACACACACATTCTTCCTTTTGTGTTTGATGTGTGTAGGTACCCGCACAACAATGTCAACCTCGGTTGAGCACGAGTTCACAAAAGAAGCTCTAGAGAGCATCCCCCAAGTGAGTTCAAGATCGAACCCAGCTCTGATACCTTTTGCCTGCTTTGCATCTTTCATGTTGATAAATTTCTCTTTCCTATGGTTAGCTTGCAAGCATGTTAATAGTATTCTTTCACCTTGTGATAATCATGTTTCGTTGCTATTGGATATTGATGCTTTGTGTGTTCCCACAAAAATGTTGAACAATTTCTCTTTCCGATGTTTTGTGTGCAACCATAATGCCAATTTGAGCATGTATTGTCATGAGAGCTTCCAAGTCTCTCGTATTGTTGTTGCAACAAACATAAGGACCACTTGCTCTTTCATATGGTTTGTTTGCAAACATGTTGTTTTTTCTTTCGCTTGCGATACTCATACCCCCATGATTTTGGCTTTTGATGATATGTGTATGGCATCCAACATATTGAACAATTGTTCTTTCCAATAGTTGGTTTGCACACATAATGATGTTGCTTTGGATATTCTTCCGCATGTGTTTTTGCCGAATTCTCCTACTCTTGCATCAAAGATGTTGATCCATATCTTAGTCAATTGCTTTGAGTGCCACACTAAGACACTTTATGGAGTTTTGAGTTCCCACATTTGGATGATGTTCAATTAACTTCCATGCACTTTGACCTTGCATAAGCATTTAGTTTGCGATACTTGAGTTGTGTTAATAGTGTTGTGAACAAGAATGGACATGCCACAAATGACATGCTCCTTTATCACACACAAACCTATGTTTCTTGGTCTTTGTTGTGTGAAGGTACAAATGCTTCCGCGTCAACCTCTATGGGCAAAGAGTTGACAAGACGAACCATAGAGAGTTACCTATGGCTGCTCCTCCCCGAGCTATCTATACATCCTAAGGTGACTTCACTCTACTTGAGGACTCATGCTATAATCTTTATGAATTGGCTACGCTTTGAGTGTTGCTTCGCTTTTATGTTGTGCTTTGTAGCCTTCATGGAAGGTGAAGGAACATTGAGGTGTTGTCAATTCAATCTTCCCGAGGATGACTATATGGTGAACCCTAGGATCAAGAAGGTCTATTCTTCTACTTTGTGATGAGCATGTAGAGTCGAGGACGACTCTTCTTGAAGGGAGGAGATGATGTAGCCTGACCTACGGTCGTTACCACATCAAGGTCTCCAACTTATGCCAAGTCCTCATGGACTCCAAAGGTGAATCTATTCCTCTAAGCGAGCCTAATTCCTACAATATTGAATGGTATGCTACTTCATACTCCATCATATTACCATGATAGGTTCACACCGCCAAGTATAGAGATAGGGGAGGAAGCCCGAGGACTCACGCCCGACAAGACGGAGGCTTGGAAGAGAAGATGGAAGAGGCAGAGCCAAACCGGTGCCGCCAGATCCATCGCCGGAACTTCCGGCGCCAGAACCGACGCATCGGAATCCACGCCGACCAACGACCAGACCGGCGGACCAGAAGTCCAGCCGGACCCGCATACCGAAGGCCAATCCGGCGCTGATCGGAAATATCGGCAATCGCCGGAAATCTCGGTGCCAGATCCGGCGGCGCCGAACTTATTGCCGGAAATCCCGTCTGCGCAAGGATCTGGGTTTGATGCCATGGAATATTCTCTTTACTTACCCCTTTGCCTAAACTACCCCCATTCTAGTGGCTGGCCTATAAATAGAGCCCCCACCCCTCATGTATCCCTTAGGCATAGATGATAGACTAAAGACAACCCCCTTTGTGGAATCTCTAGTTTTGCCTCATCCCCTTCTACCAAAGGGGATCGACTATCGTCACCACCTCATTGGAGTTTGCATCGTGCCTCCCTCGTTGTACAAGGCCTTGGCATCGGTGTCCCTTTGTCAAGACGTCAAGACCCTCTCCAAGGTGTTCTTCCCTCTCCGCGTGGGATCAAGGGATCAAATTAACCGATCTTTCCTTGCGAGGATTCTATTAGACCAGTGGCCACCGGCAGGAGAAATCGGCCTTGTATCGTGTGAGTTTTGCGTGTGTTCATCGTGTTCTTCATGAGGTGCATGTCCGCTTCCGCTATCTTCTCCCTTTCCCCTCGCTTTCCCATCGATTTGACCACGAGATCCGTGAAGATCGGGCCACCCACGGGGTTACCCCTTATCATGATCTCAATAAGATCATGCATAGAGAGAGATGAACACATAGCTACTGGTAGAGCCCTTAGCCTCGAGAGAGAACTACTCCCTCATCATCATGGGAATCAATAACGGTGATGGAGATGGTGGTGGAGATCGATGGAGATGGCTCCAGGGCAGGGTGCCGGAACAGAGACTTTCTGTCCCCCGAATCTCTCCTTCGGTGGCTGCAGTGCTGCGGAACTTTTCGTGGCTGGAGGCTGGATTTTTTAGGGTTTTTGCATCGGATTTTTCTTATAGGCGAAGGGGCAAGGTCGGTGGCCGGCCAGGGGGCCCACACCATGCCCTGGCGCGGCCTAGGGTTGCCCGCGCCAAGGAGGGTGTGGCTGCCCTGTGTCCCCCCTCCGTCTCTCCTTCGGACTCCATGTGTCTTCTGGTAAAATATTGACTTTGGCTTTTGTCCCATCCAATTTCGAGAATATTGATTTTCTGCCTTTTCTGGAACCAAAAACAGAAGAAAATAGACAACTGGAACTGTGGCATCTTGTTAATAGGTTAGTTCTAGAAAATGTGTAGAAATACTCCAAAGTGTGGACAAAACATAAGAAAGTAGATATAAAACAAGCATGGAACATCAAAAATTATAGATACGTTAGCACCGTATCAACATCCCCAAACTTAACTCCTGCTCGTCCTCGAGTAGGTAAGTGATTAAAATAATAATTTTTGAGGTGACATGCACCATCACAATCAAGATCAAACCAATTGCAAGCATTGAAAGCTGGGATCAAAGTACTCTAAACATGAGCATGAAAGATGAATCTAACAATAAGACATAGTAACTATGCATGCAACATGAAAGGATACAAACAAAGATCATGAATAACAATGCATTGAAAGACGTTTGTTTGTTTCACATGTAGAAAACATAATGAGAATGGTATTCAGCTTGTTCCTCATAGTGTAGCAAAACATAAATGCATAGGACTCCTTCAAAGTTCATAAGGGTGACTAGATACAAATAGTTTAAGAACAAGCAATATCAAAGTTATGCATCAATCAACAAGTTTTACGACAATGCACATAGAACTAAGAATGACAACTATGCTCTCCTAATTGGTGCATAAGGATAGAAGTTGGAGACTCGATATAAAAGTGGAAGAAAGGCCTTCATAGATAGAAGCAGGGATTCAAGTCCCATAAAGAGCTTCCAAAAATTATGGTACTTATTAGCTTTCAGCTCTCATTGCCCCTATCATAAGCATCTTGAAGTGATTAAGGTTAAAGTGAACAAACTATGGAGTATATGCTTGACAAAGTATAAGTTGGCAATCTCATGTCCCTTGAATACGAGGGCCGCTCCACATGCTACTCAAGTTTAGTTACCGGTAAGTTCTTTGTCATAGTAAGTACATGCGTATCATAGAGAACCGCCAACGAGGTACCCCTTGCCCGATGATACGGAAGAATCCCCATATCAAAACGACAAGGCAAGAAGACAATGGGCATCTCAGCAATCTTATTTACCATGGGGAAATGGTGCTTTTTCTCTCTTTCCTCTTTTCTCATTTCTTTTTTTTCTTTTTCTCAATCTCTATCTCTTTTTTTATAAGAATAATGCTTCATAGATTGCTCATTATGGTTACGCTGTAGGTTTCCACCATGATTAGGCATGGATTAGACCAGCAGCCCAGGCGTTTCTATAACACACATACATAACTCCATGGACTTACAAGCTCCCCTTTCATTTCACACCGACGACATCCATAAACAAAAGAGCATGATATCAATTGGGTACAATGTACAAGTGCAATGTTGAAAGTGTTCCACATGATAGCATGGTTCTGCTAATTCCCAACGTATAAGTGCAAGCATATACAACATAGATGACACAATGGTTCAAGTTTATTAGGGGCAAGAAAATTAAATTCTGCCATCAAGTTTGTGAGAGCTTTAATCACTAATTTTCACATAACAAGTTTAATTCGGAAGGTAGATAAAAACATGAATATACTTGGAATAGCAAATGCTAATAGGTAGGTATGGTAGACTCTTTGGAAAAGCTTGGTTTTATTTGGAGTTGGATGCATGAGTGGAACTCATACTTGGTATGGGGGCTAGCAAAAGACTAGGAGCGACCAACTAAGAGAGCAATAATGGCCATAATCATGCAGAGCGATAAAACATTATAAATCAAAGCATAAAGTGGTACCACAAGTCGAAAACTATATGATCATAGAGGCTAAGGTGACCGGTTCATAGTCTTAACATGGTTTAAGTCTTCACATGGTGTAAGCATGTGCCAAGTCAACCCAAATAAAGCATCAAAGGAGATTACCACAATATTTTGCTGTTGTATGCTAAACAACACATGATTCTTTCAAGGCACATTAAACAATCTCAATTGTTTGGAACAAGTCATGCTACAGCAATAATCACTAAGCATAAAGCCAAATCAATATCAAGCATGACATGATAAAGTCTAAGTCACAGTAAAAAACAAGCTCCTTTTATACCACTTAAGCATGAACTTTCCTACTATTTTCCAATCCAAATCAACCTATTTGAAAGAACTCACAAAGATAATAATAAATAAATATTAGTGAGCTTGTCTCACAAATCCAAAAAGAAGAACTAAAAAGTTCTAAGCTGAAAGCACAAGAAAACTAAGGCTAAACACAGTGCTTGCAAAAGAGAACTCTCACAAAACAATAAGAATGAAAACTAGAGTGTTCTAGGCAATGAATAACGGGATGTTTCTCTCTCTAAAAGAAGTGTGTTGGGATCCAACCAACTTATTTAAGCAAACCAAGCAAAAGGAAACTAAAAGAAAAAAACAAACACGCTCCAAGAACAATACAACAGTGCATGAAACAATAAAAACGAAGTGTCTAGAAAATCCCCAAGCTTTGACGCTTGTACCTATTGAATATTTCTTAGGGTTACACGGGGTGGCATCCCCAAGCTTGAGCTTTTGTCCATTCTTCATCTCATTACATCAATCTTTCCCTACACCTGAAAATTTCCTTCATACAAAACTTCACACAATCTTCGTCAGCAACATTAGTGCATTCAAAAGATAATAAACCTTTGGGTTTTAGTTAAAACAGCAAAACTTTCATTTAAAACACAAGCTACTGTAGCAATTCCCTCAAAAAGCTCAATTCACCAAAAAGAAACCAAAAAGAAATCGACAAAGAGGCAAATGCAAATAATGGCAAAAATCTATCAAAACAGACTAGCAGGTAAAATCCAATTTTTCGAAGATCTTCTGTTGCTCAAATCGGAAAGTGTTGAACTAACGAAAGTTGGATAACAACCTATGGCAGAAGCACAAAACATTACAGCTCAAACCGACATATACAGAGATTTTTCATGATTGTTTACAGCGAAGTACAAAAATCTGTTTCGGGACAACAACTTTCTCAAATCTTACTTCCCTCTCATTAGAGGTTATTCTTGGCACAAAAATCAAATAAAAGGATAAGGAGAGGTTATTAATATAAAAAGGATAAGGAGAGGTTATTTTCTCTTCAAACACTTCATGTCCTAACTCAAGATAAATACTATAAAGCTCTCTAATTTTGTTGTTGTTTTCCATTAAGCCAAACTAGTGAAAACAAGAAACAAAAAGACAAAATTGCAGAATCAAAAGGAAATAACTTCGAGCACTCACACCGGAGGATGTGAGTACCTTTTACCTTACCTCCCCGGCAACGGCGCCAGAAAATAGCTTGATGTCTACGCACTTCTATTCTTGTAGACAGTTGTTGGGCCTCCAATTGCGGAGGTTTGTAGAACAGTAGCAAGTTTCCCTTAAGTGGATCACCCAAGGTTTATCGAACTCAGGGAGGAAGTGGTCAAAGGTACCCCTCTCAAGCAACCCTGCAATCAAGATACAAGAAGTCTCTTGTGTCCCCAACACACCCAATACACTTGTCAGGTGTATAGGTGCACTAGTTCGGCGAAGAGATAGTGAAATACAAGTGGTATGGATAAAAGACAACGGTGCCAGAAAATAGCTTGATGAAGTGGAAGAGACTAAAGGCAAACTGAAGTAAAGATGGAAGCAAGCACACATGTAACAGATCTAGTTGCAAACGATGTTTCAATGCTTATAAACAAGGCCTAGGGATCATACTTTCGCTAGTAAAAACCCTCATATAAATATCTTCTCTTCATGATACTACTCTGAACTACTCTCTGGTTGGACACTCTAATCCATGGTAGGGCTATAACGGCACACCTCAAAGTCCGCCTTCCCCATCTAGATAACCCCACACTGTCACCTTGAGTGCTAGATGGTTCCAACAAACACCACAATTTCATAGAGACATCCAACTCCAAATATAACTCGTAACAAGTATTTATGTAACCTTAGCCAAAGTGCCACACGGTGTGCACACTGTCAACTTCACACACGTGGGGATAAGTAGAGATTCATTAAAGCACTTGAGTAGCAGAATAGATCTATAGATTACAAAGCTCATGATCTCAATAAGATCATGCATAGAGAGAGATGAACACATAGCTACCGGTAGAGCCCTTAGCCTCGAGAGAGAACTACTCCCTCATCATCATGGGAATCTGCAACGGTGATGGAGATGGTGGTGGAGATCGATGGAGATGGCTTCAGGGCAATTCCCCGTCTCGGCAGGGTGCCAGAATAGAGACTTTCTATCCCTTGAATCTCCCCTTCGGTAGCGGCGGTGCTGTGGAACTTTTCGTGGCTGGAGGCTGGATTTTTTAGGGTTTTTGCATCAAAGGTTTCTTATAGGCGAAGGGCCAAGGTCGGTGGCAGGCCAGGGGGCCCACACAATGCCCTGGCACGACCTAGGGCTGCCCGTGCCAAGGGGGTGTGGCCGCCCTGTGGCCACCCTTTGTCTCTCCTTCAGACTCCATGTGTCTTCCGGTAAAATATTGACTTTGGCTTTTGTCCCGTCCAATTCCGAGAATATTGATTTTCTTCCTTTTCTGGAACCAAAAACAGAAGAAAACAGGCAACTGGCATTGTGGCATCTTGTTAATAGGTTAGTTCCAGAAAATGTGTAGAAATACTCTAAAGTGTGGACAAAACATAAGAAAGTAGATATAAAACAAGCATGGAAAATCAAGACATAAGGAAAGTACTGGGAGAAAACGGGTCGGAGACGGGCTCCAGGGTGGCCACACCCCCTAGTGGCGCGACCAGGTGGGCTCGCGCCACGGGGTGGTGTGAGCCACCCGGGCTCCGTTTCCGTCCCTCTTTATACTCATTGCTTTCCATGTTAGATAAAAACTGCAAAAATATAAATTGATAGATTTTCGCGGACCTTTTCTTACCATAACTGTTACCTATTCGAAAACGGACTCTGCAGGTCTCTGAATTTGGTATTTGGTAATTTTTTCCGGAGTCACCACTTGGATAACGTCAATATCTTCATCTTAATAAACATATTGCTTGAGTCTTCTAACCATTCACCATCTTATTACACCATTTTCTCCTACAACCTGGAAATTTCTTTCACATAAAACTTCACACCATTCTCATTAGCAAAATTAGTGCATGCAAGTTAATAAACCTTTTAAGCCAATTTCAACTGAAATCCATCAAAACATAAGATATTGAAACAACTCCTCTCGAAAGCCCAAAAAGGAATTCAAAAAGGAAATCGATTTAAGAGGCGAATGCAGAAATCTGTCAAAACTGACCAGCGGGTAAAGATCATTTTTTTCTAAAATCTTTTGTTGCTCAAATCAAAAAGTGCAAAACTAACGGAAGTTAAATAATAATCTAGGGCATGCACACACAAAATTACAGATCAGTACGACGTTCTGGGATTTTAAATGATGTTTTTATAGTGAAGCACAAAATTCTGTTTTGGGACAGCAACTTCCCCAAATATTACTTCTCTCTCATTAGAGGTTGATCTTGACACAAAAACCAAACAAAAAGGATAAGTGGAGGTTATTGTAGAAGCAATAACTTCCAAAACTCAAATAAACAAAAACAAACTGAAAGAAAAAATATATTGGCTTGTCTCCCAAAAAGCTCTTTCTTTATAGCCATTAAGATGGGCATGATAATTTCCATGATGCTCACATAAGAATATGAATTGAAATAAAAGAGAGCATCAAGAAGAAGAAATACACATGTTTAAGTCTAACCCACTTCCTATGCAAGGGAATTTTGTAAGAAAATAAATTGTTGAAACCAGAGGCTGCTAGCATAGGAAGGCAAAACAAGTGCAACATAAAGACTTTCAGCATAAAGCGAGGAAACTTAATATTATTGAGATGCATTAGAACAATCTTCCCTCTCTCATAATAACTTTTAGTATCGTGCATATATTTAATGATATAACTATCACATGAACCATTGTAGCAATGATCACTTATTCTAACAGAAAACACAGGGATACTAGCTCTCCTAACTCTACTTTGTGAAACAATATTAGAAGTATCCTTACAGAGGATAGTATGTCCATCTCCTACATATTTAGTGACAAAGTCTTCCACATTTGCTATTACAGGTTCATCATCTATTTGTTCATTGGGTTCTATAGTTTTATTTGTACTTTCATTAACCATACTAGCTGTCATAGAATGTCCCTTTATCTTAACTGGGAAAGGCATTTTCTCAATGTAAGGTTCAGGTAAAACATGATTAGCGGTATAAACTTCGGTATCTCTTGCAGGAACACAATTAGCAATATCTTTATATGGCTCATGATACTTATTCCATTTCTTTTGAGGAATTTCAATATAAGAAGCAAAAGCCTGAAAATAATTTGCAATACTTTGAGAGTCTAGACCATAAGCATTAATAATATTATGAAAGTCATCAGTTCCCATAAAAGATTTAATGCATTCATAATCATAATTTATACCTGGCTTTCTTACTTTATCATTCTCCCATGCTTCAGCATTGTCTTGAATACGGTCTAGAAGATCCCATTTAGCTTCTTCTTCCATGTGTGTGAATGATCTAGCACAAGAAGCATCCAATAGATCCTTATCATGAAGAGAAAGTCTTGGATAAAAGTTATTGATAATAATATTGTTGGGGAGCTCATGAATAGGACATTTGAGCATTAGTAACTTCAGTCTCCCCCAAGCTTGAGTTGTACTCTCTCCATCACGAGGCCAAAAGTTGTATATTTGATTCTGATCTTTATGAATCTCACTAGGAGGATAAAATTTTGAATAAAAGAGGGGTACAACTTCCTCCCATTCAAGAGCTTGACCATTCTTCAGCAACTTATATCATTCCTCGGCTCTTCCTTTTAGTGATAATGAGAATAACTTCTTCTTGACCTGATCTGTTGTAATACCTGCACACTTGAACAACCCGCATAATTCGTGTATAAAGAGCAAATGATCATCGGGATGGACAGTTACATCTCCAAAATAGTAGTTATCTATAACACGATCAACAATTCTTGTAGGTATCTTAAAAGTATCATTTTCAGCAGGTGGTGGTTCATCTACTACCTTAGCAGTGGTAGTAGCATTACGAAATAAGAAACTAAGTGAATTATCTATATTGAAATAAAGTAACTAACAGAAGTAAACAATACTCACAGTAGAAGTTTCCTTTACTAGTTCCACTCTCCAATAGCGCTTCACTCCCCAGCAACGGCGCTAGAAAATAGTCTTGATGACCCACAAGTATAGGGGGTGTATCGCAGTATTTTCGATAAGCAAGAGTGTCGAACCCAACGAGGAGCAGAAGGTGTTAACGAGTGGCTTGCAGCAGGAATTCTCTGTAAATACTTAGCAAATGGATTTTAGGGGTTTTTGATAATGCAGATAAATAAAGTATGAGTAAATCAAAGACAATAATAATAGATGTAGCAAGTGGCCCAATCCTTTCTTTAGCAAAGGACAAGCCAGTTGTATTACTTATGATTACCAAACGTTCTCGAGGACACATGGGAATATCGCCAAGTGCTTTCGTTCATATAGTTGATTAATATTCTTTAGTTTGATAAGTGTTGTGTGGGTGAACCTGTGCTAATATACTAACCTTCCTAGGACTAATACATACTTGTGATTATACCTCTTGCAAGCATCCGCAACTACAAGAAAGTAATTAAGATAAAAACCTAACCACGGCCTTAAACTCTGAGAGCCTACACTCCCTTGTGCAAAGGTTTCCTAACGGGGTTCAGGTTTCTGTCACTCCAGCAACCCCACGATTAGTAGCCAAATACACAATGCATTCTCTAGGCCCATAAAGGTGAAGTATCATGCAGTCGACGTTCACATGTAACCACTAGAAGAATAAAACCACAACTTAAATATCAAACCATTGAATCTTTCTCAACACAATTCCAATACTAACAACATGACTTCTCCCATGTCCTCAAGAACTAAACGAACTACTCACAAGACATCATATGGATCAAGATTAGAGATGAAATAATGATAAGTAACAATCTAAACATGAACGATAATTCAATGGTTCCACTCAATAGGATCAACTACAATAAGTAATCAACACCGAGAAAGTTTCCCCTAAGAACTATGCAAGATTCAACCCAATTGTTACAGCGGTATGGAGTGGTGATGATGGTGCTAGTGGAGATGATGATGGAGATAATGATGATGATGATTCCAATGAAGTCTAGTTTGATGGTGGTGTTGATGGCGACGATCTCCCCTCTTCGGGAAGGAATTTCCCTGGCAATTTTCTGCCTATAGGAGAGCTCTTTCTCTCTCTGCAGTTTTCCGCCCCACAGAGGAGGCGGAATCTTTCTGTGGTTGCTCCCTGAGTCTTAGGGTTTCGGGAGGATTATATACGTCAAAGAGCAGAGCTAGAGGTGGGCCAGGGTGGCCACACCACCTGGTGGCGTTGCCTAGGGTGGTGTGGGCCCCCTGTGGCCCATCTCCACTCCTCCTTCTAGCTTCCTTCGTCTTCTGGAAAAATAGGATTTTCCATATATTTTCTAGGATTTTCTTATCTTCGTGAATTTCGCCTCCAAACTGTGCCTTTTCCATCAGAATCTTGACTTCCGCAGTCCATCCTCCAAAAGTCATCAACCATGCAAAAACAGATGAAATAACATAAGTATCATCTCTTAATATGAAATATATCAATAAATAACAATACAATATGATATAGAATAGTGATGCAAAATGGACGTATCAACATCTGCAGCGATGATGAGTCCATGCACACCAAGACTAGTTAGGTGCTGAGGAGGCTGCATGCCGGCCTGTACGACGCCTTCTTTGCTGGCGGCGTCTACAGTTGCCCCTTCTGCTGGACGAGACTCGCTGGCACCGACTTCAACTATGTCGTGATGCATGCAGAGGGCTCGAGCTCCGGCACCCCCAAAGTTGGTCAGACCATGAACATCAATGCCTACATCGTTGAACACCAGGTTGTTGACATTCAGCTTCGAAACCTCTAGCGGGTGGACATCAAAGAGGATCGCATGCCTCTAATCAAGCCCAAGGCCCCCAAGATCAAGGTACTAGGCAGCAAAAAGTGGAGGAAGCGTGAGAGGAAGGTGGCGGAGGCGGAGGCGCAGGCGCATGCAAGGAGGGGTTGGACGTGTCTACTGCTGCTGCTGCTAAGCAGCTTCTTTTGATTTTTTTTTATTTTGCGTATGATGGTTGCTGAGCAGCTAATGTCTCGAACCTCGTTAAGCAACCTACTTTCTACCGCGATATCCTATTTAGCTGCACACAGATATATCTACATTTGTTTTGTTTTTTGAATGAATGTATTCTGCCTGGTGTGATTTGCTCCTCTAGATTTGCTACCAGATCGAGCCAAAAGAGGGCCAAAAGGGAACGAATGATCGAAGAGAGAAGCTGCTCTAAATTTGCTACCAATTTGGGCAAAATGAAACATATATGTTTAGCGAGAGAGGAAAAAGGTACTCTTTTAAACTGCTAGTTAACGAGCTACCATCTTGATAAGCTACCAGACACATACAGAAACATAACACAAAGAAGTAAAATTTATTCTAGTACTCTCACTTGAGGCTCTAGCCATCTTGACAAGCTAACTATGTTCCATAAAACAGAAACATAACACAAATGAGTAAAATTTAATTCACTTATCATCAGACCACTTGAGGCGCTTACCATCGTTCCTAGGCGACCAACTGCCATCATTCCAGGTGTCTCTTACATTATTGGCCCTCCACAGCTCACAAAATTCGTCCCACCTGGAATCTGCCTTGGTTTCCCTATCTTCAGCGTCCTGCGGCACAATTAGCGGTGCATCAGAGGCCTGATTGTTGCTGCTGGAAGATGATGCCTCTCTGTTTGTTGCTTCAGCTACAGCCTCTCTGCCAGCTGCTTCAGATGCAACCATTTTTTTTGCATATGCAGCGTTAAACTTAGCTATACTGCAATTTCTACAAAGGACTCCCCTATGCTCGTCTTCCCTCTTGTAACTGGGGCAAAACACGAGGAAACATAGAAAGAAATAGATCTTCTTATATAGCTGGTAGATCACATAAGCATCTATAGCTGCATACTTCACGTTTATCGCAGACAACAACCACTCCCAGAAATCGTGCCTATCCATAGGGAATTCTGCCTTCATTCTGTCATACGACTCATCGAGGATTCTAGTTGCGAGTGTAGCCATTACGCCCTTCCTCGAGCCCCCTATGATCTTGACAAGACTCTGAATATCGATCCACTTATGCACAGGAATTGTAATTCCATCTTGATGAAATTTCCAAAAATCAGTACTATTATCGACAGTGCAGAAAACAATTCCTTTTTTCTACAAGGAACTGGCGCAGCGCCTAACACTTCTTGTCAGTCCTGAAAGTATGTAGTTTGTCATCACCAAAATTTGTAATTACAAATGTTTTGTCAATGCAAGATCATCATTTAATATAATTTTAAAAAGTTTAGTAAATGCAAGATCAAGACTCTCAACATTGGCTTGTCATAATTTATTTGGTCCTAATAAAATTCAGTAGTTGCAAGATGAGCAAATGGATAAAGAACAAGAGGAGTAAACCCTAAAAGCGATTAATTACAGGGAGCAGATCTACAAACCGGGAGAAGTGGTAGACTAGGACGTGTTTCCTCATGGCTAGTTGAACGACAGCGACTTCATTCTCGACATATAGGTCCTCCTGGGTGTACTCGAGGTCCAATCCCACAAACTTGTCATCATCTTTCTCAAGCCAACCCTCGTACATCCTCAGGACTCGCACCACTATCTCCTCCTCATTGGTGTAGATGACGTCTATCTTCTTATTGTTATGGGTAATGAAGCTTGTCTCTAGAGTGCGACGACCTTCCATGGCGGCAAGGAGAAGACGGAAAGAAGACAGATGACAGGAAGAAGAAGACTGGTTTCTGCGAGACAGGGGAATGGTGGAACCGTCAATGCGTTTCTAAGGTAGTGGTTAACGAGAGGGATGGAAGTCCAATGGAGAGACGTGTGGCGGTAGTCGTTCTAGCTTCCGAGCAAACAAAAAAATAACAAGGATATATGCGCCCTATTTTGTCACGTCAATACACTAGGCCGGGCGTGTTGTCCTATCCACTGTGCCAGAGCTGCAAGCCTACGTGACAGCCACCATGCCTAAGCGACGGGAGCGACATAACGGCGAAAACTGACAAGGAGGGCCCAACTTGATGGGCGTTAGCCTGATATTTTGTATTGAAATGTAAAGTTGAATTCATGCCGAAAAATACCCTCTGAGTATTTGGCACGCCAACTGTGGTCAATGCAGCTGATTACAAGCAACTTGGGTACCGCTTTGCCTAGCTCCTCAACTTTCGGGCCGCAAAATGATATTCTCGCCAAAGGGGGAGAAGTAGTTCTATTAGGTGTCGAGGGGATTTGCATGGGTTGGGCACAAGCTCATTTGTCATTTCCTCGCTTGTGCCCATTTAGCATTGAACTCCAATATTTGCTATTTGGTTTGTTTGTGAGAGACTATGTTGGTCTGTATTGAGTCATGAGACTATGGATTTATCTATGTGGGTGTATCATCATGATGTTATCCTATGAAGTCTCAATATTGGGGTTCTAAAATGTGGCTACCTTTATATTATTGAGGACTTCATTATGGATGGTATGACTTATCTCTATCTTTCTAACTCATCATTTGATAGTAGTTTCCATTTCATGAAAAAGTATTAAACCTATGTGTGTGCATTTGTAGTCAAATGCAAACTTAATATATGCAAACATTTAGGGAGAGTCCTTTTTCATCATTGGAATGATGTGTTAGTAGGGCTTTATTGCCAATGATTATCTAACACCAAAAAGGGGGAGATTGAAAGGACATTTCATGATCTCTAGTGTTTTGTGTGTTAGATAACAATGTTAATGATTATTTAATTATGTGTTTAGTAGTGCAGAATTCGTTCACACCAAAATGCAGCTAACTAGTGTTTTGGGGGGTGGATTATCTGCCCCTACCAAGGGTCGTATTATCCACCCCACCGAGTTCATCAATGTCCCAAGGCGCGTCACGTAGATGGGGGCGGAGTTTCCCCTGGATTAACCAGCCATCGCCGGAGCTTTTTCCCGGTTCGGCTAATCCGCCCCTCCAGGGGGCCGAATAATCCGCCCCCAGGGAGTTTTCCAAAGTTCACCAAGGCGCATCATGCAGAAGGGGTGGAGTTTCCCTCGAATTAACCGGCCAGGGCCGGAGCTTTTGCCCGGGCCGGATAATCTGCCGCTAGGAGTTTTTCAAAGGTGACCAAGGCGCGTCATGCAGAGAGGGGGTGGACATTTGGTCCGGATTGTCCGATTTCGGGCCGGATGTTTGCCCCGGACAGATAATTCAGGATCCACTTAGGCCGAATAATCCGGCCCCCGATTTGTCCAACGACAGCTTTTTGGATGGGCTATAAATATCCCTTTATATCCCCATTTCAGATCTTGAATCCCGCGAAAAAGCTCTGCCCTGTTTATATCGATTCAAACACGATCTCCATCTTCAACCACTCAAAGGCTCCGGGCTTTGGGGAATTGAAGGAGGAGAATTTGATCTTCATCGGCATCCCTCAAGATCTTCACTTCCCCTCCATTCACTTGGAGGATTCTTGATCTAGTATTTATTGCAAATATCTAGATCTCTATTTCGGTTATTCATTAACTTGTTCTTGTGTCAACTTGTTGTCATCATGGCAGCCTCCAATTCAGTTGTGGATGCGTGCCCCGCTAGTGTTGTAAAGGCATCGGTTCCCGCCTAGAAGGGTACCAAATAGTGGAAGGTGGATTAGGCCTTTGATGGCGAGATCCATCGGAGAACAGGGTGAGGCCTATTGTGGCATGGTGGTCTTAGTACCGCCCACCCCTCCAAAACAGACGTACTTCCCTTAACAAGGAAGGAACTGCGGTAAAACAAATCATGTATCTCCACGTGCTCCACTACGGTTACCTCGTTCCACTCCCTTTGCCTTTACTCGCTTAGTAGTTAGGTTTACATATAGGGAAATTCCTCTTAGTTGCATATCTAGAGAAATTACCTTTGTCTTATGCCTAAAATTGAAAAACAAATAAAAATTGGTGTAACACCTATTCACCCTCCCCCCCCCCTATTTAGGTGCCTATACGATCTATTTCAATTGGTATGAGAGCCTCGGCTCTTTGTTTAGGCTTTACTGCCTAAGAGAGTATGGGTACTAAAGAAGATGGTAGCGAGGCTGGGAGTAAAGTCACCATGGATGATCTCAAGTCCTTGGAAACAAGCTTGATTAAAACCGTGGAGACCCAAATGCAAGAGATGCGTGAAATGATAGCGCATCTCTCTCCATCCACAGCCCCTCCACCATCTTCTACTGAGGCTACAACTCCTATTTCTAAGGACAAAGCTAAGGCTAAGTCTGAAGAAAAGGAGTTGGAGAGTTAAGATAAAAATAAGGGTTCCTTGTCCAAAAAGGGAAGTGGTAAGGAGAACTATAGTGAGGTTTCTCACTTATATTCACCTAATCCACCAATCCCTCACTCTCATATAAACAATAGGGGTAATCCACCCAAACTTACTGCATCTTCCTTTAATCAATGGCATGTTTTAATGAAATCTCATGTGTGCAGTTCGTCAATTGAGTTATGGAGAATTATTGAAGGTGGTGTCTACATTAGGGATCCAAACAAACTGACAAGAAGAGAAGTTGTTGATATTCAACTCAATACCGCGTTGCACATGATTCAGCTTGGTGTGGGTCCCAAGGACATGCCACACATTGAACATTTCAACACGGCTAAGGAAGCTTGGGATGCCCTCACCGAGATCCATCGGAGAACAGAGTTGTAAAGGCACCGGTTCCTACCTAGAAGGGTACCAAATAGTGGAAGGTGGATCAGGCCTTTGGTGACGAGATCCATCGGAGAACAAGGTGAGGCCTATTGTGGCGTGGTGGTCTTAGTACCGCCCACCCCTCAAACGCTGACGTACGTCCCTTAACAAGGAAGGAACTGCGGTGAAACAAATCATGTGTCTCCGCGTGCTCCACTATGGTTACCTCGTTCTACTCCCTTTGTATTTACTCACTTAGTAGTTAGGTTTACATCTAGGGAAATTCCTCTTAGTTGCATATCTAGAGAATTTACCTTTGTGTTAAGCCTAAAATTTCAAAATAAATAAAAATTGGTGTAGCACCTATTCACCCACCCTCTAGATGACCATACGATCCATTTCAGCAGGTGACCTAGGAAAGCAAACCTGTATGGATTTTGCTGGTGCAACCTGTTGCGTTGTCTTTGCACCTATCTACATAACACATGTGGCATTAATGTATCATTTACCTTTTCCTAAAAAACCACAAAACTGTTCCTCTCATTATTTCTGACTCAAAGAAAACAAGATATACTCATTGGACACCTTCCTAGAGATGAAGCTTCAGACTACATTTGCGAGAAAAAATGAAAATCAGGGAATTGATCATATGCGCAAGGTATGTACAAAATAGAAACTGGACAACCAATTAGCTAAAATACCAAGAAAATAAGGTATGCTCCTCACCAGCATCCTCCATCAAGAACTAGGTCGAGCAACGCTGTTTGGTGGCCTTCATGCCCTATAGATCCATACAGGCTGCCCTGGTCGCCGTGGCCACTGCCGACGAGGCACTTAGTGTGTAAGAACATGGTTTTGCTTCTCTCGTCGGCCACCAGCGACTCCTCTGGCTACGGTGACGTCATGGCATGCAGTGGTGGCCTACGCTGCTCCTAGCTGACACCAACTATCCCTCCTCATCACCATCAATGGTGGCTCTCCTTGGCTCGATGTGAGAGAGTGGACCGCTACGGCGCAAGGGAGCGAGCTGGAGGAGGGTTATTGCTGCTCCCCAGGGTGCCATCCGCCACCGGAAAGGTTGTGACCTCCTCCAAGTACCCTCCACCGCAGGACAGGCCGTGACCTCCTCTAGGTACCTTCCGCCATCGGCCGGGTCAAGAGCTCCCCTAGTCCCCCTCCGTTGACAGACGAGTCTTTACCTTCTCGAGGTCCCGGCGCCAGCGGAGGTCCTTCTTGCCGCCGCTGCTCGATGTAGAGGTGCTGGGGGCGGAGCCATGGCATGCTCAGGCGGCTCGCCAGTGTCGGCTCGTTCAGGAGATGGGTGTGGACCAGAGGGGATTAGGGAATAGAGATGAGGCATGGATTAGGGGAGAGAGACAAGCGGCAACTTGGGAGAGAGACGAGCAGGATTGGGGAGATAAGGGACGACAACGGGTAGGGTTTCACCACCGGTAGGGCATGATTTTATAGGAGTGCGGTTAAAATATCCTATGGCGTTTAGCATCTGAGTGATCCAATCATAGGGCAGTCAAATCTGATTTTTGGGTGCCTCCTACTAGTACTACCCACCAATTATGTCTTTTTTGAGTCAACCATTATATATTAAGTATATAAGTCGTATCATTAAAACCTTCTAGTCCCCTTAGGTACTCTGGTAAGGAAAAAGAGTATGTCTGAAACTTGCAGCATATCAAACAATTGTTATATCATCTTGGAGAGTTTGCAAAAGAAAACTAGGGGGCTCATCGACCCAGCTACAAGAGACTTTAGAAATAAAACACTCCCTAGCTAAATTATGAGCAGCTCTATTGGACTTCCCTGCAATGGTTGAAATCGACATTCCTTATGGCTCCAGCAATTGCAAATATCTCGGTATAAATAGTTGCGGCTTCACTCCAAATCCGCTCGTGACCTAAGCAAAGATCAATGACTTCCTGACAGTCAGATTCAACCACAATTGCTTTGTAACCCAACAAGTTAGCTAGTTGCAGCCCATGTAGCATTGCCATAGCATCAGCCATTCCTGATGTTGCAACATGAGGTATAAAGGTGGATGAAGCAGCCACGAAACCTCCCTAGTTATTGTGAATAATTACACCTGAGGCACCCGAGTGTTCCTCCACCGAAAAGGTTGCTTCAACATTTACCTTGAGATAATTAACTCTAAGTTTTCTCCATACCTTTTTCTCTTGGATAGTTCTAGGAATATTTGCCCTTACCAAATTCGCCACAATAGCTAAGATGGACGTAACACAATTTCTAGTGGGAGGAACCTGCTCACCATGTGTTTTCCGTCACTGAAGCCACCATATATACCATGCCAAAACAGAGACCAATTCTTGAACTTTAATGGACTCATATCTAGGAACAAGAGTTGGTTGTGATTTCTACGATTCTTCCAAAACCCAAGCCTGTTATGTCATTTTGCATAGCTCCATTGATTATATTCTCAATGCCGAGTTGCCTCCAAATGCTGGCCGCACCTTGACATTTAAAAACCACATGCAGCACATCTTTCGATTCCAAATTGCAAATCGGACATAATCCACAAGTACCAATGTGGCGGCTAAACAAGATGGATTTTAGAGGTATAATACCATGCATTATTCTCCAACAGAAGATTTATACCTTAACTGGGACTTTTAGCTTGCGAAGAATCTTCCAAGTTGGATTATTTAGAGAAGTGTCTCGGATTAACGATCTGCACGTGACACCATTGAATTGATACCATTGAATTGATGCTTCCATTCTACGTGGTAGGCCCATCTTACGGAGAAAGCACCTTATTTTGTGACATGCCAAGCAAGGAAATCCGCAAAGGCATTGACATTTAAAGAAATTTGTAGGATTCTATCAGCATCCATGGGGTGAAAATGTATGAATCAGCCCCAGATCCCAACTTTCAGTAATTGGGTCAATGAGCTAACTGACTTTCCTAATAATACATTCACCTCTTGGGGTCATTAACTTCTGATCATGGGTTGCATGGATCCATGGGTCCTACCATATATCAATTGAGTCACCGCTGCCAGCACGCCAAATGCACCCTCTTTTAAAAGTTTGTAACCCAACAACCATGCTCTGTCATGTGGAAGAGGAACCAAATCTCAGTCTTGATTTTAATATATCTCCTGATGGGTAGTATTTTGCTCTAAGGACTCGAGCACATAATGAGCTTGGCTCATTGATTAACCTCCAAACTTGCTTAGCAGGCATGGCTAAATTAAACGAGTGGAGGTCCTGAAAACCGATCCCACCCTTGCTCTGGGGAAAGCACAACTTTCACCATGAGTACCAGTGCATCTTCCGCCCTTGATCATCATCTCCCCACCAAAACTAAGATATAACATCTATAATCTTTTTGCATATGATTTTTGGTAATAGGAACACTAGCATTGCATATACTGGAATAGATTGAATAATCACCTTTAACAAAATCACTTCGCCGCTAATGGACAACAACCTTTCCTTCCAACCCTTAATTCTCTGAATCACTCTTTCCACAAGATGAAGGAAACAATCACTCCTATCTGCCCCCACAAGTGTCGGGAGTCCCAAATATTTGTCAATGAGACCCTCCATATCAATGTTTAGAGTATTGCAAATATCCACTTTATCGTCCACTTGAGTATTTGGACTGAAGAAGATACTATATTTTGCAACACTTATCACTTGTCCCGAATTTGCACAATAGGTATCAAGAACTTGCTGCAATGAGATTGCATTATTAAAATCTACTTTCAAGAGAATCAAAGAGTCATCAACAAATAGTAAGTGTGATGTTGATGGTGCATTTCTGCATAACTTGACCCCTTCAATGCCACCAATATCCTCAGCGTGCAACAAACAACTCGATAGACCTTCTGCACATATAAGGAACAAATAAGGGGATAATGGATCCCACTGGCGGATACCTCGTGTGGGAATAAAACCATCTGCCAGCTGAGAATTAAACCTAACAAAGTATGAGATAGAAGTAACACAAGCCATCACCAACTCAACCCACTAAGGATGAAAACCAAGTCTCTCCCTCATCCTCCTCAAAAAATTCCATTCAGATCTATCATATGCTTTGTGCATATCAAGCTTAACTGCACAAAGCCCTGTTTTGTCATTCCTTTTATTTTATATTTTATGCACACACTCATAGGCCACCAAAACATTATCAGTAATAAGCCTTGTTAGGATGAAGGCACTTTGTGTCGGTGATATAATTTCTGGGAGAAAACCTTTTAGCCTAAATGCAAGCATTTTGGAAATTATTTTGTACACTACATTGCAAAGATAGATATGTCTGAATTGAGATACCTCTTCCGGATTATCCACCTTTAGCATTAATACCACCACTATTTCATTCCAGCCCACAGGAATAACCCTCTCATTGATAGCTTTTAACAGAGCATGTGTGATATCATTACCGACCAAGTGCCAAAAAAATTATAAAATAGTGCATGTAAACCATCTGGTCCTGGTGCTTTAAGATCACCAATACTGAACACCGCTTTTTTCACATCTCAACCGCAAAGGGGGCTATCAATCGTTTATTCATGTCAGCAGTAACTTTTGGGACTATTTTCTCAAAAAAAAAACAAGGTCAGTCTCATTATTTTTGGATAAAAAAGATTTGAGAAATAATCATGAATAATCGAATTTAGATTATTTGTTTTTCAATTTTTTGATGAGACTGTGTTTCCTCCTAGTAGATGCAAAGCTACGGAAAAATAGTATTTTTATCTCCAATCTGAAGCCAATTTGCGCGAGAGGGCTAGCTCCATTTAATCTCCTCCTGCTCCAATAGTTTCTCAATCAATGCGGCCAAACTATTCCTCTTCTGCTCATTCTCCTGGTTCAAAGGGCCACACATCATAGCTTCTACCTTCCACTGGGCCTTGCGTAGCTACTGTTTAGGTTTTTCCAGCACACGTTTGTCCCACCCATGCGGTTGTACGTGCATGTTTTGGAGATGCTTAAGAAGTCGATCAGGCTATCATTAGGGGCCGCAACATTCCAGCTCACTTTAACAACACCTCTGAATTCTTTCTAGCTGAACCACTTAGCTTCAAAATTATGTTGTTTACTAGCTCAATTAGTAATAGGTGCCAAGTAGAACTCTATATCCATCAGTAGTGGACGGTGGTCTGAGTGGTTATACTCCAAATGTACCAGCGACGCATCAACGTGCATTTGCAACCAACTAGAGTTTGCCAAACCACGATCAAGCCTTGACCTCATCAATCCTCTATGACACATGAAAGGATCACCAATGAATCCAATGTCCTCTATTTCACAATCATCCAAAGCATCATGGAATGCTTTCATAAACCTTTCAGGTCCAACATTTCCTCCCTCCTTCTCGTGAGTATATATGATTTCATTTAGGTCGCCCATAATCAACCAAGGAAGATTATTGTGCTGATAAATTGACCTCAGTCTATCCCATGTTTTGTACTTATCAACCCAACAAAATTCTCCATACATGCCCGTGAAACGCCATATCTTGTTATGTTCGTCATCAATGCGTACATCTATGTAATTTGGGCATGCATAAATCTGATACAACTTTACTCCTCCACAACATCATGAAACCTCCACGTCGTCCGTCACTCAGTTGGACGATCATAAAATCCATACACATACGCCTACGAAGATAGTCAGCCCGATAGTGATCTAGATGTGTCTGCGACAAAAATACCATCTCGGGGTTATGGCACCTCTAAACATCAAGAAGTGCTAGGACTGCCGCAGTATTCCCCAACACGTGGCAGTTCCAACATATTATTTTCAATGCGACCGGACATACTCCTCGCGAGAACCCGCCGATCCTAGTGAAGAGGAGTCTGCTCCATTCTTCTTGGGACGTTTGTTACTATCCTTTCCCTTAACCACATAAGAGGTAGGGAAAACCATTCCATTAGTAATCATTGACATGGGACGATCAACAACTACTGCATCGATCCATGTCTCAGCTTCTTTGTCTAAATCACCCATCAACCCACGATTTAGCACTTAAGCTTGACTTATCTCTATCATCTAGGTCCATTTCCTTTCCTTTTAGGGGGCTGGTAGTTGTATCCTTTAGAGACTCATAAATCGCCACCCCCTCGTCACGAGTGGGTGCGTTGAACCTCCAGCTAGCTTGGTATCTACCAGCTTGATCTACACAGCGACCTTTGCCAGGAATAAAGTCGCCTCGGCCACCTTGATTCCTAATGACCCACAAGTATAGGGGCTGTATCGCAGTATTTTCGATAAGTAAGAGTGTCGAACCCAACAAGGAGCAGAAGGTGTTGGCGAATTGCTTGGAGCAAGAATTCTCTATAAATAATTAGCAAATGGATTTTAGGGGTTTTTGATAATACAGATAAATAAAGTATGAGTAAATAAAAGACAATAGTAATAAATGCAGCAAGTGGCCCAATCCTTTCTTTAGTAAAGGACAAGCCGGTTGTATTACTTAAGATGACCAAACGTTCTCGAGGACACACGGAAATATCGTCAAGTGCTTTCGCTTCATATAGTTGATTAATCTTCTTTAGTTTACTAAGTGTTGTGTGGGTGAACCTTGATACGTTGCTAACGTATCCATAACTTTTGATGTTCCATACTTGGTTTTATCTAATTTCTTATGTTTTGTCCACACTTTGGAGTACTTTTTATACACTTTCTTGGACTAACCTATTAACAAGATGCCACAGTGCCAGCTGCCTGCTTTCTGTTGTTTTTGGTTCCAAGAAAGTCAAAAAATGAATATTCTCGGAATTGGACGGGACAAAAGCCAAAGTCAGTTTTTCACCGAGGGGGACACGGAGCCAGAATACAAGACGGAGAGGGGCCAGGGGCCGACCACGCCACCTAGCCACGTGGCCAGGCCTGGCCTGCGCCGGGGGTGGTCTGGTTGCCTAGGGCACCCCCTCGGCCTCCCCTTTCGCCTATAAGATGCCTCCGATACAGAAACCCTAAGTACCCAATCAAAATTCCACGAAAGAGTCTGTAGCCGCTGTCATCTCCATCCCTAGATCGGGAGGGATCTGAAGCTCTTCCCGGCACCCTACCAGAGGGGAGAATTCACCCCAGAGGCCTTCTTCATCACCATGCAAGCCTCCGGTGTGATGCGTGAGTAGTTCATCCTTGGACTACGGGTCCATGTAGTAGCTAGATGGTTGGTTCTTCTCCTTTGTGCTACCATGTTTAGATCTTGTAAGCTCCGTTCATGATCAAGATCATCTATTTGTAATTCTACATGTTTTGTTTGCGGGGATCCGATGGATATTGAGATGCTATTTCAGATTGATTATTGATTTTATCATGTCTTTATTATTTGTGATCTTGCATGCTTTCCATTGTTAGTAGCTATCTTGGCCAAGTAGATGCTACCAACTCCAAGAGTTAGTATTTATGCTCGATGGTGGGTTCATGCCTCTAGTAATCTGGAGAAGTGACAGAAATCTCTAAGGTACTAGATGTGTTGTTGCTACTGGGAGAAAACAGTAATCTTTTGTTCATAGAACAATCGTATTATTTACTTTACACGCAATGTGTAATGCAATTATCTGTTGCTTGCAACTTAATACTGGAGGGGGTTCGGATGATATCCTGAAGGTGGATTATTAGTCATAGATGCAGTTCGATTATGGTATATGTATAATGTTGTAATGCCCAATCAAATATCAAAGGAGTCAAGATGAGTAGTATATGCTTGTATGCTTTCTCGATGTTTGTCAATTGCCCCGCTGTAATTTGTTCACCCAACATGTCATCTATCTTAAGGAGAACCACCACTAGTGAATTATGGACCCCGGTCCTTTCTTTTATCATCAATCTACAACTATTTACTGCTTTCTGTTTACTTTCTACAAGTAATTAATTTCTTTCACACAATACGTTTAATCCTTTGTTTTCAGCAAAACCGGTGAGATTGACAACCTCACTATAAGTTGGGGGAAAAGTTCTGTGGTTGTGTTGTGCAGGTTTCCACGTTGCTGCTACCACCGGTAGTGCGCCCTGCCAAAGGCCAGCTAGCAACACCTTGGAGGTGTTTCCTTGCTCCTACTGGTTCAATAACTGTGATTTCATAACTGGGGGAAAACTAGTTGCTATGCTCATCATACCTTCCTCTTGGGGTTCCCCAACAAGCTCGATATATTTTGGGCCATCAAGCTATTTTTCTGGCGCCATTGCCGGGGAGTCAAGGACATCTTCATAAGGGGAGTCCCTCATAACCAATCTCTTTACTTTGTTATTTTTGTTTTGCTTAGTTTATTTTTGCTTTGTTTGCTTGTTTCTTTATCAAAAACACACAAAAATTAGTTGTACTAGTCTGCTTTCTTTATTAAAAACACAAAAAAAAACATTCCTATCTCAAGTTGCCATTATGTCTAGCATTGCTCCAATCACTATGTCACCTGAGGAAATGATTTTCGCTTTTAAACAAGGAATTGAAGAGAGTTTCAAAGAAGGTTGGTCTAGAATCTCTGATCTACATGAAAAAACTGAACCTAAAATGACTCAAAGCTTGTTCCTTAGTAGTTTTTACCTTGGAATTGCTCTTTGATATAGATATTCTTTAGATGTTCTAGTGGGAGGAGGTTTCCTCCAATGCAATGAGGATGATGCTTTTAATGCCATAAAAAGTTGGTCTTTACTTACAATTTGCCTAGCAAATCTGATTCTTCCTTCATAAACATATTTGCTAGATTGAATACTCTTGAGACCAGCACTGCTAGTTTAAAAGATTGCTATAATACACTTAGAGAGCATCATGACTATGTTCCAATAAATTCTGAACCCTCAAAATGGCTTCCCACAGTAAAGATTGCTATAAATAATGAAACTTTTCATGCTCGTTGTGATATCATGTCTGAATTATGTCTTATGCCTAAAGATATCTATGAATCTTTGAATGTTTGGGGACTTTCTGAAGGAGGAGAAGAAATATTTCTTGCTAATAATGCCACAATATCACCGATTGGAATAGCTAAAGGAGTGTTTACAAAGATCCTAGGGAAAATGGTTTCTACTGATTATCTTGTTATTGAATGTGTAGGGAAAGGACAAATTACACTTCGAAGATCCCTATTGAAACTCCTTGGAGCAATAATAGATGTGGAAAAGGGCACCATGCACTTTGCTTCTCCACCAAACAATCATATATTCCCCAAGGTTAAGAATAAAAGTAAGAGAGGTAAGGGCAAGAAATTTGGTTTTAATGTTCTTCATTGGAGAACACTTGATTCTTTTTCTTGCTTCTTATGCCTAACTTAAAGGCGTTAAAGAAAAGTACTTATTAGGAGATAACCCAACAGTTTTAGATGAGTCTTGGAAGTTATTGCTTCAGTAATAACCTATCCTTATCCTTTTCATTTGCTTTTTGTGCCAAGAGTAACCTCTAATGAGAGAGAAGTAATGATTGGGAAAGTTTCTCTCTCGAAACAGATTTTTGCGCTTCACCGTAAAAATTCGTGTAAAATCTCTATACGTCGTTTTGAGGCGTCATTTTTCGTGCTTCTGCCCCAAGTTGTTTTCTAACTTTCGTTAGTTCAGAACTTTTCGATTTGAGCAACAGAAGGTCTTCGAACAAATTGGTTTTTACCTGCTGGTCTGTTTTAACAGATTTCTGTCATTATTTGCATTTGCTTCTTGTTGGTTCCTTTTTGAGTACTTTTGGGGAATTGAGCTTTTTGAGGGAAGTGCTACAGTAGCTTGTGTTTTAATGAAAGTTTTATTGGTGTTGAAACTGAACCTAAAGACTTATTATCTTGAGTGCACTAATGTTGCTAATGAAGATTGTGTGAAGTTTTGTATGAAGGAAAAAAATTCAGTTGTATGGAGAGAATGATGTAATGAGATGAAGAATGGACTAAAGCTCAATCTTGGGGATGCCACCCCGTGTCACCACAAGAAATATGCAACAAGTACAAGCGTCAAAGCTTGGGGATGCCCAAGACATCCCCTTCTTCATCAATAAAAATCTCAGGTTTCTTCCAAACACTTCGTTTTTATTGTTTCGTGCACAGTTGTATTGTTCTTGGAGCATATTCGTTTTTGTTTTTGGTTTTTGTTTGCTTGTTTTTCTTAGTTTGCTTGAATAAATTGATTGGACCCCCTCTTTCATGCATTGGTTTTCAAATAGTTTGGTTGGGATTGGAAAAGAGTAGGAAAGTTCATGCTTAAGTGGTAAAGAGAGTTTGTTTTTGACTGTGGCCTATGCTTTGTCATGCCATGCTTGATATTGTTTTGGATTTATGCTTAGTGATCTTTCATGTAGCATGACATGTTATAAACAATTGAGATTGCTTAATGTGCCTTTGAATAATCATGCGTTGTTTTAGCATATTAAAGCATAGTATTGTGGTATTCTCCTTTGATGTTTTATTTGGGTTGACTTGGCGCATGCTCACACCATGTTATGACTATCCCAAGTCACCATAAGCCTTTATGATCCTTTAGTTTTCAACTTGTAATATCACTTTATGCTTTGATTAATGATGTTTTGTCGCTCTGTGTAACTACCTTGGTAAAACCCTACGCTCTAAGTTCAAGCCTGGATGAAACGGAAGTGGTTAAAATAGTACAGCGGGGGCCCAGAGGACCGCCCACGTGTAGACCCGTCGGCCGTCCTAACCACTGCCAAGACATCGGGACAAGAGCGAGCGGCATAGGCAACAGGCGAAGAGATGAAATACATACACAAGTGAGTATGTATGCAAGCTACCATGCAACAGTTCTCAGAGCCATTCCATCTAAAAGAAATAGAAATATTGCAACGCCATACGGCAAGATTCAAATATCCTAGATAGAGATAATATTTTAGGATAGCTCCTCATACATCAAACATCAGAGTATCAGGCGGAAGCGGAAAACAAGATCCGAGTACGGATAAGAAGCGAATCGGCATAAGATGCCACATAAATAAACACATCCCGCCCACAGATCTCACGGATCCCCATCCCCGGAATCTCTACACCGCGTGATCGTTGCCAACCTCATATGTCTCCTCCACCCAGTATCCATCTTGCGAATACACATGTTCATCTGAATCAAACAATTTATCGTGTGAGACCCTAGGGGTACTCAGCAAGTCTTTATGCCTCTAAAGGGGACATATACCTGGGGTGATGCAATTGCAGCAAAAGATAATAACTAACAAGTCTATAGATACTCGCTAACCATCCGCCTAACCAATGATAGACGGATGTCCGTTAATTAGTAACAACAGTTATAATAGTATAATTAATAGATCCATCCTCCTTCTCGCTTACCAACGAGAAAGCGGATGAACAACCCATCCGTTGGCAGTTTTATTAACCATTCCATGAGTATTGCACTATTTACTAATCAGGTATTTAGTCAGATTAAAAAGCGGTACTTTAGTTATACTTGTCTATGATCGAGAAACTGTGCTCCAAGTCGTCCATAACCGCGGACACGGCTTTCAGAAAGATTTACACTGCAGGGGTGCACAAATAGCAACACACACTCGATCAACCTCGGAAAAACCAAATCAAAACCCAACGAGGCATTCACGACAAAGCGATCACAGGATTCAGAAATATTTCAGGGGGCCACCCCAATAAGCTACCCGCAACGAAGTCGGCCGGCTCCGAGACGGACCTAGGGTTTGCGACAACGGCTGTAAACGACTAGGAACCCGAAAATGTGACTGGGCTTGTCGCTACTGCGAAAACGTGGCGCGATCCAAAACAGTACAGGTGCTCCACGCATAATATTAAATAAAACAGTAAGGCAAGGCATAAGTACATGATAGTAATAAAACCCCAAACTAGTTTGTGGCCCCAAGAAATAGAAATGAATCAAGCTCTGGCCCAGGGGGGGTCCACGGCCTCCCGGATGTGGATAGTGCAAATAGTCAAGGAACAGGAATCAAGTACTCGGGATCCTACGGGACACAAGTGAGCATGAAAAACCAAATAACAGATATTGCTCACCGGTGCCTCTTTCATTAGTTGTCCCATTACTACTCCGGTTAAGTTGTTTAGGTACCTCGTTATCCATCAGACCCTCACATACCCTACACATGTTGTTCTACGACTCGCATGGCTCAAACAACTCCTGTAGTAATGGCTCATGGGATGGAGGAACAAGCTTCGGTGAGGTTTAAAAGTAAAGGCTATGCAGTACTTGGGATTCAATTTAATGCAATCGTAACTCAATGATGCAAGAATAAGATAGAGGCAATAGGTACTATATGTATGCAAGCATGTGGTAGTGCTTGCCTGGTAGCTCAGTTGAAGCGAGAGACGGATCTGGGTAGAACTTCTGTCAAACTTTGAGTTGTAGAATTAAAGTTATTAATTAATTAAGAAAAGGCATTTTTATTACATTTAAATAATTTCGAAAATTTAAAGTGCTCAAATAATATTTTGAATGGAAAATTTGAAATCCTCACATTTTTCTGATTCAAAAACATATATTATTTGTGTTATTTGGATTTACAAATTAAAAGTTATTAAAAACAGATTTAAATTCATATTTAAACATTTCTGAAAACATTTTATTAAAACAGAAAAGCAGACTGACTTTTTCTACTCAGCCGCAGCTAGCCCCAGTCACTGACGGGTGGGACCAGTGCCGGCTGGGCGGAAACGGTGCGTAAAACTTTTCTCACCGCGGGGAAGTGAGTCGTAGTGACTGATGGGTGGACCCGCGATGAAAAAGGGGCCCACGCGCCAGTGAGAGGGAGTGGGCTGGCCACGCGGCACGGAGGGGGACCGCGGGTTGAGGACCTGGAACCCCAGGTCTCTTTCTGTAAAAACGCCATAGAGCTGACAGGTGGGGTTAGGGTGGAGCGTGGGTTGACTGAATCAAAAACTGCGGTACCCTTTTGTAAAAAGACCACAAAGGCCGACAGGTGGGTCCACAGGGACCGCGGGTTAAGGCAAAAGGGTGTGGGGGGTATTTGCAAAGTGTGCAGCGGCTACTGTTTGTCTTTCTGAATTAATTGACGAAAACGACAGAGCACGCGCAGCGCGGCGGGGCTCGAACTCGCGACCGCTCGCTCGCGCGCAGAGGGCGGAACCAGTGCGGTGGCTAGGGGATGTTGGAGGGTTGCAGCTGCGCGGCTAGGTAAGGCTACTGCAAGACGCGGCGACGAGCAGACGCTCGTGCACGCCGGTGCACAGAGCATGCTCGACGTGCGGTCCGGCGATCACAGACGACCAAGGAGAAAGGGGAGGTGTCAGGGAGGGTGCGTGGCTCACCGCGAGGTTGCCTGTGTAGTCAGATCGGGCCGGAGAGCAGCAGGTCGCCGACGATGCAAACGGCCGGAGCTAGGGTTTCCTCGTCCGCCTCGACGGCGTGCAAGGGTCCTGGGCCTCCTCCTCCTCGTCTGCGGGCACAGGGGCATTGCAGAGGGTCGCCTCGGTCTTCGTCAACACCCAAAGCACCGTGCCCGCCGCCTGTTTCGAGGAGATGGTGGTCGACATCGATGGTGGTCGCCGGGGTGGAGAGGAGGTGGTAGGGGAGGAAAGGGGAGGAAAGGGGAGGCGCAGGGGCCAGGGGAGATCTGGGCGAAGCCAGGTAGAGAGGAGGGAGTAGATAGGAACGGGAGGGGAGAGGGGGATGTCGTGGGGAGGCTCGGGGTGGAAAAGGTGGCTTCGGCCACTTTTCTTCTCCTCCTTCTCACGTGCTGGGCACGGCTGGGGCAGGGGTAGGGAGGCCAGGGCTGCAAGGTGGGACCAGGGCGAGGCCAAGGAGGTGGGACTGGCTGGGGGCCCTTGTTTCAGCGTGAGAGAGAGGGAAACCGAGAGGTGAGGGGGTAGATGGAGCTAGGGTTGGGGTAGCTCGGGTTAGGTTGGGGTGGTGGCTCGGCTAGCTAGAGATAAAGGTGGTGGGGTAGATGGTTAGGTTAGAGAGAGGGGTCGTGAGGTGTCCCTTAGCCGAAGCTAGGAAAGGAGGGGTGGCTCGGGTTAGGGTTTAGGGTGGCATGGGGGTAGTTAGCTAGGGTAGGAGAGGGGTAAGGTAGGGTTTTCCTTGTATGAAACAAGAAAAGTCACATCCCAACATGCATGATGCATCAAGGTGATGGTGGAGAGAGAGAGAGAGATGTGTTTAGGGTTTTGGGTGCACATGGCAAGGAAAACAAAGGTCAGATGGTGAGGTGGAGAAGAGCAAGAAGGGTGGAGCTCAACAAGAGAAAAGGGCCAATTGACATGAATCCCAAAGGTCCATGCTCCACTCCAAAAATCAAAGAAAAACTAAAGGAGAAAAGGATGGTGGTGATCTTGCATGGCCCATGCATAATCAATAAATGCCATGTTTAATCTTGTGAAAACAAAGATAAAGCCCCATGGCATTTATTCACATGCAACCCAAAATATGGAGTAAGACCAAGCAAAAAGGAATTAAAAAGAAGGTTCCATGTGGAGTAGATGGAGATGATCATATTTGAATATAATTTGGACTTGCTAGTGTGTATGTTCCACTAGATGTTTAATAGTCCCAAAAATATTCCAACATGAGCATACATTCAAAATAATCCATATGGGAGCTAGAAAAAGGGGTTACTCTCACAAAGCATACAAAAGTAGCTCCACATATCAATAATGTGAAAACAACATGATGCTAGTGTGGGAGCATGTAGAATAGTAAGAGGATCCATCCCAACTCACATGAGCTAGAGGTAACCAAATAAAATGCAAGGCTCACATGTAGTAGGGTGGTGGAATTATGGGGTGGTGACAAGAAAGGTGGTGGAGTTAATAAAAGATATGCCCCCAACTCAACTTGGGCATCAAGCATTATCAAGAACCAAATACAATATAACAAGAGGCAAATACAATTACTAATGCATATGAGAGAAGAACCAAATGGAAAAGGGTTTTATATGATGCTCAAATGCAAGGTGGCATGATGACATGAGCATGATATAATTATGATGCAACAATTATATGTAGGAAGTAGCAATTATATTACTAGACCATGTAGCATTACATATGTTAGACAGATGGGATGCTACACTCTGCATGATTATGGCCATTATTGCTCTGTTAGTTGGTCGCTCCCAGTCTTTTGCTTGCCTCCATAACCAAGTATGAGTTCCAGCCATGCATCCAACTCCAAATAAAACCAAGTTGTTCCAAAGAGTCCACCATACCTACCTATTAGCATTTGTTATTCCAAGTATATTCATGTTTTTATCTACCTTCCAAACAAAACTTGTTATGAGAAAACTAGTGATTAAAGCTCTCACGAACTTGATGGCACACTTTACTTTTCTTGCCCTTAATAAACTTGAACCATTGTGTCGTCTATGTTGTATATGCTTGCACTTATATGTTGGGGATTAGAAGAACCATGCTGTCATGGGGAACGCTTTCAACATTGCACTTGTACTTTGTACCTAGTTGATATCATGCCCTTTTGTCTATGGATGTAAGTCCATGGAGTTATGTAAGTCCATGGAGTTATGTATGTGTGTTAGAGAAACGCCTGGGCCGCTGGTCTAATCCATGCCGTCATGGTGGAAACCTTCAGCATAACCATAATAAGCTGTCTATGAAGCATTCTTCTTATATAAAAAAGAGTCAGATTGTGAGAAAAAGAGAAACAAAAGAGATATGAGAAAAGAGGAAAGAGAGAAAAAAGCACCATTTTCCCATGGTAAATAAGAAGATTGCTGAGATGCTTGTTGTCTACTTGCCTTGTCATTTTGATATGGGGATTCTTCCGTATCATCGGGCAAGGGGTACCCCGTTGGCGGTTCTCTATGATACACATGTACGTACTATGACAAGAACTTACCGGTAACTAAACTTGAGTAGCATGAGGAGCGGCCCTCGTATTCAAGGGAGATGAGATTTCCAACTTATACTTTGTCAAGCATATACTCCATAGTTTGTTCACTTCAACCTTAATCACTTCAAGATGCTTATGATAGGGGCAATGAGAGCTAAAAGCTAATAAGTACCATAACTTTTGGAATCTCTTTATGAAAATTGAATCCCTACTTCCTTCTATGAAGGCCTTTCTTTTACTTTTATGTTGAGTCTCCACCTTCTATCTTTATGCACCTACTTTGAGAGCATAGTGGCCATATTTAGTTCTATGTGTATTATCCCAAGACTTGTTCATTGATGCATAACTTTGATATTGCTTGTTCTTAAACTATTTGTATCTAGTCACTCTTATGAACTTTGAAGGTGTCTTATGCATTTATGTTTGCTACTCTATGAGGGACAAGCTGAATGCCACTATGCTATGTTTTCTTTATGTGAAACAAACAAACGTCTTGCAAAGCATTGTTATTCATGAATCTTTTGTTTGTGCCTTTTCAGGTTGCAACATAGTTTCTTTGTCTTATTGTTAGAACTTTATCTTTCATGCTATGTTGAAGTACTATGATCCTAGCTATCAATGTTTTACAAATACTTTGATCAAGTTTATGATGGTGCATGTCACCTCAAAAATTATTCTTCCTTTTTATCATTTACCTACTCGAGGACGAGCAGGAGTTAAGCTTGGGGATGTTGATACGTTGCTAACGTATCCATAATTTTTGATGTTCCATGCTTGGTTTTATCTACTTTATTATGTTTTGTCCACACTTTGGAGTACTTTTTATACACTTTCTTGGACTAACCTATTAACAAGATGCCACAGTGCCAGCTGCCTGTTTTCTGCTTTTTTGGTTCCAGGAAAGTTAGAAAATGAATATTCTTGGAAATGGACGGGACAAAAGCCAAAGTCAGTTTTTCACCGAGGGGGACACGGAGCCAGAATAAGAGACGAAGAGGGGTCAGGGGCCAGCCACACCACCTGGCCACACGGCCAGGCCTGCCCCACGCCAGGGGTGGTCTGGCCGCCTAGGACACCCCCTCGGCCTCCCCTTTCGCCTATAAGATGCCTCCGATACAGAAACCCTAAGGACCCGATCAAAAATCCACGAAAGAGTCTATAGCCGCCGTCGTCTCTGTCCCTAGATCGGGAGGGATCTGAAGCTCTTCCCGGCACCCTGCCGGAGAGGGGAATTCACCCTGGATGCCTTCTTCATCACCATGCAAGCATCCGGTGTGATGCGTGAGTAGTTAATCTTTGGACTACAGATCCATGTAGTAGCTAGATGGCTGATTCTCCTCCTTTGTGCTTTTATGTCTAGATCTTGTGAGCTCCGTTCATGATCAAGATCATCTATTTGTAATTCTGCATGTTGTGTTTGCGGGGATCCGATGGATATTGAGATGTTGTTTCAGATTGATTATTGATTCTATCATGTCTTTGTTATTTGTGATCTTGCATGCTTTCCGTTGTTAGTAGCTATCTTGGCCAAGTAGATGCTAGCAACTCCAAGAGTTAGTATTTATGCTCGATAGTGGGTTCATGCCTCTAGTAATCTGGGGAAGTGACAGAAATCTCTAAGGTACTAGATGTATTGTTGCTACTAGGGAGAAAACAACAATCCTTTGTTCATAGAACATTTGTATTGTTTACTTTACACGCAATGCATAATGCAATTATCTGTTGCTTCCAACTTAATACTGGAGGGGGTCGGATGATAACCTGAAGGTGGATTATTAGTCATAGATGTAGTTGGATTACGGTCTATGTATAATGTTGTAATGCCCAATCAAATCTCAAAGGAGTCAAGATGAGTAGTATATGCTTGTATGCTTTCTCGATGTTTGTCAATTGCCCCGTTGTAATTTGTTCACCCAAAATGTCATCTATCTTAAGGAGAACCACCACTAGTGAACTATGGACCCCGGTCCTTTCTTTTATCATCAATCTATAATTGTTTACTGCTTTCTATTTACTTTCTGCAAGTAATTACTTTCTTCCACACAATACGTTTAATCCTTTGTTTTCAGCAAAACCGGTGAGATTGACAACCTCACTATAAGTTGGGGGCAAAGTTCTGTGGTTGTGTTGTGCAGGTTTCCACGTTGCTGCTAGCACCGCTAGTGCGCCTTGCCAAAGGCCAGCTAGCAACACCTTGGAGGTGTTTCCTTGCTCCTACTGGTTTGATAACCTTGGTTTCATAACTGAGGGAAAACTTGTTGTTGTGCTCATCATACCTTCCTCTTGGGGTTCCCCAACGAGCTCGATATATTTTGGGCCATCGAACATGTGCTAATGTACCGACCTTCCTAGGACTAATACATACTTGTGATTATACTCCTTGCAAGCATCCGCAAGTACAAGAAAGTAATTAAGGTAGAAACCTAACCACAACTTTAAACTCTAATACCCTGACGTCCCTTGTGCAAAGGTTTCCTAACGGGGGTTCAGGTTTCTATCACTCCGGCAACCCCTACGATTAGTAGCCAAATACACAATGCATTCCCCTAGGCCCATATAGGTGAAGTGTCATGTATTCGACGTTCACATGACACCACTAGAAGAAATACACCACAACTTAAATATCAAACTATTGCATCGTTCTCAACACAATTCCACTACTAACAACATGACTTCTCCCATGTCTTCAAGAACTAAATGAACTACTCACAAGACATCATATGGATCATGATCAGAGATGAAATAATGATATGTAACAATCTGAACATAGACGATTGACGACCCAAAATATATCGAGCTCGTTGGGGAACCCCAAGAGGAAGGTATGATGAGCACAGCAACAAGTTTTCCCTTAGTATCAAACCAAGGATTAATCGAACTAGTAGGAGCAAGGAAACACCCCAAAGGTGTAGCTAGCTGAACTTTGGCAGGGTGCACTATCGGTGCCAGCAGCAACGTGGAGACCTGCACAACACAACCGCAGAACTTTGTCCCCAACTTTCGATGAGGTTGTCAATCTCACCGGTTTTTCTGAAAACAAAGGATTAAACGTATCGAGTGGAAGAAAGTAATAGTTTGCAGAAAGTAAACACAAAGCAGTAAACAGTTGATTGTAGATTGATTGTAAAAGCAGGGACCAGGGTCCATAGTTCACTAGAGGTGGCTCTCCTTAAGATAGATGACATGTTGGGTGAACAAATTACAATGGGGCAATTGGTAAACATCGAGAAAGCAATATGCATATACTACTCATCTGACTCCTTTGAGATTCGATTGGGCATTACAACATTATACATAGACCGCCATCAAACTGTATCTATGACTAATAATCCACCTTCAGGTTATCATCTGAACCCCCTCCAGTATTAAGTTGCAAGCAACGGATAATTGCATTACGAATTGCGTGTAAAGTAAACAATATGATTATTCTATGAACAAAGGATTATTGTTTTCTCCTTAGTAGAAATAGCATATCTAGTACCTTAGAGATTTCTGTCACTTCTCCAGATTACCAGAGGCATGAACCCACTATCGAGCATAAACACTAACTCTTGGAGTTGCTAGCATCTACTTGGCCAAGATAGCTACTAACAACGGAAAGCATGCAAGATCACAAATAACAAAGACATGATAGAATCAATAATCAATCTAAAATAGCATCTCAATATCCATCGGATCCTCGCAAACACAACATGCAGAATTACAAATAGATGATCTTGATCATGAACGGAGCTCACAAGGTCTTAACACGATAGCACGGAGCAGGAGAACCTGCCATCTAGCTACTACATGGACTCGTAGTCTAGAGATGAACTACTCACGCATCACACCGGAGGCTTGCATGATGATGATGAAGGCCTCCAGGGTGAATTCCCCTCTCCGGCAGGGTGCCGGGAAGAGCTTCAGTTCCCTCCCGATCTAAGGATGGAGATGACGGTGGCTACAAACTCTTTTGTGGAATTTTGATCGGGTACTTAGAGTTTCCGTATCAGAGGCAATATATAGGTGGAAGGAGAGGCTGAGGGGGTGCCTGGGGCGACCAGACCACCCCCTGGCGCGGGCTAGGCCTGGCTGCACGGCCAAGTGGTGTGGCCGGGCCCCAGCCCCTCTCAGTGTCATATTCTGGCTCCTAGTGTCCCTCAGTGAAAAACTGACTTTGGCTTTTGTCCCGTCCAATTCCAAGAATATTCATTTTCTGACTTTCTTGGAACCAAAAACACTAGAAAACAGGCAGCTGGCACTGTGGCTCTTGTTAATAGGTTAGTCCAAGAAATCATGTGAAAAGTACTCCAAAGTGTGGACAAAACATAAGAAAGTAGATAAAACCAAGCATGGAACATCAAAAATTATGGATACGTATGCAACGTATCAACATCCCCAAGCTTAACTCCTGCTCGTCCTCGAGTAGGTAAGTGATCAAAAGAAAGAATAATTTTTGAGGTGACATGCACCATCATAAACTTGATCAAAGTATTTGTAAAACATTCAAAGCTGGGATCATAGTCCTTCAATCATAACATGAAAGACAAAGTTCTAGCAATAAGACAAAGCAACTATGTTGCAACATGAAAAGGCATGAACAAAAGATTCATGAATAACAATGTTTTGCAAGACGTTTGTTTGTTTCACATAAAGAAAACATAGCATAGTAGCATTGAGCTTGTCCCTTATAGAGTAGCAAACATAAATGCATAGGACACCTTCAAAGTTCATAAGAGTGACTAGATACAAATAGTTTAAAACAAGCAATATCAAAGTATGCATCAATCAACAAAGTCTTGGGACAATGCACATAAAACTAAGAATGGCCACTATGCTTTCAAAGTAGGTGCATAAAGATAGAAGGTGGAGACTCAACAAAAGGCCTTCATAGAAGGAAGCAGGGATTCAAGTCTCATAAAGAGCTTCCAAAAATTATGGTACTTAATAGCTTTCAGCTCTCATTGCCCCTATCATAAGCATCTTGAAGGTGATTAAGGTTAAAGTGACACAACTAAGAGGATATGCTTGACAAGTTATAAACCGAAATCTCAGGCCCTTACTTACGAAGACCGAACCTCATGCTACTCAACTTTAGTCACAAATAATCTCTTGTCATTGTAAGTACATATGTATCATAAAGAACCGCAAACGAGGTACCCCTTGCACATGATACAAGAGCTATCCCATAATCAAAATGACAAGGCAAGCAGACAATGAGCATCTCAGCAATCTTTTTATTTGCTATTTGCATAGGTTTTTATTGAGGATGCTTCATAGAGTGCTCATTATGGTTATTCTGCAAGTTTCCACCATGATTAGGCATGGCTTAGGCTAGCGGCCCAGATGTTTCTCTAACACAAATACAAACTCCATGATCCTACAAGTTCCCCTTTTATTTCACACCGCCGGGATCCATAAGCAAAAGAACATGATATCAACGGGGTACAAAGTACATGTGCAATGTTGAAAGCGTTCCCCATGATACATGGTTCTGCTAACTTCAACTTATAAAGCGCCAGCATATACGCAACAAAGATAGACGCAATGGTTCAAGTTTATTAAGTGCAAGTAAGTAAAGTGTGCCATCAAGTTCGTGTGAGCTTTAATCACTAGTTTTCTCATAACAAGTTTAATTCGGAAGGTAAACAAAAACAACAATATACTTGGAATAGCATATGCTAGTAGGTAGGTATGGTGGAATCTTTGGAATAACTTGGTTTTAGGAGTGGGATGCATGAGTGGGCCTCATACTTGGTTATGGAGGCTAGCAAAAGACTGGGAGTGACAAACTAAGAGAGCAATAATGGCCATAATCATGTAGAGCGACAAAACATCATTGACCAAAGCATAAAGTGATAGTAAAAGTTGAAAACTAAAGTATCATAAAGGCTTATGGTGACTTGGGATAGTCATAACATGGTGTGATCATGCGCCAAGTCAACCCGAATAAAGCATCAAAGGAGAATACCACAATATTATGCTTTAATATGCTAAAACAACGCATGATTCTTCAAACGCATATTAAGCAATCTCAATTGTTTATAACAAATCATGCTACATCAAATAATACTAAGCATAAAGCCAAAAAATATCAAGCATGGCATGACAAAGCATAGGCCACAGTCAAAAACAAGTTCTCTTTACCACTTAAGCATGAACTTTCCTACTCTTTTTCAATCGAAACCAAACTATTTGAACACCAATGCATTAAAGATGGGGTCCAACCAATTTATTAAGCAAATGAAAAACCAAAACAAAAACAAAAAAGAAGACGCTCCAAGAACAACACAATTGTGCATGAAACAATAAAAATGAAGCATTTGGAAGAAACCTGGGATTTTCATTGATGAAGAGGGGGATGTCTTGGGCATCCCCAAGCTTCGACGCTTGTACTTCTTGGATATTTCTTGGGATGACACGTGTGGCATCCCCAAGCTTGAGTTTTAGTCTATCCTTCATCTCATTACTCATTCCTTCCATACACCTGAAATTTTTCCTTCATACAAAACTTCACACAATCTTTATTAGCAACATTAGTGCACTCAAGATAATAGGTCTTTAGGTTCAGTTCTAACACCAATAAAACTTCCATTAAAACACTAGCTAGTGTAGTACTTCCCTCAAAAAGCTCAATTCCCCAAAGAACTCAAAAAAGGAACCAACAAGAAGCAAATACAGAAAATGGCAGAAATCTGTCAAAACTGACCAGTAGGTAAAGACAATTTTTTCGAAGACCTTCTGTTGCTCAAATCAAAAAGTGTTGAACTAACAAAAGTTAGATAACAAACTGGGTCATAAGCACAACAATTCACGCCTCAAAAGGACGTATAGAGATTTTACACGAATTTTTACGGTGAAGCACAGAAATCTGTTTCGGGACAACAACTTTCCCAATCATTACTTCTCTCTCATTAGAGGTTACTCTTGGCACAAAAAGCAAATAAAAAGGATAAGGAGCGGTTATTACTGAACTAATAACTTTTGGGTTATTACTGAACTAATAACAAATAAAAAGGATAAGGATAAAAAGACTCATCTAAAACTTTTGGGTTATCTCCCAATAAGTACTTTTTTAACGCCTTTAAGTTAGGCATAAGCAGCAAGAAAAAGGATCAAGTGTTCTCAAATGAAGAAGCATTAAGAGCAAATTTTGTTTTCATAGGAGAGGCAAAAGAAACCTTCTCTCTCTTATTAGGGAAGTGTTCTATACCTTTCTTGAGTTGGAGTTGATATTTAATGGTGCATTCTTTCATATCAATAATGGCACCAACAGTTCTAAGAAAAGGTCTTCCCAAAGTAATAGGACAAGAAGCATGGCATTCAACATCCAAAACATAGAAATCAACGAGGACATAGGCATTGTTAACCATAATAAGAACATCATTAATACTCCCCATGAGTTTATTTTTAGCATTATCATCTAGTGGGACATTCAAATAACAATCTTCAAGTGGAGGCAAATCAAGCATATCATAAATCCTTCTAGGCATAATAGAAACACTACTATCAAGATCACATAAAGCTTTGAAATCAAAATCATTCACCTTCATATTGATGATGGGTTCCCAACCATCTTCTTGTTTTATAGGAATAGAAGCCTTATGTTTCATCTTTTCTTCTTTAATTTTTATGAGAGCATTAGTAATGTGTTTTGTAAAGGCCATATTCATAGCACTAGCATTAGGACTTTTAGCAAACTTTTGTAGAAACTTAATAACTTTAGAAATATTGCAACCATTAAGATAAAAATCATAATTATCATCTAAAGTAGTAGAGCTATTACTAGCCTCAACACTAGTGGTAGTGATAGTAGAAACACTAATGTTTCTAGCAATTTCATCTTCTCTTTCCCACTTCGCATGTAGTTCAGCTAATAGTCTAACATTTTCATCAATTCTAACTTGTGTGGCATTAGTGGTAGCAAAGGGATTATCACTAGTTTCAGGTTTAGCAGCCATTTTATTAATCAAAGAGGATTGTGCTTCAGACAAAGATGATATATTTCTTTCAGCATTAGAAAGTTTCAATTGCAAACTAGGAATTTCCCTATTCAAACTCTCGAGTTGATGGCTAATATTCTTCAAAATGGTAGATTGTTCCTCCATAGTTTTAGTAAATAATTTATTTTGCTCATATTGCATTTGCATGAAGTTCTTAGTGGCTCTTTCAACTTCTAAAATTCTTCCTTCACTAGGTAATCCAGGTTTACATTATAACCATAAGTATTATTAGGAGGGTGGGGACTAAAATTGTTATTACCATAAGTGTTATTGCCAAAATTATTATTCCTTATAAATTTCACATCAACTTGCTCTTCTTGAGCAACCAAAGAGGCTAAAGGAACATTATTTCGATCAATATGGGCTTTCCCATTAACAAGCATAGACATAATAACATCAATTTTATCACTCAAGGAGGAGGTTTCTTCAACAGAGTTTACCTTCTTACCTTGCGGAGCTCTCTCAGTATGCCATTCAGAATAGTTAACCATCATATTATCCAGAAGCTTTGTTGCAGCACCCAAAGTAATGGTCATAAAGGTACCTCCAGCAGCATAATCCAATAGATTTCTTGAAGAATAATTCAATCCTGCATAAATGGTTTGGATAATCATCCAAGCAGTCAGTCCATGAGTGGGACAATTCTTTACCAAAGATTTCATTCTTTCCCAAGCTTGAGCAACATGTTCATTATCAGATTGTTTAAATTTCATTATTTCACTTCTCATAGATATAATCTTAGCAGGAGGATAGTATTTTCCAATGAAAGCATCTTTGCATTTAGTCCAAGAATCAATACTATTCCTAGTTAAGGAACTCAACCATTCTTTAGCTTTTCCTCTCAAAGAGAAAGGAAACAATTTAAGCTTAATAATATCTCCATCTATATCCCTATGCTTTTGCATCTCACAAAGTTCAATAAAGTTATTTAGATGGGCTGCAACATCTTCATTACCAATACCAGAAAATTGTTCTCTCATAACAAGATTGAGCAAAGCAGGTTTTATCTCAAAGAAAGTAGCTTCAGGAACAGGTGGAGCAATGGGTGTGCTCATAAAATCATTGTTGTTGGTGCTAGTGAAGTCACACAACTTAGTGTTTTCAAGAGTAGTCATTTTTTTGTGTTTAATAAAGAAAGCAAACTTGTAAAACTATTTTTTGTGTGTTTTTGACAAAGAAACAAGCAAAACAAAAATAACAAAGTAAAGAGATTGGTTATGAGGGACTCCCCTTGTGAAGATGTCCTTGACTCCCCAGCAACGGCGCCAGAAAAATAGCTTGATGGCCCAAAATATATCGAGCTCGTTGGGGAACCCCAAGAGGAACGTATGGTGAGCACAGCAACAACCCTCAGTATGAAACCAAGGTTTAATCGAACCAGTAGGAGCAAGGAAACACCCCAAAGGTGTAGCTAGCTAAACTTTGGCAGGGCGCACTACCGGTGCCAGCAGGAACATGGAGACCTGCACAACACAACCACAGAACTCTGTCCCCAACTTGTGATGAGGTTGTCAATCTCACCGGTTTTGCTGAAAACGAAGGATTGAACGTATCGAGTGGAAGAAAGTAATAGTTTGCAGAAAGTAAACACAAAGTAGTAAACAGTTGATTGTAGATTGATTGTAAAAGAAAGGACCGGGGTCCATAGTTCACTAGAGGTGGCTCTCCTTAAGATAGATGACATGTTGGGTGAACAAATTACAACGGGGAAATTGACAAACATCGAGAGAGCAATATGCATGTACTACTCATCTTGACTCCTTTGAGATTCGATTGGGCATTACAACATTATACATAGACCGCCATCCAACTGCATCTATGACTAATAATCCACCTTCAGGTTATCATCCAAACCCCCTCCAGTATTAAGTTGCAAGCAACGGATAATTACATTACGAATTGCGTGTAAAGTAAACAATACGATTGTTCAATGAACAAAGGAATGTTGTTTTCTCCCTAGTAGCAACATCACATCTAGTACCTTAGAGATTTCTATCAGTTCCCCAGATTACCAGAGGCATGAACCCACTATCGAGCATAAATACTAACTCTTGGAGTTGCTAGCATGTACTTGGCCAAGATAGCTACTAACAACGGAAAGCATGCAGGATCACAAATAATAAAGACATGATAGAATCAATAATCAATCTGAAATAGCATCTCAATATCCATCGGATCCCCGCAAACACAACATGCAGAATTACAAATAGATGATCTTGATCATGAACGGAGCTCACAAGATCTAAACATGATAGCACAAAGGAGGAGAACCAGCCATCTAGCTACTACATGGACCCGTAGTCCAGAGATGAACTACTCACGCATCACACCGGAGGCTTGCATGATGATGAAGAAGGTCTCCAGGGTGAATTCCCCTCTCCGGTAGGGTGCCGGGAAGAGCTTCAGATCCCTCCCGATCTAGGGATGGAGATGACGGTGGCTAGAGACTCTTTTGTGGAATTTTGATCGGGTACTTAGGGTTTCCGTACCAGAGGCAATATATAGGCGGAAGGAGAGTCCGAGGGGGTGCCTGGGGCGGCCAGACCACCCCCTGGCGCGGGCCAGGCCTGGCCGTGTGGCTAGGTGGTGTGGCCGAGCCCTAGCCCCTCTCCGTCACGTATTCTTGCTCTTGGTGTCCCTTGGTGAAAAACTGACTTTGGCTTTTGTCCTGTCCAATTCCGAGAATATTCATTTTCTGACTTTCCTGGAACCAAAAATAGCAGAAAACAGGTAGCTGGCACTCTGGCTCTTGTTAATAGGTTAGTCCAAGAAATCATATGAAAAGTACTCCAAAGTGTGGATAAAACATAAGAAAGTAGATAAAACCAAGCATGGAACATCAAAAATTATGGATACATTTGCAACGTATCAACGATAATTCAATGGTTCACTCAATAACATCAACTACAAGGAGTTATCAACACCGGGAAAGTTTCCCCTAAGAACTATACAAGATTCAACCCAATTGTTACAGCGGTATGAAGTGGTGATGATGGTGCTGGTGGAGATGATGATGGTGATGATGATGATGATGATGATCCCGATGAAGTCCAGCTTGATGGTGGTGTTGATGGCGACGATCTCCCCTCTTCGGGAAGGAATTCCCTCGGCAGAATTTTGTCTGCTGGAAAGATCTTTCTCTCTCTGTAGTTTTTCGCCCCGTAGAGGCGGAAAAATCTTTCTGTGGTCGCTCTCCAGGTAATAGGGTTTCGAGGGGATAATATACGCTAGAGGAGAGAGCCTGGAGTGGGCCAGGGTGGCCACACCACCTGCTGGCGCGGCCTAGGACTGCCCACGCTAGGGGGTGGTGTGGGCCCCCTGTGGCCCATCTCCACTCCCCCTTCTGGCAATCTTCGTCTTCTGGAAAAATAGAATTTTCCATGTATGTTCCAGATTTTTCTGATCTTCGCGAATTTCGCCTCCAAACAGCCCCTTTTTCATCTGAATCCTGACTACAGCGGTCCATACTCCAAAAGTCATCAACCATGCAAAAACACATGAAATAAGATAAGTATCATCTCTTAATATGAAATATATCAATAAATAACAGTAAATTATGATGTAGAATAGTGATGCAAAATGGACGTATCAATTCCCACGACCACCACCATGGTTACCTCCAAAGTTTCGCCCGTGCCAGGTCTTCCAGTCGGCTTTCAACGAATTCCCCCACTTCAAAGATTCTTCATCATGTTCCCCATAACCACACTCTAAATGAGTGTGACCAATGTAACCACAGGCGCCACAAAATCTTGGGATCTTCTCATACTTGAGTTGATACACTTCTCGTTTACCACCTCTTGACATGGAGACAAAGCGAGGTAAAGCCTTTCCTACATCCAATCTTACTTTAACCCTCACAACTTTACCATCCCCAAAAATGTCAGTTTGGACCTCCACAACCTTCCCCACCTTTTTTCAGACAAGTTTTTCAATAGGTTTTTTCATGATATCCTATAGGAACCTTGTGGATCTGAATCCATGTCGTGATTTTTTTAGATCATACTCCTCTGTAGGGGACATACCATCATAAGGTTTTATACAAACCGCCGCTTGATGAAACATCCACGATCCTCCCTTCTCCACCTTTAGCCAATCACCCAAGAAAAAACATTGAACTGTAAAATAGATTACCTTCCAAGTGTTGGAATTGAACCACTCGCACTAGAATCCAAACCACACACATATGCTGCTCGAAAGTCTGGGGGATGAAATAGTTCATTGTGTGCACCCTGGCCAACACCATCCACTTGATGCCCTCGCTAGGGGATCCTTCCTCATCCTCAAAAACCAAGTCATCAAACTCATCATCCTCAATCCCCAATCATAGTAGCAGATCATCTATTGACTCACCCTTCTTTGTCCGCGCACCACTAGGTTGGTACTCGATTGGCCAGAAGCAATCGACATGGAGATCTCCAAGAACACCAGCCATGTAAAACCCTAGAGACCGAACCGTACGGTCAGAATAGTCCACGAAGATCATATGTATAGCCGGAACCTCTATCACCCCTGATCACCAGGGAGGAAAATGATCCAAGGTAGAGAGAAATTCCACATTGATAAGATCTAGCGGCGGAGGAGTTAAAACCCTAGACGCCTGGCTATCACGAGATACCTAGGTCTAAAAAGTATCTCATGACCCACCAAGCTAGTCAATGCGACGAACTCCTTTTTTGCTCTCTCCTATCCTTCTATCAAGAAAAGGGTGAACAGAAAGGCAACCGAATTGCCAGCAACGGCTCTAGTGACTCCTCTCCACTACGGGCCTTGTGCTTGTCAGGGATGTAGGGGTCACCAGATCTGCCGTGTGGCTATGCATAGGAGTAGACTAGGACTAGTCTTCTTTCTTAGGTTTTTGGTAGCCGTCCCTCTCGCCCTATGGATGATGGCGATGGCGTTCAATAAGTTGGCACCAGGTTTGTCGCCCACAGACCTGGACACCCGGTGGTGTGGTGCTCAGATCCCCCCATTGGATTTGAGTGCTCACTATTGTTCCTTCAACAACGACACCGTGGCTGGGGCGGCGAAACTCTGGGATTTTGTGCTCCTCACTCGTTTCCTTCCCCGATAAGCCCTTCTCCGACATCTTCGAGGTAGGTGGGGAGCTTTGTATAGGAGGTGACCGGTGTTCCGCGTCGGTGTTGACCAGAAGACGGCAAATCCAGAGCCCGGGAAGCGGCTGGCGAGCGGCAGCTTGGTCCTCCTTCCTCGACTTGGTCGACGAGGACTGGCAAGGTGGAGATCTGGAGACAGGCGTGGGTTTCTTGCCTGGCCGATGTTCCACAGAGGAGAAGTGCTCGTCGTTCGCGATGAGTTCCTATTGAGGTCCACAAAGGAGCTGGTCTCTAATGGCGCTCCTCTAGATCTTGGGATGAGGTTCCTTCCTCCATCTCTCCAACGACAGTGGAGGTGGAGACAAATGGTGTGGGTTGTGCATAGAAGATCTTCGAAGGGATTATTTGCATTTTTTCCTTTCAAGTTTTTTGTGTAAATGTTCTGGGTGAGTTGTCTCTCTGGTATGTTCGAGAGAAAGGCTACCTGTTGTTGTACTCAAACGCTTTGAGATAAGAGCAACTCCAACAGTCGCGCTAAAACCCGGCGCTGTAAACCGTCGATATAGCACGCGCGACACTTTTCCCTCCTCCAACAGGCGCGCGATAATCGTGCACGCTGTAAAAAAAATCCAGCGCGCGTCAATTTGCCCACGCGCACATCCCAAATTTGGTGCCCGGCCGTCAGCCGCGCGCTATCGCTCTCTCTCGCGCGCGAACGCCCAATCGCAGTAGCTGCAGATCCGCCGCCTCCACACCTCCCCGCACCTTCCCCGAGCTCGCCGCGGTGGGAATCAACGCGAGTTGCCGGCTCCACGCATCCTTTCACGCCACCAATCAAACGCCACCGCACAAGCGGCGACTAGCAAAGATGTGGAGAGAACCTTTGGGATTTTACAAGCCCAATTTTCTATTGTGAGAGGACCTGCTAGATTTTGGGACCAAGAATGTCTTTGGTACATCATGACCGCTTGTGTCATTGATACATTGCAAATGTATCTATAATTTTGATGTTCCATGCTTGGTTTTATCCACTTTCTCGTGTTTTGCCCACACTTTGGAGTACTTTTTATATGATTTCTTGGACTAACCTATTAACAAGAGCCACAGTGCCAGCTGCCTGTTTTCTGCTGTTTTTGGTTCCAGGAAAGTCAGAAAATGAATATTCTCAGAATTGGACGAGACAAAAGCAAAGTGCCTACTTTTCCGGAAGTCATTAGATGCCAGAATACGAGACGGAGAAGGGCTGGGGGCCGGCCACACCACCTGGCCGCGCGGCCAGGCCTGACCCGCGCCAGGGGGTGGTCTGGCCGACCCCAGCACCCGCTCAGCCTATCCTCCGCCTATAAGATGCCCTCGGGACGAAAACCCTAAGGACCCGATCAAAAATCCACGAAAGAGTCTGTAGCTGTCGTCGTCTCTGTCCCTAGATCGGGAGGGATCTGAAGCTCTCCCCGGCACCCTGCCGGAGGATTCACCCTGGAGGCCTTCTTCATCACCATGCAAGCCTCCAGTGTGATGCGTGAGTAGTTCATCTTTGGACTACAGATCCATGTAGTAGCTAGATGGCTGATTCTCCTCCTTTGTGCTTTCATGTCTAGATCTTGTGAGCTCCGTTCATGTTCAAGATCATCTATTTGTAATTCTGCATGTTGTGTTTGCGGGGATCCGATGGATATTGAGATACTATTTGAGATTGATTATTGATTCTATCATGTCTTTGTTATTTGTGATCTTGCATGCTTTCCGTTGTAGTAGCTATCTTGGCCCAGTAGATGCTAGCAACTCCAAGAGTTAGTATTTATGCTCGATAGTGGGTTCATGCCTCTGGTAATCTAGGGAAGTGACAGAAATCTCTAAGGTACTAGATGTGTTGTTGCTACTAGGGAGAAAACAACAAACCTTTATCATAGAACAATCGTATTGTTTACATTACACGCAATTCGTAAAGCAATAATCTGTTGCTTGCAACTTAATACTAGACGGGGTTCGGATGATAACCAGAAGGTGAACTATTAGTCATAGATGCAGTTGGATAGCGGTCTATGTATAATGTAATGCCCAATCAAGTCTCAAAGGAGTCAAGATGATTAGTATATGCATGTATTGCTTTCTCGATGTTTGTCAATTGTGTCGCTGTAATTTGTTCACCCAGCATGTTATCTATCTTTAGGAGAGCCACCTCTAGTGAACTATGGATCCCGATCCTTTCTTTTACATACAATCTACAAACTGTTTACTGCTTTGTGTTTACTTTCTGCAAACTATTACTTCCTTCCATTCGATACGTTTAATCCTTTGTTTTCAGCAAAACACGATGAGATTGACAACCTCATCGCAAGTTGGGGACAGAGTTCTGTGGTTGTGTTGTGCAGGTCTCCATGTTGCTACTAGCACCGGTAGTGCGCCCTGCCAAGGCTCAGCTAGCAACACCTTTCGGGTGTTTCCTTGCTCCTACTGGTTCGATTAAACCTTGGTTTCATAACTGAGAGAAACTTGCTGATGTGCTCATCATACCTTCCTCTTGGGGTTCCCAACGAGCTCTATATCAACACTGAGCCATCAAGCATTTTTCTAGCGCCGTTGCCGGGGAGTCAAGGACATCTTCACAAGGGGAGTCCCTCATAACCAATCTCTTTACTTTGTTATTTTTGTTTTGCTTAGTTTCTTTTTGCTTTGTTTGCTTGTTTCTTTATCAGAAACAAAAACAAATAGTTTTACTAGTTTGCTTTCTTATTTCAAAAACACAAAAAAAATAGTTTCTTTCTTAAGTTGCCACTATGTCTAGCCTTGCTCCAATCACTCTGTCACCTGAGGAAATGATTTTCACTTTTAAACAAGGAATGGAGGAGAGCTTCAAGGAAGCTTGGTCTAGAATCTCTGATCTACATGAAAAAAACTCAGCCTAAAATGACTCAAAGCCTGTTCCTTAGTAGTTTTTACCTTGGAATTGCTCTTTGCTATAGATATGCTTTAGATGCTATTGTGGGAGGAGATTTCGTCCAATGTAATGAGGATGATGCTATTAATGCTATAAAGAAATTGATCCTCACTTACAACTTGCCTAGTCAAACTGATATTTCTTTCGCAAGAATATTTGCTAGACTAAACACTCTTGAGACTAGCACTACTAGCTTAAAAGATTGCTATAATACGCTTAGGGAGCATCATAATTATGTTCCAATAAATTCTGAACCATCAAAGTGGCTCCCTACAGTAAAGATTGAGATAAACACTAAAACTTTTCAAGCCCGCTGTGATATCATGTTTGAATTCTGTCTTATGCCCAAAGATATTTATGAATCTTTGATTCTTTGGGGGCTTACTGAAGGAGGAAAAGAAATATCTCTTGCTAATAATTCTACCATATTATCTATTGGAATAGCTGAAGGAGTGTTTACAAAGATCCTTGGCAAAATGATTTCTACTGATTATCTTGTTATTGAATGTGCAAGAAAAGGACAAATTACACTTGGAAGGTCCCTATTAGAACTCCTTGGAGCAATAATAGATGTGGGAAAGGGGACGATGCACCTTTCTTCTCCACAAAACAATCACATTTTCCCCAAGGTTAAGAATAAATATAAGAGAGATAAGGGCAAGAAATTTGGTTTTAATGCTTCTTCATTTGAGAACACTTGATTCTTTTTCTTGCTTCTTATGCCTAACTTAAAGGCGTTCAAGAAAAGTACTTATTGGGAGATAACCCAAAAGTTTTAGATGAGTCTTGGAAGTTATTACTTCAGTAATAACCGCTCCTTATCCTTTTTATTTGCTTTTTGTTCCAAGAGTAACCTCCTATGAGAGAGAAGTAATGATTGGGAAAGTTGTTGTCCCGAAACAGATTTCTGTGCTTCACCATAAAAATTCGTGTAAAATCTCTGAACGTCTATCTGAGGCGTGCATTTTTGTGATTCTGCCCCAGGTCGTTATATAACTTTCGTTAGTTCAACACTTTTTGATTTGAGCAACAGAAGGTCTTCGAAAAAATTCGTCTTTACCTGCTGGTCTGTTTTGATAGATTTCTGCCATTTTCTGCATTTGCTTCTTGTTGGTTCCTTTTTGAGTTCTTTTGGGGAATTAAGCTTTTTGAGGGAAGTGCTAAAGTAGCTAGTATTCTAATGGAAGTTTATTGGTGTTAGAACTGAACCTTAAGACTTATTTATCTTGAGTGCACTAATGTTGCTAATAAAGATTGTGTGAAGTTTTGTATGAAGAAAACATTTCAGGTGTATGGAAGGAATGAGTAATGAGATGAAGGATGGACTAAAGCTCAAGCTTGGGGATGCCACGCGTGTCACCCCAAGAAATATCCAAGAAGTACAAGCTTCAAAGCTTGGGGATGCCCAAGGCATCCCCCTCTTCATCAATAAAAATCCTAGATTTCTTCCAAACGCTTCATTTTTTTGTTTCATACACAGTTGTGTTGTTCTTGGAGCGTCTTCTTTTTCATTTTCGTTTTGTTTCTTCATTTGCTTGGTTTGCTTAGTTTGCTGAATAAATTGGTTAGACCCCCTCTTTTCATACATTGGTTTGCAAATAGTTTGGTTTGGTTTGGTTTGGAAAAGAGTAGGAAAGTTCATGCTTATGTGGTAAAAAGAGCTTGTTTTTGACTGTGGCCTATGCTCTGTCATGCCATGCTTGATATTGTTTTGGCTTTATGCTTAGTATTCTTTGCTGTAGCATGAATTGTTATAAACAATTGAGATTGCTTAGTGTGCCTTGGATGAATCATGCGTTGTTTTAGCATATTAAAGCATAGTATAGTGGTATTCTCCTTTGATGCTTTATTTGGGTTGACTTGGCACATGCTCACACCATGTTATGACTATCTCAAGTCACCATAGCCTTTATGATCCTTTAGTTTTCAACTTGTAGTATCACTTTATGCTTTGTTCAATGATGTTTTGTCGCTTTGCATGATTATGGCCATTATTTCTCTCTTAGTTTGTCGCTCCCAGTCTTTTGCTAGCCTCCACAACCAAGTATGAGTTCCACTCATGCATCCAACTCCTTAAACCAAGTTATTCTAAAGAGTCCACCATACCTACCTACTAGCTTATGCTATTCCAAGTATATTCATGCTTTTGTTTACCTTCCAAATTAAACTTGTTATGAGAAAACTAGTGATTAAAGCTCTCACAAACTTGATGGCACACTTTACCTTTTTGCATCTAATAAACTTGAACCATTGGGTCCTTCTTTGTTGCGTATATGCTTGCGCTTTATAAGTTGAAATTAGCATAACCATGTATCATGTGGAACACTTTCAACATTGCACTTGTACTTTGTACCCCGTTGATATCATGTTCTTTTGCTTACGGATCCCGACGGTGTGAAATAAAAGTGGAACTTGTAAGATCATGGAGTTTGTATGTGTGTTAGAGAAACGCCTGGGCCGCTAGCCTAAGCCATGCCTAATCATGGTGGAAACTTGCAGCATCACCATAATGAGCACTCTATGAAGCATCCTCAATAAAAACCTATGCATCTTTTCTCTCCTTTTATTGAAGTTAGAGGTGGCTTTATTTGTGGATACCTCTACCTTCGCCCTTTGTTCCCGGAGTGTTCTCTCGACGATCACGAACAACAACCTCTTGTTAGTGGTGTCGCGAGGATCTACACGAAGCGAGAAGATTCAGATCGCCGACCTTCTCCCCGGTACCACAAGGCGGATCTCAAGGGCGAGATCCCTTGTTAGTGGTGTCGAATTGTGGCTCCCCGCAAAAACAACTACTAGAAAATCGCGGTGTTTTTGTGCATTGCATCATCATGACCGCATGCTCATGTCATCATACCACATTGCATTGGAGCATCGTCATCATCTTGCATGGTTTGTTTAAAAACTATTTTCGAAAAATCTGGTTTTGTTTTCTAAACGCCCCATCTTTATTCAAATACAAAACCCGGTTCTCCGGATTATTTTGTTTCGTCTACAAACGGTTTTCATAAGCCCGGTTTTAAACAAATAATATTTATCTTATTTTTTTTAGGAGGCAGCCTGCCAGGCCCGAGAGCCCGGCCGGCAACCTCCAAACCCTAAATCTAAATCTACCTAGACCTGTCTAGACCCAACCCTACTCTAACCTAATCTAACCCAGCCCTACACAACACACACAACAGAGCTAGCAGCGCGCACACGCACACCGCACATGCACGCGCAGTGCACCGCGCCAACACGCCACCCCGCTCCCGCTCCACCCCGCGCACACTTGCCCAAAACTTCCAGCCTCCACCTCACCTGAGCCACTCACATCTCGCCACCTCCCCCACTTGCCCGTTCCCCATGTATCGCCGGGTCCACCCTGTTCAAAGCCACACGCAGCCGCACACCGCGAGCATGGCCGCTCCCCCTAGCCCCACCTGTCCTGCGCGCAGGCCAAGGCCACCTGCCAGCCGCCCACGCCCCGCTCTTCTCTCGATGCCGCACGCCTCCACCCCACATGTGTGCTGCTGCCTCACGACAGTCGCGTGACCCCGCGTGGCCCGCGTGGACCCCACCCACAATCCCCAGCCGCGCCCGTCTCCCCTGTTTCCGCCTCTCTCTCACCTACCACCCACCTTCTCTACCACATGCAGAGCCGCCGCCGGCCTCCTCCTCCCTCGCGCCCCGCCTCCGGCCACCTCTCTCCTCCGCTAGGCCGGCCCTGGCCGCCCCTGGCGCCGCCTCCCTCCGCCTCCCTGTCTCGCACGAGCACCTTTCGCCGTCGGCCCGGAACCATGTCATCGCCTCCCCGTCGTGCGGTCCGAGCTCTCTGGTCCCGACCGCCCTTCCTCTCGCTCCCCATCATCGAGTCGGCACGAGGCCACCCGCAGGAGCACGTCGACCTCGCCGCCACGGCGCCTTCTTCCCTCGCCTCGGGATGCCGCCCGACTCCTTCCCAGTGTGCTCACCAGCACCTCTGCCGCCTCGCTGTTTTCCGGCCGTCGCCAAGACCACTTCCCCGCCACCGCGGCTCTCTCCGCCGCTGCGCCTGTGCCCGAGCACCTCCTCAATCCCGCCAGGCCACCGCCGAGCCCCGTCGCTCCCTCCCCATCCATTGCCGCTAGTCTTTCCTGTACACCGCTAGCAAGCCCTGCCGCCGCTCCTCCCACGTGACCTCCAACTCGACCTTGTCTCCCGCCGCGCGTCACCGTCATCCACCGGCGGCGCCTCTCCGTTCCAGCGACCTCACCTCCTCTGCACCGTCTCGTGGACTCCTCTTCGCCGGCCCCCGCAAGCTCGTCGCCATGGCCCCCTCTGCAGTGGTGCATGTACCCCTGCACGTCCTCGCCAGCACCGACCACCGTCTCTTGGCTTCCTAACTCTCCCCGTCGTTTGTTGTTATTCCCGGCTCTTGTTCGAGTTGTTTCGTGTGGTTTTCGCTCAAACCATGGTGAGGCTATGTGTTGTGCCTTTGGCATCTGGTAGGAACCCTTGACCAAGTGTTCCTTCTAATGTTGGCCACGTTATCTTCTAGTTGAAGTGCTCTAGCTGCTCTGGTTAGTTCCGACAAGTTCTACTTGTTAGCCACTGGCCAGGATGGCTCCTTGCGGAAGCTTAGGTCCAAAACGAACGTTGCATGCTCCCTGCCCCCACGACAAGATCTCCGATCCCGACACATTGACAAGTTCGCCTCGAGGAGCCGCATGAACCCGAGGAACCATCGACAAGACCTTCGATGCGAACATCGAGCTCTTCTCCCCGAGTCCGAAGAGCGAACCTTGGCGCGCCATGTTCTTCGACCCGAGGACCGATCCATCGGATGCGACAAGACCTCCTTCTCAGAACCACCAAGCACTTCCTCTCGGACGCCAAGGCCCGAACCCGAAGACCGCCAAGATCGCCACCGGAACGCCAAGTTCTTCATCCCGGACACCATGACTGCCTACACGGACCCGGAGACCACCGGTACCCGGTCCATTCAAGTTCGCCATCGACGACAAGGTCGACCGCTTGGAACCCAAGTTCTCCATCTGGTATCCGAATCTCGCCGTCCCCGTAGAACCCTGAGACCGAACCCTGGGTCCCCGGAACCCAAGATCTACCGAACCCAGATGTGTGACCCTAAGCCCTTATTTTTATAAAATATGGCATCCATCTGTTGCATATTAAATTGTTCACACATGCATACATATTTTGTGGGTCCGGGTTATTTTATCGTTTCACCTATAATTAAATGTGGAGTCGATATGCGGGATATTTTTGACTTATTCCGGACTCCATTTAAATTTGTGTAGCGAACCGATGCCATGTTTTGTCTTATCAATACAACATTTAATTTGCGAGGTAGATAAACGACTTGAACCGTTTAATTAAATGTCGGGACCCCGGTTCCGCTTAATATTGCCTAAATGCAACGCATCTGCATCATAACATAATCATGCTGAATCTTCTGCCGTAGTATTAAATATTGCACCCGGTGTTTCTTCTAGTGTTTGCTTCTTCGCGGATTAGGCCGATGAGTGGATGCGAGTATCGACAAGTTCTCCAGATATGATCCGTCGGCAATGTTTCCCAAGCGAGCATCTCTCCCCCTTCTGCCTATTTTGCATTTATAGTCTTTATTTCCTCCTGTTGATCTATTGTTATCCGTGTCGTGATGCTTTAGTTTCCGTACACCAGTTATATCCCGTGCAGCCTCTATATTGCCTTGGACACCTCCTATTACCTGTGTTTGGTAGATAGATGGACTTGCGAGTCGTAGTTGCTTGCTCAGGTGCGATCTCGTGTTGTCAAGTACCACAGTTGTTGGAATGATGGCAGATGTTTATGGTAGAGATGCTTAATGGTGGAGAGGATCATGACTTTAAATACAACTACTAAATTGCTAGATATAACTAATGCAGAGGCATCGGGGGGCAATAGATGTTATTTGGTTCTTCCACGCTCACTTGTGTCCCGTAGGACCCCGAGTACTTGATACCTGTTCCTTGATTTTTCGCACTATCCACATCCGGGAGGCCTTACGGACCCTCCTGAGCCAGAGCTTGATTCATTTCTATTTCTTGGGGCCACAAAGTAGTTTGGGGCTTTATTACTATCCCGCGTGCAATCTTGTGATTACTTAGTTCATGGTGTACTTATACATATCACCAGGACACATAAGGACGATTTGTTAGACTCTAAGAAGCCAAACTCACTGAAAAGATGAGCGCCCTGATGTGCATCCTCCTAAAGGAATTAATATGAATTAAACGCGTCGTAAAAAACAACATGAAACATGTTTGGCTGGATATTTGGCTGTCTTTTTCCATCTCCTAGCATTTTTCTTATTTCAGGTTCTAACAAAGGAAAAATCTGATGCAAACCTATTGTTTTGGGGAAGGTAAACATAAGCGTGAAAAATAGATCAAAATATTTCATTTAGTTTTAAGTAATGAACCATATGCAGATACAAAACCAGATCTAAATCCCTCACTATTTCCTATAGTTTATACTGTTTTTCAAGTCAATAATTATGTTGGACATAGCACACTGATTTATTAGCAATGCACGACACAATATAACAGTAGGTAAATTTCTAGAGGGATCACGATAATATTATTGGACATAGCACATTGATTTTGTATGATTTGATTTATAGTGAAGACCTTTTGTTGTTGTTCATGAAATTTCGATGTCTGATTTTAAATTAAGCATAAATTTTTAAAAAGAAGTCCAATCATTGCACGTCAAGCTATGATAAAATGCATGTTCTTCTTTGAGCAAGCAACACAAGATGAACTTTTATCATGCTGTACCCCTAGATGGAATTAACAAAACTCTACTCCGCGATGTAGTTGTTTCTATATTCACTACAAATGGTTAAGAAACTCGTGTGATCAATGCCCTAATGGTTATGAAACTTGTATCTATCCTATATCTGTGGATAGACTGATCATAATTGTGTTGTTTCAAAGATCACAAAAGAAATTTATGAACACTTCAATTTTGTGAGCTCATTTCTACTGGAATAACAAAGTTCATCAAGAGAAACAATGCTTGTTCCTAACCAGGAGAACCTCTTGGTTCATCGAGAGGAGGGCATGGAGAAACAAATGCAGCCGATATATTTAACAATTCAAGTATACCGTGCTATATGTAAAAAGGATAATTCCAGCCATTTGAGGCTGCTAATCGCCACCAAGCGCCAGAACACCATACTCTCCTTGGCTTATCACTGTCTGGAATAGAAAAAGCAGAGCAAGTGAGAACATACTACAACTACGTACCAATTTATGCTGTAACATCGCCAGGCGAAGTAAAGTTAGCACGTCATCCCTTTAGCATCAGGATCCACCACCACATTGGAGCATCGAAGTACTAGCCGCTGAGAATGGTGAAGGTGCTCACCACCTCGATATCGTCAGGCATGAAGAGGTAGAGAACGGTGGTGGAGATGCCGGAGTACACAGCGAAATTGACCATGTCGGCGAGAACGATGGCGCCTAGCGGTGCGGGCATTCTGGCAAGCACACTGCACGTCCACCAAGCGCATACCTCCCCTCCAGTCCTGCTCATCCTCCTCGACCACTACAGCCACCTCCACAACGACGGCTCAGGCCAACCCGACTCCCCTCCCTGCCATGGCATTCTATTACATGTATTGAATTACGCTGAATACATGAAAATAATTCAGACAACATGATATATCAGGTCAAAATAAATGGAAACAATGTTGTTGCAATGCTGTAGAAAAAATGGATACACGAAAAATTATATGAATGATGAGAAATGCCATCTCCTACCCATGAAGATTCTTCAGACTCTCCACATGTAGTTTTATTGTAGTGCTCAGTTTAAAATCTGATTGCCTTTTCACTTCAAGATCAGGATAAGGTTCTACAGAGAAGCTCCAAAAGGGAGCCATTCGTCCCATTTTCTCACGCCGCAAAACTATCTATTACATTAATAGGGGCCATTAGATCTAGTAAAAAACAAAAGAAGAATAAGGTCCTAATATTTTCTCAAAAGTATAATCTTACCTGTTCTAGAAACTTCTTTGGTCCCTAATTTTCTTAGGTTTCTTAGTACAACAACAATTATCTAGGATCTCTAGTTACCTTTGGCATAAGTCTAAAGCTGAGAGCATACTTTGCTTTATTAAAAGGCATATGGTCCGAAAGATCAACCAGTTTTTGCTATGAAAATGTCGATGAAACCCATCACCTGCAGGTAGAAGTAGAGAAATAGGTAAAGAGCAAACCAATTCTAATCTCACCTCTCCAATTTAAACATGTAATTAGCATCATATGCAAAACTCAAAATCTACAGATAGCATTCGTGTAATGCGCATACAAACTTCTACCTGAAGATTTAATTTTTGCACGCATACAAACTTCTACCTTGAGACGTTTTACCGGCTCTACGTTTATCTTTGTAAGCATGAGCTCTCTTTCAACTTGTGATTCCTTTACAAATTCTCTTTTGAGAAATTTTCTATACGGTTAAGAACTGGACTATTCTCTTTTGAGAAATTTCTCTGAACATTAGGAGTACAATAACAATATTTCTTTTAACTTCTTCTATGCATAAATTAGGAATTGCCATTTATACTGATTAGAATCCTTCAGTATGTTGATTAGGAGATTTAGGCATGTAGATGAACATTTAAAGAGATGAAAAACGAAATCGGATTTGGGCATGTGTAAACCTGAAAAAGGGAAAATCACATAGGAGTACACCTGATTTGATGATCATTCAGGGATGAAAGGAGGTGGCAATGGGGAACTGAGACGGGATCCAAAAAATCATATACACCGGCAAAATCCAAATAATCCGTCAGTGGCAGATCAGATTCTGCGGTAGCCTCAAACCCACCAATCTCTAAAATCTATGTTTTCATTTGTACTCACGGCTCCAATCCTCTTTGGAGGCCGTGGCACTTGCATCCTGGACCGTGATGCGGAGGCGTGTGACGGCAGAGGTACGGCGAGGAGCCGGGCGGAGGCGGCATTATGGGTCGCGGCGAGGCCCGATGGAGAGGGTCAAGGGGATGGTGTATGGCGGCGGCGGCGATGGCCGGTTTCTCACGGGTGTTGGAGATATGACCAAGAGAAAATAATAAAGTGGTTATTATTATATCTTTATGTTTATGATAAATGTTTACGTCCCATGTTATAATTGTATTAACCGGAAACATTAATACTTGTGTATTTTGTAAACATAAAAGAGTCCCTATTAAGCCTCTTGTTAAACTAGCTTGTTGATTAATGGATGATCATGGTTTCCTGATCATGGACATTGGATGTTGTTAATGACAACATCATATCATTAGGAGAATGATGTGATGGACACACACCCGTAGTAAGCATAGCATAAGATCAAGTTATTAAGTTCGTTTGCTGTAAGCTTTTAAATGCATAGTAACCTAATCCTTCGACCATGAGGTTATGTTAATCACCATCACCGGATGGGTACTTTGATGACATCAAACACCGCTTCGTGACTGGGTGGTCATAAAGGTGTCATTGGGTATTCTGAAAGTATGTGTTGAAGCGCATAGACCAAGATTGGGATTTGTCCATCCATATGACGGATAGATATGCTCTGGGCCCTCTCGGTGGAATGTCATCTAGTTAGCTTGCAAGCATGTGACTGGGTCACAAGGGATGACATATCACGGAACGAGTAAAGAGTACTTATCAGTAATGAGGTAGAACTAGGTATGGAGATGCTGACGATCAAACCTCAGATAAGTATAGTATCGCGTGACAAAGGGAATTGGTTTCGTATGTAAGTGGTTCAATCGATCGCGAAGTCATCGTTGAGTATGTGAGAGCCATTATGGATCTCCAGGTCCCGCTGATGGTTATTGATAGGAGATGTGTCTCTGTCATGTCTGCATATTCACGAACCGTAGGGTGACACACTTAAGGTTCGAAGTTGTTTTAAGTAGATATGGAATATGCGTTGGAGACCGAATGTTGTTCGGAGTCTCGGATTGGATTCGGGACATCACGAGAAGATCCGGAATGGTCCGGAGAATAAGATTCATATATTGGGGATCATTTTCTGAGTTAGGAAATGTTCCGGAGTATTTGTATGAGGGTTCTAGAAGGTTTCGGAATGTTCCGGAAGGTTCTGGAAGGTTTCTTGGAGTTTGCTTAAAAACCAAGAAAGGGATCAAGGAGTCCTGGTGGGTCAAGACTAGGAGTCATGGGGGAGGACTCCTCCCCCACTCCCCAATCCGCCAGCCCTAGAGGGCGGGGAGTCCTTAGGACTCCCCCTCCCATGGCGCCTCACCCCCCTTAAATAGAGGGGCAGGGGCGCCCCCTCCACTCCTCCTCCACTACTCTAATCCTAGCCGCCTCTCTCCTCCTCCTTTCTTCTGCGTAGGCTTAGGCGAAGCCTTGTAGAATTCTCTACTCCACCACCACCACCACGCCGTCGTGCTGCTGGGATTCCGTGGAGAAGATCTACTCCCTCCGCTGCTCGCTGAAACGAGGAGAGGAAGGTCTGCTTCGACTCCGCACGTGTGACCGACTGCGGAAGCGCTGCCGAAAAGCGGCGCCGGAAGGATTGTCCACTTGACCGACTGCGGAAGCGCTGCCGGAACGCGACGCCAGAAGAATCATCCACACGATCTTGAGGTCGGCAAGTGATCGACTACATCAACCACGAGATCTAATCTCGTTAACGCTTTCAGATCTACGAGGGTTAGTTCCTATCTATCTCGTTACTCATGTCTAATAGATTAGATCTTGACTTTTATCTAGATTAGATTTGAGTTTTGTTCGTTCTTGCGGTAGAATTTTTTTGTTTTCCATGCTACGAACCCTTCAATAGGCGTTGGAACAGAGACTCTAGACGAAGGCATGCAGAGGTAGGGCGAGGAGCAGAGGCACGGGACGGAGGCGGGATTGTCGGTCGCGGGGAGGCCCCGTGGAGAGGGTCAAGGAGATGGTGTATGGCGGCGGCGGCGATGGCAGGTTTCTCATGGGCGTTGGAACAGAGGCGCCGGGCGGAGGCGGGATTATGGGTCACGGCGGGGCCGGTGGAGAGGGTCAAGGAGATAGTGTATGTGTCGGTGATGGCCCGTTGTCTCAGCTTTTTTTAGGAAGTGATACGTGATTATAGCGGTAAAAACTGGGTGAGTGCGGGGTGTCGGACGAAGCCAGCAACGTAGTGGCAGAAAACAGAACCACTTGGTTCTTTTTAGATAGTAGAGATCCATTTGGTTGTGTTGTAATAATAGTTAGACAATTTTTTGTTGAATTTATTTGGCTTTGTTTGATCTTTTTATCATATACTCTCTCCGTTCCAAAATAAATGACTTTGATTTGTCTAGATTCACATATATCTAATACTAAAACATGTCTAGATACATGCGAATATAGAAAAATCCACGTCAATTATTTTGGGATGGAGGGAGTAGTTCATTGTGAAACCTATTTACACCGACGCGCGCGAGCTGTTATTTCACGCGCTTGCTAGGGCCTATTTTGTGCTCTGTTTTCACGCGCCTGTTTTAGCGGGCGTCCGTCGAAGAAGAAATACTGCACGCTAAAACTAGATCATGCGCTGTATAACATTTTTACATCGTCGGGTTTTGGCCGGGCCGTTCTTTATGTCTTTAGATAGACGTACTCAAGCCGGTAATCCCGATACGAGTCGCGACCCGGAACGTCTTCAATCGCTTCGGCATAAAAGATCCGTCCGGTTCTTTCTGTCCTCTCCTGCCCCGCCCACTCTCTCCTCAGATCCCGATCTTCATATCGAGCGCCACCGCCACCGCCGCCGCCTCCCATGTCGAGGCCGCCGCCCTCTTTCACGCCGCAAAACCCTACTTCCGGCCCTAACACGGGCGGCCCCGCCTCCTTCTCTAACCTGCAGATCTCCCGCGCTCCGCCACCCTTTGCCTCCGGCGGGCCACCGGCAGGGAATGGCCCCGCGCCTTCCTCGATCCGAGGTCCGCAGGCACCCTTTCCTGGCGCCCGCCCGTTCCCTGTCAGTCCGTCGCCTCCGTTGCAGCCGGGCCCACCCTCCGCCCGACAAGCGCCATCGCTCCCGCAGTCTCCTCCCTTTGGCGGTCCACCCTCCGGGCTGCCGTTGCAGCCGCCGCAGAGGCCTCCCTTCACTGGCCCGTTGTCCGGGCTGCCGACTCAGGTGCAAGGAGCGCCATTTAGAGGTCCGCCCGCGGCATCACAGCCTCTCCCGTTCGGTGGACCACCTGCGGCGGTGTCGCAGCCTCCCCCTTTCGTAGCAACAACTCAATTGGCACCATTGAGCGCGCCGCCGTATTCAGCAGCTCAGCCACCGCTATTTGGCGGGCCACCTGGGGCAGTGCCTCAGCCGACCTACTCCATGCCACCGTTTGGGGGTTCACCGGCACCATCGCAGCAGGGCCCTTATGGTGGGCCTCCGCAGTTTCTGGGGCAGAGACCAGGACCGCAACCTCCTGTGTTCGGGGCTCAGACCGCACCTGCATCTCAGCCACCAACATTCATGGGGGTTCCAGGGGCCAATGCACCAGCATTTGGGCCTCCAGGGTGGCAAGGGCAGGCTCAACCAGTGAGTGTTCCTTCTTATTAAGTTTCAGAAAGTGTTAAAAGAGGAAGAGATTTTTTCCGAGGACTTATAAAGAGATTGCAATGTGTAAATATGGAACAAACGCTTTGTGCAACTGAAGCACTTGAACTGTTAGTTGCACATGATTTGTAAGAACTAATAAGTCCAAAATTATCAAAACACTGAGCTTGACTAGGATAGGGAAGATGCTTTTTTTTTTCATCTATGATGATTCACATGCAGAAAATATGGTCTGGAGTTTGCTATAGAAGCTCCATGTTCTCGTGGTGCGTGTAATTTGGCATGCCTAAGTGAACGATTAACTTTTTAAAAATCTTTGGGCAACTGCGCAAACCTTTGTTTTAAGGGTGCGATATTGAATTATAATGATTATTCGACCAGGGTGACATGCTCTAAGGAAGTTAGTTTGTTTTGCAAAAGTGTCATCTGGAAAGTTGTGTTTTATGTTTCAACCTCATTTGAAGACAATTGCAACATACATGTGTATGGATATTCGGGACTAGTAAAGAATTGACCAATATACGATGACATACCTAATTATTGACCTAGATGATTGATGATCACAAATTTTCATGAAAGATATGTACAGTATTTCTTTTCCATTAGAATTTTTTATTGGGATACCTCACAGCTTACATCATAAAGTTATTATGATGCATGGAGCCTAATTTCTGCCATTGAGGTGTTCTGTTTATATGGCTGATCCCTACTAGTTCAATGGTAAGAAATATAATTATCTTCCATTTGGGTTTGTTTTGTGGATGGGATGCCTGGAAGTTTCCTTTTTATATTGTCAGAGCTTCAAGTTTACGTCCTTAAGCTGATATTGTTCAACTTTTAGGGAGCCCTACCCAGTGGTATGCAGCCATCCCTGAGAATGCCTGTCATGTCTGGTGGTATGCCGCCCAATGCAGGCCAAGGGATACCGTCCACACCCACCATGCCATACTCACCCCATGCTGGAGCCCAGGTGTCTACCCCATCCAAAATTGACCCTAACCAGATTCCACGTCCTATTGCTGAAACATCAGTCGTCATTTTTGAGACCCGGCAAGGTGGCCAACCAGCTCTTCCGCCGGTATGTGTATCTGTAACTAGCAATGTTCGTGTCTATTTTGCACTGGCTTCAGATGGTTCTCACTAACTATACTGGTCCTGTACTTCTGTTTCATCTAACATCATTGCTGCTGATTGTAGGCTGCGTCAAGTGAATTTATTGTGAAGGACACTGGCAACTGTAGTCCTCGTTTGATGAGGTGCACCATGAACCAGGTTCGATTTGTTCATTATTCTGTTCTCTTCTTTGGTCACCAGAAATTTTCTTTCTAAACCGCTTCTTTTCCCGATGCTGTTAGATACCATGTACAGGTGATCTCGTGACAACATCAGGAATGCCATTGGCTTTAATGGTGCAACCTTTTGCTCTTCCTCATCCCTCCGAGGAGCCTATCGAGGTACTTCTCAGTTTATTCACTTAAAGTAACCCAAAGCGACATTAATCTGCACAGCTGATAGTTATACCGATCTGTGCCCGTATACCCAAAAATATTAGAATGTCATTTGTGTGAATACATATGTGCTGCCATCAATCTTCAGTCCATCTAATTGCATCGAAGTAAAACTTTGGGTGAATACATATGTGCTGCCATCAATCTTCAGTCCATCTAACCGCAACAACTTGGATGGCATGAAATTTTGGGTGCTTATTTTGTGTGAATAAATATGTGCTGCCATCAATCTCCAGTCCATCTAACCGCAACAACTTGGATGGCATGAAATTTTGGGCGCTTATTTTGGAGAAGGTAGTCACCCCATGCACTTGTTTGCCAATAAATTTACACAACACTTATCAAGCATTTTTTTGAGAAAACGCAGAAGAGTTCGCGTTTCATTTCATTGAGCAGGAAGAAGACATCGGGGTACAACCTCCAGAAGGAGGGACACACGCACACACACACACACACGTCCGTCCTCACCAAGCGACTACAACTTGTTAAACAGGTGCCCTCAACTACAGACCGCAACGATATTAGGCCTCGCCTAGCCTTGCCTCGAGCCAAGAATGGTGAGGTATCGAGACTCGAAGCAACATGGCAGCGTCACCGCCATTGCCATACTGCTCCAGGACTACCTAGGCCAACGTACTTTGCACCCATGTGCCTAGAGGATCGACAGGTGAAAGGCAGGGCTCGGGTGGAACTGGTGTGGAGTCGTCGGGGAAGTGCTGGCGCTGGCAGATGTTGCGCACCATTTGTCCGTGCCCTGTATGGTCTACGCCAGAGCGACGCATGGTCAACCTCTAGCTTCCGCATCAGGTACTCCACTTGCAGCCAAAGCAACGCCTTCATGCTGCCACTGCTTGGTCTGGCTGGCCGGACTTGGGGTTTCCCTCGGTTCTTGAGGTGGAAGTCTCATCAAGGTCATGCCAATGCCTTCAAGGAGGTTACTACACCCTCGGGCGTTGCTGTTGACAGCGCAGGCCGCCGTTGCACGGGGATTTCGCCCAGACCCATGAACAAGGACCTTAGAAGACCGTCGATGCAGGGGCAGACCGGAGATGGCGAAGTAGGTTGCAAAAGAAGATCTTCACGCAGGGGGAAAGACTAGAACTTGTTGTAGGAGGAGGGGGCACATGCCAGCGCAGCGCCATCGGTCACCGTCGAGAGCGTGTCGAGCAGGTGGGAACCACCTGCACAGCGCAGCCGTAGGCTACGGCTATCGCTGCACTGGCCCGCAGCCGCCGCCGTTGGGATCCACCGGGGCGTAGCATAGCAGCCGTCGCCCATAGGGTCGTTGCTTGTATGTTCGCCCGCCTGGTGAGCTCAACCAGCGGCGGATGAGAGGAGGGTGGGAGGAGGGAGATTGCAGCGGGGGTTCCAGCCAGCACGAGGGTCATCGCCGCCAGCGTCGTCTCGTCGTCTAGACGCACCATGGCTGTGGCCTGCCTAGCCTAGGTCAGGAGCGAGCGCAGCCGCCAACAGACTGGCTGCACCATCGCCCTGCTAGCCTCCTGGCTTTGTGCAGCCTCTTGGCGTCGCACCACTGCGTCACCATGCTGTCATCATCCGCTCTGACTCCTCGCCACCTCTCGACCCACGCGACATCGCCTCTCCGCGCAAAGGGGCTTCGCCAGGGTGCACACAGAGCCCCCACTGCCTTCGTCAGCTGGGGCGCCACCACCGCCAGCGGCTAGTGAGGCAGGGGAGCGGTGGCTACTTTCTAGGGTTTGGGGTAGCCTCTGGAGTAGCTCGCACACGAGCGACCCGGGAGCACCTGCAGAAAACACTGTAGATACTTATGTAGTAGTTTTGAACCCTTCCATTTTCTTTACCTGCACAGACGGCTCTGAAGCACTAATTATGAATCTGTTTTGATTAAGAAATTTTATTCATTTTTTCTTTGAACTTGACACTGCTTCTTAATTTAGCTTGTGGACTTTGGAGAGATGGGCCCTATCAGGTGTTCTCGCTGCAAAGCATACATAAATCCTTTCATGAGGTTTGTTGATCAAGGAAAAAATTTCATCTGCAACTTATGTGGTAAGCGACTAAGACTTGCTAGTTTTATGTGCAGTTCAGCTTCTCTATCATTTCAAGCTGTAACTGGAAATGACATTCTAATTTTTAGTTTAGACTTTCACAAGATATACGAGCACTACACAAATTAATTTGTTTTCATATGAAATTAAATTATCATTTGAAAGTCTGATGCTGTCTTATTCTCTTCCTTGCGAAGACGGGACTAATACAATTCAGCATTCTTGTAATGCTTGCACCAACCCTCTTTTTTTTGCTCTCTGTCAAGATTTTTTATCTCTTTTGGTTCATAGCTTTTGTAATTAATCGCTATAAATATTGTTAAATTATGCAGTTAAATCTACTTCCCATTTAACAAGGTACACCGATCATGCAGGATTTAGCAATGATACACCAAGGGAGTACTTGTGCAACTTAGGGCCTGATGGTAGGCGGCGTGATGCTGATGACAGGCCTGAGTTATGCAGGGGAACAGTTGAATTCGTTGCCAGCAAGGAATTTCTGGTATGCCCATGCATATATAGATGATTTAGTTTGTTTGATTATCCAGCATGGAAGCAGGATGGCTGATACATACTTTGCTCCATATCTGCAGAATTTCCATACTATAGTTTCAAATAATTCATATTTTAGGTTATTCATTTGATATCACAATAGTGATAAAGACTTCATTCATTTCAGGTTCGGGAACCAATGCCGTCTGTGTATTTCTTCCTTGTTGATGTCTCCATGAATGCTGTACATACTGGTGCAACTGCTGCGGCTTGCAGTGCAATATCCCAGGCTCTTTCCGATCTTCCTGTAAGTTTACGTGTTATTTCTAACAATATACCCATTGTATGAGCTTAATGCATTGAATACTTCCTATATTCCATAATATCAAGTTGGTGCTGCTTTATCATTTAGCAGAACCATTATGTTTGTCACATTGAAATTGAGTCTTCTGGAACCCGTCATCCTTGGCAACTGAACTGGGCATAGTCACAGTTCTGAGTCATGGTTTCTTTAATTGTGCGATCAGTTTAGAGTGGCATTTTATCTCCTGAGCGTGCCTGCTGCCCACCTCTTCTCTCTCTAGGTCTCGTCTCACGAATTTCCTAATCCTCACGTCTCCTTCCGCTTGATCTCCCTGGTGGAGAAACTGAGGGGGATGGTACTAGTTCTAGGTGGTCGGCTGCAAGCAAGGATGTTGGCATCTGGCAACAGGATTCTGCGTCTGGGGGAGAAGGTCATTTCTGTTGATGTGACTGTTAGAGAACCCTGGATTAGGGTTTCTGCCTCGACTCCGGTGACTGGAGCACACAAATCCGTCATCAACCTCGCCTCTTACTGCCAGAGGGCGTGGATCCAGTGTTGCTCCTCGTCTCCGTGGGTCAGAGATCGCTGGTTTGCTGTGCCCCTCGGCTCTGACTGCCGGAGCACGCGGATCATAGCTAGACCTGCTAGACCTGACAGGACTTGTGCCTTGTTGATGTTCATCAGCGCCATGGCATTTCACGTGTTAGGTTCTTCATGTACCAACACTGCTCTACTCTGTCTTTGCCTCTTCTTCCCATTGGTGATGAAGCAATCAATTTGATGCTGCATTAGATATTTTGAATAATTTAATTTGGCTCTACATAGATACATCCAAATTTTGACAAATTCCTGACATCTAATTTGAGACGGAGGGAGTACCGTGTTAGGTTCTTCATGTACCAACACTGCTCTACTCTGTCTTCGCCTCTTCTTCCCATTGGTGATGAAGCAATCAATTTGATGCTGCATTAGATATTTTGAATAATTTAATTTGGCTCTACATAGATACATCCAAATTTTGACAAATTCCTGACATCTAATTTGAGACGGAGGGAGTACACATTTGTTCAGGGGGATGGTGCATTAATTGATTCTGATGTCCAAATTAGTGTATTCTTTTTTTCATGTAAAAACATTTCTGAGGAATAAATCATTGCGATGTTTGATGGCCTTTGCATGATTTACAGGTATCTCTTCGTTGACTTTTTAGGTACCAAAACATATCTGATTGAACATTGCTAATCATGCTAATGTTGCGTTGTTCATTTGTTTCATAAATAATTCTTGATTCGCCTGTAAGCAAGAAAGTATTTTGGAGATGAAGCAAATCAGCATTTTATGTTGTTGATTGTTTGTCCGTGGTCTGAACTTTGCCAAAAAACAACTTTTTGTCATTACCCAACAATGTTGTTAATGGCACTGTGGATTCTTATGCCGCTGTAAAAAGAGTTCTTGGTAGTGAGATTTATATACCTTTAGCTTTCTGTGATGGAGATAAATTTGTTTGACAGGTGAACCCATTTGGCAAATACTATTTATTGTGGCTCTCTTATTAGTACTGTACCATATTTTAATTGAGAGTGGCATGGAAAAGTTCATGCGACCAGTCACAGAGAGGGTGGATAGCACAATATTCTGTCAGTTACTGCACATGCAGAAGTTCGTGTCAGTAGGTCCACAAGTCTGCTTGCTCTTGGATTGGTGCATAGTGTGCCGATTTTCTAAACAACCAAATTAGTCTATGCAACATGTATACACTGCCTGGACTGAATCCGAAGACATATGAAGTGCTTGGATACCGGGCTCTCCTCTGCTGCACGGACACGGTGGCTAGAACACGTATCGTGTCAAATACGGTATCCGATACGGATACGGCCCAAACACCGTATCCCTACGGTTTTTCCCGTATCGGCAACTTAATGGATTAAAATAAATAGGTAATAATTCGGATACCAGTTGGATACCTTTTGGACACAAATTGGATACGGCCCAGCCCAAAACTGAAACCCTATCCCCGTTACCCTCCCCTCCTACTTCCCCTCCCCTGACACAGCCGCCTCCTCTCTCTTGACTCTTGAGCGACACTGCAAGATCCGCGTCCAGCTGCCTGTGGCGACCTAGCCGGCGGCGACCAGCCATTCTGTCTCCGGCAGGAGCAAGGAACCAGCAGCTTGCCACCTCGCTGGCGGGAAGTAGGTACCAGTCTCCTTACTCCTCTCGTACTCTACTGTGTCGCCTTAGTATCCTTCCTCCTTTGTTGATTCAGTGATTCTTGAGTTCTTGACTGTATCTCCCTCCCTCCCTCCCTCCCTCCCTCCCTCTCTCTATTTTGTAGATCAGTATCTGATGGCAGAGCAACAATTTTAGAGAAACAAGGGGGCAATGTCACATGGCGGTGTAATTACTGTGATCATGTAGCCACTTCTAGCTACTCTAGAGTGCAAGCCCATTTGCTGAAACTCACATGAAATCAAACAGCTCCATGTATTTATTTTCCCATTTCAAAAATTATATTAAAAACGTATCCGTATCGGCGCATTTTGAGAAGGCCGAATTTCCGTGTCCGTATCCGTGCAATTTAGCCGGGCTCACATGCACCCAGGTGCCATTTTGAATATCTGTGATCACTGACCTTTTAGATGGTTATATGGTTAACTCAGTGATCACTTACCTTTTCGATGGTTATATGGTAAACTTATGTTCCTTCTGGTTATTTGAAGTTTGAACCTTTTGTTCTAGGCATCACTTCCCTTATAATAATGGTCTCGGAAAGGTTTAATGCTCATGTTTAGAGATGTGAAAGCAATCCATATTATAATTGTCAATTCCACTCTGGTTTGCTCTTTGGAATGGGATGCTTCCGTACTGGTTCAATACATTGTGCTGGTCTAGTTTGGCTAAATAATAATATTTGTAAATACTTGTGAGGAAGAGATCATAGTAGATTAACCTACTTACTATGTTTTATATTAAGCTACAAGCCTAGAGAACATAGCATGGCGGGTAGTTACAAGCCGAAGCCTCAAACTCCAAGACACACCACAGAACAAAGAGGAAGCCTAACCCATGCTCTAAGAATCAGCAGCCCATCAGCCACAACCCTGTACACAAATATGAGAGCCTTGGGGGCAAGGTGCTATTAGTTGCAAAGTGGGGCCACCAGGGTCGTATCCGTCAGAATGCCGTCGCTGAAGAATATGGATGACGCTGAGATGTCACTTGGGGCCACACCCTCGTTTTCGTCTGTTTTTTTGCGGCCAGTGCTTCTTGGTTTCTTGCTTTCGTCCTAGACCTATGCCCTCTTTGCAGCTGTACGAATTTGATAGTTCGGTTTCTTGCTCTAATCTGGATGGATGTGTTTGGTCATTACCAGAATCAACGGCATCCCATGTACGCCCTAGATGGCCCTCTTCTCTTTTGGTTTGTGTGACATAGTTGGGCATATCGGGCCTGTTGAGGGATTGAACCTAGGATCCTCGGCAACCGTACTCCAAGGATTGTGAGAGTACACTTATTTGTGCGTTTGATTGCTCAGGCCAACAGGGATAGACACGATGTTTTACCCAGGTTCGGGCACCGATCTGAAGGGAGAAACCTTACTCCTGCCTTAGATTATATTGATATGGAGAATACAAAATGATTACAAAGGGGGTTCTTGGCGAGTTGAAGGACTAACTCAGCGACTATGGATCAAGGTTTTAAGGTTATATGGTATGTGTTGTCGATGGCGTTGGTGTCAAGAGTGATCCCGTCGTCGTCCTCTTTACCTAAGCGTCCACGTATGTGTAGGTGTAGGTGTAGGTCTTCCTGTCTTGTTCAAGCCTTGGTAAGTCTCCTTCCATAACACGCTCCAAGTTTTCTTCGGTTCATCTAGGAGTCAGGGTGCTGCACACCACGTAGGTTGGTGAAGTCCCGTGGTGTGTTATTTTTTGCTATTTTTCTTTACTTTACTGAACTATGCAGAAAAACAGAACATATTGATATTGGACCACTTGGAATCACGTTGACATTTGTTTTCACTTTTGTAGGAAGGTCCCCGAACTATGGTTGGAATTGCGACATTTGATTCTGCTATTCACTTCTATAGTCTGAAACGTGCTCAGCAACAGGTATGTTCCAAAAGAAGATCTCTAGCAATGTTAAGCAAATGCATCATCCCCTCGGTAATCCAACTAGTAAAAACTCAAAATATTGTTACGTTATCGTAACAGATGCTCTTTTTGACCCAGCAAAGAGAGAAGCCAATAGTATTTAATCTGCATTTGATGTAAACATCCCCATCTTGGTTAATAAAATGTTGACAATATCATGCCTTTCATATTTCTTATTTTTCCTTTTCTAATCTTCTGAGTACTCCCTCCGATCCAAATTAATGTTCTCAGATTTGTCTAGATTCGGATATCCGAATCTAGACAAATCTGAGAACATTAATTTGGATCGGAGGGAGTACTAGATTTCTTCAAATCTGGCCTAATCATAGGAGGTACAACTAGTGTTTACTAATCAGCAAGGTTAATCATGCAAATCACTCGAGTTCAGATGTCAAATCAATGTGAAAAATAATCCAATTAAATTTTTTCAATGCAATCTCGATTTACTCCACTTCTACATAAAATTTCAACCTCAGTTTTAATCAGTGACAGAAAAACCAAAAAGATCGACAAATTTAGAATATTATTGCTTTAGCTTGAGGACAATGCAATGGGTACCCCATTACAAAAGGAACTTATTTTGATTATGTTGCTGAGTGCTGACAGTTTGATGGTGCCTAGATGTTGTTTTCAAATTGTATCTTTAACACTTTTGTCCTTTGCAGCCTTTGATGCTTATTGTTCCTGATATACAAGATGTGTATACTCCACTCCAGATGGACTTAATTCTCCCAGTTTCTGAGGTTTGTATTGGCACAAATGACAGTTGCCTTTGGTTATTAGCTGAGCAGTTTTTTGAAATATCAGTAGTAGCTTCAACAGAAATAATATATCTTTTTCTATACTCGAAAACCTCTAAATGCCTTCTTTTTGAGGCTTTAGTGCCGTGATAGTTTCGAGCAACTACTGGAGAGCATCCCGAGTATGTTTGAGAACAATAAGGTTGCTGATTCAGCATTTGGGGCAGCTATGAAGGTAGTTCTCATAATATTTTTTCCCTTTTATGTTATCATTTTGTTACAATATATGATTGAATTAGATGCTTGTCTAATGTCTGCTTTATATCAATTTCAACAGTTTGATTGCAAATTCTTAATCTACAGTCACTTGTTAATTTGGGTTGAAACATATCACAAAGGAAATGTTCCATCCTTTTTGTTTACATTATTCTATTTTTATGGTGTACACAGGCAAGTTTCCTAGCTATGAAGCCCACTGGTGGAAAGTTGCTTGTGTTTCAGTCAGGTATTATATACCTTCTATTTCTGCATCGACCAGAAGATACAAACTGTATCATGCAGACTAAGAAAATATTGAACCAAGATATTACTAGAGGAAAATGACCATGCTGTCCATGGCATCAATGTTTTGGGAATAAGAGATTGCTATGTTAATGCAGTGTCTGTTCAGCAATAAATTCTAAAGAGAGGGTGGACCCTCTGGTTGGAACCCAGGGGAAAGAACAGTTATTCTACACCCACCCTGTTTCTTCGCAACCATACTTGATTTCTACGTCACATAAATTGTTTCTTACCTCGGAAGTCGAGAAGAACGTAAGAAAATTTAGACATGACGTAAAATACACATTTTTTTGTGGTTTTTACGTTGTTACGACTCATAATATTGCATTTCTTATTCTTATGTTTTTTTTGTTTTGTTGAGGGTTGATATGAGCATAATTTTTTGTATACCAAACATAATTTCTGAATGTAACAGCGTAAGGAAACTTTGGGTGCAAAATAACGTACTATGCACCCCGGGTGCTGGATAGCATGTCGAAGAGAGGGAATATGTATAACTGCAAAAAAAAGGAAAATGTTATCACCGTCTTATGCAAGTCTTAACATCATAAAGGAGGGAGTACATTGTTGCATATGTAACTTACTGGGTTGATAATTTCTTGTTGTATAAAAGCTGCAAGTAGCATTCCTTGTTCTGGTGAACTGCTTGTAGGTGGGTGATTGATAAATTCGGCTTTAAGCATGCCATAGTACATTTGTGAAGTTACCTGCTTTAGATTAGACGTCATCAGCATATCTGGACCAGAAGAAAAAAAAGTCATTAACAGTGCTTTGCTGACACTTGCAGTGCTACCATCAGTTGGCACTGGCTCGTTATCCGCAAGGGAAGCTGAAGGTAGATCAAATATTTCCACTGGAGATAAGGTATGATTTATTTTTTGAGTTATTTTGCATATTGCCATGTCATATCATCATGAGTGTCTTGTTCTTTTTATTATTTTCTTTAGTTGACATGTTGTAATATTTCCAGGAAGCACTTAAGCTCCTGCAGCCTGTTGATAAGACACTCAAGACGATGGCACTGGAATTTGCTGAGTATCAAGTGAGTAACATTTGTTTCTGCTTGTTTCAGAATTTTGTACTTCCAGTATTCAAATAAAATTAATAACGCCAATATTTTACTACTCGTTTTCTCAGGTTTGTGTAGATGTGTTCCTTACCACACAGTCATACACAGATATCGCTTCGATATCAGTTGTTCCCAGCACCACTGGTGGCCGGGTATGCCTCTCTTCAAAGTTATGTTAGATTTTGATATTTGTAGTTCTTTAGGATTATGCTGAGAGCTAAATCTATTTCGGATAAGATTATCGCTAATTAGAAAGAGTTATTATTCTGTCAAATTCCTGCTGTTGTGCAGGCCTAACTAATCTATTGAATTGTGATCAGCTTTTTATTGTGTTGGGTGAAGGCGTTGTTCATAATTGATCTTTATTCTGTTATCTGCCTTGGCGTCTTGCATTCATGCATGCTACCCTTGTGCAAAAGATTTCTCATTATTTCAAGTTGCAGTATCAGTTTAGCATTGCACCTACATTTTTGTTCATTTTAATATCAGCTGTAGTGTACTTACAGAAAGGGAACATATACCATTTGCCTGCGTACACTTAGCATTCAGTTCCCTTTATCATTTAAAAAAAATACATAGGTTTCTAAACTCTGGAGCTCCCAATTCCATCTTTTCTGATATTTCTGCTTTTTTCCCCTTAATGCTGTTTGATTGTCTATTTGATCTGAACACCCCTTAATTATGCAGGTTTACTACTATTTTCCATTTTCTGCTCTTTCGGATCCAGCCAAACTCTTCAATGATCTCAGATGGAATATCAGTAGACCCCAAGGGTTTGAGGCTGTCATGCGTGTCAGGTGCAGCCAGGTGAGCATATGTCCAACCCTCCCTCCACCTTTTTCATACAATAGTCATATAGCACCTTATTTCTTTATTTCTTTTTCAATGTGTACAAGGGGCTTCAAGTTCAAGATTATTCTGGCAACTTCTGCAAGCGTGTTCCTACTGATATCGATCTGCCTGCGGTCAGTAATTATGATTGCCCCCATATAATTGTTGTTTGCATGTTGAGGTCTTGCTTATTCTGTTGTAAACACATATGCTGCTCCTGTACATCAACAGTATATAAGCTTTTTATTATGTTGTGCTCAATGCTGATCTCATAATGGTAGAATATGCACATTGGTCCCCAAAACAATCAGCTGGTGGCATTCCATATTAATACAGTGTTATTTGGTCACATCCAGTATAGCATGCTGGTGTTAACAAAAGCACTCCCTCTGTTCCAGATTATAAGATGTTTTAGCCTTTTTCTGGAATGCATGTATCTAGACGTCTTTTAGCTTGTAGGTTTGGAGCAAAATGAGTGAACCTACACACTAAAAGGCGTCTAGATACATGCGTTTCAGAAAAAGTTCAAAACATCTTATATTTTGAAACGGAGGGAGTATATATCAAGCATTGGTTAATCTTAGGCAAACTAAGCTTTCTTTCTGTTGAAAACTTGATGTTCATTGGATTATGCCGTTCTCCATTTCTAGGTGGTAACTGACCAGTTACAGAAATAACTGACCCAGCTGATGTATAATATTAGAGAGTTCCTTATTTGACCCTATGTAAAGTTCCGGTTCCTTGGCCTTGGAAAACTTTTCCTTCCCTCTTTGACAGTGCAACTTCGTTTGATTCCTTATTTGACCCTCTAGTACAATTTGAGCACTAATGGCTAGGTACTCCCTCTGGGTTGGTTTACACGGCGCCATTCCAATTCCATGCAGTTTCACCAGGAGGGCAGGATTAGGCACAGGGGTATTAATTAGCGATTTAATTGGAGCGTTTTGACCCGTAATCTCCTCTCTTCCTTTTCCATTCCGTTGTGAATCGGTGGGTGATTTAATCTGCATGCAAGTGGGAAGGTGATTTAATCTGCATGCATGCATGTCCTAAGAACGGGTTCTTTTTCTCCACCAATGCATGCGCAAAAACGGCTCGTTTACTGGACGGGAGGAGTACCAAAGCCATTAATCACGTAGAATTAGGCATCCTGAGTTTTGTGGGCCTAACACATGCTAACTTTGCCTCCGGCTGAAACAAAATTTCAACCAACCAACGTGTGCCTAGGTCCAAGAGAAAACTCAAGCACGCCATGTCAACCGGCCCGGAGGATGTACCTAAGATGACACTTTTGCCCCTGGTGCATTGTGACCAAATTTAGAGGTTTTAATACATAGCACCAATTTTTGGGACATTTTTTGCACAGAACCAGCCCAAGCAAAATTTTCACAAAACACCAACAGTAATGACTTGCACATAACACATAATCTGCAGTTAGCTGGTTTGACACCTAATCACGAAACTGGGCCCACTGTAAAGGACGCCACTGGCTGATCTAGGCCTCAAATGAACTGGAGCAGAGCCTCGGGGTCTTCACCGTCGGCCGTCATGCTCCTTCCGCCATTCGTACCTCTTGTGGCCGGCGTGTCTGCCTCCTCTCCACCTCGCTCCCTCCTCTGCGTTTGCAGTGCGCATATCCTTGTCCCGGCGCAGGCGCAACTACTCGGACGCCCTCATGCAGCACATCCTCCTGCTTGCTGCTGGCGGCGCCCCCCGCCGGGTCACCCTCCCCTCCGTGGTTCCATGCGCCTCTGGTTATCAAAGCTTGAAATCGAAGTCGTAGGGGACTGATTTGGCCGGAGAGGATGAAGAAGACTAATTGCCCCTGATTCTTCGCGACTGGCTCTACATTGGGTAGAGCAAGGGTGCTTAGGGCCTCTAATAGGCTAATTGGGGAGGGAATCGGCCAGGGGTGTGGGGAGCTCACCACTGTCACCAATGGCAGAGGACTCAACGACGACGTGTTCGCGGTCGCCGCGGGAGTACACCGTTTAGGGGAGGCTTCACCACTGTCGTCAGCCTGCTGTACCTCCAAGCGCTTCTCCTCACCCACGTGTCCGACCATGAGCTGCACGTGCATATGCGCTTCTCCTCGCCGACCTCACGCTCGAGGTGTGCGGTACGGTGACTGCGCTCCGGTATTGACTCGCTGCCCTCTCCTCCCATAGCTGCCGCCCCTGCCACTAGGGTCTATGCCCCGCCGCCCCTCAATGCTAGGGCTAGCCGGCGCCGCTGGTTCTGTTTGGTCGGGTCGCGACTCCGAGAGCGGAGGGGACCGGGAGAGACGGGCTAGTCTGGGAATTTTTATTTTTTTCCCCACTTTCTCTCCTTCACGAGGCAGGGCAGGAGCTAACAGAATGATTGGAAGGTCAAATAATGAATCAAACGAAGTTGCAGTGTCAAAGAGGGAAGGACAAGTTTTTTAGGGCCAAATACGGAATTCTCTCATAATGTTACCAGTCATGGCATTTATTGCTAGAGACGCTGTTATTTTAAATCTGTATATGTAAGCCTAGAGGGTAGTAAAACATAATACTATCACTATTTGATTAAAGGACCATGATATGCGGCGGCGCCGCACATTCGTCCATCCCGTGCGGCGGCATGCCCACTTGTATAGCTGGTCTGGGTGAACCCGCATGCAGCCGTGAAAGATACTTCATGCAGCTGACAAACCTGTCCTGGCCTAAGCAGCAACGGTGCACGCGAGATGTCAGCTAGACGTTGAGGTTGTCGTTTGGCCTGAACTAGCACCCATGCTTCTAGAAGAACACTATTTACGTATGTTAGGTAGCATATTATTAGCAGAAAAGGCACATGACAATTACCAGATTATGTTAGTAGCGATTACCAGGTTAATTAGGCATGATTATGAAATAGTTACCTGTTTATAAAGCACTCACCAGCAGTAGCAACTGCAAATTAACTAGTTATCAGATTAATTTTCCACAATTACCAGGTCAATTAGCCACTATTACCAGATTAAAATAATAACTAACATGTTCTTTCACAAAGCATTTATCAGATCAAATTTGTCACAATTTCCAGATTAATTAGCCACGACTACCCGATTAATTGGCCACAATGGCCAGATTATTGTCTATGTAAACAATTGCCATGATCTTTGACAAAAGCGATTGCCAGATAAATTATTCACAATTGACAGATTAATTAGCTAGAATTGCCAGATTAATTGCAAGCTAAGCAAAGCTGTCCAATCGATAGAAGTTTGGCAAGCAAACTAGCTAGGCCCCTAGTGCTGGTGTGGCTGCTGCTCGCGTACGAGCATGGAAGAAATTGGCATGCGAGAGGAGGCGCTTGACAACGGGCCTCAACTAGGACCTCCCTACGCTTGATGCAGACGACGAGCACCAGCGCGGGCGCGCGAACTTGCAGGTCAGCTGCGTAGACCAGGGCCACGAGCCGGGGAGCTCACCACACCTGTGGAGCTCCCTACGCTCGATGCAGATGACGAGCTCCAGCGCGAGAACTTGCAGGTCAGCTGCGTAGAACAGGGCCACGCGCAGGGGAGCTCACCGCAGCTGTGGAGCTCGTCCACCTAGCCCATACACTGGCGCAAGCAACAGTACGACGCGAGCACCGGCCCACATCCATCTTTGACAGCGACGGTTGTGGGGTCACCGAGCCGTGCCTCGACAGCATCGAGCACGCCATGTCGGAGTACCGCCGTTGCGCCTCGACGGCGGCGAGCACGCCGTGCAGGGGCACCGAGTCTTGAAGTCGCCCGTCGGACGGCTCCGCCACCTCGCCTCCAGCTCCCCTAGCAGCGAGCTTGCGCAGCGTCGTCTCCTTCCTGATGAGGTCACCACCTTTGAGGCTGCTCCCCGGGACCTCATGGCATGATCTCCGCTACGGACCCCTACCTGTTAGCCGCCGAAGAATCCTCGAGAGAACCTCCGCTCGGGAACGTGTGGCTGGAGCGGACAGAAGAGGTACTACCATAGAGGGATAAGGTTAGGTGAAGCGAAGATAAGAGAGAGAGGGGATTTAAATCAGACGGACATGTGGCGCCTCTTATCTTTTCCCTTGATTAAATAGCAAAAATAGTTGCTGACAATAATGAATTTTAATTGGTATTTACTGTATGCATCTTCTGTTTCACTTTCTTAGTGTTGCTCTTTCAGATGTGGCAGATCTAATCTCTGTTAAATTTATTCTTCTTCTGCTGCTGCAGATTGATTCCGACAAAACCATAATGGTTACCTTTAAGCATGATGACAAGTTTCAGGAGAATTCAGAATGCGCTTTTCAGGTAATGTACATTACTTATTTGAGAACATATCCTATGGACTAGAGCCTACTTGTTTTCTGTACAAGTACCAATGATATGCACATACCGTATTTAAACTATGACATGTATCACCCAGAAAAAAATAGCGGGTTTTAGATCAGCCTCATGCATCATGAAACCTTTTGAGTGAACCAGCTATGGGTCGTCATTCATCACTGGCTTGACTAGCCCACTAGGTCATGATAACAGTAACATCAGAAATTTGGTATAGTTGCCTATTTCTATGGGGTGTCTGGGAGAGCTCCACTTCACCTGAGCTTCACCCCATCGTTAAACTTCACTCCACCTTTTGACTCCGGAGTTATAAGTGTTTGGGTATCAAACTACTAGCATAACATCCACATTACATGGAACATTTTGGCAGAAATGCAAAATAACTCTTGTTTATATTTTGCTCTTCACTTGATCGCTCTTGGGCCTACGCATTAGGGATCGTATTCAGGGATCGTATTCATTGGTTCATGAATATCCAAAAATCAGTAATAGTTAGTAATAGCTAGCAACAAATATTAATGGAACTAATGGAGTGGAGTTGATAAAGCACCTTTTCCTAGCTTCACCAAAATGAAATAGAGGGGAACCAGCCTCACTCCACCAAAATGTGGAGTTGTGGGTGTTTGGCACAGCTTGACCGGTGGAGCGGATCTGTCCCCAACACATCCTAATTATGTGGTGAAACCCAAGTGTGATATTAAGTCTCAGAAGTGTTCTTTGTTCTGGACCTCATGTCCGATTGTACTCCCTCCGTCTCAAAATAGATGTGCAGATTTGTCTAAATTTGAATGTATCTAGACACTATTTAGTATATAGATAGATACAAATTTAGAAAAATTTCCAACATCTATTTTAAGACGGAGTAGTATATATCTGAGGCGGTCAGCATTTTTAGAAGTGCATTTTTTGTTTGTTTCCGTGGTAGTGACGAATTCGCTGACAGATTCTTTATGCTGGCCCATATGATGACCAAAAGCAAAAATGCAAAACTCAAAATTGATTACATCCTCAGTCTTGAACTCAAATTTCTCTATCTGAACCTGTCTATGAATTGCTTCCAGCATAGTTGCGTTATCAGTAAATAATAGTCCAAAGGTACTACATCAATATTGTTGACATGTGTCTTGTTGCATATTCAGTGCGCACTTCTTTACACCACTGTGTATGGGCAAAGAAGGATACGGGTCATAAATATCTCTCTCCCTTGCACAAGCATGCTCAGCAACCTTTTCCGATATGCTGATCTGGAAACGCAGTTTACGTATATTGTTAAGCAAGGTAAACCAGCTGCTTATTATGTTAAATTTAACCTCAATAAGCAGTCATTTTGAATTATTAGTATCATATAAAATATTTTGGTAGACTGATATATCATGTGATATGTAGCTGCAAATGGCATTCCGTCAACTCCTCCATCCCAAGTTAGGGACCAAGTAACAAGTACATGCATCAATATTCTCCAGTCCTACCGTAAATATTGTGCATCTGTAAGTTCTTCCGGTCAGTTAATTCTTCCGGAGGCTCTAAAACTCCTGCCTTTGTATACTCTGGGTATGATTTCTTCCATCTAATATTTCTATCATTTTTTAATGACCATATCTGCTACCTCACTAATTGTTTTTATTTGATTTATTAGCCTTAATTAAAAGCATAGGACTGCGAAATGAGGGGAGAATAGATAATCGATCTTATTGGATCTCTATCGTCTCTTCAATTTCTGTGTTTTTAGCTGTTCCATTGGTGTTTCCTAGGATGATTGCCCTCCATGATCTTACTTCAAGGGTATATGCTTCTAATAGTTCTGTTGTTTCACTTCTTACTAGATGTAGTTGGAATTGTCACTAATTTTTTATATTTACGGACAACTTTTCTTCAGGATGATGAATATTCCCTTATTCCGAATCCCCTTACTCTCAATAGTGAGAATATACAGGATGATGGTATTTATTTATTGGAAAATGGCGAGGATGGTTTTATTTATGTTGGAAATGCAGTTAACACTGCCACCCTAGAGCAAATATTTGGTCTCTCATCTTTGGCCGGAGTCCCAAATCAGGTTAAGTCTTGTACCCTTATCTGTATGCAAACCATAGCCTACAATTATTAAACAAATAATGAGTCAATATGCAAGTGTGGTTAATAAATTGTAACTGTTATTCAGTTGGTATTGGAGCAATTTGATAATGAACTGTCCAGGAAAGTAAATGAAGTTGTGAACGAAATAAGGCGACAGAGGTGCTCTTACTTGAGGTACCACCTGTTATTTCTCAAATATGCTGTAACAGCTCGACTCAAGCAATTTGACTTATTCAATTTGTTTTGCAGATTGAGGCTATGCCAAAAGGGCGACCCATCTGGTTAGTCTTCGGTCTGTTTTTTCCTGTTGCCTCATATGGCTTTATATATTACTCTTAATGCTCGTTTATGTATCTGCAGGGGATTTCTTCCGTTCTCTATTGGTCGAAGACAAGGCACCCGGTGGCCTTTCCTATGTAGAGTTCCTCGTACATGTTCACCGGCAAATCCAGAGCAAGATGACTTGACGTGACCTGCCTCGTTGTTGTGATATTTTCGTTGGTACCAATCCATAAGAAATTGATTTCCGCATGTGGATATATAGCAAAAAGGAAGGAAGCAGTTCCTCTCTAAAGCACAACCCCGTTGGTATTTTCGTTGGTACCAATCCATAAGAAATTGAGTTGATCCAGATTTGTCAGGATTCCGCAATCTTTTCTTATACTCTCCCTCCATTCAGAAATATAAGATGTTTTAGCTTTGTGAATCGAATGTATCTAGACGTCTTTTAGTGTGTAGTTTTGTAGAGGTTCGGAGTGAATGTATACACTAAAAGTCGTCTAGATACATTCATTTCACAAAGCCAAAATGTCTTATATTTCTGAACGGAGGGAGTACAAAGTTGGTTTTTGTGTAGGCATGTCTGTATAGGGATGAGTCTGGTGAGTAAGTGTGCATGTATTTAGATTGTGAGACTATGTTTATCTGCTCTTTGTGAACGACATCTCTTTTATGTTGATAAAAGAAGCATCCTAGAAGTCTAGTGAATCAGGGCTCAGATGTCCAGTTAAGCAAGTTCTCACAATTAGCAAGTGAAAAACTGAGTTGATTTGCAGCTCTATGTTTATTAGTACAATGACTAGGGAATATGGCGCGGGCGTGACGCTGCCCTGCGAGGGACAATATCGTGAATTAATTGATTAAAATTATTGTTGTCTGAATTTATGGCATGGCATGAAGTTGATTAGTGCCGATGAATAAAAAACACAATAAAATTGAATTGCCGATTGTGAATTACAGCCAAAAAATTACTCACCTATGAAAAATTACTGAAGGGTAACTATCATGGGAAAATCACAGATGGAAAAGTGTGGCCGAATGAAATAATCCTAAAAGAAATACTGCTGGTGAAATGAGATTAGACAATCACACGCCGTTGTTGTAAAGTTACCGTGAGTTAATTACCGATGAAAAATTATGCCAAGAAAGTTTTATCGGAAAATTACCTTCGAATAATCAAGAAATGGAGAAAATATTATGTAGACTTAGGATAACTACGCTGCAAAAATGAAAATAATATTATGTAGACGTAGGATAACTACCGTTGCAAAAATGAAGCCGAGACGTTGTATCCGAAAATTAAGTAAAAAAATTCCGTTTGGAAAAAGTGGCCAGAAAATCTAAACCGAATAGTTAAAGAAGATGCACATAAAAAAATATCGGTTAGGACAAGAAAATTTTAGCCAAAAAGTTATGTTGTGTCTACGCGATGTGGAACACGATTGAGAAAAATTAGACGATAGATAGTACATGCGCAGACGCGGACCGCCGGATCTAAGGGGCCAGAAAATTTACGATTGAGAAAAATTAGACGATAAATAGTACACGCGCAGACGCGGACCGCCGGATCTAAGGGACCAGAAAATTTAAGCCGAATAGTTAAAAAAGATGAACATAAAAGATATCGTTTGTGAGGTGGCACATGATTGGGTAAAATTAGACAATAAATAGTACACACGCGGACGTTTAAGCCGAATAGTTAGAAAAAATGAATGTAAAAAAACATTTAGGGCAAGAAAATTTTAGCCGAAAAATTGTGTTGCGTCTACGTGACGTGCCACGCGATTGGAGAAAATTAGACGTTGAATAGCACAGGCACACACACGGAGATTGGACAAAATTAGACGTTGAATAGCACACGCGCGGACACGGACCGTTGGATCGAAGATGGCTAACCGGAAAAGATCCACACACTGTTCATCCGCACGAAGCCCACGTCCTTTAATATATAGTATGATGATATTGTTCCATCTGCTAGGAACTTGTTTGACAGCCAACTTACATTCGATTTAATTCACTATCAAATACTAGTGCATTGTCATGGTTTTCTAATAGCACCATCAAATATAATGGACAACTTTTACCTCCTATTTGGTCGTGGACACTTCTAGATGTATCTACGGATAGGTATCGGACATCTTGTATTTGTCCCCTCTCCCAACCACAACCCCTACTTTTGAACCCTCAAATACATTCAAATCCATACGATGTTAGATAGCTAGATAGATAGCCATGTAGTGGAGCAGACATGGGGAAGAAGGTGGAGGAGCGGACCGGAAAAGCTGGTGGTGGCATGAGTGGGAAAGAATGCGGATGGAAGTGGGAGGCTAGTTTGGCCAACCGACTTCAATAGCTGAAGCGGGGGCTCCTCAAGTAGAGTGTCGGCCGATGAGCATGAATGAGTGTCAGTCGATGATCTATGAATGTGGAACTAGTGAGCATCGGCGCCACTTCATCTCTAAGTGGGTCCAGCTTGTCATCCGATGTGGCGGATGTGTCCACGCGCTTTCAGGCTGCTCGGACATTTGGGCTAGGTAATAGGGGTCTGGTTGGGTTGTTTTTTTCTCTCGGCCATGTCCATGGTGTCTGCCCGGGCATATAGGGGGAAGTCGAGGGTCCGGTTGGAGAGCCTCTAAGTGTAGAACTATGCATGTGTTTGTCGTGATTATTTAAATAGTTTAATGGGAAATGCATTTGTGCTTGTACACATGAGTACAAGACCTATCTTGTCCGTTGAGAGACTGAATGACGCTTTGAGATCCGTAAAAGTAGCTGCCTGGAAATGCTCTTATATCTATTTTGTGCATTTTGGTAAAGGAGAGATTCCCGGAAAAGTGGTTTGTCACGCACCTGATTCGTGGGAAAAAGTGATACCAAACCCGGCGCCTACCTGAAGCCTTCATATTAAAGGGTGGACTGACACACGGGCTATGCCATGGAGTGAGACACTCAACCGACCGAGCCCCATACTTCCCATCTCCCTCCTGAGCCGGCACCCCGTCTCTCTCTCCTCCAGCTGCACTCTCGTCTCTCTCCTCCGGCCGCACCCGTCCCTATCCTCCAGCTTCCTCCTCTCTCGTCAGCAGCAACGCATCTTTCATAAGAAATCAACAAGTGAAGACGATGTTTTTGAATGGAACAACCCAAGCGAGAATGGGGATGGTTCAAGATGGTCTTCCATTAGCTCGTAATAGCACTAGTGTATGCTTTTATCTTAAACACAACGACTTGCAAAATATTTTCTATCACCATTATCATTGATAAAAACATTGTCGGTGGCTTAGCACCTCGTTGTCGATGTCTTCGACGGTAGAGCATCAGAACAAGAGTCGTCTTGGTAGCCATGGTCAGAAGCAACCTGCATGCAAGGATGTCGAGGTCGAGCATGGGTCGCTGAAGACGAGGCGAGCACGGAAGTTGATGACACAGGCGAGCAAGAGCACCGCCTTGTCGTAGGTCCATCTCCAGAGTGAGGTGCCGGGAGACGTTGCAAGCCGTGATGGCGGCGCGTTGCTTGAGGATGCGGCGGCGAGACTGGTCAGCGAGGAGCTTTGGCATGGACTGCTCGAGGTCGTCGAACGCGTCTTGCTTCGCGTACAGTGCTGTCGTGGTGGCGGTCAGGTGCAGTCGAGCTGGCGGACTAGCGACGACGTTGCGGAGGTAGGCGCAATAGCACCAGAGCGGCCGGCGAGGAGTGGAGGACAGTGTAAACGTGGTCGTACCCCTGGAGCTCCGGGGCGTGCAGCGTCGACCAAGGCGGGCAGTGACGGCGGCGACGCGGTTAAGCGCATTGAGATTCTCGGCGAGTGCGAGGACGACGAGGCACACGTCGTCGCTGTGCTTCAAGAGGGCGCACATGGCGCGGGAGGTCAGGGTGAGCTGGCCGAGCAGGCACTGAGACTCAGCGTCGGAGAGGGAGCGTTGGAGGCAACCGGCGCGCGGCATGGTGTTGGACACCTCGAACGACAGGATGCCCACCTTTTTTTTGAATACGATGAAGTGGAACTCTGTCTTGGAAGAGAAAGTGACCTTGCATTCTCTCCCCTAGGCACAGGATGGAATCATGCCAAAAAAGAAAAAGGCATAGGATGGGCATGCGGTAGGGCTAGGCTGAGAAAAAAGGCTACTCCTGCCCTCCGTTTCACATAGCGTAAAAATAGGAGAAAGTTATACTCGACGTGATGTTTAAAGTCAGAAAAGGAAAACACAAAATGTCACGTGCACGGATCTCAGAGACTAGATGGACGGACAGATTGGTCTTGTACCCATGTGTACAAGCACAAAATCCATTTCCTAGTTTAATACATTTTTTGGAGTAATAAATTTATAAGAAAATAACTACTGCTCAGAAAAATACAAATGACATACCCCTGGATTCATAAAATCATTTAGAACCTTATTATGAAATAAAATTACGAGTTTACTGTAAATATATTTTCAGACATATTAAAAGGCATATTGTAGTATTTTAATTTTAGAAAATAATCTGTAAACTATTTTGATATAAATCCTTTTGCTACAGGCTACAAAACGCAATACCTATCCAGGAGTATTTTACCAAGAATTTATCACACTGTTTACAACATAAGTTAAATTAAATTGCATAAAGCCTATTAAATAGATCTAAATAATGCAATAATTGGTTTTGATGCATTAGAAGCTTTCCATGCATATCATCTGTAAGTAAAATTATCAGAGAACCTAAATACACTATTGAAACTTCTATTAAATTGTCATGCATGCATTTGTGCATTTATTTATGATTGTGTATGGTTGTTTATGTATTGCAATTGTTTGATCGATAGATTACGAGGAGTGCAACGTCTGTGATTGCAACGAGTGCTTGAACAACTCCGACAACTATCAAGGCAAGTAGATGCTATTTTGATCATACCTTGTTCTACTATTTTTATCTTATGCATGTGTAGTGTATTTCTGTAGATTATGTATAGGAATTACTATGCTATGCCATGTCCTATATATTTGTGGTAGGAATTCCTTATAGTTGAGCCCAGTTCAGTAGATGTGCTTAGACCTGCTGTGAAGACGGGAAAAAATGATCATATTATGGTGAAGTATGTGTTTATTCAAACTAAAAACAACATAATGTTAATGAACTACTTGGGTGGAGTGGTTGGATTGTCAACGGAGTGTGGATAATGGCGAGGAATGTCGCCCAGGGTATTGAGAAGGATTAGTTCTCTTTATTATAGTAGCTTACGTGTGCAACCATGTGCCAGTAAAAAATAGGTGGCTTGTTGGACTTAGTAGGTCGTGGTGATCCGAACCCAGCGTAGCCAGAGATGTAGTGAATGGTAGGTTGGGACCGGTGCGCAGTGGGGTTTGGAGATCTACTTCCCGAAAGGTCTCATCTTGGACTTCTCCCTATCATCACACAATATGAGTGTGGTGGTACGAGCTAGGTTGGCCAGGTCATATGGGTAAAGTGTACAAACCCCTGCAGGATGTAAAACTAAGTACTTAGTCGTGTCCCCGATTACGGACGATTGAGTTGCTTGATTTTGAGAGTCATATGGGTAAAGTGTACAAACCCCTGCAGGGTGTAAAACTAAGTACTTAGCCGTGTCCCCGGTTACGGACGATTGAGTTGCTTGATTTTGAGCTCAATCGTCTGTAACCGGGGACACGGCTAAATACTTAGTTTTACACTCTGCAGGGGTTTGTACACTTTACCCATATGACCTGGCCAACCCAGCTCGTACCATCACACTCATATTGTGTGATGATAGGGAGAATTCCAAGATGAGACCTTTCGGGAAGTAGATCTCTAAACCCCACCGCGCACCGGTCCCAACCTATCATTCACTACATCTCTGGCTACGCTGGGTTCGGATCACCACGACCTACTAAGTCCAACTAGCCACCCATTTCTTACTCGCACATGGTTGCACACATAAGCTACTATAACAAAGAGAACTAATCCTTCTCAGTATCCTGGGCGGCATTCCCCACCATTATCCACACTCCGTTGACAATCCAACCACTCCGTCCAGATAGTTCATTAACATTATGTTGTTTTTAGTTTGAACAAACACATACTTCACCATAATGTGATCTCTTTCCTCCGTCTTCACAGCGGGTCTAAGCACATCTACTGATCTGGGCTCAACTATAAGGAATTCCTACCATAAATATATAGGACATAGCATAGCATAGTAATTCCTATACATAATCTACAGAAATACACTACACATGCAGAAGATAAAAATAGTAGGACAAGATATGATCAAAATAGCATCTACTTGCCTTGATAGTTGTTGGAGTTGTTCAAGCACTCGTTGCAATCACAGATGTTGCACTCCTCGTAATCTATCGATCAAACAATTGCAATACACAAACAACCATACACAATCATAAACAAATACACAAATGCATGCATGACAATAATAGAAGTTTCAGTAATGTATTTAGGTTCTCTGATAATTTTACTTACAGATGATATGCATGGAAAGCTTCTAATGCACCGAAATCAATTATTGCATTAATTAGATATATTTAATAGCCTTTATGCAATTTGATTTAACTTCTGTTGTAAAAAATGTGATAAATTCTTGGTAAAATACTCTTGGATAGGTATTGTGTTTTATAGCCTGTAGCAAAAGGATTCATGTCAAAATAGTTTACAGATTATTTTCTAGAATTAAAATACTACAATATGCCTTTTAATATGTCTGAAAATATATTTACGGTAAACTCGTAATTTTATTTCATAATAAGGTTATAAATGATTTTATGAATTTAGGGGTATGTTATTTGTATTTTTCCAAGCAGTAGTTATTTTCTTATAAATTTATTACTCCAAAAAGTGTATTAAACTATTTAAATAATCACGACAAGTACTTACAGTAAATGTCGGATATAATTGCAGATTAATAATCTACACATTTTTGTGATTCCAACGACATATTATATACTATTTTTGGAGCTATAAATAGTTTTATATGAATTTTTCAAGTTAAATGAATTTCCTGCAAATTTTAATCTTTTTCTACTTTACAGAATAGTCAACGTTGACTGCGCTGACTCAGACTTTGACCGGTCAACGGTGCAACGCAGGTCAAGGTGCGATCTGGGCCGCTCGTTTCGGATCCGAGGGCTGGCGCGAGGCGGACGTGGTGCTCACCGGTGTTGTTGGCGGGGCGACGGCGGTTGGCGGCGGCACGACTCAGCGTCGGTGCTGGCCGTGGCTGCGGTGGTCCCCAGGGTCGGCGACAAGGTCCACGAGGAGCGGAGGCGTGCGTCGGTCACGGGAGTGGTATCGGCGCAGTGCGTTTCTTCCTTGGGCGACTGCGGAAGACGACTGGAGCGGCGGCGTGTCGGTGATACTCCTGCGAGGTCCTCCAGGCATTGTGCTACGAGAGGGAAGGGGAAAAAACGGGTCAGAAGGGGCGGTGCGACACGGGGAAAAACGCCAGCGAGGAAAGGAGGGCGCGGGGTGCACGGGAACAGCGATTCCGAGCTCATCCGAGGTGGCGGCTCCGGCGAGATCGGGTCGGGCTCCTGCGACGGCTAGGGTTCACAAAACTCGAAAAAAAGGGCAAGGTGAGATGCGGGAGAATTTATAGCTACACTATGCTTCACGGATAGCAAGAAAAACGGAACGAGGCGTGCGAAATCGGCGGATTTTTGCTTCGGATCGAAGCCGTGTCGCGCGAGGACTCCCGCTGGAGGTTGAAGAGGACTGACAGGTGGGGCCCACCTGCTGACGGCACAAGGGAGGGAGACGGGCTATTGCTGGGCCGCTGTTGCTGCACGCTGTGCGCACGATAGGAGGTATGGAGATGGGCCGCGGCGGTAGCTAGGCTGGTGGCTTGCTGGGCTGGCTCGACCGCTAGGTTTGGTTCGTTTTTTCTTTTTGTTTTTATTCTTTTTTATTTCTTATTTTTTTAATATCTTTTGCAAAACAGCTCCAAATGAATTGATTTTTCTCTTCGAAATTTTCTAAAAAGCAGAGGATCAAACATAGGATCATTTTTGGCACTAATTTGCCTAGTTCAAAATAGTGATTTTACAGAATCATGTGTGTTCCTTTTGTAGAAGCCTTTTGGTAATCCAATTTAGGGTTTAAAACTAGTATTTCAATCCAAAAATTTCATGAATGCAGTTGATGTCATGCCAATGCAATGCAAATGCAGATTTTCTTTTCTACTCCCAATTTCTAAAACCTTGGGATGTGACAGTGTTACTGTAGACCAATTTTGATAATTGTACAAATAAAACTTCAAGTGTGTACAACTACTTTCTTGCCTCTTTTGAGATTGATTTCACACGAGGATAAGGCTTTTCGGTAGTGGTAGTGAAAAACTACATTATTCCACATGTTCATCATCTCACGAGAAAACTAAGACTATGGAGCCTTGCATGTTGCATCGATGGTCATACCTTGAAACTACTTAAATCTGGTCACACCGCCACACGCTTGTCAGGTGTTTTATGTTGCACTCACATCACATGGATCCATCGTCGTTGTTGTCCGTCAGCCACGTCTTGTCTCTGGTCGTCGCCTCATCGAGCCGCCATTATCGGCACCATTGTAGGATGAGATTCACGTTGCGGTGGCTAGTCTGGCGATCAATTGTGATGATTATTATCAAGACAAAAACAAGTGGGTGTTCAAACATTATTCAGTATCTCACATGATATCTTTGAAAGCAGCAGGTGGCAAGCAACATCTTGTCTAGGTCCTCGTGGAGCTGCCTGAGGTCCTCGTGGAACTGCCTGAGCACATCTCAACTCCGTCAACGAACACCATCGTAAGAGCATCTCTAGTTGAACCCCTTATCCACCAAAACCATATAAAGGTGGATAAGGGGCGAGTTTTTGCTCATTTTTGCTCCGTGGAGTCGATGCGCAGAACATAAATACAAAATGAGACCATAAACAATCAAGTTTTAAACATTCCTAGGAGATTACGAAAAGTTCATACTTAGTTCGCTGCGATCACACATACAAAATGCATAGATTTTCTACCGCGTGGGGATCTACCGTCGCTGTCGCCTAAATCCTAACCCTGTACGCAAAACTGGGCTCATCGGAGCCTAAGGGTGCGGCGCAGACAATACCGGCGGCGGCTTCAGTCACTATCATTGCCGGAGCCAGCGTCGGAGCCGACAGAGGAAGTCGATGAACTTATCCGCCTGCATCGCCCGCTCGAGATACCATTCTAGCTGATTGTTGCGGTGCTCAGGGTCGCCTACGAGGCCCTACTCGTAGAAGATCTCGCTGAGCTCCGCATCTTGGCGAGCTCGCGCTGTCGTCAGATTGATGACAAGTACGCTATGAGGGGGTCCCCGAGGCGTGCAGAAGAGAGGGGTGTGAGACGTACGGTATTTCGGGACGGTGAGCACACAAGTTTACTCAGGTTCAAATCCGCCGGTTTTGGATGGATTCTACTCCTACTAGCAATCCAGTAATATGGCAGAGCTGGAATATGGGTTACAAGGGTTTCGCCTGTGCGAGTTGAGATTGTAGACTATTGTGAGGTGCCCTAAAGTCATACCCTAGGATAGCTTATATAGATATCCAGCCTAGGGTTTACAAGAGAGACCTATCCGGCTACGACTAAGAGTCGGTTACAGAGTACATCTTGAACTACAAGTAACATAACATGCCTATGTCGGTAAGTCTTCTGGGCCTTCCCGTAGCTGGACTGGACTCCATCTCTTCTCCCTGACTGGGCCGCCCGTGAAGCAAAGATCTAACCTGAAGTGGGCCACCCTAGTTAGTGAGGCACAGTGAGGATATCCGAAAAGTATATCCCCAACAGCAGCCCCCGGAAGCCTCCAAGATCCAGAGTCAGATGTCATCATCGTCTAGTTTGATATTCGGCTTGCAGAATCTTGAAGGATTCCTGAAACTTCAAAAGAAAGGATAAGATCCGGGTCTCAAAACGAGTCGGACCTATGAATACATTATACGGGTTTCCAGCTTGAAATTCAAACTAAGACGAAACTTGGTCTCTAACGTATCCTGACACCAGTCATGGTCAAGTCACATCACTGACAGACATTCCTGTCAGCACGACCGTTGGTGGGCCCGCCTTTCGCGGAACCGAGGCGTCGTTTTAATGCGTGCACGAAGATCGAGGCGGCGTAATCATCACGTGGGGGTTACCCAGCTCCTTCCACGACGCGTGGCATGGTTACTGTTCATATTGCACGAATCTTGGCGCAAATGAAGGATATAAGGGGTTGAGATTTCTTCCCTTTCCTCTTCACCAGCACTTGCGCCCCTTCCTTCCTCTCGACGCTTCCCACGAACAGAGCTCCTCCGCCTCCCCCAAAATCCCCCAGCGCCACCCATCCTAGGTCAACGGTGCCCAGAAGATGGGTGAAGCCTCATCTTCCACCACGTCGGCAACAGCAGCGACGACGTCAGCAGCGGAGAAGGAAAGCTTTCGCGGGGTCTAGATCCCCTGCTTCCTGGATGATGCCAAGCTTCGCGTCGTCGAGAATGAAGGGCTCCTTCGTGCCGACGACTGGCGGAGCGGCTATGGACAAACCGTCCCCACCCCCAACACCGACGAGCGGGTGCATTTCGGCACCCAACTCGATAGAGGTTTGAGCTTTCCACCCTTAGATTTCTTCTCTGAGGTTATAGATTATTACTGAGTTAAACTCCACCATCTCCCCCGAACTCTCTCTTAGAGATGAGTGCTTATGCCTCTTTGTGCGAGGGGTATCTCGACATTAGGTCGAGTCTCATTCTCTTCCAGTACTATTTTCATACCGAAGAAAATCTATCACCGTCGGTAATCCATACATTACCGGAACTCTTAGCTTTTCTATTAGGAGAGAACGTGTCTATCCTAGGATTAAGGATAGTGAGTCGGTGAAGCAATGGCCATCCACTTTTTTCTATCATAAGGATATACCAGCTCCCGGCAAAGCAACTGCTTTGCCAGCTTTTGTCGATTGTGCCGCCATGCCCCAAGAGTCCTCGGACGCAAATGCGCTCGCTCTCAGTGATGATCTGCTTCTCGCCAAGAGGTGGACTAAATATCTGATGAAGCACAAGGGCCTTAAAGGGTCCGACTTGATTCACTGCTGGCTGGCATGCCGGATCCAGCCTCTCGAACACCATGGTGACCGGCTTATGCACTCCATCACGACGTCCAAGAAGGACTCTCTCCGGATCTGCTCCCGTCCTTACTCGGAAAAGGACAATGAGTCCCAAATCAGATGGTTGATAAGGGAGTGGATCGAGAGGAAAATCCTAGAGCTATCCTTGGACATGCATACAACTGATAATCCTATAGTACCAGTAAGTTTCCAGCAATAACTCGAATCATGTGTTCATCTTTACATTATTGTCTCTTTTCGCAATACTGAGATATTTCTTCTTTTCAGCTTGCTGACCTCCCCAAGTCGCAGCTCCTATCGAGGGATATCCTCCTGAGATCTCTCAGGATGATGGAGAATTGGTTCCTCTGCCGGAGACCCTTACCCGAAAGTGTAAGGCTCGATAGTTTCCATTGGCACAAAGGAAGTGACCATTGTGAAGAGGTAACTTTCCTCACAAGGTCTCTGTATTTTATTTCTTAATTCTTGCTGAGGCGTAATGATATTTGTTCTATTACCTTCCCAGAGATAAACAAATCACCAAGGGCAAGGGGAAAGGAGGCTCGTTGAAGCCCCTGCGCCAGTCAAAGTTGAATTTGACTTCTCCTGCCACAGCGCCTCCGACTCCTGCCCTACAACCTTCTATAGCGCAGGAGATCACTCCATCTCCGACCGTGTAGAAGATCCGGCTCCTCACTCCGAGCCAGCGAACCTTGGTTCGTAGACCGACGTCACCATGGGTGACTCGGCAGTTGATAAGGGTGAACCCTCAATGGGTAATGATACCTCGGCAGAGGTTTTTGCCGAAAACCTTCTCAACAATCCGGGTCTTGCCAAACTTGGCATTACTCGGAAATCTGCAGAAGAAATCTAACGGCTGGCCCATCAATGCTTGGAAAGCCGGAACATCATTGCCGAGGAGGAGGCATAAGAAGCAAAGGATGTCAAGTACTCCGAGCTTCTCGAGCAAATCCGTCTTCGCGACGAGAGGCTGAGAGCCGGTGTGCTTCCGCCACCACCAGTAATCCCGCTAACCCTCGCCGAGAAGGTTTCCACTGAAGTGAACATGAGCCTGAGCAAGCTCACTCATGAACAACATGTAAGTCGGAATTCCAACTCACTTTTTCCTTATGTTATTTCATATCATATCCTCTATCCCCCAAGCATGAAGTTGGACAGACAATCCGGATTTATGCTTTCATAAGATGCCAAAGAATGAACTAGTGTAGCCCCCAAGGCTTGTGCTGATATTAGTAAAAATATTAGCCCGAGTCTTTAGTAGACTTCTGACTTTGAGTATTCTGACTTATAGAAAGTTAATTCGTATAACCATGAATTATTGAAGAATATCTGCAGCAAGCAGAGAGAGATCAGAGCTCTCCGGTTTGAAAATGATCAATTAAAAGTGTCCAGGGATGAGGCTGAAGGTAAACATTTAAGTCCTTAACCTTGCTCTTTCTTTCACAGTCGAATTATTTATTCAACTGTTGTTCTTTTGCTAATAGCATTGGTCAAACAATCATGTGCCATGATTGAAAAAGCCGAAATCCTTAAGACCCTGGAGGTGGAGAACACCGACTTACGTCAGGAGCTAGACAAGTTTAAGGCGGATCACGAGCAGAGCATTACTCAAGTCCTCGAATCCTCTTCTATGGCCACCGAAGAACGTGATCGTAGGATCGTAACCCAGGACCAAAAGATCTCGGTTATCAATGATGCATTATTCAGAGAGGAAGGACATCTCCGAAGCACTCCCGGCTGAACTCCAGAGCCTTAGGGCAGAGAAGACCAAAGTTGATGATGTCATCTTCGGTATGTTTCCCACTTTCTGATTTTCTGCTTTTCCGACTCTAGGAGTTCTGATATATTTACTAACCTTTGCATTATATGCGCATGTCCTCTAAACTTACTAGACTCTGCCTCCACCGAGTCTCGCACCAGTCGGCTTACACAAGTTGGCGATTTGCTTCACGATTTCCGCTGATCTTTGGACGATATTGGTGAAGTACTCAAGGTTCCGGGCATGAATTGAATGTATGAGTTTGAGGTGTGAGACAAGGCCAAGGAGATGCCCCAGCTCATCCAGGACTGGAACATGTCCTATGCGCAGACCGCAGCACAGAACACCCTCACCATGGTTATGAGCCACCATGGAAACATGGAAATCTGGAAAGTAACCAGAGGGTATTGTAAAGTGGATGAAGACGGACAGGAGCAGAACATCAAGGCCATCATGGAATCCTGCACGGATACGGGTGTCACGTAGCTGATCTGACCATCTACGACACTCCCTTCTTCACTCGCGTGGAGACGCCTCCTCCGCATGTCGAAGAAACAGCTGAAGTCTCCGATGTCAAACAAACTGCTTCGGATTTGAACGTCTCGGAGAGATATCAAGGCGAGGTCGATGTCTCCAGTGATCTGACATCTCCTACCTCTTCCCCTGTATCATAGAGCATTAGAAAAAACATGGTGTTATTCTGAAATAATTTGGGTTGTAAATAAGTAGTATAATACTCTTGCTAGTGCTAAGATTTGCTACTTCTATTTAACACTTGTGGCTTTACTTTTATATGCCTGAAATGTCTACATAAGCACTTTGTGTTTTTTGTCTATACTTATCGTTTATCTGGCTTTCCGCCTCGTCCCTTTCATGAGCCGGCTAACCTTCAACACGGAAACTTTGCCGAGCAACGGAGCTCAACTGCTAAACTAGTTTAAACTTGGAAATAAAGCTGGCTTCTAGTACCAACAATTCACTACTCAAAAAATGCCTGCATCTGGCAATAAGATAAATAACCAAAGTACAAACTAGAAAATTTAGATTTATACCCGAAGGTAGCATTTTTAGAATCGAAAATCTTAACCAGATCAAACATGAGGATTAAGTACTTTCAAGTATTTTAGGATTTTCGACTGTGACATGATCATTCAGAAATAAGATGGTAATATAAAACTTCTCAGAAAAATTGAGGCAACCAATACTTTATTTCTCATTGAAAATGTACATATATATGATTACAAAGAAAGAAAATTTAAGAATAAAAAGGACGCAGCTGAGCAATATTCCACGGTCTGTCTAATTCTTCCGGGTCTGTACTGCCTCCAGCTCTCTTCTTTTCTTATTATCAGGTCTTTCTTTGACTAGCCGCATATCAGTTAGATAGTAAGAACCATTGTGCAATACTTGGCTAACTAAAAAGGGCCCTTCCCATACTAGAGAAAGTTTATGCTTTCTTTTCTGTACAAGCCGGAGAACCAAATTGCCCTTATGGAAAGACCGGTTTCTGACTCTCTGACTATGATACTTGCGTAACTTCTGCTGATAGGCTGTTGATCTCATCTCAGCAACGACGCGAACTTATTCGATTAAATCAAGATCATTTTGTCGGGAAATTTTGGCATCCTCTCAATATACGCAGCAACTCGGGGAGAAGTATGAATCAAATCACTAGGAAGAACTGCTTTTGCACCATAGACCAAGAAGAAAGGTGTGTATTCGGTTGACCTGTTTGGAGTTGTTCGTAAACTCCATATTACAGAAGGTAATTCCTCTGCCCAATCCCCCGCAGCACGTCGTAGTCGTGCTTCGAGTCTTGGTTTTAGGCCTTGTAGGATTAAACCTTTTGCTCTTTCGACTTGTCCATTAGCCTGTGGATGTGCGACTGACGCAATGTCAAGCCGGATGTTTTACTCATCGTAGAATTGAGCAAGCTATCCCATAGAAAAGTTACCCCCGTTGTCCATGATAATGCTATGTGGATAACTGTGTCGGATTATGACATCCTCGACAAATCTTCTGGCTGTTGCTCCATCACAACTGGTGACGGGTTTAGCCTTAATCTATTTTGTGAATTTATCCACCATCACTAAGAGATGAGTAAACCCACTTGGAGCCCGTTTAAATGGTCCTACCATGCCAAGCCCCTAGACCGCGAAAGGCCATGTTACAGGTATTGTTCGTAGCTGATCAGCCGGAACATGAGCTTGTTTGGCGTACTTTTGGCAGCCTTTGCACGTCTTGACCAGCCGTTCGGCATCTGCCTTGGCTGTAAGCCAGAAAAATCTGTGCCTAAAAGCTTTTGCCACTAAATATTTGGCTACAGCATGATAGCCGCATTCGCCTTCATGGATTTCTCGTAAGATTTCCACTCCTTCCGGAGATATGCAGTGCTAAAAGACCCCAGATACACTCCACTTATAGAGCTCACCATTAATTATAGTATAGGTTTTTTCTCGTCGGACGATCTGCCGGCTTAGAACCTCATCTTCGGGTAATTTTCCTTCTACCAAGAAATCAAGGTAGGGTTGGGTCCAGCTGGGAATTACAGCCAGAACTACCACTAAAGGTGAGTCGGATTTGGTTGGATATTTCTCGTCTACTCCTTTTATAGAGGGAACTTTGAGGTGCTCTAAAAAAAGCGCCATCCGGGACCTTTTTCCGTGCAGAGCCTATTCGAGATAATGCATCTGCTTCCTCGTTTTCTGTTCGAGGGATGTGTTAAACCTCAAGCCCTTCGAACGATTTAGATAGTTCATCCATGACAACTCTATATGCTGCCATGTGCTTATTTGCATTACATATATTTGACACTTGTTGGGCACCAAGATCCGAATCTCCATAACACATCAATCGTCGGATGCCGATATCCTTAGCAATCCGGATTCCATGTAGCAATGCTTCATATTCGACAATGTTATTTGTTGCCATGAAGTGGATCTGCAACACATAGAAAAGTTTATCTCCTTGTGGTGACTTGAGCGCCACGTCAGCCCCTGAGCGCCTTAGACCCATAAAAATGTAGGGTCCAGTACTCCGACTCCGAGAGGGTCATATTCTCGTTGTCTCTATCCAATCAGTGACAAAGTCAGCGATGATTTGGGATTTGATTGCTGTACGAGGTTTGTACTCAATGTCGAAAGCTGAAAGCTCTATGCCCCATTTTGCGACACGTCCTATAGCGTTACTGTTGTTGATTATATCTCTCATGGGAGCTGTGCTCACCATGGTAATTGGATGTTCCTGAAAGTAATGTTGTAACTTCCAGGATGCGAAAAACACACCGTAAGCCAGCTTTTGGTAATGCGGATACCGCTGCTTTGATTCAGTTAGGACTTCGCTGAGGTAGTAAGTCGGACGCTGCACCAGGTGTTCCTATTTTTCCTCTGGTCTCCCCACCACCATGACGACACCGACGACTCTGTTTGTCGCAGCGAGATAGAGCAACATCGGTTCCTGAGGTTCCGGTGCTATAATCATAAGAGCAGATGAGAGTACTGCCTTCAGGTCTTGTAGGGCAGCTTCAGCTTTATCAGTCCAAACGAACTTTTTGGTCTTTTTCAGGAGCTTGTAAAGTGGTGCGGCTCTCTCACCGAGCCGGCTTACAAACCAACTGACTGCAGCAATGTAACCAGTTAGTCTTTGAATGTCCTTTAGGCGAATCGGCCTAGAAATATTGAGTATAGCCTTAGTTTTGTCTCGGTTCACCTCTATGCCTCTTTGAGACATGATGAAACCTAACAATTTTCTGGCTGGTATTCCAAAGAAACACTTCTTCGGGTTAAGCATTATGTTGTATTTGCGTAGATTGGCGAACGTTTCCTCCAAGTCAGAAATTAAGGTTTTCTTCTTTTTGGACATCACCGCAATGTCGTCCACATATGCATGCACATTGCGTCCGATTTGATCGTGGAGGCAACGCTGCATAGTGCGCTGGTACGTAGCTCCTGCATTCTTGAGCCCAAAGGGCATCGTAACGAAACAGAAGGTTCCGAACGGGGTTATGAATGAAGTTTTGACTTTGTCTGATTCCTTCATCCGAATTTGGTGATAACCAAAATATGCATCGAGAAAATATAGGAGTTCCGAGCCTGCCGTAGAATTGATAACTTGATCAATTCTAGGCAGAGCGAACAGTTTTTTGGGACATGCCTTGTTCAAGGCAGTATAATCAACATACATCCTTAAATCAGTGGTGTCCTTTTTAGGGACCATTACAGGATTGGCCGACCACTCAGTGTGGATGACCTCTTCTATGAATCTGGCTAACTCAAGCCGACCTAGTTCCTTAGCTATTGCTTTTCGATTTTCATTGCTGAAACATTGTAAGGACTATTTGATGGGTTTAGCGTTTGGGTGTACATTTAGGGAGTGCTTGGAAAGTTCCCTAGGTACTCCGGTCATGTCAGATGGCTGCCATGCGAAGATATCTTGATTTGCTTGGAGGAACTTGACGAGCACGCTTTCCTATGCGCTATCTAAACCTACACCTATCTGGGTCACCTTGGAGGGGTCATCATCCTTCAACGGCGTCTTCTTCGTCTCTTTTGATGCCTTGAACTCCGGAGTCGGCTTTGTCACCTCCTTCTTCGTCGCAGGCATCTCGGATGGGTTGATGGTCTTCTTGACCTCCTAGTACTTCTGGGCGTGCAACACGGCTTCAACAAAGGCGGCATTTCCGTCCTTGCACTCTCGCTTCTTCTTTGGGCTCCCTTCATGGTGATCACGCCTTTGGAACCTGAAAATTTTCATCATATTGTAAATGTAACACAGACGAGCCATAAAAGCCCAGTAAGCCGCACGTCCGAATATAGCGTGGTACGCGCTCTTGAATGGGACCACTTCGAGGAAAGTGCCTCCGTCCGATAGTTCTTTGGAGTTTCGAAGGTAACATCCAAAGTGATCTCTCCTAGAGAATTTTCTTGTCTTCCTAGGACAACTCCGTGAAAAATCACAGAGCTGTGATTCAGCCGTGTGTCTGAAATCTGCATCCGACGTAGCGTTTCAACATACAGAATATTAATGCTACTGCTGCCGTCCATGAGAGTCTTGGAGAAACCATAGCCGTCAATAAGTGGGTGATACGTCGTAAACGTATCTATAATTTTTGATGCTCCATGCTTATTTTGTATCAACTTTCTTATGGTTTGTTTACACTTTGAGGTATTTTTATACATTTTCTGGAACTAACCTATTAATAAGATGTCGCAATGCCAGTTGCCTGTTTTCTGCAGTTTTTGGTTTCAGAAAAGCTAGTAGGAAATATTCTCGAAATTGGACAGGACAAAACCAAAGTCAATATTTTACCATAAGGAACACGGAGAAGGGCAGTCGAAGTGGGGCCATGAGGTGGCCACACCTAGGGCTGGTGCGGCCACCCCCTAGGGCACGCCGCCCCGTGGTGTGGGCCCCTCAGGTGCCCACCGACCTTGCCCCTTCGCCTATAAAAGTACCCCAATGCAGAAACCCTAAGTACCCGATCAAAAATCCACAAAAGAGTCTATAGCCATCGCCATCTCCATCCCTAGATCGGGGGGATCCGAAGCTCTTCCCAGCACCCTGCCGGAGGGGAGAGATCATCCCAGAGGCCTTCTTCATCACCATGCCAGCCTCCGGAGTGATGCGTGGTTCACCCTTGGACTATGGGTCCATATAGTAGCTAGATGGTTGGTTCTCCTCCTTTGTGCTATCATGTTTAGTTTTTGTGAGCTCCTTTTATGATCAAGATCATCTATTTGTAATCCTATATGTTGTGTTTGCGGGGATCCGATGGATATTGAGATACTATGTCAGATTGATTATTGATTCTATCATGTCTATGTTATTTGTGATCTTGCGTGCTCTCCATTGCTAGTAGCTATCTTGGCCAAGTAGAAGCTTGTAACTCCAAGAGGGAGTATTTATGCTCGATAGTAGGTTCATGCCTCTAGTAATCTGGGGAAGTGACAAAAATCTCTAAGGTTGTAGATGTGCTGTTGCTACTAGGAAGAAAACAACAATCCTTTTGTCCATGGGGCAATTGTATTGTTTACTTTACACACTTTGCTGAATGCAATTATCTATTGCTTGCAACTTAATACTGGAAGGGGTTTAGATGATAACCTGAAGGTGGATTATTTAGTCATAGATGAAGTTAGATTACAGTCTATGTATTATGTTGTAATGACCAATCAAATCTCGTAGGAGTCAAGATGTCTAGTATATACATTGTTATGCTTTCTCAATCTGTCAATTGCCCCACTGTAATTTGTTCACCCAACATGCTATTTATCTTAAGGAGAAACACCTCTAGTGAACTATGGACCCCAGTCCATTCCTTTACCATCAATATACCACCTACTGTTTACCGTTTACTGTTTACTTTCTGCAAGCAATTACTATCTTCCACACTATACGTTTATCCTTTGTTTTTAGCAAAACTAGTGAGATTGACAACCTCACTGTAAGTTGGGGCAAAGTTCTATGGTTGTGTTGTGCAGGATTCCAAGTTGCTAGCAACAACTTGGAGTTGTTTCCTTACTCCTACCAGTTCGATAATCTTGGTTTCATAACTGAGGTAAACTTGCTGCTGTGCTCATCATACCTTCCTCTTGGGGTTCCCAATGAGTTCTAGATATCTTGAGCCATCAGTGGGTTGATGACTAAGGCATATTTTCCTTGCTTGTGCAACTTAGGTGGATGATCAACACGGTCAAAGGTGATTGTCACTTCCGACCAGTCCAAGAATTGTGGGACAGACGGAACAGTTGCGTTGAGCTCATGCAAAACTTCCTTCTTGACCTTAGCTGGTTGAGACCCAAGGAAAGTGACATAAGTGTCTTTCTTCGTTGGGAAGTTCTTCTTTCCATCCGGCTTGAGATTTGAAGGGTCAGCTTCCTTCATGTCGGAATCTTCCTTGGTCTCCTTCTCTATTTAGGGATTCTTTTTTCCCTTCTTCCGCTTGATGTCGTCATTGAAATGTCACTCGGCGTTTGTGTGAGACGAGCCCCCATTGGCATCTAAGTGATGCACACAAGGGTTATTGGCAATGTTGGCCCAAGAGTAGGTTTTGCCAGGCTGCTAGTCTCCTCTACCTTGGACCCTTGAAGTCCCACGACCGCGTCCGCGGCCACCGCCGCGCCCTCCCCATCCAGCAGACTTGAAAGTAGCAGTTACCACTGATGTTTCCGCGTTGAGTTTTTCTTCTAAGGTATTCTTGGGCTTTTGAGCTTGTTGCTTTGGTTGTTTTGCTGACTGTGGTACAAGTAGGGTGTTCAGTAATCCCTCTGCGTCGTCGTTGGCATCTGCATACTTGCTCGTTGTTTCTATCATCTCTCCTAGGTTAGTGACCTTGTCACACTTCAAGCGATGACGTAGTAAACCAATTGGGAGTCCTGCAATGGAAGTTTCAATCGCAGTTTGATCATTTACTCCTTCACAGGAGTTCTTGGTATCGATCCATCATCCGAAGTAATCTCGGCAAGTTTCTCTGGCTTTCTGGGTGCAATGCTGTAGGTCTCCTACCGTACAGGGCCTCCGATATGTGCCTTCGAAAGTCCGAAAGAATGCGCTTTGCATATCATACCAGTTGTGGATGGTATTCTCCAGAAGTTCATTGAGCCATGATCGTGTCGTCTTCCACAACATAAGTGGGAGATATCGGGTCACGACCAAGCTGTTTCCGCCTTTGGCGACGCAGCAAGCCTAGAAAAAATTCCGGAGCCAAGTATCTGGCCGGGCCATACCGTCGTAGGGTCGGATGTGTCTTGAGATAGCAAATCCTTCCGGGAAGTTTGTTTGTCGAATACGCGGTCCGAAGCACTTTGGACCTACGTAGATATTATCTGACTCGTAGCGCTGCACCTCTATGTTGGAGTTGATCCGATGTCTCGCGTCACTTGGTGACAGGGAACGCCGTCTTAGTTGTTCGCTATAGCTGCGGTGCCTTGGAGCTGGACTTCTGCTTCTGCCACCACCTCCTCCATCACGACGCCCTGCTTGGTCTCCTTGAGAGCCATTGTGATGGCTGCTTGGCAGAGAGGGTGGTGTAGGTGGATTATTTTCGGCTGATCACCGACCTCCATCCGGAGCATCATTATTCCAGTTCCAGGGAGGGTCTTCATTACGACGAGCCCCCTGCCGGCTTGACTCGGCACGGTGTACGTCGTTCCTTCATCCGTCATTACCACCGCGATGGGGTTTAGCCGAACGGCTTGCATGCTAGGAGGTGGCATCCTTTGATGGTCCTCCTCCTGACGTTTCTCTTTGTCGTCTTCCCTACGGTTGTTCGACTCTCGCTAGGGAGGGTGTCTCGGAGTCAATGCAGCAATCGCTTCTTGCTCTGCGGCTTGAGCAACGTTGCTCCATTCACGTGTAGTTCTTTGGTGTTGCCCTAAAGATCCGGTTCTTGAATAGTTGTCTTCCCGACGGTCAAAACGGTAATGTTGTTCCGAAACCCGTTGGGGTCTTATGTCATTCCAGGCTGGATCCGTGCGACATTGGTCAGATTGCGAGACCAGTTTTCCGCTTCCAGATTTCGCGACCTTCTGTTGCTCCAGACCCTTGGTGAGCAGCTTTATGCCCAACCGGATCTAATCTAGGCCTAGATTATTTGCCAGGATATCTCGAGCCATGACAGTGTTTTGTACTGGTGTTGGGTACACCAGATCTCCCTTGCTATCGAGCCGAGGCATCCCTAGGTCCCCCTCAAAGAGAACCTTGTGGACTTTCGGAAACTTGTCGGCTCACATGTGGCGCTTCCGGGTCTTTTGATGCTGCAGAGAGATGAACTTCTCCACGGTAGCTATGCGCTTCTTCTCTTCCTTGATGTTGTTGGCTTCAACTAGGAGTACTTGGCGACGCGCTTCTAGGGCTTGAGCCCTTTCTTCTAACTCTTCAGCAGTAAGTTCTGCAGCTATAGGGATAGGCATAGTTAACGCAACACCGATGAGTTTACAGGCACCAGCAGTGACCACGTGTCCATCCACCGAAGCTTCTTTGGGCTCGTATGGGATTAGTGCTCCATCCGAGTCTTCTTCATACTCCTTGACAACCACTTCCTACGCTGGAGGGTCTTTTGCCAGGGTCTTGTTCTTCTTGTTCTTCTTCTTTGCCTTCTCGGCAGCGCCTATAGCAAAGACGGCTTTGAGTCTGTTTTCTAGAGTCAAGCTCTGATCGGTACTTTTGGACATCTCGACGTCGGGATTGCCTCCGAGATCCATGTCATCCTGCGCTTTGGGAGAGTTTTCTCTGGATCCTTCATCCACGGCTTCTCCTTCTTCTGCAGCTTTGGAGTTGAACTTCTCGTCGTATTCCGTGGAGAACTTTCGGAAATCCACCGACATCATGGAATAATCCGAAGATGCCGGTAAGTCGGTGTTTGTTCCGATCGCCTCCAGCATCGAGTCTTCGTTGCTCCAGCATCGGCAGAGCCAGATCTGGATCCAACGTATCCGACAAAGTGCGACGCCTCCGTCCTGAGGTAGTTGCGGCTTTCCTCGTGGGCTTCCTAGAAACACATGATGGTCTCGAGAACCTCATCCACATTTGCGCCTTGCATCATCATGCGCCTCAACGTATACCTCAGGAAGGGTTGGTCCATTCCAACACTGGGAGAGCCGGAACCAGAGTAGTTATCGTGCTCCTCCTAGATTTCGACCTCGGCGGGTAGAGCGATCTGGGATTCGGCCTCACTATGGAGACACACTCTAGATTCGACTTGCACCGCAAGATCTACTTCAAGCTTAGCTTTCTCCACTATCTCCGCAACAGGTGCGGGCTGGGTGGGATTAGGGTTTTCTGAGACCTAGAACTCTGCCACCTCCGCAGACAAAGTGGACCGTGAGATTTCTTCTGCCTCTATCATCACCACTGGGGTGGGTGGGGTAGGTTCAGCGAAACCAATGTAAACATCGATCTCGCCAAAAGACATGATGGTCTAGGCAGTCACGACCTCCCTAGCCGGAATCCAGGTGTAATACCTCAGACATTACACTCTAAGTTCAAGCCTGGACGAACCAAAAGTGGATAAGTGATTCTACCACGGAGGCCCAAGGCCACCCACGTGTAGGCCCATCAAAGTGGAGTAGGTCACGGTACCGGCCTACCATCTTATCCACTTTCAAGAACATCAGGACAAGAGCGAGCGGCGTAAGCAATAGGTAACGCGACCACGACATACACAAATGAGTATGTATATCTGCGACTTACAATAGACATCAGAGTGACACCATCTAGAAACAATAGAAATAGAAATATTCAACGCCATATGGCAAGATCCAAATATCCTAAATAGATATAATATTTTAGGATACATCCTCAAACATTTTTGGGAAGAACCAAATAAAACGCAACGAGGCCTCATGACAAAGCATTCACAAGATTCATAAATCATTTCAGGGAGCCACCCCACAAAGCTACCCGCAACGAAGTTGGCCGGCTCCGAGATGGACCCAGGGTTTGTGTCGATGGCATTAAACGATTGGGAACCCGAAAGTGTGACTGGGCAGGTGCTCCACGCACAATCGTAAATAAAGCGGTAAAGCATGGCATAAGTACAAGATAGTAATAAAGTCCTAAACTAGTTCGTGGCCCCAAGAAATAAAGTGCAAATCAAGCTCAGGCGAAGGGGATTCATGGTCCCAGATGCGGATAGTACGATAGTCAAGGAACAGAAATCAAGTACTCGGGGTCCTATGGGACACAAGTGAGCTTAAAGAACCAGATACCAGATAATGCTCACCAATGCCTCTTTCATTAGTTATCCCATTACTACTCAGATTAAGTTGTTTAGGTATCCCGTTATCCAAAGACTCGCACAAACCCTACACATGCAATTTTACGACTCGCATGGCTCATACAACTCCTATAGTAATGGCTCATAAGATTAGGGAACAAGATTCAGTGGGGTTTAAAAGTAAGGCCATGCAATACTTGGGATTTTATTTAATGCAGTCGCTACTCAATGATGCAAGAGTAAGATAAAAGCATAGGTACTATATGTATGCAAGCATGTGGAATTGCTTGCCTGGTAGTTCTGTTGTCGAATAAAAAGGATCCGAGTAATACTCCTGAGGCTCCTGCTATTCTCCTTGCTTAGTGTCTATCCAGATAAAATCCAAACACACAAGGGCTAAAATAAATACATTGCACAATTATATAAATCATATGCAACAAGCAATCAAGGTATGCCATGATGTAATGATGCACAATTGCATGGTATAATATAGCATGGCAAGGGTGAGGTGTGGAAACAAGAAATGGGCACTTTTATTAATTATTTTGTCACGTTTTGCTTGCATAAACCATTCAGGTTTTTAAGTTTTTATATGATGCATGCCTCAATTCATATCATGGACTGCCTAATCAGAACGGGCTCGTCGCGCTGATCGATTTAGACATATTATTTGCCGAATTCGAAATTACAGTTAAAAGATATGAAGTAATTGCGTTTTAATACTTAAAAGGCAAAATGATCATTTGTTTACTAATTAGAATTACCCAAAGAGTCAAAGAATTCACATCCCAAATACTTAAACAATTTCAGGAACTTTTCATTTTTAAAACTATTTTGATTGGAGATTTAGTTTGAGAAATAATGGTTAAGTAGATAGCAAGGGGTTTCTAAGAAGAGGTTATTTTTGCTAGTGTTAATTGAAACTCACTTGCAGGTTCGGACCTGGGTCATAAAAACATAGGAAAAGATTTGGGGCTTCCCATGGGATTTGAACCAGAGATCTCTCAAGATGGGGTTTAGGCATCTAACCACTAGGGTAATGGTCCGGTTGATATAAGAGAAGGGCGAAATTCTCTTTAACTCTTTTCGGACGGGTTTAGGGATTTTTGACGAAACTGAAACAACTGACAGTTTTCAGCGAGTTCTGTCCAACTTGGAGAGATGATTCTGGGAGATTCGGGACACCGTTTCGATCGATGTTCTGTGCGCCGTGTATCTGGTTGATCCAAGATTGAGATCATGTGAGGAACGGCGCCGATTAGTAACTATTCAGGACATGATCAGGAAACAAAGGTTGCGTGTTGTACATTGATAGCGTCACGACAGTGAAAAAACTCGATTTCTCGTTGATGATTCTGAGCAGCACAGAACTGCGTTTAGGGAACCGTTTGTTGCGGATGAAACCTAGGTATGCCAAGATTACGAAAATGAAAGGATCTGCGCCGGAGAGGCTGTGTGTGCGACACAAGATTGCGAGGATCAGAGGCGTATAGCGTAGCAGAAACTGATGAAAACGGGTGGCTACGGACATGTATCTCGTGCGACCTTACGCTGACGATTGCGAGTGATCCGGGAAGGGGTTTTGGGTGCCGATTCCTGAGGATGAAAGCTGTGAGTGGGCTCTACACATGCATGAGATGGTTGTCACCGGAGGCGGGCTGTGAGCGACTAGAGAAAGTGGAGAACAGAGGGTGTTGCAACGGGGAGGTGCGCTGGCTGTTGCTGTTCGTCCTACAGGCAAAGCGCGCGCGGCGAGCTAGTGCTGCAACCTAGAAGCGGGCACGCCGATCTGGGGAGCGACTGATGCAAAGACAGAGGGAGGAAGGGAGGTAGTGCTCACCTCGCCCGATTCCCACCGGAATCAAGGAAGATGGCGCTCAGGATGACGACGGCGGCAGAGCTGATGGCGCGGCGAAGCTCCGGGTACAGACCGGGAAGAAGAAGCCGCGGCGGTGCTTCCTCGTGGCTCCGGGTCCCTAGCGGTTGCGGGTTTGAAGCAGAAGAGGCCGGGGACACTCCTCCGCTGCTCAGCTTGCTCCGGCAGCGACTATAGATACCGCGGTCAGGCGTGCACTCCTGCGGCCATGGTGGCGACAGTGGCAAGATAGAGGTGGAAGAAGAAGGGCGAGCTAGGGTTCTGGGGCTCGAAGGAGATAAGAAGAGCTTGCAGCATGCGGTCGACGGAGGAAGACGGCCACCTGCTACTCGCCGTCAGCTTGCAGACACAGGGGCCGACGGAAAGCGAGGAACAAGACAGCGTCGGAGGGGTACAGGCTGGGGAGGTGCTGGGCCGGAAGGAAGGGGAGAGGGAGAAGCTCCAGGTGGGCTGGGTTCTGCTGCTGCGTTGGACTACCAGGTGAGCCTCTCTTCTGTTCTTTGTTTTAAAACTGTTTTCTTTTATTATTGGACTTGTTTAGTTTTGATTTCTTTCAATTCAAAACAAAACAACCTCTAACTCTGGTTACTTTGCAACTATGCAGGTGTGTTAAATAGAAGGTTGTGGCAACCAAAAATAGATTAAGAAGGAGGAAAAAAAGAAATGGGCCAAGGAATTTATTTGACTCTTGTTTGAATTGACATCAACCAAGCTTCCCCCAAATATCTCAAAAACAATCAAATAAGGAGAAGATGGAAGAGAGCTTGCATGGACCATGCATGATCAATAGATGGCCCCATTTATACTTATGAAAACAATGATAAATATTCATGGCCATTTATTCATACATGCATCAAAATATTTGAGATATGGCTCTACCAAGGAATTTAGGTTTAAGCTCACATGGAAAAATGAAAGCAAGGCATATTTGAATAAGAATGGAATTTGCTAGTGTGTGTAGTCCACTAGGTGTATATTTTGTCCATTGATATGTAAACACGCCCATCCATTTAAACAAACCATATGAATATATAAGCAACCCACATGTGGATCCACATCATTTATATTATAAAAACAATAATAAACATAATGGGGCATGTGGGATAGAAGTGGATCCATCTTTATATATGTGAGCTGGAAAAGCCAAAAGAGATGCAAATGCCCACATATAGTTTGGACGGTGGAATTATAAGGTGGTGTCAAAGATAAGGTGGTGGAGTAAAGAAAAGATATGCCCCCAACTCAACTTGGACATCAAGCATTTATATCAAGAACCAACCACAATATAATAAGAATACAAATGCATATGAAAGAAAGAACCAAATGAAAAGGAGCTTTATATGATGCTCAAATGCAATGTGGTATGATGACATGAGCATGATATAATGATGATGCCAAGATAAACATGTAGGAAGTAGCATTTTATTATTTAACCATGTAGCATTATAGATGTTAGACATATGGGATGCTACACCAGGTCTCATCGAGAATGATGAGAGGGACATCGCTGGCGTAGAGGATGCAACCGACGGCGATGGTCTCGCCGATTCCGATTCTTGCAGATTCCGCCCGGAACGCAGATCCGAAGCTCACTTGCCCCATGGTAGGCACCAACTGTCGTCAGATTGATGATAAGTACGCCATGAGGGGATCCTCAAGGCGTGCGGAAGAGAGGGGTGTGAGACGTACGGTATTCCGGGATGATGAACATACAAGTTTACCCAGGTTCAAATCCGCCGGCTTTGGACGGATCATACTCCTGCTAGCAATCCAGTAATACGACAGAGCTGGAATATGGGTTACAAGGGTTTTGCTTGTGCAAGTTGAGATTGTAGACTATTATGAGGTGCCCTAAAAGCGTACCCTAGGACGACTTATATAGATATCCGGCCTAGGGTTTACAGGAGAGACCTATCCGGCTACGACTAAGAGTCGGTTACAGAGTACATCTTGAACTACAAGTAACATAACAGACCTATGTCGGTAAGTCTTCTGGGTCTTCTCGTAGCCGGACTGGACTCCGTCTCTTCTCCCTGACTGGGCCGCCCGTGAAGCAAAGCTCTAACCCAAAATGGGACACCCTGGTCAGTGAGGATACCAGAAAGTATATCTCCAACATGCGCCTTGTCCTCCCGCACATCGGTGATGCTACGCTGCGCTTTTATGTCCGTCCAGCGGTCGAAGGAGTCCTTGTCGATGAAGTCCTCCCTAGTGACGATGCTACCGAATGCTGCCAGGTCGTAGCCGGGGATATCCTCCTCCTCGTCCTCCTCTCTCTTCGATAGCGACAGATGAGCGCAAGCTCCCCTCCCCCGACCTATGCTGGTGGTCGAACTCCTCCACTTCACAATGGAGGTGCTTGGCACCGACGGACGACGACCGGTGTAGTGGAGGGCGGTGCCCTTATGCACACCGCCAGCGCGAACGCATCGACGATGCTCATCCGGCTTGGAGACGGCATCACGACGACAGCCGTGCGAAGAAGATGTCGCGGAATAGCCGATCTGGCCGCTCCCCTTGCTACGGAAACCACTTGAACGATACATCATGATGTTGCGGTGCCAAATCTGGTCGAGAACCATCGTTAGAGGCGATCGATTTGAGCAGCGGAGGAGCGGAGGGGTGGTGGAAAATGTGTCGGGCCGAGAACCATATCTGCCCCTCAAATACGTAACTATATAGTCTGAGAGGTTGTTTTTCACGGCACCTTTAAAATAAATAAGGGCCGATTGGGGTATAAGGGGTCTGTTCATGCCAAAAACACACCCTGACCCTTATACCCGCCGTAAAAACAAAAACAGGCCCTGTGGCGCGTGCCACCTCGTTGTTACCGCCGTGGCCAAGCCGCATCTTGCCACCATCTGGTTGTTTCCTGCATAGCTTTTGTTTGAGATTCAAACTGTCTATGTTTATCCTTCCTATTAATATGGAAATCTCTAAAGAGCTCTAAGATCCCTAGATTTGAGGAGCTATGGTTGCTCCCACCGATTACGTTGGGTTTAGCCCCACGCGTCAGCGTGTTTTTTTCATGGCATGCGTTCGTGGGTCGCTGTCTATGTGCGTGCATATTGATTCTCATCCATCTCTGCCTGCTTTGGAGAGGGCGGCGCGACACATGACCGTGTTTGTTTTCTCTTTTGACCTGTCAAGTCGGCCGCCTCTCCTCCCCACGCCGCCGCCAGCCCTCCATCGCCCATCATCGCTCCTCCTAGCTTTCCCGCCTCGACTGGGAACACCGGCGACCGGACGAGACCACCTAACCATGCCCATCTCTCTCCCTCTCTCTCTCCATAGTAAATCAGACAACGACGGCTGAAAACCCTAGCGCAGCAGGTGGCGGCATGGTGAGATTAAGGCGATGATGGTGGCCACGCAGCCTATGGACGATGATGTCCTCTGCCATAGCTAGAAAGCTGGTCAAATGCCCCGGGTAAACCTCCCTCTTTTTTGATTTGGTTAATTGTGTGTCAATTTTTGAGGCTTGGGCCCGTTTCTTAATAGCTAATGCATTTCAGAGGATTAAATGTTTGGAGTGGATATGTGTTTCTCTCAAGCCAATGGCTTTCACAGGCAGAAGAGTTTTTAGTGGAGGCTAGGTATGGACTAGAGGTGTAGAGCATAGAGAGGGAATGCAAGTTGATAGAACAGAAGCACATGGCGACTACATTATATGTTGGCCTTCTGTTTTGTCAGTGTGGCCGTCTTCATATTCCTTAGGGATCTAGTGCTGGTACGGTGTCATCGATGACATGGAAACGGCAGTGCTACTGGCCGCCCTGGAACTGGTGGAGGACGTGCATAGCGAGCTATTAACAAGAGCCATGCCATCGGCGACATGTTTGACATGGCATGCACTATGATCGTTCGTGGGCATGGTTGGTGAATCGGGTGAACATGTGCAGCTTGTGTTCCCCATCCAGCGACTGCATGACCGGGTGCCCGATTGATTAGGCCATTTTCTCTTTGAGAAACAAACTTAGATATGGTAATCTCATGCAAGTAATTCCAAAAAAATGATGGAATCTGTTGCAGAAAGTATCTGTTATCCAAATTATTATATTAATTTCCTAATCTTGCACTATGAGAAGATGGATTTACTGGAAGCCAAACACTTGTGTGTATTCACTTAGATTTTTTTATTTGTTATTTCGGTCCTTTTAGTTTGTATTGTTTAGTCTTGGCAAAATATCGAAGGCAAAAAGACTACCGCTCATATTTTACAACGGACGGACATTATTGTGAGAATATTTTCGAGAAAATATTGTGAGTATAATTTGTGTACTTTCTTCGTCCTCTTTTATTTAGAGTTAGTTATTTATCTGGTGCCGCACATTGCATGCTCTACTTATCGACTGAATTTTTTATATCTTTCTCTGTTAAAGGTTCTTTTCTTACTGAAATAGCTTCAATGAAAATATAGGTTTGCCACCGATTCAATCGATTTTGGTGCATTGCAGGTTTTTCACTAAATTTTCATGAAAATAATCTTGCTTTTGCCTCTTACTTTTGCAGCGCCATCATTATCTATAGACTTAAGCCTGGTGGGCTACGCCTCTCATGAGGCCACTTGCCACGAGTGTATGCTTTCATTTCCAAAAGGTCAGACCCTTTTTTCAATACCTATTTTAACACACATTTTGTTATCCCCTAAATATTTAAACATCTGAAGCAGTTGCGGTACACTGGTGCATATATATTTTTTAAGTTGTAAATCTATATCTATGTATCATTTTGGTAGTAGTATTGTACTTCCCTTCAGTACTCCAAAACTCAAGGTTGAATCTCTCGATATAAACTATATGCACACATTTTTTAATGACCAGAGGAAGATCCCACGAAGATTTTTTCTAATATGTACTAAAGAAGAAGATATTATGAAGATATCCAATGTGTTCATATAATATTTTCCTTTCCACATTCATCAGAATTATAAAATTTGAGGTTAGTGTTGAGATCTTGATGTGTTGGATATCTTACTAACAATAGTAGGGTTGAGATCTTAATGCTATCTGTTCCAAAAATTAATAATTGAATGCTAACTATGCAAAGTGGTTCTTTATATGCTTCACACCGAATGTTTATAATAACATGGAAAAAGTTATTGGCATAACTAGTTTGGTTTTCTTGCTCCTTGCTCTTGTTCGCCCTTTTTGTGCTTCCACATGCCCCTCCCCTATGTCCCCATGGAGGGTGGTTCCTGTTGTTTCGGTCGTTGTGTGTGGGTGGATGGGTGTGGGTATGAGTGTTTTGGGGGAGATTGGGCCATTCCTACGGGGTTTTGCCGGCTTGCGTGCCTTTTTTTATTGTGGCTACCCATTGTTTCTACTCTTAGAAGATAGTTGTGTACTCACATTGATTTGGGGCATTTGGAATCTCAGTTCTTGTTGGTGTTTTATTTATGGGTTGTTTGGTTTTGCCCGCGCGAGGCCGACACTGCTTGGTATGGAATGGGTTTGTGGTCGGTCTTGCTTGCCCTATCTTTAGTAATTTGGGGTTAGTTATGATTTCTGAAGCCTTGGGGGTTGTGTGTGATCGGGGGGGCTGAAGGTGTGGGTGGGGGTACGATTCTTAGTCTTATGGGGTTGACTTCGAAGCGGTTTGTGAGCGGGTGTGCTTGCAGTGTATTTTTCTTTATGGTGTTGGGGAATGGTTTGCTGCTGGCTGTGGATTTCCGTTGTTCTTCTTGGACTATGTCCCATATATCACTTTGTCACACAGAGTTCAGGCATGGAAGCATCAATACATTAAGATGCAGCACAGGGAAAACCATTTCTGGTGATCTGGTTACTCATATGGGTGGTAAAATATATGTTTTTGTATAAGAGTGTACTAGATTGTATCCTTTGCATTCGCCCATATTATATTTAATCATGGTAAGCCTTAGCTGGTTTCTTTTATCATGATATTTTGACCATTCTTTCATTAAATAGAGTATATTTGTAATAGGGTAGATTGCTTGGGATTTGGACTCCTAATATTCATGGCACATTTACTTTCTTGTGGCAATGACATGCACATCAAATATGGGTGAGGAAAGGAAGTCGGGTTACTTCGCAACAAAGGGAAGGATGACATTACATTGTTAAGAAAATTTCATAACCACATGTTTTATAGTTACTTCGCTTAAAGTCATGGCGTTCATAACCACTATTTTATCTACCACCAATGTTGAAAATGGGACATTTGCATCTTTAGAGTCTACACAAACCTGATCAAAAAAGTTTCTAGACAGTAAGCCTTGAGCTGCTACTTCTCACATTCTCTAAACAAAATTAGAAATAGGGAGTTAGAGACCGATTATATAATTTAAATCTACCTTGTGTTGAAGGCTTGAAGCCATAAGAGTGGACATGTTAGATGTGCTCCATATAAGCTTTCACACTATTTGGTAAATGTTGTCCTTTTTTGTTAGGATATGTGTATTTTATATTGTTGGCTTTAGTGTTTTGTACGAATGAACTGATGATGAAGGTGTGCAAATGCTGACCAACTACAAGTATTAGGCTTATTTATGTATATATTGATCCCATGACATGCCATCTTTAAGTAACTTATACTATTTGCTCATTTATTCTCTCTAGGAATTTGAGACCTTTCATCCGGTTTAATACACTTTCTAGATCTCATAATGTATTAGTAATTATTAACTTTCTAATGGTAAAGTTAGAACGTTGTTCATAATTTAGTTTAGAGTTATTGATTGATTCCATTTGGCGTGCACCTACTATTTTTTGTCATTTGTTTTATTTTTTCGGTCTATTCTCACAATGATCTACCTCTCCTATTTAACATAAGTACGACATGTTGTTAGCCATATGTTCAAATTCTGAATCTATTAAGTTTAAGATACAATACAAATCTCATATACTTATAGTTTTGGCTAATATTTCTCTTATGTGTTCCTGTGGATATGTTGTTTGATTGATTAGGCACTTATACCAACCCGCCTTTGTGGTCATAGGGTGACTGCATAGATGCTTTTGTCCAAATGGTTCAGATACCAAATTTCTAGCAAATGCTGAAGCAAGGGCAAGTATATTAACTTTCAATACTCCGAGACCAGCCTGGTGGTGAAACAATAGTGGCCTCCTTGCCACACCGGTGAGCTGCGTCTACAACATGGATGAGGGTGATGGAATATGATCTAGACCATGATGATTTCTTGTTCTATTCTTACAAACTTAGGTCTTCTGAGGACATAATCGATCTTTGATGGATAAGACATACCTAGCAGGTGATGTGCTCGGCATGTTTCACGTCTTGCATTTCGCCATTGGTTTGTCCATTGCTCCATGTCATGTGGTTGCATGCTGGTCCCAATGGTTATGATATTTTTCCTGGCATCGTGTGTTTTGCTTTATACTTTTGATAGTAATGTTATATCAAAAGATGTAACTAGCATTGCTGATTTGAGCACGTTTCATCAGAGCCGTGCATGCCAAATCCATGGTAAAACCAAATGCACACACATCACCAGAAAAAAATAAAAAAAAGAACAATTGAAAACGGCGCAGCAAAGCGTGCAATGTCCTTCTAGTATGTTTCTAAACTCTACGTGATCAAAACTTAGAGAATAGTAATCGCCGTGAGGCGTGAAAGCATATTCTTCAAAATGTATGCTGCTTAACGAGATGTTATTAGTGGTTGCGAATTTTATGAAAGTTGGTGTGCTGAATTCGCGTACAAAGAAAGAGTATCTATTATTTATTGCCTACTTAAGATAATAAAATCTGCTGATTATTATAGATGATAATTGGGTTAGCTGAGATGGATTGTGTTTGTTAGTTCCATGTGTACGTGGATGCGGAGAGAGAATGGAAGAGGGGTTGGGGTGGCATATTTGTTGTAATATGTTGAAGTGTGACACCGGACACCGCATGTTTAGATTTAATAGTAAAGATATGTATTGGTACATCAAGCCAACTTACATTCAATTTGATTCACTACCAAATATGTCTTGGTACGTCAAGTCAAATCTATACCTAATAATAATAAAGTATAAAGTGTTTCTTATGGATTCTGACTTTTCTATGGTTTTACCCCCGAGCCACTTTATACATGCAATACCATCATATACAAACGCCTTTGTTTCTTCTCTTTGCCGATCTGATCACAGCGCCACGACTGCTGACTTCTCCTGTGAGACGGATGGATATTTTGTACTGTACTACTAAATAGTCCCACCTTGTTCTCTTGCAAGGAGTTGCACCAATTTATATACTACGAAATCAGCCGCCTCAGAAATCAACTAGCACTATTAATACTATCGTTGTGATTTAAAATCTAATGAATTGATTCAGTGGGAGATGGAATGGGAAGAGATGGCGGAGCAGCATAGATGAGCGGACTCTGGAGACTTGGGTGGAGCAGAAGGGCCGGCCCAACTAGGGTTGGTGCAGACCGTCGGCGTCCGTGTGGGACGGGGTCGAGCTTGTGCCAAAAGACGAGTGAGCGACGAAACGACGCATGACGGCGTCTGGTGGGGGTCAGGGATAGATGGGAGGAGGAGCATGGTCTCGCGTGCCCTCTATTTACATAAGGTTGGTGTCGGTGGCTGGGACTTCTTGGGCCAGCCCGTCTAAGGGAAATTCGGTCCTCTTTATTTTTTCCTTTATCCTTTTTTTTCTGTCTGAGAACAAAAGCTAAGGTTTGAATGTTTTGATTAATCCCATCACCCGGGCTCCTAATGTCTACAATTGGACCCTCGTTAACGCCCGTGACGGTCTCCTCCTCTACTCCTCCAACTTCTCCGAGGATCGCAAGAACAGCCCGGCCAACTTCGTCGCATGCGGTGATTTGCCCCGCTGTTGCGTACTTGTGTACGATGCACCTACACGTGAGTCTGATGATGAAGTCATTCTTCCAGAAACCTATTCTGGTGGGAAGACTGTGATGCCGATGCTGAGCAGGTGAGCGTCCTCGCACACGCCAACAACCGCGTGTACTAGAAGATGGATGACGAGACTCGAGAGCTTGGCGTGCTTGGACCCTCGCCAATGCTCGTGACGGTCTCCTTATCTACTCCAACTTATCTGACGATTGCAAGAACATCCCGTCCAACTTCGTCGCATGTGGTGCTTTGCCCTGCCGGAGTCTCTCCCAACATTCCTCTCCTCCGCCGCTGCCGTCTGCTCACCAGCGGTGCTAGCGCCCCCCGCTTCCAAAGGGTGGGGATCTCCGGTCGTACTCGTGCGGCGGAGCAAGGAGTATGGGCAGCAACCCTAGAATTTTTGCGTATACTGGATGATGGATGGCGAGACTCGATAGATAGGCGTGCTTCCTAGTGCTTCAAACGCCAGTAGTTGCGTATACTGGGTGATCTACGATGAGAGCGAGGCATGCCTTCTCATGCTTGAGTGCTCTCCAACATGCTGGAGAAAGGCGGGAACATGACGGTCGTGAGGAGCGGGGACGGAGAGCTTCAGATCGTGGCCATCTCAACAGGAGAAGGGTGAGGGAGGGGGTTGGGGACTTGACCTGGTTCTAGGGTGTGTTTCAGCTATTGTGTTTCAAAGAACAGTTTGTATAGTGCAACTAGTTGAGGTTAGGGATGGTTAAGCTAAGCCGCGTGATTTGTTTTGCTTGGCTGCATTTTCTGCACATGATAGGTGCAAGGATCAAGATGTGCTCATCAATATGTATTTGCATAGCGACTTGGGACACCACCCCACGCTCTCCCATGTTGGTACTGGCAGTCACTAGATTGATTTAATCAATGGAGGAAGCAGTACCCAATATCAGAGTCAACATAATGCATACAGATTGTATGTTAGAGTATACATGTCCGCGGTAATTGAGGTAGTGTAGAATAGTTAAGACTCTAGCCTAACTTGTCTTGTACTCTAAGATGATCGCCTGTACGTCTATATATACTTGCCCATGAGGCTCAATAATACATCCATCATATTCCGTCAATCTCTCTCCCTCTCTATCCTTCTACATGGTATCAGCCTAACCACGATTCTTCTACCCTAGCCGACGTCCACCCTCCCCCAGGCGCCGCCAGCTCCCCGGCCACCAAACCCTAGTGCCGCTGCCCGCCATGGCGCCGCGCTAGCCGCCACACACGCTTCCGCGTAGCGCCGCCCTCTGAGAGGTCGATCTCCATGATCTCCGTCGGGGCCGCGCAACCCGTATGTAGGGTTCGTCCGCCGATCCGTGATCGGCTGCCCTGTAAGTCTTTTTGTCCGATCTCTTGATCGGTTTTCCTTTTTGGTTTACCGATCTTAGATCGGATTTAGTCGCCCACCGCCGTCGTTATCGCCGCGCCTCTACTCCGACCATCGGCATCGACGATCTACCGCGCCCGTGCATCTGCCATCTCCGCCGCTGCGCCTGCTTCGGCAGGCTGTCGCGGCCTCACGGCCGGCCGCCGCGTCCCGCGGCCGGCTGATGCGGCTTCTTCGGGAGGCTGCCACGGCCGACCCCCCTCGGATCGTCTTCGTCGTTATCGCCCGGGACTGCATGGACAACGCCGCTATCGACTCCGATCTACACGTCGTCTACGCCATGGTGCATACGGCGCACCGTCGGTCTGATCAACCGGTCCCGCGCCTGTCTACGCCAAGCATGTCCCCGAGCACGCGCCTGCCACCGATCGAGCTACGGGTTGCCGCTGCGTCGCCCTTTCGGGTCGCAGCGTCGCTGCCTTGGTCTCCGCCTACCGGCTGCCAACGCACCTCACAAGCGCGTACGCGCCGGTGGCCTCCAGCTGCTGCCCCGACTCGCGCCCTGCAGCCACGCCGCGCCTTCGGGCCGTGGCATTGCTGCGCGCAGTCTACTTCGCCGTGCCCGCGCATCGACGCCCTCGGCCTCCACCGCGCCCTCTCCTACGGCGCGGACCGCCGCCGTTTGCGCCCGTATTCGTCGCCTCACCCGGTCCCATGGCGCCAGGGCCTGCGACACCGTCCGCGTTGACCTCGTCCGCGTCGACACCGTCCACGCCTGGCTCTACTTCGAGCACCGCCGCCGCACTCCACTAGGTAACCTGCATGCTGACTTCTCGCCATCGCAGGTCCCGCCGACAACCCCGCGTCCTCTAGGCGTCCAACATGAGCACTCAGACCGTCGTTGGTCCGCCGCCTTCTATATCTTGGACTGTCTCGACTTCGTCGCCCGCGTCATCGCCTCGTTCCCGTCTACACCACCTGCTACTCTACTCCGAGAACCGTGGGCAGGGTCGACATCTTCGTCGATTTGCGACCGCGACGGTTCCGGAGGCCTTCTCTACTAGTCCCTCTGACATGGCGACAAGTTCATGATGGTTCCCACCCCTCGCATGCCCGGTACTGGCAACACCGGAAGTGCTTTCGTCCCCGACGCGTTCCCGAGTCTGGCAAACTCGCGTCGGACGCCTCGTCTTCATCGGCTTCGACAACGTCTTCTTCGACCGCGTCACCGACGAGCTCTTCTTGTGTACTCTGTTCTGGCAAAACCGGAGTATGACTTCATCCCCGACGTGCGCATAGTTCTGGCAAAAATATGACCGCACCTCGTCCTCGACGGCTCGGACTGCATCGACTTCGGCATCGACACCCTCAACGACTGCCTCGACGCGTCTCCGTCATCCTCCTCTCGCACTATGCGCATGCGGCTTCATGTGCGGCTTCCTCGACACCGGCCACGACATCGACCACGGCGACCCCTCGCATAGCTACCGACCACGGCACCGCCCAACGCTCTCGGCTCCCTCGACATCGGCACAAGGGCTTCCACCTCGCTTGAGCTTCACCAACATCCTCTACAGTCCAAGCTTCGCGCCGCGACACCGTCCATGACACTCCCGCTCGGACTGCGGGGGGTGTCAGCCCACTGGATGCTACTTCGGTTTCTCTCCAGTCTGACCGTCCGCGACGTTCCAATTGTTCACGACACTCCCGCTACGACTGCGGGGGATGTTATAGTATACGTGTACGCGGTAATTGAGGTACTGTAGGATAGTTAGGACTCTAGCCTAACTTGTCTTGTACTCTAAGATGATCTTCTGTACGCCTATATATACTCGCCCATGAGGCTCAATAATACATCCATCATATTCTGCCAATCTCTCTCCCTCTCTATCCTTCTCTCTATCCTTCTACACAGATAGTGTCGGACCTTCATGAAGGCCAAATTGGGCTATGGCACCCCAACATTGGTGCAATGTTTCTAATTAGTAGTGTTGTTAAGACTAAGCTAATGCTGATTAGGAACAATTATATCTATTAAGTGGTTTAATCAACATCTTGCCCCTTCTTGATTTTCCTCCAAGGTTTGCCACTGCAAATAGATATCATTGTCGATAAAATGCATACTTTATAGGTTCCTGGACTGGTGTTTAGTCTACAACTCCACGTATATAGACAGAGAAATGATTGATTATTATTCTTCATGTGCACAAAACAAATTTTCTTTGGTTTTACAGATATAATATACTAGGAGAGAATTAGGGGGAAGAGACCAAAAAGAGTTTCAAAAAGTTGATCTAGAGAATTGAAATAAAACAAAAAATATTAAAGAGTTGAAAGGAGTACGTTTCCTTTTATTTTGTCGTATCGATATGGTAGTTATGAGAAATAAAAAGTATAATAGTGAAGTTTGGTAATTCTAAAAAATAAAAAATAATATAGGTGAGTAGGATATAGAAACTGAGATTTGTCGCTTCCATTAAAATATCAAAATGACAATATCCAGTTGCAGCACACGGGTATTTTTTCTAGTACACAAAAAGATTGAAGCTAGTGTGACCGGAGAATGCAATGCATGTTGGTTTAGTAGATTTGCAGTATCTTACAATCAGCACCGAATATACCTCTTGGAAAAGTTAAAGATATATTTGGATTTTTTGGAACTTGCAAATTTGAATTGTAAGAGGTGGTATTCTTTTAGTGTGGTATCACTATATAATTTATCATTCTTCCCGACCCTAGCTTTCTCATATCGGGCTTGTTACTTTGCGGCCTGAAAGTTGAGACGCCAAGGCATAGCGGGGTCCGAGTTGTTTGTAATCTCGCGGAGGGGCTGTAGTAGCTTCGCTAATTGCCCAGAGAGGCTAAATGGGGGTGAATACAAATCTAATAGGCAAACGATCGTTTGAATCAGACGAAAAATGGTTAAACTCAAATACCGCCGTTAGGTTAACTCTTCTTGGCTCACCCTGTTAGTATTTCCATTATCCTTTGCGGTCGTGGACTTGTTAGAATATGTATTTGTTCTTCCAGCATATGTAACATTGCGATCATACTGCCATGGACGACCAAGTAACAACCCAAATACCTCCAATGACAATACATCGCACTCAATCTCATCAACGTAATCATCAACTGCAAATGGCACACGCACCTTATGAGTTACCTTCACTATACCGCAGCTATTTAACCACTATAGATGCTTAGGTTTAGGAATACGCCATGTGGACAACCCAACGCTGTCACCATTGGCTTGCTAATGCCATTAGTACAGCTTCCTCCGTCCACAATCAACTTGCATGCTTTGTCTTTGATTATACACTACGTCTGAAATAAATTTCAACACTGGCCCTCGTCAACTGTCATGCAAGCACCGTCTTGTACTTTCGTGAGTTGCAAATTCAGCCCACTCAATGATACAACCTCATCCAGAACAACCACCTTGTCCCCCACCTCAGATGGTGCCAAAAAATTTAGCACGTAAATACTTCTTATAATCCTCCCAACTAGCTTGTCTTGGGATGTCCTTAGCATGCCTTTCTGCACCCCACCACACGCACATTCGTGCATCCACACGCCTCGTTATAAGTGTGGAAGCCATAGTGTCATCGGGCTTGAGATTACATAGGCCAAAACCACGCACCATTGTGTTTTCCCATAACTTATACTCTGTCGGTGTTGCAGTATGTAAGAGCTTCCACTTTAATTTACTAGAATCTCAGCGCACACATTTTTTCAGGTCTATATAATCATTATAGACGTCACGGGCTGAAAAATCACTAACATCACCTTCAAGATCCATCTCTGAATTTTAGCAGAAACTCTGATAAAAAATCTCAGTCACGGAAGGATAACGTACCGCGGCAGAAAAATCAGCTCAAAACGTCAGAGAAAAACAGTCTATGATAGTACAAATCCAAGCAATGGGAACCGATCAGCCTTTTCCTTTCCTGAAAGGTACAACACATGGAAAGGATCCAATCAACTATTTCAGGCTAACGTGATCCTCACTCGAGGACAGAGGACGGTTGTCCGCAGGCGGATTGAGGGCACCAGACGCGCGCGTGTGAGCCTCCGTGGGCTGTCGCTTTTTTTTTCAATGCCCCGATGGGATCTAGTAGTATATCGGTAGGACTCTCCAAGGCTCTATCTGTAGTACAATAACAGGCCTCCTTCCTTTTCTTTCTTTGATCGGATCTGGGGAACAATCCCCGATCGTGAGGCGGCCAAGCGAACTCCAGGCGGCGCCCGGGATTCCCTCGATCTCCCGGATTGCAGCGCGCGGGGGCAGCCTTTGCACATTTTTTTTCTTTCAGATCGAATCTGAACAGAAACCGCTCGCCAGTCACGCGCGGATCCCTCGATCTAGCGGATCGCTCGGGAAACTCGGCTGTGATACGGTGAGTGGCCTCTCTTTTTTTGTCCCGTACCACACGGAATAAAACCCGACAACCGATCCGTCCGATCGTGACGATGGGAGACAATCCCCGATAGAAGTTGTAGGCTGGTAGAACTCGAGCAAACCACGATCGGATCTAGGATCGATCTTGATGCAGCCCGTCCCATGAACACTCCCACATCTACACCACCAAATCCTCCAAGTGGACCAATGATTCGTGCTCGAGCCAAACTCCTTCAAGCTAAGGTGAATTCGCTCCTTGTGTCATGTGACTTCGATACATCCTTAGATGGCTTGCTACTTCATGCCAATACCTTATGCATTATTAGGTACGAACCCCATGAAGAAATGCCAAGAGAAGGAGCCAAGTCAACGCGAGCCCGAGTCCCAGGCCAAACTGGCGCTAGGATCGGCGGACCGGACTTCTCGCCGGAACTTCCGGTGCACCCCCGTCGGACCGGACCCAGGACCAGAATTTCCGGCGCACGCCGGAACCGACCGGCGCACATCGAAACACTGTTCTATACGCCATTCCGGTGGCCGACCGGAACGACTCGTGCATACCGGAAATTCCGGCACCTAGTCCGGCGTGACTGGACTTATCGCTGGAACGCCTCCAGTCTCAAGTCAACTAGGGTTTGATGCCCGAGAATATTCCCTATTTCGTCCAGTTCTACCCTTTTATGCCCAAACTACCCCTGTTTTAGTGGCTGGCCTATAAATAACCCCCACACCCCTTTGTAATACTTAGGCATGATATTTGGAATTAGTGGAAACCCCTTATGGATCTATCTAGTTCTTGCCTCATGCTGCTTTGACAAAGGAGCACCAAATATCACAAACCTCGTTGGAGTTTGCATCGTGCCTCTGCGTTGTACAAGGCCTAGGCATCGGAGTCCCTTTGCCTAGACGTCAAGATCTCACCAAGTCTCCCATCTCGCTGTGCCGGTTCAAGAGAGAGATCCCCGACCGACGCTGATCCTAGGGATTGCGCTGGACTGGTAGCCGCCGGAGTGAGCAATTGGCTTGTATTGTGTCTTCGTGGTGTGTGTGTTCGTCGTGTTCTTCGTGCGTGAGTTCGCGGTTTCGCTCTCTCTCCCTCATCCCCACACCTCCTTCGCCTCGATTTCAAGGGATTCGTGAAAGATCAGGCCACCCTCGAGGTTAGCCCTCAACATATTGGTATCAAGAGTTTCGTTGCTCTCGAATTCCCCCACAAAATTTTCTTCTATCCACCAAAAATTTGAAAATCCCCAAAAAAAGAGCCCCAAATTTGCCTTCAGATCGATATCTGGATTTGGTGTGTTTTTGGTGGTTTTGTTCCACAGATCTGTTGCTTTGGGTACCAATCTACCTTCCTAGAACCTTTTCCCAGCCCAATTTGGACAAATTTCCAATTTTTTTGACCCATTTGACTTTTCGAGTTCGTCACGAACTCAAACCGGCACCAGGCTCGGCGGACCGGCCAAGTTGCCAGAAATTTCGGCGATCGTTCCGGCGAACCAGAATCTCGACCAGAATTTCCGGCGCCAGGCTCGGTGCCGCCGGTTTGGCCGCCGAAATATCTGTTTCGCCCATTTTTGTCCTTTTTCCTCTCGCGTTGTTCGTGTTTTGTGTGCGTGTCGCCCAACTAACTTCAAGCTTCCACAACAATATTCACATACTGCGCTCATCGACACCGCGACAACGAACATCATCCCCAACACCGGTAACAAGTCATTATACCGAAGGTATAACTTGCTCCACCTTGTTAACCCTTCTTCCTTGTGTGTATCTATCCTATGAGAGCAACTCATCTTGTGTTTGCCTGAGAATTGTGCACTTGTCCTTGGAAAGTGAGAGTGTGAGAGAAAATACAACAGTTAACATAGTAGTATAGAAAGGGAGAAGAAGAGGTACAAGGCTAACACCACCATACTCCACTTCCATATACAATCCTTGTGTGTGTTAAATGTGGATAGGCACGGTGAGTCGAGCCAACCACCTCCACAAGAAGAAGATCAAGGACCGTACATGACGCGCGCAAGCCACTACATCACCCGACAAGAGTTTCGTGAACGTTCCCAAGCCCTTGAGACACGACACGATGAACAATTTGGCGAGACACAAGCCGAGTTCAATAACATCGACAACCGCTTCGATGGCCTCGAAATACAAATGCATGCAATGCATCACAACTTTGGCCATCAAATTGAAGCGCTCGAACGCTCCGTTGCCAAAACAAATGACAATCTTCGACGCCTCATCGACGGAATGGCAAGGCCACACTCACGTGCATCAGCTCTTCAAACTCGTCGTGTCGTCATGTTCCTCTCCAACAAGATCTTCGTTCAAGTGGTCCAAGACGCAATGATGCCCTCATGGTTGAATATGGAAGTTCTTCCAACTACGTACCTTCTCCACGGCACGCCGCAACATCAAGCTATGATGGTAATTTCTCTTCAAGGCCACAAGCAAGGCAAGAAGCACACCGTCATCACGCAAGGGCATTGGTGATACAACAAGAGCAACCACAAGAAGAACCGCAAGTGCAACCGCAAGTCCACCACCATCGCCCGCGACACGTACTTGACACAACAAGTGATGACTCCAATTTGGAAAATCAAGCTCGTCATCGACGTGAAGCTCTCTAAGCTCCTCCTCCTTGTCATCATCGTTATGAACGTCCGCACTGACACCATGGTCATCACGAGGTGCCTCCTCCATGACATCAAAACTTGGAGAGCCAAGTGGTCCAAATTGAGCGATGCCCACCACGTCAAGACGCTCATGATCTTCGCCGTGAGGCCCATGTGCCTAACCAACGTCACCAACCGAGGAACGAGCCTCCCCTTCGTCGTCAACCATGTCAAGAGGCTCCACACATTCACCACCATGAGGCCCAAGCGCCTCAACCACGTCAACAACCGCGCCAAGAGCAAGAGCAAGCTCCACAATAGCAACATCAAGAGCAAGCTCCGCAACAACATCACGAGAACCAAGTTCCACCTCCTCAACCATAAGATCATCAACAAGCTCGTCGCAATGATCGCATGGAAGATGAAGACCATCATCAACATGGCAACAATCGCTACCATGACTGCAATGATGAAGAAACTTTCGGCAAGCTCAAGTTCACAATGCCCAAGTTTACTGGATCAAATGACCCCGAAGAATACCTTTCATGGGCACTCAAAGTCAACAAGATCTTCCGTATGCACAATTATAGCAATGAGAAGATGGTCGCCATGGCTTCGCTTGAGTTTGATGATTACGCCAACCTTTGGTGGGAACAAGTTCAAGTTGCTCGTGATTCAAGACAAGAGCTGCCAATCACAACTTGGCATGACATGAAGGCTCATATGAGATCCCGCTTTGTCCCTACGCATTACACGCGCGACCTCTTCAACAACCTTCAAGCGCTTCATCAAGGGACAAAGTCCGTGGAAGAGTACTTCAAGGAAATGGAACTCAACTTGATTCGCGCCAACATTGACGAGCGCATGGAGCAAACTATGGCACGCTTCCTTATTGGGTTGAACCACCCAATCAAGCGCATCGTCGAGTTCCAAACATACAACACCATGGTTGAGCTTGTGCACATCGCAACAAATGCCGAACGTCAAGTGCAAGAGGACATCAAGTACAACAAGCCCAAGACGTACTTCACCTACAAGCAAGCTTCAACCGCTACACAAACAACTTTCAATGGAAGCTCCTCAAGTACGTCCAAGCCTTCCTTCAAGCCCACACTTCCTCAAGAAAAACTGCCCCCAAGTGGCAAACAAGCAAAGAGTGACACACCTTTCAATGGTGAGTGCTAAAAGTGTGGAGGCAAAGGACACAAGTCGGCTGAATGAGGAAACAAGAAAGTATTGTTCATCCACGACAATGGCGAAGAAGAGTACTTGAGTGAAGATGAAGTTGATGCTCGAGTCAAGGTAGCAATGGCAAGGCAATGAGTGGAAGATGACCAAGAACTCCTCATGTGTGAACATGACGCAAGTCCATCGCTTCTCATCACAAGGATCTTGACCACTCAAGCACAAGAGCATGAAGACCAATGCTCAAATATCTTCCAAACACAAGCTGGCATCAATGGCAAATCTATCAAAGTGATCATCGACGGAGGGAGTTGCCACAACCTTGCTAGCACCGAGTTGTGTGAGAAGCTCAACCTCACCCTCCAGCCACACAAGCACCCCTACCACGTGCAATGGCTAAGTGACCAAGGGTCCGTGAAGATCAAGCATACCGTATTGGTCTCCTTCGCCATTGGTCCTTACAAAAACACGGTGGAGTGCGATGTGGTTCCCATGATAGTTTGCCACATGCTACTTGGTCGACCATGGCAATTCGACAAGGCTGCTCTACATGATGGTCGCACCAATGTATACACCTTCAAATGGCTAAACAAGACATGTTTTTTGCAACCGATGACTCCTAGACAAATAATTGCGGACAATGCAAAGGCTTTAGCGAGGGTGCAAAGCACAACACCTACTTGTGAGAAGAGCGGTGAGTGAGAGATCCACCTCATAGTGAGTGAGAGCCACAAGCCAAACTCGAGTGGAAAAACTAAGAGTGTTCTCCTTTCCACCAAAAGTGAGATGAGGGAAGTGCGGAAGAACCCATCCATCTTGCACAATGTCCTCATTTGCAAGGGCCTAGCGCAAGGAACTAATGAAATAACCAATGTTCCTCCGTCTTTGATGATTGTCTTGCAGGAATTCAAGGATGTGTTCCCTGAAGAGCTCCCACATGGACTACCTCCTGTTCGTGGAATTGAGCATCACATTGACCCCATCCCCGACGCACCCCTTCCAAACCGCACCGCCTACCGCACGAACCCAGAGGAGACGAAGGAGGTCGAACATCAAAATCAACCAACTCGTCTCCAAAGGTTTGATCCAAGTTAGCACTAGTCCAAGTGCGGTACCCGTGATTCTTGTCCCAAAAACAGATGATATATTACGGTTATGCATGGACTGCTGTCCAATCAATGCTAACACCGTGCGTTATTGACATCCTATACCACGTCTCGACGACATGCTTGATGAGTTATATGGAGCCACTATTTTTTCGAAAATTGATCTTCGTAGTGGTTACCATCAAATACGCATGGCGGAAGGTAATGAGTGGACAACCGCCTTCAAGACCAAACTAGGCATCGATGAATGGTTGGTCATGCCCTTTGGCTTATCTAATGACCCATCCACCTTCATGCGCCTTATGAATCATATCTTGCGTCCTCTCATTGGAAAAAGTATTGTTGTCTATTTCGATGATATACTTGTGTATATCAAGTCACTTGAGGACCATGTGACACATGTCAAGGAAGTTCTGCAAATCCTTCGACATGAAAAGCTTTATGCTAATCTTCCCAAGTGTACTTTTGCTAAAGACAAGTTGATTTTTCTTGGATTTGTTGTTTCTTCGAAGGGAATTGAAGTTGATGTTTCCAAGGTCAAGGACATATGAGATTGGCCCATCCCAACAAATGTGAGTGAACTCCGAAGTTTTCATGGGTTAGCCGGTTTCTATTGTTGCTTTGTGAAAGACTTTTCAACCATTGCTTGTCCTCTCAACGAGTTGACGAAAAAGAATGTCACCTTTGTATGGGGCAAAGCTCAACAAAAATCTTTTGATCAACTTAAAAAGAGGCTCACCGAAGCACCTCTTCTTGCGTTACCAGATTTCACAAAAACTTTTGAGATAGAGTGTGACGCTAGTGGTATTGGCATTGGTGGAGCCCTTATGCAAAACAGACGTCCTATAGCCTACCATAGCGAGAAACTTGATGGTGCTCGCCTTAACTATCCGATTTATGACAAAGAGCTTTTTGCCTTAGTTCGTGTTCTTAAAGTTTGGCAACACTACCTATGCCCAAGGAATTTATCATACATTCCGACCATTAGTCATTGAAATATCTCAAAGGGCAAGCTAACTTGAGTAAGAGACACGCTAAGTGGGTTGAGTTTATGGAGTCTTTTCCGTACATTGTCAAGTATAAGATGGGCAAATATAATGTAGTTGCGGATGCTTTGTCTCGCAATAACACAAGCCTTCTTACGAGACTTGAAATCAACGTGTTGGGTCTTGAGGAAATACAATCTTTGTATGCTTTCGACCCGTTCTTTGAACCAATTTTTGCAAAGTGCTCCATTGACAAAGGAGTTGATGATTTCTATTTGCATAAGGGCTTTATCTTTAAACAAAACAAGCTTTGCATTCCGGAATCGCCGCTCCAACTTTTGCTTCTCCAAGAATCTCATGGTGGAGGCCTCATGAGTCACTTTGGCCATGACAAGACATTGGACATGCTATCCACTCACTACTTCTGGCCCAAGATGAAGCACAACATGGAGCGCTACGTTCAACGATGCACGACATGTTTTCAAGCTAAGTCGCAAGCTAACCCTTATGGTCTTTATATGCCATTGCCTATTCCTCATACACCTTGGTCCGACATTAGTATGGATTTCATGTTAGGATTGCGTAGATCTAAGCATGGTCATGACTCTATCTTTGTTGTCGTGGATCGCTTTTCCAAAATGGCACACTTCATACTGTGCCATAAGACCGACGATGCTTCACATGTTGCAAATCTATTTTTCAGGGAAATCGTCCATATTCACGGTGTGCCAAGAACAATTGACTTCGACCGCGATGTCAAATTCATGAGCTACTTATGGAAGACCCTCATGGCCAAGCTCGATGTCAAGCTCCTCTTTTCATCCGCGTCACATCCTCAAACCGATGGACAAACCGAGGTTGTCAACCGAAGCCTTGGAACTCTCCTACGTGTGTTAATCAAGAAGAACTTGAAGGATTGGGAGGAATGCATTCCCCACAGGGAGTTCGCCTACAACCGTGCCAAGCACTCAACAACCAAGATGATTCCATTCATGACCGTCTATGGTTTCGAGCCCCTCACCACGCTCAACATCCTACCGCTACCTATACATGAGCGCACAAACATGGACGTCGAGAATCACGCACAAGCTATGAAGAAGCTACATGAAGAAACAAGAGCTACTATCGAGCAACAAGTCCTTCGCCAAGCTTCAAGGTTAACCAAGGACAAGAAGGAAATGATCTTTGAAGAAGGTGATCTTGTGTGGATACACCTAAGCAAAGACCGCTTCCCCAAGGAACGCGACTCCAAGCTCAAGCCAAGAGGAGATGGTCCCTTCAAGGTCCTCAAGAGAATAAACAACAACACCTACATCATCGACAAACCGGCGTCCAAGTACCTCGCAAGCAATACGTTCAACGTCAAAGATCTCTCACCCTACCATGGAGATGTTCAAGTTGACAACCATGAAGCGTCGAGGACAACTCTTTCCCAATGGGGGGAGCTGATGCAGCCCGTCCTATGGACGCTCCCACGTCTACACCACCAAGTCCCCCAAGTGGACCAATGACTCATGCTCGAGCCAAGCTCCTTCAAGCTAAGGTGAATTCGCTCCTTGTCTCATGTGACTTCGATACATCCTTGGATGGCTTGCTACTTCATGCCAATACCTTATGCATCATCAGGTACGAACCCCATGAAGAAATGCCAAGAGAAGGAGCCAAGCCAACGCGAGCCGGAGTCCCAGGCCAAACCGGCACCAGGATCGGCGAACCGGACTTCTCGCCGGAACTTCCGGCGCACGCCCCGGCGGACCGGACCCAGGACCGGAATTTCCAGTGCACGCCGGAACTGACCGACGCACACGGAAACACTGTTTTGTACGCCATTCCGGTGGCCGACCGGAACGACCGGCGCGGACCGGAAATTCCGGCACCCAGTTCGGCACGACCGGACTTATCGCCGGAACGCCTCCAGTCTCAAGTCGACTAGGGTTTGATGCCCGAGAATATTCCCTATTTCGTCCAGTTTTACCCTTTTATGCCCAAACTACCCATGTTTTAGTGGTTGGCCTATAAATAGCCCCCACACCCTTTGTAATACTTAGGCATGATATTTGGAATTAGTGGAAACCCCTTGTGGATCTATCTAGTTCCTGCCTCATGCTCCTTTGATAAAGGAGCACCAAATATCACAAACCTCGTTGGAGTTGGCATCGTGCCTCCACGTTGTACAAGGCCTAGGCATCGGAGTCCCTTTGCCCAGACGTCAAGACCTCACCAAGTCTCCCATCTCGTCATGCCGGTTCGAGAGAGATCTGTGACACCCTCAAATCGGCCCTATGCAAGTTTTAGCGCTTCCCGCCAAACCCGCATAGAAACGATTCAAGCACGCCCACCAGGAACTTGCGTGCGGGTGGAGAACGAAGTAATACTATTACACATTAGTCCACGATGGAACCCACAGAACATATATATACAACAATGACTCCATGAGTCAAGAATACAGATATACTATACAAAGATCCAAATTACCTTGAAAACGATAGAGCGTCCGACTACGGACAAGATGCAAATGGGGCTAAGAGCCCTGAAGAATATCCAATGGCATCCATAACCCTGCCCAAGCCAAGCCGGAGGGGTAACCCTGCTAACGATGTCGATCTCAAACCTGCTAAAACAAAAGGGGTGCCGACAAAGGGCAAAGGAAAAAGAGGAGCGTCAGTACTGAGGCCAGTACACGGCGAGGCTAGAATTTGGCGGCTCTTGCCTACATAGGTATGGTGGAATTAAGCGGCAGCGCAACATGGACTAAACAATCTATAGAGGCTCGATTCAACTGTCGGCTATTAGAGAGGGATAAGAAAGACCTATTCGGGACAACCATGATACTAACACCAATCATACCCATCCTGGTATTCCCCCTCGAGACCAGACGAGGAAGTCAAACCGAGGAACTTACACAGTTGGCAGTTTTATTCATTCCATTATAGTTGAAGCACTTACTAGTCAGATATAGACAGCATGCGTCATCCTGATAGCATAAGTAGTGGGCAGTTTTAGTTAACCATTCAGTTGTAGTTGCAGTACTTACTAGTCAGATACAATTAGCATGTGGCATTCCAAACCCAGCGGTTGTTGGCACTTTTATTTCATTCCATGGGAGTTGCGATACTTACTAGGCAGGTATAACATGACACGATACACCCCAATTCCACCAGTTGTTGGCACTTTTATTATCCATTCCATTGTAGTGAAACTGATTACTAGTCACATAATAAGTCAAATTTATAGCACTACTTTAGTTATGCTTGTCTATGATCGAGATACTGTGCTCCAAGTCATCCATAACCGCGGACACGACTTTCAGAAAGTTTTACCCTGCAGGGGTGCACAAATACCAACAAACACACGATCAACCTCGGAAAAACCCAAATCAAAACCCAACGAGGCTTTCATGACAAAGCAATCACATGATTCATAAATCATTTCAGGGGGCCACCCCACTAAGCTACCCGCAACGAAGTTGGCCGGCTCCGAGACAGACCCAGGGTTTGTGACAATGGCTGTAGACGACTGGGAACCCGAAAGTGTGACTGGGCTTGTCGATACTGCGAAAACATTCCACGTTCCAAAATAGTACAGGTGCTCCATGCACAATCGTAAATAAAGCAGTAAAGCATGGCATAAGTACATGATAGTAATAAAGCCCCAAACTACTTTGTGGCCCCAGGAAATAAGAAATGAATCAAGATCTGGCTAAGGGGGATTCATAGAGTCTCCCGGATGTGGATAGTGCGAATAATCAAGGAACATGTATTAAGTACTCGGGGCCTACGGGACACAAGTGGACATGAAAAACCAAATAGCATATATTGTCCACCGGTGCCTCTTTCATTAGTTATCCCAACAATTTAATAGTTGTATTTAAAGTCATGATCAATGCCACCGTAAAGCATGTGTCAACTTTCCAACAACGGTGGATCAACAACGACGCAAAGCAGCACCTGAGCAAGCAACTACGACTCGCAAGACCATCTATCTACCAAACAACAGGTAATAGGAGGTGTCCAAGGCAATATAAAGGCTGCACAGAATACATATGGTACGGAACACTAAAGCATCGCGACACAGATAGCAATAGATCAACAGGAGGAAATAAAGACTATAAATGCAAAATAGGTAGAAAGGGGGAGAATGCTCGCCTGGGAAACACTGCCGAAGGTACATTATCCGAAGAACTTGACGATACTCGCATCAACTCATCGGCCTAATCCGTAAAGAACCAAAGCACTAAAAGAAACACCGGATGCACTATTTAATATTACTGCAGAAGATCAGGCATGTTCATGTATGATGCATGACATGGCAAAGATACGGTGCAATTAGTCCATATTAAGCGGAACCGGGGTCCCGACAAATAATTAGAAGGTTCAAGTTATTTAGATACCCCGCAATTTAAATGTTGTCTTAACATGGGAAAACATGACATTGATTTGCTACACAAATTTAAATGGAGTTAATATAAGACTAGAAAAGCTCCCATATAGTCTCCATATTTAATTACGAGGTGAATCGACAAAGTACCCCAACCCACAAAATATGTATGCGACATGAAAAATTTAATATGCAACATTGGATAATGTCATATATGATAAAAATATAGGGGTCTCGGATAGGGGTCATACATCAAGGTCCGAAGATCTTGGGGTTCCGAGGGTTCGACGAGGTTCGGGGTTCGACCTTCGGACTTCGGGAGCAGGGCTTCGTCTCCGAGAAGGAGACCTTGACGTGTCTAGGGTTCGGTCTTCGGGGTTGAGGTCCGGAAAGGGTCTTGAGTGACACCATGTGCATACCTCGGAACCATCAGCATCGAGCCTGTCTTGACGGGTGAGGAAGATCTTGTCATATGTTGGTCCCAAAGAAGTTTGTTCGTGCATCACGGAGACCCCTTGTTCAACTTTGTCCACCGAGAGGTAGCCCATGTCGTCATTAACCGTAGTCCCACGGTAGCCGATGATAGTCACATCAACACACATACGCACATCACAATTTACCTCGCCAGGGAGCCATGGATGAAGCGCTGGAGGTCGTGTAGAAGGCCCTGGTCAACAAGTATCACCGAGGACACATCACAAACACCACCACGTGCAACACCACAAGCAACACCTGCACACAGGAATACTAAGACGGCGTCACAGAACACGGAAGAAGAGAGGTTCATGGCGACAGGGGATGAAGCGCAAGGGACGGTACCACAACAGCGGGGATCGGGGTCGACAGAGAGGAGGCGGGACGGAGCTCCAAGGCAGCGAGGTCGTGGACAGAGGCAGGCTATGGAGCTTGGAGAGGGTTGAGGGAGGCGCCCACGGCAGTGGTTGCCGGCAGAGGCAGGGGCGGCGGCTCGGGATCCTGCGGCGATGCAGCACTTGCGAGGCGCGGGAGGCCTCGCTGGCGGCGGAGATAGGATGGCGGTGCGGAGCTTGCTGCGGGCCTGGTTGCAGAGGCCGGTGGCGGGCGAGGGATTCGCGGGGAGGCGAGCTCGGGGAAAACGGGGACGACGGCGAGGTGCCGCGAGAAACGTGCCCGCAGGGGAAACCTTGGGGAGAGGCCGACGCGTCGCTGAGGAACTTGTAGAGAGGGCGCTGTTGGGAGGTACTGGCGGCGGCGCCTAAGAGGAGAAGGGAGACTCGGGAAGAGAATCACGGGCGAGGGGTTGGGGACGAGAATCACGGGCGGGCAGGGTCGCATCGAAAGCGCATGGGATCGGGGTGGTTGGCGGCTTCGCGTGGAGAGAACACCGAGTCGGGGTGGGGCCGGGAAGCGGGAGCAGGGCGGTTTGTCGTGGGGTAGAACAGGCGGGGATCGCGAGGGAGCGTTGTTGGTCTCGCTGGGTGGGTCGCGTGTACCCCGCAGGTGGGCGCGACGCGGGTGGACACGGTCATGCGGGGGGGGGGGGGGGGGGGGAGGGGGGGGGAGGGTGGGTCCGCGTGTGGTTGGGGCGCCTGGGAGCGTGCAAGCGGGCGTGTAGCGCGTCGGGGCAGCACGCTGTGTGTGTGCGTTGCGTGCCAACGTGTGCGGCGTCCAGGTAGGTGGCAGCGGGTGAGGTAGGCTAGGGTTAGGTGCTAGGTGGTCTAGGGTCGGGTCTAGCTAGGCCAGTCTGCCGGGGTAGTAGGTGGCCTGGCCTACGGCTGGGCTGCCTTCCCCGGTTCAAAACATTTTGTTTGATTTTTGTTATTTTAATTTTAAAATACTTTTGTAAATAGGTTTTTAGATAGACAAAAATATACGAAAGGACCGGGGTTTGTATTTTGAAATAAAAAGGGGGGATTAATGTGGAAAACAAAATAGAGCTTTTACTAAAATAGTTTTAGTCAATCATATGCACGATGATGACGATGCTCAAATGCAATGTGGCATGATGACATGAGCATGCGGTCATGATGATGCACAAAACAAAAATAGCAAGCGATTTTCTAGTAGTGGTTTTATCGGGTGCTACAAGATCCCCGACCGATGCCGATCCTAGGGATTGCGCCGGACCGGTATCCGCCAGAGTGAGCAATTGGCTTGTATCGTGTCTTCATGGTGCGTGTGTTTATCGTGTTCTTCGTGCGTGAGTTCACGATTTCGCTCTCTCTCCCTCATCCCCACACCTCCTCCGCCTGGATTTCAAGGGATTCGTGAAAGATCAGGCCACCCTCGAGGTTAGCCCTCAACAGATCTGAACGATATCGAGGCTGATAGAAACTTCGACAATGAATCAGCAACAGGCTCCTGTAATCCTCCACTCAGCACAAACCAATCAGATATGAAAATTGTTGGTGAATAACAATCTGCAATCAATAGAAAACACTCGCCGTGATAAACCTAGAGCTCTGATACCACTTAATATGGATCACGCCGATGATCCTTGAGTTATGTCCCGATCTTTCACAGCGAGTCCACCAGGTAGGTAATCTCCCAATCACGCGATGAAAGCAACCCGAAGAAGATGAATCAATCCAACAAGTAACATGATAAAGATCACCACGCCTCAAACCTGAGCACGGCAATCCTTGATGAACACAAGAACCTCCGCAACAATAATCTGATAAACGGTATCACCATCCCCGGAGGTATGATACATGGTGGAGCAGAATATAGTTTTAGACTAAACAACTGAACTCCCCTAAACCCTAGGTGGCTGGCTCCTCTATATAGGAGGCCCGCAACTAGTCGGTTGGATAGACCCAAACCGAACACACAAACAGACTCGAACCTAACATGGACTCAGACTCAATAACATAGCAACAATATTTGACACAACCTTAGACTTATCATTACATATCGTAGGTCGTCCTGGCGCGCCAATCATCAATGGGATGCACCCACATCACCTAGCTTGGTGGAGTTCTGAAATTAGGCTTCGCCTCCTCCTTCGTGCCCATATCCCCCTGGGAAGTTGCATGCTTTCGCGCACCCTAGGCATGGTAGCCCTGGCAGAGCAGTTTGATGACCATGCTTTCATGTCCACTGTGCTTGGCATCCATCCCGCGGTGTCGCTGGTTGACTTGTTGTTGGCTTTCAGGTCTCGTTTTGGGATCAGACAAAATGTGGTCAAGATTGAGGTGTGCGCACCACCATTTGATTTTTATTCTAGTTCATGCACAACTTAGACACCGAGCGTGTTCTGCATTCTTCCTGTTCTTTCGATTGCCGTGGGGAGAAAATGAGCTTCATGCGGTGGCATCACGCCTATGGGTGGGATGATCGCTTGGGGCAGCTTTGTTTCTTCTCCAAACTCGGCTTTGATGGCCTCCCATTGGATGCTCGGGAGCCGGAGGCCCTCAAGCATGTCATCAATAGCCTTGGCGGCGAGCTGGTGGAGATTGTGCCACTGAGCGACAGATGGATCATCGAGGTAAAGGTGTGGCTAAAAGATCTGGACACCATTCCTAAGATGTACGAGGTGAAGATTCCAAGTTGGGCATGACAACAACTTAGCTGGAAGTACCTGGTCATCATCCACCCGGAGGAGGTTCTAGAATTGGTACATGGCATTCAATACCTCGACGAGGCGGCCAAAAAGCGTCCTCGTCGCCTATAGTGTTGGCCTAGAAGGATCGATGGCACATGACCACCACCGTTTTGCGACAACGCACACAGTTTCGGTGGGGGAACTTGGCGTGGACAAGATGGTGGTTCTGATTTCCCTCAAGTGAAGACAAAGACTTAGAGAATTGTTAGTATGTTTGGCTAATGAATTTGTAGTATGTATGACTTGGAGAGCGGAGCAAGTAGTTAGCCTGGATTAAACATATGTAATAGTTTGAATTGATGTAGTATGTGTGGCTAATGAATTTGTAGTATGTATGGCTAATAGATTTGTAGTGAATACCGTGCTTTATAATATGTGTGAATAACCAAGGATAACCTCCTGAAAAGAGGGTGGACTGGCAATGATCAATGTCACTTTTGTGGTTGCCAGCAAAATGTAGGTCATTTCCTCTTCATGTACAAGGTAGTTAATTTATTTTGCCAACTGATGAGCGATCTGGAAGACAATAAATGATTCTTGTTTCAAATGAACATTTATTGATGATCCTTATAACATTGTATACATGTTTTGTAACAGGATTAATTGCTGGACCATTTGGAGACAACACAAGACAAAAGAAGAATGGGGTTTTATATGACTGTATCCTTAGTTCACACCCCGTAATTGGGACCGTGCCACTAGGAATCAGTTTGTTGGGAGGGTCATGTTCAACCCGACCATGCCTGCGAGCCGGTGTATTCAGATTGATCTAGTTCTAGTGTAAATGCAAACTGTTGTGTCTGGATTGCTTGACTATAATATTGACCGAGGTTTGTTTGAAATGATGCATGATTTTGTATGGAACGTGCATGAATAAACCACGCAAAATCAGTACATAAATGTTGTCTGAATTTTGTTTGCCTGGGATAATTATGGTAGTTAATTGAATTTAACCACAAGTAGTAATTGAATAAATAGATACTTGATAGTATTTGTTTACATCAGTACTAATTCAATACAAAAGTATGTGATAGCTGCACAAAAGTGGGCTAAACTTCCTAAAAGTTTCTGAACAATGCGTCATCATCGCCTTTACAAAAGCCATTCTTCAGAGTTAGTCCGAACTTAACTATTCTTCACTATAGAAACTGCAGATCTCTACCAGAAAAGTTGGCTGACCAATTTCCTTGAGAGGACGTAAGTTCAATGATCATTCAACCCGAACTGATCCTTTTCCTTCCTGGTAAACTAGATCTACATTGTTAATGCACGTCCACTGTGCTTGAACTAGGCCCGGTTTAGTACGAACACCCGTGCCGCCGCAATGATTTCTTCGAACATGAAATCCATCATCTTATGGCAGGGATCGTAGGTCCGTGTGAATCGTAACCTAAATTCTAGCATTGGGCTGTTTCCCACCGTCGGCTCCAGCCGTCGAACACTCCAATAGGCTGAGTGTAGATGGATGCTCGCCGGTGCGGCCTGGCCTCCGATGGTGCGTTGGATGGATCATATTTTCCACAGACGACATGTTCCCAGCTTCCCCCACTGCGGTAAGGTTGTCCGCGCCGAAGCATGGACACGAGAGTTACTTGACCTTGGCCCTGCCCTATTCGAGGGTTTGTTCCCTCGGCAACATGCTCCAATGAACGCATTGTGATGTACCTTGTTCCCCCTGCGTAGAGCAGGCGACAATGTCGTCACGCGCTTTATCCACTGAGCTCGCTTGGCCTTGCTCGCCGTCACGGATGCAGCACATTGTGCGAAAATCATCCATCTAGGATGGAAATGGGAGACTAGCCTTGAAGTAGAGCTTCATGGCCTGCCTCAGAGGGGCCAAATACGGAAGTTTCGATGGCTGCTACTTAGGCGGGACCATAACTAAGCTTACCCTAGGTGGTGCGTTGGGCGGAGCTGCGGAAGTGAAGTGGGGTTAGTTGGGGAGGGGGAGTGACATTAGGTATGGAGTCTAGGCACGTGTGAAAATAATCCTCTCCCATTTCCCGAGAGGGTAATAATTCGACACTCGTTGCACTAACCACTTAATCTTTATTTCCCTTCTCAGCATAAGAGTGAGAATATGTTAAAAAGACTGGTCGTGGCTACCCACCGGATCCAGAAATGTACCAGGACAGGTGGGAGACCAAACAAACAGGGTTCCATGTGACACCCCTAGGATTAAGGCTAGACAAATCCCAGACCTCCGTCTGATATAAGCCTAACCTAAATCTCGAAAGCGTATAGAGGAAGAATCGGTAACATTACAGTGACCCTAAGACACAAAAATTATTACAGCGAGCTCATAACTGAGCAGAGAACCAAATTATTACAAGCAGAGGTCACTGACCACAAACATCAAACAACGGAAGGCAAATTATGCTATTAAGTATAGCAAACTTAACAAAATGGCCTAAGAGGCCTGAAGCATAACAATGACGTCTCATTCCATAGATTCCAGGCTACCGACCGGGAACACCAAGCTACTCGTCGATGTCGATGCCGTAACAAACTCATCTTCTATGATAACACTTACCTTCTGCAAAAGTATCAACAAAGCAAGGCTGGGTACACGATGTACTCCGCAAGACTTATGGCTGGTGGGTTTATTTTGCATAAAGCTAACTTTCTTTGTAAAAGAGGTAGGAGAAGCTTGACTAAGTAGAACATTTAAAAGGGGATAAGAAAGCGATATCACTAGATTCGATCTTCTTTGATATCCACCGACTCTTTATCAGCTGACCCTACTAACTAGGATCACCCCCTCAATCCCCGAGGAAGCATCCTTACGCACACCTCACTTCTCTTGTCAAGTTTTACAATTAGGTTATTCTTCTCTATGATCTTAGAATCCGTTCCCAAGTCGTCCATAACCATGGACACAACTTTTCGAAAAGATTATTACCCTGCAGGGGTGCACAACTTTACCCACACGTACCAACCGACTCTTAATGCCACTTAAGATCAGCCCTCTTCCTTGGAAGGCCAGGAGAGGGTGATTGGACACGACTTTTACCTTGCTTTCACCGAGACCATGAGTCACGCCCTAAGGAGATGCCGCCGTAACGGGTCAAGTCCCAAAGTCGGTCCCTAAAGATATGCGCAGGGTTCAAGATTATGGAGGCCGTGCCTGTCTTGTTCCCGACCATGCTTACCTACCTGTATGAATGCACCTCCTCCACCGCCTTCGAGAACAACCAGAATGCATATGTTGAATGGAATGCCCGAACTATGTGACTCATGGAATCTACTAGGCAAGTTAGTTGGTCGAGGGGGTTTCCAGGCCCCCGTGTGGCTGTACTCAGGTCCTAGTGGTGGCAAGTATGGGACTACAAAAACCACAACCCGACGTGGCCTCCCATACAAGCATTAGCATGTTTAACTTTCACCTCTGATCATACCACATCATCCTATCATACTAGGTTCATTCGCAGCTTTGATTCATCAACCGGATGGACCAGCGGTAACAACTAAGCATGGCTAAGCGCAACAGATATATCATCTCTAGCGAAGCTCATAAGCCAAACCCTAGTTATGCTAGGAGTAGTGGATTAGGAAAATATAGGCTACAAAGAAAACATGCATCAGATAGGATTAAACTAACTATCGTAAAAGACTTTGGAATCGTATGCACATGGCAAGAATGAAATACTTTGAAAGCATAGGATTATATCATGTGTGGGGCTATGCTTGCCTTTGCCAGTTGATACCCAACTAAGTAGATCTTCAGGTTCATCTGCTTGGCATCATTCATCATTATCCTTCAATGGTGTTGATCTCGATCTTCAATCTTGGACTCGATATTGTTACTCACATCAACTCCAGGTTTACCGAGAAGAAGCAGAAACACCGGAAAGGAAAGCAACAATCAACACATGGCATCGATGCAATGCTCAAGCAATGATGATGATATGGCAAGTTGAATAACATTAAATTGAAACCCTATAACATTCTTCGTCATTTTAAATAGGGTCCGAGGGGTAAAAAACCTAAAATAGAGGAACCTCGAAATCACCTACGGGGTTCAATTGGTTCTTCTAATTAAACTTGTAACTAAAGTTGTGGATCAATGCATTATTGTGAGTCTATTGTGTAGATCTCATTTTTCTGAACATTTTGATATATTATACATATTTTTCTGATTTAAAATGAATTAGTTATGATTTTCCCAATTTTAATCCATTTTAAAATCATTATTAAAACAATTAAACATTTTTGGAATTTATTAAATTATTTTCCAGCTGGCCCCACATGTCAGACTTTTATTAATTTCAGAAATCATTTCCAAAAAGAATAAAACCCTGATAGACAGGGCCCGCATGTCAGCATTTTTCATTAGAGAAAATAATTACAAAAACATTTAAATAAAAGAAAAGGGGATATGACCTCATGCTGACGTCAGCATGCCATCAGCAATGGAGGTGCTCTCAGGTTGAGCACGCCCCAATTGATCGGCTTCATGCGGGGCTTCAGGGGTGGACGCGTTCGACGTAGCTCTTCACGCTGAGCCGAAATCTGGCGGCGCCGCTAGCGAGAGGTCATCGGAGAGGCCAGCACGACGGCGCGCGGCGGCGGTTCCTGCAGATGCTCGGTGTGGGCTTGGCAGAGCAAGAGAGGGAAGCATCAGAGAGGCTAGGGAGGATCACAAGCTCACCAGGAATGCGGCAGGCCTGATGGCGAGGTCCGGGGTGGTCGGAATCAATGGCGTGCATGGCAGCGGGAGCTCGGGAGGGAGCTATCGATTACGGCGCCTGGGGCTTCTCCAGCTAGCATGCTTGGACGAGGTGAACGAGGACGACACGGCAGTCACGATAGTGGCCTTAGAACAGCGAGGGGAGGTCGGGGATGACGGAATCGTCAGAGCCCGAGCAGCTAAGGTTCATTGGCCAGAGAGAAATTGGGGTGAGGAAGGAAGCTAGGGCTTATCCGGCGGCAAGAGGGGTACTTGTAGATGTCCTCCAGGTCGGTAGCACGCATCTCCTTGCAGCGGGCATCACGGCGAGGCGGGGACAGCCCCGACATCGACACGCATCAGCTTCACTCGTCGCCGTCCTTCTGTCGGGAGGAAGAAGAAAAGGAAAAGAAGAGCAAAGAGGTACGGGCCGGTGCTGGGCCATGGTGGGCTGCTAGCGGCGATAGATAGGGAGATGGCGGACTGGGCTGCGGCCTAGTTTGGTTAAAAGCATTTTTTCTATCAAAAACCTTTTTCTTTTCTGGTTTTTCTGTTTTTGTCTTTTGTAATTCAATTTCAAACTTGTTTTGAATATTTCTAAAATACTAGAACTTTTATAAATTTCTCAAAATACTGCAGATCCCGTATAATCCATTTGGGCTCCATAATTTTGGTAATTTTCAAAATAATCAAAACCATTTGAAGGTTTTCAAAGAGAGGGGAAACACTAGGGTTTTAGGGTTTTCTTCTTTCTCTTAATGCAAGATTTATCAAACCATGAGATGCATGCTATGCTCATGATGCACAAAACAAATCCTAATTACTATTAGTAGTAGTATGGGTGTTACATTCCATTTTAAAGACATTTACGACCGTGACCTATGATATTATTCCTTTGCCACTACGAACCATCGAATTGTAGAAACACCATTAGAAAATCGGGGAATAGGATGTGGCATGTTTTCTGACTAGCGGGCCCGCCACTTCCACCGTCGACGGTGCGCATCCCAGGTTCGAGGACTAATGCCCCCATTATTGTGTGATTTTCCATATTTTGTCACTCTCAGCTCCGCTCCACTCCTCTGGTCCTCCTGTCGCCACTCTGTTCCATCGTGCACCACTCTCATCCTCCCCTTGTGCCATGGCCATCATCCTCCCTCGCTCCCCTCCTTGCCCTCCCCTCCCTCCCTACCCTGTCTCCTAGCCGCTGTCCATCGCCCAGGCGCGTATGGAAAGAAAAACGGAGAGTCAGGCGTTGGGTGAGGCGCCCAACGATGGTGGATGTGCTTTGGATCCTACTCGGAGATGGGTCCTACGTGGCTGGAGAGCACGAAGATGGATCCTTCAAGGCTGGAGAGTATGGTGGAGGACGAAACATGGGAGGAGGAAGCGGGGTGCAAAGCTTTGGAAATCTAGAGCCTGGTGAATGTGTCGTACGTCCTCCCTGAATGGTAAGAACTATAATTCCTTCTCTGCATTCCCCATATAGAGTTTCTAGTCCCATGGCGATGGCGAGGATATGTGTTGGTAACTGTAGGACGTTTGCCTAGCTTGTCCTCAAGCATGATGCTTTGTCAAGCGAGCATGAAGACACTGAAATGAGTGGCGATGGGGATGATTTTGTGCTAGAAGAAGATGATGATGATGAGAAATCATATCCATATGTGGCTGCTAACCCTGATAGGATGGAGAGTAGGGAATATTTGGTTAATTTGAACTTTGAACCTGACTATGGGACTGATGAGGAAGAGGAATGTGAAGATGTGGAAATGGGATGCAAATACAATGACAAATACGAGGACATGCCAGTGATACACTTTGACAGGGACAATCCTACAATTGATGAGGGGACTGTCTTTGAGACTGTTTAGGACTGCAAATACATAATTGCTACCTATGCAGTAAGAGTTGGGTTCGAATTTATCCTTGAAAAGAGTGACCAAAAGATATTTATGGTGCATTGTAGGGAAAGTAAGGTGTGTAAATGGAGATTGCATGCATCTCTAATGCGGGGTGAACACCCATTTCAGGTTGCAATAGCTACATTTAGTTTTTATCTTTCTCATATTTATTCTGCTGATATGTCCTCTGATTTATTTGGATTCTTATCGAATGCGGATCAAGGTAAAAATGAAGAAAAGCAACTGCCCTAATACTTCTTTAAGTGATAAAATTAGACCAGCGGTAACCAAGTGGATTGCTGCTACTCTACTTGACTAGGTGAGGCAGTATCATAACATTAGACCTGCTAAACTTAGAACAAAGATTAGCAAAAAAATTAACGTTCCGATTCCTTACCAAAAAGTCTTTGATGGGAAGGAGATGGCTCTAGACTTTATTAAAGGCAAGTGGAATGACGGTTTTCACATGTTGTATAATTTCAAAGCCGAGGTAGAGAAAACATCACCTAGTAGTGTTGTTGACATTGATAACAAGGTTGTTAAAGGAAGAGACAAGCTATCAAATGGGGTCACGTATAAGCAAGCAGATAAGAAATGCTTGAGTATATGTTTTGTCTACCTGAAGACATGCTCGAAGGGGTTCCTAGATGGCTACAGGCCATACTTGGCAATAGATATACGCAACTTCTTCAACAGGGAAGCTCAGGGGACAGCTTGCTCCTACTTATGCCATGGACATGCATAATTGGCTTTTCTCGTAGCTTATTTTGTTCTTGAGGGTGAATTAAATGATAGTTGGTCATGGTTCGTGCAGAGACTACGACAGTAATTAGTCACTCTGAAGGCTTGGTGATACACACTAGTGCATGCAAGGGGCTTGAGAATGCTGTGTTTCCTAGGGTTGAGCATAGGAAATGCATGCGGCACCTCGCTACTAACTTCATGAAGAAGTTCAAAGCAAAGATCTTTAGAGAACTTGTAGCGATCAACATACACATACACCCCAAGCACACAAGTACCTACATGCAGAACATGTATATAGTGCCAAAGGTGAAAGAATACCTTGAAGAACATCAAGACAAGCTATTAGACAGAATCATGTCTGGTGAGTTAAGAAAAGTGAATTTTGTTTGCAATAATTTGGAAGAGAGTTTCAATGCTAACGTTTGGAGCATGAAAACACTTGTAATTGTTATTTTGTTAGATGCAATAAGATAGTGCATAATGGTGAAGATAAATTTAAGGCAAAGAATTTGTGCAAAGAAAATTTGTAGGCCATAAAATAATTCCAAAGTTGGTTATGTTACTGAATGCAAGAACCAGGGAAATGAGAAAGATAAAGATGAGGATGGTCAGAAGTTCTAGTACATTGGCAGAGGTTTATTTAGAGTACAAGCATGGAACTGAACAAAGGTATACTGTAGACATTGGAAACAAAACTTGTTCATATAGGAAGTGGCAGATTACTGGTCTGCCATGTCACCATGCACTATACTTCATATTAAACCTGAGAGGTAGCGGTGTTGAAATAGGGAACTATGGTCAAAACTATTTCTCCTTGGAAAAGTTTGTTGCAACTTATGCAGAAAACGTACCACCTATGGCTGATGAAAATGATTGGGAGATAGTCAATCCAGGGTTCAAACTTGAACCACTAGTTCTTAGGAGGCACCTAGGAGGCCTAGAAAGCTAATGATCGAAGCCTCCACTGATAAAGGTTCAAGGCTAGGAGCAAGGAGCAAGGAGAAGGAAATGCAAACAATGTGGATGATTGGGCCATATCAAGAGGTTGTGCAAAAACCTAGTTCCACATGATCTTGAAGATGCTGACCTTGTCCCTGTTCACATGCCGGAGGCAGAAAACGAGGCTTCTTAGCTGGAATTGGAGGAAGAGCAGCGAGATGATGAAGAACTTGAAGAAGTGTAGCAGGTAGAGGAAAACAGTGATGAGCACACAGAGGAAAACGTTGGTAAGAAGCAAGTTGCTGAAGAAGTGGAGGTGCCGACGAGGATAGGGGGCGAAAAGACACAAAAGGGCAAGCAGAATGGGAAGGAAAAGGAAAATAATGGAGGTGAATTAGAATATGAAGAAGTTGCTGGGGTGATTGAGGATGTTCTTGAGGATATTTCGGCTAACTGCATGAGAATAATAAATCCCTACCAATTTCATCTCTGTATGATTCTCTAGATGAAAGGTAAGCTTAAACCTTGTTTTATTTGACATTTTGATCATTTTTGTTTCCATCCTCATCAACTGTTGTTTAATGCAGCATGGGCTTGAATACTAATAAGAGGAGCAAAAAGAAGCGGACACAGTAACATAGTTTCTTGAATTTTCATTGAAACTGAATTAGTCATGTGGTCTTTATTTATATCTGGAGCGTGCAACATGTCTGCGACGGGGTCTTGTGGACCATATTATAAGTAGTTAAATATTACATTAATTTTAAACCGTGGCCTTGATTATCCATAAACTAAAATCATGGATTTTTTACCTGTACATCTACGCAGCCACTAGTTCCCATCTCGAACGACACGCAGATTGCTAGCCTCCTCCCCACCACTCCTCTAACGACCAAAATTATGGCGGTGCCATCGAGTAGGTAAGACACACCTCCCTTGGATTCCCATCTGGAACAACATGTTTGTCCCCTTTGCCTCTAGCACACTCCAAAATTATGGCTGTGCCATCTAGTGCTCGGGGCAAAGTGATAAGGATCAACGTGATCAGAACGGGGTTTGTAACACCCTCAAATCGGCCCTATGCAAGTTTTAGCGCTTCCCGCCAAACCCGCATAGAAACGATTCAAGGACGCCCACCAGGCACTTTCGTGCGGGTGGAAAATGAAGTAATATCATTACACAACAGTCCTTGATAGGACCCACAGAACAGATATATATACAACAGCGACTCAACGAGTCAAGAATACAGATATACAATACAAAGGTCCAAATCACCTTGAAATCGATACAGCGTCCGAGTACGGACAAGATGCAAATTGGGCTAAGAGCCCTGTAGAATAACCAATGGCGGCCATAACCCTGCCCAGGCCAAGCCGGAAGGGTAACCCTGCTAACGACGTCGATCTCAAACCAATGGCAGCGCAACGGCACTAAACAACCTATAGAGACTCTGTAATACTGGCGACTATCGGAGAGAGATAAGAGAGACCTATTCGGATCCAACCTGATACTAACACCAAACATACCCATCCTGGTATTCCCCCTCGAGACCAAACGAGGAAGTTAAGCCGAGGAAACTCACACGGTTGGTAGTTTTATTTAATATTTCCATGACAGTTCTCCAACTTACTAGTCATCTCAGATACAAGTCAAATTATAACAGAAAACTTTAGTTATAGTTGTCTATGATCGAGAAAATGTGCTCCAAGTCATCCATAACCGCGGACACGACATTCCGGAAAGATTTAACCCTACAGGTGTGCACCAAAGTATCCACACGCACTTCGACCCTTTATGCCAGATAAATTAACATACACCTATCGGTATGTCCGCGGGGCCTAAGTCAAGACGTTTCCCATACCCAGAGCAAGTACATGGGGGGCCACCCCACTAAGCTACCCGCAACAAAGTCGGCCGGCTTCGGAACAGACCCAGGGTTTGTGCCAATGGCGGTAAACAACTGGGAACCCGACAGTATGACTGGGCTTGTCGATACCGCGAAAACATTCCACATCCTAAACAATACAGGTGCTCCACGCACAATTTAAATAAAGCGGTAAACATGGCATAAGTACAGAATAGTAATAAAGTCCCAAACTATTTGTGGCCCCTGGTACAGTACTTTGAAATCAGGTAGTAAGCCGATGGGGGTGCCCACACACCCCACCTAAGGTTAGCGCGCTCGATCTCGGAATAGGTGTCAAGAACTCAGGTCCTAGGGGACACCAGTGAGCGGTTAAGAATCAAATAATTACTATTACCCACCGGTGCCTCTGCATTAATCTACCATCAACATTAATTAATAAACTGTAATTAGAATCATGATTAGCTCCACCATTAAACATCTGCCAACCTCCCAACAACTGTGGAACATCGACGACACGAAGCAACACCTGAGCAAGCAACTATGACTCGCAGGGCCAACTGTCGAACAAGCAACAGGTAATAGGAGGTGTCCTACGCAATATAACGGCTGCAGGAATATAACTGGTACGGAACACTAAAGCATCATGACACGGATAACAATAGATCAATAGGAGCAAATAAAGACTATAAATGCAAAATAGGTAGAAGGGGAAGGGATGCTCGCCTGGGAAACAGAGCCGAAGGTACATTATCCAAAGAACTTGTCGATACTCGCATCAACTCAACGGCCTAATCCGCGAAGAAGGAAAGCACTAGAAGAAACAATGGATACACTATTTAATACTACGGCAGAAGATCGGGCATGATGCATGTATGATGCATGGCATGGCAAAGATGAGGTGCAATTAGGCAATATTAAGCGGAACCGGGGTCCCGACAATTAATTATATGGTTTAAGTTGTTTAGTTACCCCGCATTTTAAATGTTGGCTTAACAAGGCGAAACATGGCATCTGTTCGCTACACCAATTTAAATGGATCTAATACAAGACTAGAGTAACCCGCATATGGTCTCCATATTTAATTATGAGGTGTATCGACAAAGTACCCACAACCCACAAAACATGTATGCAAGCATGTACAACTTATATGGAACAAGACAATATCATATTATAAAATAGGGTCTCGAATAGGGGATTACATTAGTGGCGAAGGTCTTGGTTTCGGAGGGGTTCGGACGCCGGATCGGTCTTCAGATCCATGTTGGCGCACTCGGGGTCTCGGCGTCTTCGGGTCTGTGATGGAGATCATGGCGGTCCAGGGGAATAGTCTTGGGGTTCCGGAGGGAGAGCTCGGCGTTCCGTGACGAAGGACTTGGCGGTCTCTACTTCACTCGTCAGTGCCAGACTTTGAGGATCAATGCCCAAAAGCTCATCGAGGTCGATATTGTTGATGTAGATCTTCTCTCTAGTATCTGCATCAAGTTATTGCCCAACAAGTACTACTTGTCACCGCGGAGGTCTCGAGTATTGTTAAAGGAGAACTTGCTCGACAAACACAGGCACACACATCTTCATGTACCGACCAAAACGGTAGGAGGACACCCATGGGATGACGCCTCCGAGCTGGTGATGGCGTGGGCCTTAGCATGGTAGAGGACATGGCGATGTCCGGAGCTCCTGGCGGCGGCGCGAGAACGGCGAGGAAGGCTACCTCACGAGGTGGAGGGCGTGGTGGCAGCTGGGCTTCAGAACACAGCAAGGGCAGGACAGGGCCCCGGCGGCGGCTCGGCTCGCAGACGCACACGGGGCGGAGTGGAGGAGCACCGGCGCCGAGGAGGTCTGTGGCGGTGCAGGACGGGTTGGAGACGGTGCATAAGAGAGGGAGTGTGGTCGCAGTAGCGGGGCTGAGGACGAGCTTGGGACAGCACAACACCATGGACGGGAGGTCGAGGTCGATCTCGGGGAGACGATAGAGGACGAGGCGGGCGTCGACAGAGGAGACCCGGGGCCGGAGGCGACGAGGCAGAGGACGGCGTGGACAAGTTGGCCGGCCACCGGTAGATAGACTTGGCAGCGGCGGAAGACGCCTAGGTTAGGGGCGACGCGGTGGCCGCGGAGATGCGCAAGCCGGCACAGGGAGGATCTCCAGGCAGGGCTGCGTGCGTGGGGACGACGCACCGTGGCAGTGGGGAGGAAGGAGGTGGGGCGAGAGGAGATCGAGCGGCTCGACTCGCTCCTGGCGGCTGCTGCGCTCGGCCTGGAGTCCTTGAGCGATAGGGATTGCAGGGGAGAGAGAGCGAGGCATGGGTGGGGCCGGGATCCCGAGGAGTGCGGCGCTGTGCGTGTCGGGCGGTCACGCGAGCGAGGGGTGGGGCCAAGGGCGACTGGGTTAGCGCGGGGTGGGGCTCGCGATGGGGAACATGGGGTGTACCGGGGCTGGGGCGTGTACGTGTCGGGGTGGGTCAGGGTGCAGCAGACTACGTGCGACGCATAGTGTGCTGCGCGCGGCGCGGCTGGCGATAGGGAGCCGAGGCCGAGCGGGGGTCGCGCGGGCGCGTTACGCGAGGTGGGAAGGTGGCGTGCGGGACGAGTCCGCGGGGTGGGTCGCGCTAGAGCGATGGGGTGGGGCCAGCTCGCGGAGATGGGTGGGTGCAGTCGCTGGGGCAGGGTGTGGCGGCTGGCAGCGGGGAGTGTAGGGTGGTGGTGGCTGGGTAGGTGGGGCTAGGGTTTGAGATAGATAGGATTAGGGTTTTGGATTTGTAGTGGGTAGTAGGTAGCTGCGGGCTGGGCTTTTGGCTTGGCCTGCGGCTGCCTCCCCTGATAAAAAGTAGTTTTATTTATTTATATTTATTTAAACACTTTTGCAAATATCTTTTAGACAAACAAAATATCCGGAAGAGACCCGAGTTTTGATTTGAAATAAAAGAGAGGGAATTAATGTAGAAAACAAAATAGGGCTTTTAGTAAATTAGTCTCAGACAAACATATGCATGATGATGATAATGCTCAAATGCAATGTGGCATGATGACATGATCATGCGGTCATGATGATGCAATGCACTAAAACACAGCAATTTTCTAGTAGTGGTTTTAGCGGGATGCCACAATTCGACACCACTAACAAGGGATCTCGCCCTCGAGATTCGCCTCGTGGTACTGGGAAGAAGGTTGGCGATCTGAATCTTCTCACTTCGTGTAGATGCTCGCGACACCACTAACAAGAGGTTGTTGTCCGTGATCGTCGAGAGAACACTCCGGGAAACAAAGGACGAAGGTAAAGGTATCCACAAATAAAGCCACCTCTAACTTCGATAGAAAGAGAGAACCGATGCATTCTCATCCACTTCATGTACACGAGCAAATAGAGTGAGTAGTCGGCATGGGGGCCAATCCATCACGCACCCAAACTTTTAGTCCGCACAATTAGTAGAAAAGCGTGCAACCATTCTCGGAATCAGACTGAAGATCTCGACAATCGAGGTTCGGAACAAAGGAGTGATGCAAGCTCTGCATCGGATCTAGCGTAGATGATGTCGTCGCGTCGGAAAACACCGGAAGGCACAAACAAGGAACAAATAATGGTACCACAGATAAAGGATCACTCAGATAGCATGAAGTCCGGAGGTAGAAACACCGTTGCCAAAGGAGGAAGCGAAACCCTGAAGGTACGACGGAACGCAACCACGAGAAATCTTGGACTTGAAGAAAGGTAAGAGAGCAGATTTAAAACACGCAGAGGTAAGAGGAGAATAGCAGAGGGGTAAGGTGTAAAACAGACCTAATGAGATCTATCCAACCGATTTTGCAAAATACTTTGACACTCTACATAGGCTGTTTGCTAGGTTATCTTACAGGCTGGACCAGTGGGGTATCGTAACTGCTGAGCTCTGATACCACTCTATAACACCCTCAAATCGTCCCTATGCAAGTTTTAGCGCTTCCCGCCAAACCCGCATAGAAACGATTCAAGGACGCCCACCAGGCACTTTCGTGCGGGTGGAAAACAAAGTAATATCATTACACAACAGTCCTCGATGGGACCCACAGAACAGATATATATACAACAGCGACTCAACGAGTCAAGAATACAGATATACGACACAAAGGTCCAAATCACCTTGAAATCGATACAGCGTACGAGTACGGACAAGATGCAAATTGGGCTAAGAGCCCTGTAGAATAACCAATGGCGGCCATAACCCTGCCCAGGCCAAGCCGGAAGGGTAACCCTGCTAACGATGTCGATCTCAAACCTGCTAAAACAAAAGGGGTGCCGACAAAGGGCAAAGGAAAAAGAGGAGCCTCAGTACTGAGGCCAGTAGACGGCGAGGCTAGAATTCGGCGGTCCTCGCCTACACAGGTATGGTGGATTGAAGCGGCAGCACAGCGGCACTAAACAACCTATAGAGACTCTGTAATACTGGCGACTATCAGAGAGAGATAAGAGAGACCTATTCGGATCCAACCTGATACTAACACCAAACATACCCATCTTGGTATTCCCTCTCGAGACCAAACGAGGAAGTTAAGCCGAGGAAACTCACACGGTTGGCAGTTTTATTGAATCTTTCCATGGCAGGTATCCAACTTACTAGTCATCTCAGATACAAGTCAAATTATAATAGCAAACTTTAGTTATAGTTGTCTATGATCGAGAAACTGTGCTCCAAGTCGTCCATAACCGCGGACACGGCTTTTCAAAAATGTTTAACCCTGCAGGGGTGCACCAAAGTATCCACACGCACTTCGACCCTTTTTGCCAGATCAATTAACATACACCCATCGGTATGTCGGCGGGGCCTAAGTCATGACGTTTCCCAGACCCAAAGAAAGTACATGGGGGGCCACCGCACTAAGCTACCCACAACGAAGTCGGCCGGCTCCGGAACGGACGCAGGGTTTGTGCCAATGGCGGTAAACGACTGGGAACCCGAAAGTGTGACTGGGCTTGTCGATACCGCGAAAACATTCCACATCCTAAATAGTACAGGTGCTCCACGCACAATTTAAATAAAGCGGTAAACATGGCATAAGTATAGAATAGTAATAAAGTCCCAAACTATTTGTGGCCTCCGGTACAGTACTTTGAAATCAGGTAGTAAGCCGATGGGGGTGCCCACACACCCCACCTGTGGTTAGCGCACTTGATCTCGGAACAGGTGGCAAGAACTCGGGTCCTAGGAGACACCAGTGAGCGGTTAAGAACCAAATAATTACTATTACCCACCGGTGCCTCTGCATTAATCTACCATCAACATTAATTAATAAACTGTAATTAGAATCATGATCAGCTCCACCATTAAACATCTGCCAACCTGCCAACAATTGTGGAACATCGACGAAGCGAAGCAACACCTAAGCAAGCAACAATGACTCGCAGGGCCAACTATCGAATAAGCAACATGTAATAGGAGGTGTCCTAGGCAATATAAAGGCTGCAGGAATATAACTGGTACGAAACACTAAAGCATCGCGACACGGATAACAATTGATCAACAGGAGGAAATAAAGACTATAAATGCAAAATAGGTAGAAGGGGAAGGGATGCTCGCCTGGGAAACAGAGCCGAAGGTACATTATCCGAAGAACTTGTCGATACTCGCATCAACTCAACGGCCTAATCCGTGAAGAAGGAAAGCACTAGAAGAAACACCGGATACACTATTTAATACTACGGCAGAAGATCGGGCATGATGCATGTATGATGCATGGCATGGCAAAGATGCGGTGCAATTAGGCAATATTAAGCGGAACCGGGGTCCCGACAATTAATTATATGGTTTAAGTTGTTTAGTTACCCCGCATTTTAAATGTTGGCTTAACAAGGCGAAACATGGCATCTGTTCGCTACACCAATATAAATGGAGCTAATATAAGACTAGAATAACCCACATATGGTCTCCATATTTAATTATGAGGTGTATCGACAAAGTACCCACAACCCACAAAACATGTATGCAAGCATGTACAACTTATATGCAACAAGACAATATCATATTATAAAATAGGGTCTCGAATAGGGGATTACATTAGTGGCGAAGGTCTTGGTTTCGGAGGGGTTCGGGCGCCGGATCGGTCTTCGGATCCATGTTGGCGCACTCGGGGTCTCGGCGTCTTCGGGTCTGTGATGGAGATCATGGCGGTCCAGTGGAATAGTCTTGGGGTTCCGGAGGGAGAGCTCGGCGTTCCGTGATGAAGGACTTGGCGGTCTCGACTTCACTCGTCAGTGCCGGACTTTGAGGATCAATGCCCAAAAGCTCATCGAGGTCGATATTGTTGATGTAGATCTTCTCTCTAGTATCTGCAGCAAGTTATTGCCCAACTAGTACTACTTGTCACCGCGGAGGTCTCGAGTATTGTTAAAGGGTAACTTGCTCGACAAACACAGGCACACACATCTTCATGAACCGACCAAAACGGTAAGAGGACACCCACAGGATGACGCCTCCGAGCTGGTGATGGCGTGGGCCTGAGCGCGGTAGAGGACATGGCGATGTCTGGAGCTCCTGGCGGCGGCGCGAGAACGGCGAGGAAGGCTACCTCACGAGGTGGAGGGCGTGGTGGCAGCTAGGCTTCAGAAGACAGCAAGGGCAGGACAGGGCCCTGGCGGTGGCTCGGCTCGCAGACGCGCACGGGGCGGAGTGGAGGAGCACCGGCGCCGAGGAGGTCTGTGGCGGTGCAGGACAGGTTGGAGACGGTGCAGAAGAGAGGGAGTGTGGTCGCAGCAGCGGGGCTGAGGACGAGCTTGGGACAGCACGACACCATGGACGGGAGGTCGAGGTCGATCTCGGGGAGACGATAGAGGACGAGGCGGGCGTCGACAAAGGAGACCCCGGGGCCAGAGGCGACGAGGCAGAGGACGGCGCGGACGAGTTGGCCGGCCACCGGTAGATAGACTTGGCAGCGGTGGAAGATGCCTAGGTTAGGGGCGACGCGGTGGCCGCGGAGATGCGCAAGCCGGCGCAGGGAGGATCTCCAGGCGGGGCTGCGTGCGTGGGGACGGCGCACCGTGGCAATAGGGAGGAAGGAGACGGGGCGAGAGGAGATCGAGTGGCTCGACTCACTCCTGGCGGCTGCTGCGCTCGGCCTGGAGTCCTTGAGCGATAGGGATCGCAGGGGAGAGAGAGCGAGGCATGGGTGGGGCCGGGATCCCGAGGAGTGCGGCGCTGTGTGTGTCGAGCGGTCACGCGAGGGAGGGGTGGGGCCAAGGGCGACTGGGTCAGCGCGGGGTGGGGCTCACAACGGGGAATAGGGGGTGTACCGGGGCTAGGGCGTGTACGTGTCGGGGTGGGTCGGGGTGCAGCAGACTGCGTGCGACGCATAGTGTGCTGCGCGCGGCGCGGCTGGGGATGGGGAACCAAGGCCGAGCTGGGGTCGCGCGGGCGCGTTACGCGAGGTGGGAAGGTGGCGTGCGGGACGAGTCCGCGGGGTGGGTCACGCTAGAGCGATGGGGTGGGGCCAGCTCGCGGAGATGGGTGGGTGTAGTCGCTGGGGCAGGGTCTGGCGGCTGGCGGCGGGGAGTGTGGGGGGGTGGTGGCTAGGTAGGTGGGGCTAGGGTTTGAGATAGATAGGATTAGGGTTTTGGATTTGTAGTGGGTAGTAGGTAGCTGTGGGATGGGCTTTTGGCTTGGCCTGCGGCTGCCTCCCCCGATAAAAAGTAGTTTTATTTATTTATTTTTATTTAAACACTTTTGCAAATATCTTTTAGACAAACAAAATATCTAGAAGAGACCCGAGTTTTGATTTGAAATAAAAGAGAGGGGATTAATGTAGAAAACAAAATAGGGCTTTTAGTAAATTAGTTTTAGACAAACATATGCATGATGATGACGATGCTCAAATGCAATGTGGCATGATGACATGAGCACGCGGTCATGATGATGCAATGCACAAAAACACAGCGATTTTCTAATAGTGGTTTTAGCGGGATGCCACATGGTTTAATCCCGATCTTTCACGACGATCGATAGAATCAGCAAGAGAATAAGAGAACTCAATCTGAAACCGATCAAACAGATATCTCGTCAATTCCTCATGTTGGAACTGATCAAAATAAACTCCCACTCCTGGTACAACATCATACCTTTAAGATCAGCAAGAAAACACAACGATATGCGCCCCCAACATTGGGACTTTTCTATTGTCTCTTTTATCTCGAAAATAACAAGTCTATGACACAATGATGGCTGCCATGCACCCTTTATAAGGTGACTCCAACAAGACTTGGGTGGGATAGGCCCCACGCCACAACTAAAGCCTAAATGATTGAACTAATAGTGGTTTTGGACAGGCCCAAAAACCATAACATATAATAAAAGTTAAACACTTCAGACTAAAATAAAACAGGAAATAAAAGACTCAAACGTCTTGAATACTAAACCGAAGTAAACTCAATTTTTAATTAAGCTTTGCCATGCCTTGACCAAATCGTTTTAGAACTAGGGGTGTTCTGAAATTGGGCTTCACCTCATCCGTGGGAGGAATTCTAATGCAGAAAAGTCCAATCTTCAGGATAGAAGGAGGTGGTGAAATAATAGGAGTAGTAGCTATCTTCCCCAACTTGAATGGAAACCGTCCTCGGTTTTGCCTTAATGTGTTGGACTTTCTTTGATGTAGCCCAACCTACGGTCGTTACCACATCAAGGTCTCCAACTTATGCCAAGTCGTCATTGACTCCAAAGGTGAATCCATTCCTCTATGCGATCCCACTTCCTACCTTCTTGAATGGTATACTACTTCATACTCTGTCCGATTATCATGATAGGTTTACACCGATGTAACACCCTCGAATCGGCCCAATGCAAGTTTTAGCCCTTTCCGCCAAACCCGCATAGAAAAGATTCAAGGACACCCACCAGGCACTTTCGTGCGGGTGGAAAACGAAGTAATACCATTACACAACAGTCCTCGATGGGACCTACAAAACAGATATATATATATACAACATGACTCCATGAGTCGAGAATACCGATATATAGTACAAAGATCCAAATCACCTTGAAAACGCTACAGCGTCCGAGTACGTACAAGATGCAAATGGGGCTAAGAGCCCTGAAGAATAACCAATGGCGTCCATAACCCCGCCCAGGCCAAGATGGAAGGGTAACCCTACTAACGACGTTGATCTCAAACCTGCTAAAACAAAAGGGGTGCCGAAAAAGGGCAAAGGAAAAAGAGGAGCGTCAGTACTGAGGCCAGTACACGGCGAGGCTAGAATTCGGTGGCTCTCGCCTACATAGGTATGGTGGACTGAAGCGGCAGCACAACATGCACTATACAACCTATAGAGACTCGATGCAACTGTCGGCTATGAGAGAGGGATAAGATAGACCTATTCGGGACCAACCTGATACTAACACCAATCATACCCATCCTGGTATCCCCCCTTGAGACCAAACGAGGAAGTCAAACCGAGGAACTCACACAGTTTGAAGTTTTATTCATTCCATTATAGTTCCAGCACTTACTAGTCAGATATAGATAGCATGAGTCATCCTGATAGCATAAGTAGTGGGCAATTTTAATTAACCATTCCGTGGTAGTTGGTACATTTACTAGTCAGATATAATTGTCCTGAGGAATCCCAAAATCCAGCAATTGTTGGCACTTTTATCACATTCCATTGGAGTTGCAATACTTACTAGGCAGGTATATTATGACACAGATCACCACAGATCCACCAGTTGTTGGCACTTTTATTATCCATTCCGTGATAGTTGAATCTGATACTAGTCATGTATTAAGTCAAGTTTATAGCACTACTTTAGTTATGCTTGTCTATGATCGAGATACTGTGCTCCAAGTCGTCCATAACCGCGGACACGACTTTCAGAAGGATTTACCCTGCAGGGGTGCACAAATAGCAACACACACACGATCAACCTCGGAAAAACCAAATCAAAACCCAACGAGGCTTTCACGACAAAGCAAAACACGATTCATAAATCATTTCAGGGGGCCACCCCATTAAGCTACCCGCAACGAAGTTGGCCGGCTCCGAGATGGACCCAAGGTTTGTGTGGACGGCTTGTCGATACAGCGAAAACGTGTCCCGATCCTAAACAGTATAGGTGCTCCACACACAATCGTAAATAAAGCAGTAAAGCATGGCATAAGTACAGGATAGTAATAAATCCCCAAACTGCTTTGTGGGCCCAAGAAATAAGAAATGAATCAAGCTCTGGCTAAGGGGGATTCATAGAGTCTCCCGTATGTGGATAGTGCGAATAGTCAAGGAACAGGTATCAAGTACTCGGGGCCTACGGGACACAAGTGGGCATAAAAACCAAATAGCATATATTGCCCACCGGTGCCTCTTTCATTAGTTATCCCAACAATTTAATAGTTGTATTTAAAGTCATGATCATCTCCACCATAAACATCTGCCAGCATTCCAACAACTGTGGTACTCGACAACACGAGACCGCACCTGAGCAAGCAACTACGACTCGCAAGGCCAGCTATCTACCAAACAACAGATATTCAGAGGTGTCCATGGCAATATAGAGGCTGCACAGGATATAACTGGTGCATGGAAACTAAAGCATCGCGACACGAATAGCAATAGATCAACAGGAGGAAATAAAGACTATAAATGCAAAATAGGTAGAAGGGGGAGAGGTGCTCGCCTGGGAAACACTGCCGAAGGTTCATATCCGGAGAACTTGTCGATACTCGCATCCACTCATCGGCCTAATCCGCGAAGAAGCAGACACTAGAAGAAACACCGGATGTAATATTTAATACTACGGCAGAAGATCCGGCATGCTTATGATACGATGCATGACATGGCACATATGCGGTGCAATTAGGCAATATTAAGCGGAACCGGGGTCCCAATAATTAATTACACGGTTCAAGTTATTTAGAACCCCCGCAATTTAAATGTTGTATTAACAGGGCAAAACATGGTATCGGTTCGCTACGCAATTTAAATGGAGTCCGGAATAAGACAACAATATCCCGCATATAGACTCCATATTTAATTTAGGTGAACCGACTAATTAACCCAACCCACCAGATGACATGTATGCAAGCATGATGATTTAATGATGCGACGGGAATATGTCATATTATAAAAATAGAGGCTTAGGGTCACACATCTGGGTTCGGAAGATCTTGGTTCCGGGGGTTCGACAGGGTTCGACGGTGATCGGTCTCGGTCCATGGAAGGAGAGCTTGGTGTTCCGGGAAGAAGGACTTGGTGCTCCGAGCTGAATCGCTTGTTGTTCCGTGTGGCGATCTTGGCGGTCCTCGGGTCCGAGAAGAAGACCTTGTTGGGTCCACGTATCGGGTCGGTCTTGGCATTCGGGATGAAGAACCTGGCGTCCGGGAATCTTCGGGTAGGAGATCTTGTCGCTCGGTCTCAGAGAACTTGTCGGTTCCATGTCGACGTACTTGACGTCCGTGGTGGAGAACTCGGCGTCTAGGGTCTCGGCGTCTTCGGAAGGTCTTATGTGGCACCAAGTACCCTCGTTGAAACCCATCGGCATCGAGCCGGTCTTGTCGGCACGGAAGAACTTGTCAGACTGTCCGGAATCCGTGTTAAAGATCTTGTCGAGGTTGGTCTTGGTCGTCGGGGGTCGGGCGCAGATCATGAAGGGCTCGGGTGCTTCATCGGGTTCGGTTGGGTTGGCGTTGAAGTTGTGATGGCTCCAATAGGGGCTTGGAGACGTGTCGAGGGGCCTGATGGCGCTGCACACTACAGAGAGGTGGTGGTGCAGTGCATGGATCGGGGTCGTGGCCCAAGCGACGACGGTAGACGACGGGGTGGTGACTCATAGAGGGGCGGCCTCGGTCGCTACGGTTGCAGTGATGGTGCCAATGAGGCCTTGGCGGCCTGTGGCTGTAGTTCAGAGCAGGTGCGAGCTCACGCGTAGGCGGTTGGCCTTGGAGGTGACCACGGGGCCGAGAGGAGGACGTGGCGACCTGGAGGGTGGAGATGGCACTCGAGACCAAGGGCGCGTGGCACGGGAGCGCCGGAGATGGGTACTGGTGGAGCCGCGCGGGCCGGGGAGGCCGACGCTGGTGGTGGCCCTCAGACAGCAGCAGGCGGCGACAGCTAGAGAGCGGCAGTTGGTGACGGGCCCACGCGGGAGAGGCGGCGGAGATCGAGCGGGACCGGCGGAAGGCGGCTCGCCGGAGGCACTGGAGAAGAGGAGGGCGACTGGCGAGCTCGGGTCGGGGGAGACCGGAGAGGCGGCGGCGCGCTAGCGAGCTCGCGGCAGGGACGGACGAGGCCGGTGGCGAGAGGCGGAGGCCGGCGCGAGGATGCCCGCAGAAGGGAAGGCGCGGGGATGGAGGTGCAGGTGGGGTGGGTCTGTGCGACAGATAGGGGGTGGGGCTGGCCGAACGGGAGTGGATGGTTCGGGAGCATGACGGCCAGGTTGTGGTGCTACGAGCACATTGCGACATGGTTGAGATCACATGGCCCAGGCGCGCGACACAGCGCAGGGCGGGTGCACGCGGATGCGTGCGTGTCATGCTACGGGTGGACTGGCACGGAGCATGCGGTGTGGAGTGCGGTGCATGGGAGGGAGCGCCGGATGGTGGGCCAGCTGGGCAGGCGCGTGAGCGGAAGCTGCTGGCAGGCGGGACAACGACAGGTGGCAGGCGTCGTGTGCGTGTGTGGTGAGAGAGACAGGGGGTGGGGCCAGAAGGTGAGGTGGCGCGATGTGATAAGGCGGGGTGAGGTGGAGGGGTGGAGGACGTGGCTGGCGGCGGGGCTGGTGGTGCATGCGGCTGTGTGCATAGCGCGCGCGCGTTTGCGTGCCAGACGGCGGCGGCAAGAGGGAGCTTAGGGTGCGGCTAGGTTTGGGTTTGGGGTAGGATAAGGGTTAGGGTTTGTCTGGGTATTTTAGATTAGGGTTTGGAGGTGGCCGGCCGGGCTTTCGGGCCTGGCGGGCTGCCTCCTAAAACTAATATAAATATTTATTTGTTTAAAACAGGGCGTTTGAAATCTGTTTGTAGACGAAACAAAATATTCCGAACAAGCCCGGGGTTTTGTATTTGAATAAAGACGGGGCGTTTAGAAAACAAAACCAGGCTTTTCAAAAATAGTTTTTAAACAAACCATGCAAGATGATGACGATGCTCAAATGCAATGTGGCATGATGACATGAGCATGCGGTCATGGTGATGCAATGCACAAAAACACAACGATTTTCTAGTAGTGGTTTTAGCGGGGCGCGACAATTCGACACCACTAACAATGGATCTCGCCCTCGAGATCCGCCTCATGGTACCGGGAAGAAGGTCGGCGATATGAATCTTCTCGCTTCGTGTAGATCCTCGCGACACCACTAACAAGAGGTCATTGTCCGTGATCATTGAGAGAACACTCCAGAGAAACAAAGACGCATATAAAGGTCTCAAAAGATAAGGCCACCTTTAACTTCCGTGGAAGGAGTGAAAATTTGCATTGATCCACCCATTCAATGTACAAGAGCGAATGATAAGAGTAGTCAGATGGTGATCAGTCCATCGCGCACCCAAACAATTACTCTGCACACGAATAGGAGAATTATGCAACCAACTCTCGGAATTAGACTGAAGATCTTCACAAGCGGTGTTTGGAACAAGAGGGGTGATGCAGGATCTTCATTGGATCTGGCGTAGATGATGTCGTTGCGTCGGAAAACACTGGAAGGCACAAACAAGGAACAAAGGATGGTACCATAGATAAAGGATCACTCACATAACATGAAGTCCGGAGGTAGAAACACCATTGCCAAAGGAGGAAGGGAAACCCTGAAGGTACGACGGAAAACCCAACCACGAGAATTCCTGGACTTGAGAAAAAGATAAGAGAGCAGATTCAAAACACGTAGAGGTAAGAGGAGAACAACAGAGGGATAAGGAGTAAAAGCAGACCTAATCAGATCTATCCAACCGATTTTGCAAAATAGTTTTGACACTCTACTTCGGCCGTTAGCTAGGTTATCCTACAGGCTGGACCAGTGGGTATTGTAACTGCTGAGCTCTGATACCACTCTGTAACACCCTCGAATCGTCCCTATGCAAGTTTTAGCCCTTTCCGCCAAACACGCATAGAAACGATTCAAGGACGCCCACTAGGCACTTTCGTGCGGGTGGAAAACGAGGTAATACCATTACACAACAGTCCTCGATGGGACCCACATAACAGATATATATATATACAACACGACTCCATGAGTCAAGAATACCGATATACAGTACAAATATCCAAATCACCTTGAAAACGCTACAGCGTCCGAGTATGGACAAGATGCAAATGGGGCTAAGAGCCCTGAAGAATAACCAATGGCGTCCATAACCCTGCCCAGGCCAAGCCGGAAGGGTAACCCTGCTAACGACGTCGATCTCAAACCTGCTAAAACAAAAGGGGTGCCGACAAAGGGCAAAGGAAAAAGAGGAGCGTCAGTACTGAGGCCAGTACACGGCGAGGCTAGAATTCGGCGGCTCTCGCCTACATAGGTATGGTGGACTGAAGCGGCAGCGCAGCATGCACTATACAACCTATAGAGACTCGATGCAACTGTCGGCTATGAGAGAGGGATAAGATAGACCTATTCGGGACCAACCTGATACTAACACCAATCATACCCATCCTGGTGTTCCCCCTCGAGACCAAACGAGGAAGTCAAACCGAGGAACTCACATAGTTGGCAGTTTTATTCATTCCAGCACTTACTAGTCAGATATAGATAGCACGAGTCATCCTGATAGCATAAGTAGTGGGCAATTTTAATTAACCATTCCGTGGTAGTTGGTACATTTACTATTCAGATATAATTGTCCCGAGGAATCCCAAAATCCAGCAATTGTTGGCACTTTTATCACATTCCATTGGAGTTGCAATACTTACTAGGCAGGTATAGTATGACACAGATCACCACAGATCCACCAGTTGTTGGCACTTTTATTATCCATTCCGTGATAGTTGAATCTGATTACTAGTCATGTATTAAGTCAAGTTTATAGCACTACTTTAGTTATGCTTGTCTATGATCGAGATACTGTGCTCCAAGTCGTCTATAACCGCGGACACGGCTTTCAGAAATATTTACCCAGCAGGGGTGCACAAATAGCAACACACACACGATCAACCTTGGAAAAACCAAATCAAAACCCAACGAGGCTTTCACGACAAAGCAAACACAGGATTCATAAATCCTTTCAGGGGGCCACCCCATTAAGCTACCCGCAACGAAGTTGGCCGGCTCCGAGACGGACCCAAGGTTTGTGTGGACGGCTGTAAACGACTCGGAACCCAAAAGTGTGACTGGGCTTGTCGATACAGCGAAAACGTGTCACGATCCTAAACAGTACAGGTGCTCCACGCACAATCGTAAATAAAGCAGTAAAGCATGGCATAAGTACACGATAGTAATAAAGCCCCAAACTACTTTGTGGCCCCAAGAAATAAGAAATGAATCAAGCTCTGGCTAAGGGGGATTCATAGAGTCTCCCGTATATGGATAGTGCGAATAGTCAAGGAACATGTATCAAGTACTCGGGGCCTACAGGACACAAGTGGGCATAAAAAACAAATAGCATATATTGCCCACCGGTGCCTCTTTCATTAGTTATCCCAACAATTTAATAGTTGTATTTAAAGTCATGATCATCTCCACCATAAACATCTGCCAGCATTCCAACAACTGTGGTACTCGACAACACGAGACCGCACCTGAGCAAGCAACTACGACTCGCAAGGCCAGCTATCTACCAAACAACAGATATTCAGAGGTGTCCATGGCAATATAGAGGCTGCACGGGATATAACTGGTGCATGGAAACTAAAGCATCGCGACACGAATAGCAATAGATCAACAGGAGGAAATAAAGACTATAAATGCAAAATAGGTAGAAGGGGGAGAGGTGCTCGCCTGGGAAACACTGCCGAAGGTTCATATCTGGAGAACTTGTCGATACTCGCATCCACTAATCGGCCTAATCCGCAAAGAAGCAAACACTAGAGGAAGCTCCGGATGCAATATTTAATACTACGGCAGAAGATCCGGCATGCTTATGATATGATGCATGACATGGCACAAATGCGGTGCAATTAGGCAATATTAAGCAGAACTGGGGTCCCGATAATTAATTACACGGTTCAAGTTATTTAGAACCCCCGCAATTTAAATGTTGTATTAACAGGGCAAAACATGGTATCGGTTCGCTATGCAATTTAAATGGAGTCCGGAATAAGACAACAATATCCCGCATATAGACTCCATATTTAATTTAGGTGAATCGACTAATTAACCCAACCCACCAGATGACATGTATGCAAGCATGATGATTTAATGATGCGACAGGAATATGTCATATTATAAAAATAGAGGCTTAGGGTCACACATCTGGGTTCGGAAGATCTTGGTTCCGGGGGTTCGGGGTTCGATAGGGTTCGACGGGGATCGGTCTCGATCCACGGAAGGAGAGCTTGGCATTCCGGGAAGAAGGACTTGGTGCTCCGAGATGAAGCGCTTGTCGTTCCGTGTGGCGATCTTGGCGGTCATCGGGTCCGAGAAGAAGACCTTGTCGGGTCCACGTATCGGGTCGGTCTTGGCATTCGGGATGAAGAACCTGGCGTCCGGGAATCTTCGGGTAGGAGATCTTGCCGCTCGGTCTCGGAGAACTTGTCGGTTCCATGTCGGCGTACTTGACGTCCGTGGCGGAGAACTTGGCGTCCAGGGTCTCGGCGTCTTCAGAAGGTCTCGTGTGGCACCAAGTACCCTCGTTGAAACCCATCGGCATCGAGCCGGTCTTGCCGGCAGGGAAGAACTTGTCAGAGTGTCTGGAATCCGTGTTAAAGATCTTGTCAAGGTTGGTCTTGGTTGTCGGGGGTCGGGCGAGGAGCATGAAGGGCTCGGGTGGTTCATCGGGTTCGGCTGGGTTGGCGTTGAACTTGTGATGGCTCCAATAGGGGCTTGGAGACGTGTCCAGGGGCCTGATGGCGCTGCACACTTCAGAGAGGTGGCGGTGCAGTGTAGGGATCGGGGTCACGGCCCAAGCGACGACGGTAGACGACGGGGTGGTGACTCATAGAGGGGCGGCCTCGGTCGCTCGGGTTGCAGCGATGGTGTTGATGAGGCCTTGGTGGCCTGCAGATGCGGTTCGGAGCAGGTGCGAGCTCACGCACATGCGGTTGGCCCTGGAGGCGACCACAGGGCCGAGAGGAGGACGTGGCGACCTGGAGGGTGGAGGCGGCACTCGAGACCAACGGCGCGTGGCACGGGAGCGCCGGAGATGGGTACTGGCAGAGCCGCGCGGGCCAGGGAGGCCGATACCGGTGGCGGCCCTCGGACAGCAGCAGGCGGTGACAGCTGCAGAGTGGCAATTGGTGACGGGCCCACGCGGGAGAGGCGGCGGAGATCAAGCGAGACCAGCGGAAGGCGGCTCGCCGGAGGCGCTGGAGAAGAGGAGGGCGACGGGCGAGCTCGGGTCAGGGGAGACCGGAGAGGCGGCGGCGCGCTAGTGAGCTCGCGGCGGGGACGGACGAGGCCGACGGCGAGAGGCGGAGGCCGACGCGAGGATGGCCGCGGAAGGGAACACGCGGGGATGGAGGCGCAGGTGGGGTGGGTCTGTGCGACGGACATGGGGTGGGGCCGGTCGAATGGGAGTGGATGGTTCGGGAGCGTGACGGCCATGTTGCGGTGCTATGAGCACGTTGCGGCAGGGTTGGGATTGCACGGCCCAGGCGCGCGACACAGCGCAGGGCGGGTGCACGCAGAAGCGTGCGTGCCGTGCTGCGGGTGGACTGGCGCAGGGCATGCGGTGTGGAGTGCAGTGCACGGGAGGGAGCTCCGGATGGTGGGCCAGCTGGGCAGGCGCGTGAGCGGAAGCTGCTGGCGGGCGGGACAACGGCAGGTGCCAGGCGTCGTGTGCGTGTGTGGTGTGCGTGTGTGGTGAGAGAGACAGGGGGTGGGGCCAGAAGGTGAGGTGGCATGATGTGATAGGGCGGGGTGAGGTGGAGGGGTGGAGGACGTGGCTGGCAGCGGGGCTGGTGGTGCATGCGGCTGTGTGCACAGCGCACGTTTGCGTGCCAGACGGCAGCGGCAGGATGGAGCTTATGGTGTGGCGGGGTTTGGTTTTGGGGTAGGATAAGGGTTAGGGTTTGTCTGGGTATTTTAGATTAGGGTTTGGAGGTGGCCGACCGGGCTTTCGGGCCTAGCGGGCTGCCTCCTAAAAATAATATAAATATTTATTTGTTTAAAACGGGGCGTTTGAAATCTATTTGTAGACGAAAAAAAATATTCCGGACAAGCCAGGGGTTTTGTATTTGAATAAATACGGGGCGTTTAGAAAACAAAACCAGGCTTTTCAAAAATAGTTTTTAAACAAACCAGGCAATATGATGACGATGTTCAAATGCAATGTGGCATGATGACATGAGCATGCGGTCATGGTGATGCAATGCACAAAAACACATCGATTTTCTAGTAGTGGTTTTAGCGGGGCGCCACAACCGACAAGTATGGAGGCAAGGGGAGGAAGACTGGAGCACCAAGCCTGACAAAACGGAGGCTTGGAAGAGGAGACAGAAGCCGCAGCCGCTGAAGCCCCAGAGTCACCAGCCCTCAAGACCGGAGTCTCTGGCCTCCAACCAAGGAGTCTCTGGCTAGGTCTCCGGACTTGCCCCAGGAGCATTTAGTAAACCCCTTTGGAGACAAGCCCAGAGAGCAGCGACCAAACCGGAGTCTCCGGCCACCCCGGAGTCGCCGACCCTCTACACCTGAGACTCCGGCCACCCCGGAGTCTCCGATCCTCTACACCTGATTCTTCGTCCCTCTGCACCAGAGTTTCCGCCCCCAGGACTCTGGCCGCCTGCCTGGAGCTCTTTGTCTGCCACCCCGGAGTCTACCCCGGAGAGCATCATCGACCCTGGAGTCTCCGGCCACCCTAGAAGTCTCCGGCCCCTGCACCTTGGAGTCTCTGACCTAAGTGAATGGGCCTGCGTGCCGCCAGCTGGGCCTTTGGCCCATGTACCCCTCTAGACTGTTCCAAACCCTAGAAATATTACCCAAACTACCCCTTGTTAAGTGGTGGGCCTATATATAGTGCCCCACTCCCTCATGTATGCCTAGGCATAAATGATAGACTAAAGACACCCCCTTTGTGGAATTTCTAGTTTTTCCTCTTCCCCTTACCAAAGGGGACCAACTATCGTCACCACGTCATTGGAGTTTGCATCGCACCTCCCTCGTTGTACAAGGGCTATGTTTGCGAGTGCGTGGGCGTAGTTGTCAAGACCCTCTCCAAGGTGTTCTTCCCTCTCCGCTTGGGACCGAGGGAGCACATTGACCGATCTTTCCTTCTGAGGATTCTATCGGGCCGATGGCCACCGGCGGGAGCAATCAACCTTGTATCATGTGAGTTTTGCGTGTGTTCATCATGTTCTTTGCGAGGTGTGCATCCGCTACCTTATCCCTTTCCTCTCACTTTCCCATCAATTTGACCACGAGATCCGTGAAGATCGGGCCACCCACGAGATTAGCCCTCAACATCTGGTATCAGCAGCTTTTGGTTGCCATAGATTTTTTAACATCCCAGCATTAGAGCTTAGAAATAAGCTGAGATGAGGTGTGTGCATTGCATTCATGCAAAGAAAATCTAGATAATTTTCGTGCTTTTAATAAAACTTGTCAAAGTGATTAAAGCTTCTCTTAACTTGGTGGAACTGAAGTAGATCATCAAGTTGATTGCGATATGTTTCAATATGACCTTTGCTAAAACCTTATCTTTGGGTAAATATAATTTGATCTAAGGGTAGATAAAATAGAATCAAGGTAAAACCACCACACATTTATGAAGGATCTTATAGATAGCACATCAGGGTATTCATTATAACAACTGTTGAATACTCAATTAAGTTTATAACTTAAGCAAAGAAACTTAATAACTAAACCTTGGTACACATGTTTACTATAGTTATTCCTACCATGAGAATCATGGCAGTTCCTAAACACTAGCTCTTGTCACAGGTAGAGTAGAAAAGGAAGTTGAGCCAAGACCATTCATCCCATATTTTTGTTGCCATATTAGTAGATGACATCCCTATTTAGCTAAGTCCTAGTTTCAATTGATCATCAATGTTGAGTGATCAATTCCTGACCAAGAACTTATTGACTCTTAGACTTTGACCTATTATATTAACCTTCCAAAGACCCTAAGTAAATTAATGAGAAGAAGGAACTAGATTTGGTAGAGTGTGCCATCATCAACGGAATGTGATCCTTAGTGGTGACTAAACCATTTTATGTTAGAGGAGTTAACTCACTCATGAGTTAACTAGAAGAATATCTACACCCAAGAAGTAACTGGTGCTTGAGGAGCTATGAGAAAGCTAGTAGATTAGTGTATCAAATAATAATCTTGTTAAGCCAAGTGGGTATAAACTTAAAGTAAGTTTCCTTAACAAGATAAGCCTATAGAGAGACTAGTACAAATCTAGTACTTAGTGATAATAGATTTTGATCAAACAATTAGAAGCCTAAGCTTATTTTGATCAAAGTATGGTAGCCATTATTCTCAAATCACTTGAGGATAGATGGCTAGATGTTGGAGAAGAGTTATGAGAATAAAAAATTAGGCAAGCCCTAGTAAGATGAATCATCTAGCTTGATCATGAATAGTCAAGCTAGGGTGTGAGGAAGTTTAGAACTTAAGTGGAATGGAGTAGTTGAAGGCATAGTATTCTGACCAAGATAATATACATGAACAATCTTGTATTATGGGAGTAGCACCCTACCCATTCCAGAGGTTTGATGTCACATGTGATATGGAGAGAATTTTAATCTCGCAAGTCTTCAAAGTAGAGGCAAGGTTATTATAAAGGAGTAATGGAAGTTATATGCTAAGCGAAGAATGTAGGGGAATATTGTTGTAGTGGCATGACCATGTCATCATACGATGATGGATATGGTGGAGCCAGATGACTAGTTCATTTAAGCAAAGGAGAGCTTAGTGAATTAGATGAGAGATTTAGATAGAGTATTTTTAGGAAAGGAATTCCTTAACTATGACCCAAGCTTAGTGAAGTGCGAGGATAGGAATTCTTGAGAAACCTTTTTTATGGCTAACCCCGTGGGTGGCCCGATCTTCACGGATCTCATGATCAAATCGATGGGAAAGCGAGTGGAAAGGGTGAAGGTAGCGGAAGCGGATGCACACCTCACGAAGAACACGATGAACACAAACAAAACTCACACGATACAAGGCCGATTGCTCCCACCGGTGGCCATTGGTCCGATAGAATCCTCGCAAGGAAAGATCGGTGAACGTGCTCCCTCGATCCCACGCGGAAAGGGAAGAACACCTTGGAGAGGGTCTTGACGTCTTGGCAAAGGGACACAGATGCCAAGGCCTTTTACAACGAGGGAAGCGCGATGCAAACTCCAACGAGGTGGTGATGATAGTACATCCCCTTTGGTAGAAGGTGATGAGGCAAAACTAGAGATTCCACAAAGGGGGTTGTCTTTAGTCTATCATCTATGCCTAAGGGTTACAATGAGGGGTGGGGGCTCTATTTATAGGCCAGCCACAAGTTCAGGGGTAGTTTGGGCATAAAACTAGGGTTTGGTGCAGAATAAAGGGGTACATGGGCCAAGGTCCCAGATGTTGGCTCGCAGGCCCATCACTTAGGCCGGACAGTCCGGGTCGGGTGGACCGGACACTCCAGGTAGTGTCCGGGTAGAGTCCGATGTGGCCTATTGACTGTCTGCGCCAGGATGGAGCTGGGGTAGGCCGGACACTCCGGCGTGGTCAGACCGGACATTCCGGTTGCACCGGACATTCCGGCTGGCATCAGGCGGACTCTTCGGGGTGATGACTCTAGTTCTAGAGCTGGCTGCTCTTGGTCCATCTTCTTGGTTGACTTGGGGACAATCTTGGGGACTTGGCGTTGTAGATGTAGTAGCATCTGCATGACGGGCTACATTAGCTCCCCCTTCAAAAAGAGTCGTCCTCGACTCTTCATGCTCATCACTAAGAAGATGATGTCGAGAGACCTTCTTGATCCTTATAATGTAGAGATAGCTCATTGAAGGGTAGCCCTAGGTAACTCTCTTCGATTCTTCTTGTCAACTTATGGTCCATAGAGGTTGACGCGTATGCAATTGTACCTTCATACAACAAAGACCAAGCAACATATGTTTGTGTGTGATAGAGGATCATGTCATTTGTGGCATGTCCATTCTTGTTCACAACACTATTAGCACAACTCAAATATCGCAAACAAAATACGTATGCAAGGTGAAAGTGCATGGAAGTTAATTAAACATCATCCAAATGTGGGAACTCAAAAACTCCATATAACGTCTTAGTGTGGCACTCAAAGCAATGGACTAAAATATTGGTCAACATCTTTGATGCAAGGCTAGGAGAATTCGGCAAAAACACATGAGGAAAGATATCCAAAACAACATCATTATGTGTGCAAACCAACCATTGGAAAGAACAATTGTTCAATATGTTGGATGCCATACACATATCATCAAAAGCCAAAATCATGGAGGGATGAGTATCGCAAGCGGAAGCAAAAACAACATGTTTGCAAATAAACATATGAAAGAGCAAGTGGTCCTTATGTTTGTTGCAACAACAATACGAGAGACTTGGAAGCTCTCGTGACAATACATGCTCATAATGGCATTATGGTTGCACACAAAACATCAGAAAGAGAAATTATTCAACATTTTTGTGGCAACACACAAAGCATAAATATCCAATAGCAACGAAACATGATTGTCACAAGGTGAAAGAATACCATTAACATGCTTGCAAGCAAACCATAGGAAATAGCAAGTTTTCAACATGAAATATGCAAAGCATGCAAAAGGTATCAGAGCTGGGTTCGATCTTGAACTCACTTGGGGGATGCTCTCTAGAGCTCTTTTTGTCAACTCGTGCTCAACCGAGGTTGACATTCTTGTGCGGGTACCTACACACATCATACACAAAAGGAAGAATGTGTGTGCATGGTAGAGAAACACATCATGCATCATGACGTATCTCTTCTTGTGCACATCACCATGAGTGTCAATCAAGTATGAAATAGATGCATGGTGAGTATGCTAGTAGTGAACATGCTTATCATGGCTATGGGGGCCATCTCAATATAAAGTATATTAGAATTATTGTTGCAAGCAAAACAAGTGAAAGAGAAATTATTCAACTTATTGCAAGCAACTAGAGAGATTTTAAAACATTTATGATAAATCATGGTTCGAGGGGTACCATTGGTAACATCATTGCAAGCAAAACATTGGAAAAAGCAATTGTTCAACAAAGTGCAAGCAATGATATCATCAACGTTACGTTTAGAGCATGGCATGTCTATGGCAACATCATCACAATCAAATAATTTCACATGCTCCACATTATGCAAAGGCAAAGTATCACATGGAAATACCAATGAGTCATATGTGATATCACAAACATCATCCATAGCATGCCAATCATCACAAGTCATCATGTCCACTAGTGGGATCATGGCATCATCAACACCCTTATTTTTACCTTGTTCATACCTCTCATATGAAGTGGGTGTTGTGGTAGCATTGGCCTCCATGTGGGCGACTTCTTCTTCTTGTATGGGAATGGCCTTAGCTTCATCCACCATGTACATCTTCTCAGTCGGAGGCATCATCATGTCCAAGCTTGGCGCTTCTTTATCCATGTAACCTAGCACATCATGGGATAACACACTAGAGGTAGAGGGTAAGTCGTTAGAAATCAAAGTGGTCTCACATGACCTATCAACTATCACTCTCAACTCACTCGGTGTATCACTCATGCCCTCCAAGTGGAAGCACTCAATCTCACATATGGTGGAGTCGCTCATCTCACTCTTGCTTTCACTCAAGTGGGCTAAGTGGCTCTCATACTCACATGGGATTGGTACCACATCATCACTCAAGCATATAGGGATAGGCTCGGTTCTCTCAACTCCATGCGCCTCTTTTGGTGAAGAGAAAATCCCATGCTCAACATTCTTGACCTTGTCGCCGCCATATTGTGGGGTAGGCCCTTGTCTTGGAGCTTGCTCATCCTTTGCCAGGGCCTCCTTAGCTTGTGTAGAAATGCTCTTGACGTACTCGTCAAACTTGGCAAAGTAAAGGTCTTCGTCTTCCTCATCCATGAAGTTGAATTCGTCATCTAGGACGTCAAGTTTGGGTGTTGAAGCTTTATGGCATGGAGGAGAGCTTGCTCTTGGTGCCATTTTGGTGGTGGCACAAGTAGTTGAAGGTGCCTTATGATGGTATCGACGGAGGTCATTGGCGTGCCTTGCCAAAGGTGCAAAGTGAAGTTCACGTGGAACACCAAAACCAACTAACCACTAAAAACACACACACACAAAGCTTATGGTGGATGGTTAGGGAAGGTGGCATGTCAAGAACCAATCTGAAATCAAGTTGTTGTAATGGCAAGTAAAGAACCACGATGATCACAAAGCAAAACAAGTCAATCCACAAGAAGGAAATATGTACAAGGAAACACACACGATGGGATAAATGGGACTTGCGTGACGGAGAAAGTGAGCTAAGAACCAAATGATTACCTAGCGAAGACTATAAGCTCGTGTCGCACAAGTGCAAAGAGAGACGCTGGTTCGATTGCAATAAATTGGTGGGATACAAGATATGCACAATAAGTACCACCTATTTGATGTTCATCGATCTTGTTCTTCCTATTCTATGAGGCACTTGTTTCTTTCTTTCTTTTTCTTGTTTTTCTTTTTTCTATTTTTTCTCTTTTCTTTTCTTTTCTCTTTCTTTTTCACTTGCCTCTTCCTTGTGCCAACAACTGTATAAGATAACAATATGAGATAGCGCGCTCATAACTTTTGCTCGAAATTCTACAAGGTATCAAATGTTCATAGCCCAAGCAATCATAGGAGGAACTAGTCTCAATAGGTGTTTGTTGAATGCAAAGATAGTGTAGCTCACAAAGGAAAGCAAGTGGGGAGAAGTCGCCGAATTTTTATACCTTTCCTCGCCGATCTTCACCCTTTATTGGTGGATTCTGCCTTGCTCACAAAATTTGGATGGAGTATATAGCATGAACTATGGAGATGATGGTTCAGAGCTCTTTCTCCTCTTCAAAACAAGCTAAAGAACACCAAAATCCGAGTTCGTATGCAAAATTTATGCTCAAAACCGTCAAGCCGATTTTTCTGTCAGCAGGGGGGCGGACATTTCGGGGTGCGCAGGCCGGACAGTCCGGCGGGGCGCAGATTCCGGTCCATTTAGGCGGGACACTATAGTGGGGTGGATATTCCAGTCCATTTAGGCTAGACAGTCCGGTCCGGTCGATCAAGAACTTTCAGAACGCGAACGGGACAAGTTTTGGTGGAAAAACTCGAACCAAAACCTCAAATTGATGGGGGGAATCAAGGAATTAGGCTATGGAAACGCATGGGAAGGTAGATCAAGAAGTTTAGCAAATAATCTATGGATTAAAACCTACCAAAACACACTCAAATCACAGATCGATCCAAAACATGAATTGGGGCTATTTTTGGTGGAAATTTCGAATTTATGGGGAAAAGACCAAATCGATGAGGAATCCGTGGCAACCAAAAGCTTGTGATACCATATGTTATGGGGTAGACAAAAGATCCACTCGATTTTGTGGCTATTTTTGTGTTTTTTCAAGAAAAAAATTGGTGGGGAAGAACGAGGGTGAAATCCATGGCAACTTGGGCTCCGATGCCAGATGATATGGGGTAACCCTGTGGGTGGCCCAATCTTCATGGATCTCGTTGTCAAATTGATGGGAAAGCGAGGGGAAAGGGTGAAGGTAGCGGAATTGGACGCACATCTCGTGAAGAACACGATGAACACATGCAAAACTCACACGATACAAGGACGATTGCTCCCGCCGGTGGCCACCGGTCCGATAGAATCCTCGCAAGGAAAAATCGATCAACGTGCTCTCTCGATCCCATGCGGAGAGGGAAGAACACCATGGAGAGGGTCTTGACGTCTTGGCAAAGGGACACGGATGCCAAGGGCTTGTACAACGAGGGAGGCGCGATGCAAACTCCAACGAGGTGGTGACGATCCCCTTTGGTAGAAGGGGATGAGGAAAAACTAGAGATTCCACAAAGGGGGTTGTCCTTAGTCTATCATCTATGCGTAAGGGATACAATGAGGGGTGGGGATCTATTTATAGGCCAGCCACAAGTTCAGGGGTATTTTGGGCATAGAACTAGGGTTTTGTGCGGAATAGAGGGGTACATGGGCCAAGGGCCCAAATGTTGGCTCGCAGGCCCATCACTTAGGCCGGATAGTCCGGGTCGGGTGGACCGGACACTCCGGGGTGGCCGGACACTCCAGGTAGTGTCAGGGTAGAGTCCGATGTGGCCTACTGACTATCCGCGCCAGGATGGAGCTGGGGTAGGCCGGACACTCCGGCATGGTCGGGCCGGACACTCCGGTTGCACCGGACATTCCGGCTGGCATCAGGCGGACTCTCCGGGGCGATGACTCCGGTTCTGGAGTTGTCTACTCCTGGTTCATCTTCTTGGTTGACTTGGGGACGATCTTGGGGACTTGGCGTTGTAGATGTAGTAGCGTCCACAGGACGGGCCGCATCACCTTTAAACAAGGTCTTATCAAGCCATGAACAGAACCCTGTCTACTACTTTGCCCAAAACCCTAAGATTAAGATGGTAGTAAAACCAATTCCTATTTTTAGGCATCCAATGAATAGTATCTCTTAGTCAAATGAAATGGCTAAGAGATAATTAGATTACCAGTTGAGAGAGTGTATTGATAAGATCCTTTCCCATTTTTCTCTCTTAGATCTAATAGAAACCTAGTCTCATAAACTATAAAAAATTCCCTTAGTAAAGCAAACTCAATAGCTCATTCTAAGTAAGATATTACCCATGGTCACAAAACAAGAAGGCAATATTTCTTAGCTCTTAATCTTTATCCATATTCATAATAGAATATGAATCTATTAAACCTTCCCAAAACTCATGGTAATTATTTGGAAATGAACATTTTCATTTCTCCATTAATGATTGTTATTCATGCTTAATGACTCAACCAAGATTGTTTTATGGTAGTTCTAAACCCCACAAACTAAGTAGAGTTTGAATAGGAGAAATCACCAAATGTGGAGAACCATGAAACTCAAATCATCATATTATGAACCACAAGGTTTAAAACCTTATAATATGTATTTATATAATTCCTTTATGAGGTTAAGTATTAATAAGATTCTATATACATCATTAAACATTTCAAACCAATACCATTAAAATTGTCAAGTGAAAACAAAATCATCTATAAGGGATCTTTAAATAAGAAGTAATTCCTAAAACCCTAATGCTTAATTACCTTGATTAATAAACAATTTCCTATGCAATAGTGGAAATGGTAATACACTAACAAGATTAGGTCAATCAACTAATACCATGTCCTTAGAAGTGTTTGAAATACTGTATAAAAGTTTTAATGCTTAAAGGGTTAGAATTTGAATTGAAAATGGAATATGAAAACAGAAAATCAAAATAGAAAAGAAAAAAGTAGCACAGTAGAACCGACCCACGACCCATCATCTAATCCTAGCTCGCGAGCAGCAGAAAGAAAAAACCTGCTCACTCAGCTATGTCCCAACAACAGCAGCCCAACTTCTCTCTCTCATTGACAGGTGGGACAGATGGTGGACTACGGGTTGAGCCTAGAGAAACATCCAGGGGGTTTTCGGCAAAATCTCTATCGTCATCTTCCTCCCGACGTCACAAGCAGTTGCCTGTCAGCATCGCCGCCGTCTGCTGCCGCGCCATGATGTACACCTCCGTCCAGATTCATGCCACCATCACTAGGCGAGATAAGAATGCCACAAAGCCTCTGGTCATCCTCATCCTCCCATTCTCCCTCTCTCTAACCGAGTCTTCTTCCCCACCAGAAACCCTAGCTTGGAGGTGAGCCAGTGCCATCGATTCCGTGCTCGCCTAGGCCAACTGATACCACTGGGAGAACCACCGAGGTCTTCTCGTTATATTGCCCCACTCCACGGAAGCCGAGGAAGCCCTATGCGCCAGGATTGCTACTTCTGCCCCAATGTCGGCCGCTGGTGATTCCATTGATTCCGGCCGCGCCTGCCTTCACCAACTCCACCATGATAACCGGGGTGAGCCATTGGTCCTCATGGTCATCTCCACCGTCCTCCTCTTCCTCTCTGCCGTTCCCGCCTTGAGCAGCCGACGCCGCTGCCGCTGTCCATCGTCGAGGACACTATTCCGGTGACCGCACCGCCACTATATGGTTTGCCATGAACTCCTCTTTCCAACCAAACCAAGCTAAGCCTGCACGCATTGCCGATCGATGGATTGATCAGCGACCTGGGAAGATCATTCCCAGGTGATGTCAGCATGACATCATGCTGATGTCATAATAGCATTTTATTTATTGTTTTAAAGTTTCTAGAAATGACGTGGCATCGATTCCACCAGTCAGTGGTTAGGGTTGAATAGGTTCGGTGTAAAAAGACTTAGAGAGAGGCTAACGTCATTAGTGACGCAATAAATCATTTAGATAGTTTATTTTAATAAATCTAGAAATGATTAAATCTTGTTAATTCAATATCTTTTGTTTTATGATTCAGAAAAAAGTATATAAAATATCAAAATGTTCAGAAAAATGAACTCTATAATATAAACCTATTATCATATTGTATTTTCCAACTTCAATAAAATAGTTGTTATTATTAGCAAATATCCTATTAAGGATAAATCTTAAATAAATATATTCTATTATTTAAAATTCCCCAAAATTGGTGTAATACATCAAAAGTCTTATAAAAACAAAATATACATTTATAAACTTGTTTCATTCATTTTTGTGTCACTTAACTAAATATTATTATTTGTTAAGTGTTTAAAAAAATAAAGCTTATAAAAATCATATCTTGTTATTTAAAAATCATAAAAATATTTATAATATACCAAAATGTTCACAAAAATAATAACTAAAAGTAAAAAATATAATATTATAGTTTTGGAGTAAATAAAAACCTAATCCTCTAATAACTTGCATAAACCTATTTCCTTAGTTGGTAATTCATAAAAGTATGTATAAAATTGATAATACCTCTAATATTGTCCATTAAAGGTCTAAAAATAGTATTAGTCTTAAATTATTGATAATATGAAGTGAACAAATTATGATACCATCTAATGACCAAGATAGATAAGTCTCAACTAGTAGTGTGGTCATTATTCAAACTTCCTAGAGAACTATAGCTAGTAAGAAATCCTAAGAGTGTTAATTTAAAGTTTAAATGCTTTTGTTTACTTAAGTAAGGTTTCCCTCAAAAGTTATTATCTTAAGATACATTATAAACCAAGACATAAGCATTTCCATAAAAGCTCTGATTAGTTAACAATCTCTATATAAAAGTCTTTATATAGCATTCCACATTTGTGTGCTTTAATATTGTATGCTACTTGTTGTATTTACATATTGTTTCACACACTCTCACAAGCCTTAATAAGAAGAACAAGTGTGAAGCTGGTATAAAAGTGAAACACATTCTCCCCAATATCTGAACCTTAGATCAGACACGATTATTCCAGGGATTTACATTTATCTAATTGCATTACATTACTTATGCATAATTTCATCTTTCTTCTTTAAACATCAGTCCTTACTAGACCAATGATGCTATTTACAGAATTTGGATCTTCTATTGTCTTGAAGACCGTGAGTGCATAATCTTGCAATCACAAAAGGCAAGTTCACACTTGATCATGTCCTTTGATTATTTTCTATGCTTGTAAATCAAATATTGTCATCACCTGAATTTCAAAAAGGTCAGAAACCACTATTTTCATAATAATATGATTATGGATTATTTACCAAATGGTAATAATATGCTGATACAGTTCCAATGGTAAAGGAACATAATATCTAGGACTTAATAACCAATATCGCTAGTGATTCTAGCACCATATATTACGCGTTAACCATAAGATCTATAATGGCTCTGGGGAAGTCAGTTGTATCTTCTCCCTTTCACATTGACGGATGACCTAATCATGAGGCTGTGGATTCTCGCGGAGAACCAAGCACATGGGTGGGACCCCTTAGCTCCCCATGATAATGGTGTCTAGACTATCTGTGAGCGGCTGCCGGAGGTATTGTCGGACCTTTAGGGATCTTGCCAAGGGCATAATCGGCTCATAGAGTCTTCAGGTGCCTACCAGAGTTATAGCTGGTCCAAGAAGGGGCTTAACAAAGGTGGGCAAGTCCTAAAGGGTGGTGTATTCATGCGGGGTCGTAGAGAGGGCATAGATTGGCTTGGATCTTAGACTAGGCCCCATAGCAAGGAAGTATGGACAAAGTCATGGCTTGGATGTGCAACAAGGCTAAGGTCTCTTATGATTAAAGCAACACACCTCTGCAGAGTGTAAGAACTATGCCATGTTACTCCCTGTTCTGGGAAGGAGCTACAAACGTGGCAGGAAAGGAACTGCACGAAAGTTCTGGTTAACCTGTGAAGGCTGTCGAACATAGTTTTCATAATAAAAGAAACCTTTGAAGAAATGTTTACGAAAACCTGCATTGCCTACGACCTTTGGTCTATGGCTGTAGAGATAGTGCATCATACACTCCTTTTTAGTGAACTTGCTGAGTACACTCGTAGTCAACCGTACATTCTTAACCCTTGTTAGGATCTAAGCCATTGAATACGACGTCAACATCAATTTCTGCTCAAGAGACCATCATCGACACCTCAAGTTCTTCAATAAAGTCAATGAAGTCCGCATATACGTCAACCGGAGTGAAGACGAAGCTCCTGCATAGATAGAAATAGATTCTCTATCCATAAAACCTATTTCTGCAGAGCATTGCTTTAGTAGCAAATGCAAGCCAGATAGTTTAGATGTTAGCCTTATTAGTAGGATAGTTCTTAGTTGTTATTTCTGGTTCTTCTTTGTAAAGAGTTTCTTCCTCTCTTTTTAATATAGTTGTTCTCTAGATCTTTTGTAAAGAGTCGACTTGTAATTCTATAGTCATGTCTTGAACGTGCTGTGTTTCTGTTGTACCACTCTGAGGGATGTAATACTAGTGAACGGTGTTTGATTAGTGTTATGTCAACCACTATAGTGTACTACATCATACAGTGGTATGCTGAGTCACTACAGATTTCTCTTCGATTTGGTCTTTTCCCCATGAATTCAGAAATTCCACCAAACTAGCCCCATTTCGTGTTTTGGATTGATCAGTGATTTGAGTGAGTTTTGGTAGGTTTTGATCCATGGATTACTTGGTAAACCTACCTTCCCCTACGTTTTCATAGCCTAATTCCTTGATTTCCCCTATCAAGTTGAGGTTTTGGTTCGAGTTTTTCCGCCAAAACGCGTCCCGTTTGAGTTCTAAACATGCAGTAGACCCTGACCCCGGAGTCTCCAGCCTCGGACCCCGGCGTCTCCGCCCCCAGAGTCTTCGGCCTTGGACCCCGAATTCTCCGCCCCCTGCAGATAGCAAATCCGTTTCACGGGTTTGAGCATAACTTTTGTATTCAAACTCGGATTTTGGTGTTATTTAGCTCGTTTTGAAGAGGAGAAGGAGATCTACATCATCATCCAGGTCGTTCATTCTATCTACTCCATCCAAACTCCGTGAGCAACGCGGAATCCACCAATAAAGGGCGAAGAAAGGTATAAACATTCCATGACTTCTCCCCACTTGCTTTACTTTTTGACCTACACTATCTTTGCAATCAACAAAAACCTATTGAGACTAGTTCCTCCTATGATTGCTTGGGCTATGCAAATTTGATACTTGTAGAATTACGAGAAAAAGTTGTGAGCGCGCTATATCATATAGTTATCTCGTATACTTGTTGGCACAAGGAAGAGGAAAGTGAAAAAGAAAAGAAAAAGAGAAAAAAATAGAAAAAGGAAAAGAAAAAAGAAAAAGAAAAGAAAGAGAAAAACAAGTGCCTCATAGAATTGGAAGTGCAAGCTTGAAGAACATCAATTAGGTGGTACTTATTGTGCATATCTTGTAGCCCACCAATTTATTGCAATCGAACTAGCGTCTCTCCTTGTACTTGTGCGACATGAGCTTATAGTCTTCGCTAGGTAATCATTTGGTTCTTAGCTCACATTCTCCATCACACAAGTCCCATTTTTCCCACCATGTGTGTTTCCTGGTACATAATTCCTATATCTTGTGGATTGACTTGTTTTCCTTTGTGATCATCGTGGTTCTTTACTTGCCATTACAACATCTTGATTTCGGATTGTTTCTTTACATGTCACTTTCCATTCCCATCCACCATTAGCTTTCTGTGTGTGTTTTTTTAGTGGTTAATTGGTTTTGGTGTTCTGCGTGAACTTCACTTTACTTGGTTTTGATTACTCTCAAGTGTGTCCACTTGCATGATACTATCTTCTAAGGTAAAGTAAGGTTTGATGTTGCATCCCTAACACCCTCTACCACTTACATATACACCACTTGGTCTTGTGAATCATTTCTAGGGACTCGAGAACCAAGGATGATATCTATGAAGAATCCACGATCAGCCACCATGCATATTCCTCCACAAGCATGGATGACATGATGGAGCACTACACCGATAATGGCTCCACATGCTTAGGTGACATGGAGTACTACAGCAACAATGACTCCCCAATCATGATGACTTCAAGAACTACAACGACAAGCTCCTCAAGTCGCGTCGACCAAGACGGAGCCACCACCTCGAGAGCGCCAAGGTCCACCATCGAATGGACAAGTTCAAAAGCACCCTCAACAACTTCAAGAAGGACATGGACGACAACTTCGCCAAGAACATGAGCATCCTCGCCAAAATTAATGAGTCTACCTCAAGAATGCACCACAAGCACAAGAATAGTGCCAAGGACAAGGATCATCATCGCGAGCGTCATGTGGATGACCAAGTGCGCCACCTACATCAACCTTTGGCAAGGCACGCCAATGACCTCCGTCGACACCATCAGAAGTCACCTTCCACTACTAGTGCCACCACCAAAATGGCACCAAGAGCAAGCCTTCTTCCGTGCCATCAAGCTTCAACTCCCAAACTTGTCATCCTAGATGACACATGCAACTTCATGGATGAGGAAGACCAAGACCTCTACTTTGCCAAGTCGAACGAGTACGCCAAGATGATGTCTACACAAGGCAATGTGGTCATGGACGAGGATGATCAAGCGCCAAGTCAAGAGTCTACACTTCAATATGGAGGAAGCCAAGGCCACAAATGTGATGAAGTCAATCTGAGCACCACTCTCAATAACAACATGAGCGTACTTCTACCACTACTACAAGATGGCGACATGATGGTCGAGCGTGGGATTTTCCCTTTGACCTTGGAGGCGAGCGATGGCCATCTTATGGCATCCAACCTTGAAGGCGATAGAGTTAACAATGGTGAGCATGGTATTTTCCCTTCACCAAAGGAGGCGATGGAGTTGAGCTCGGTAGCATATCCCTATATGCTTGAGTGATGATGTGGTACCAATCCCATATGAGTATGAGATCCACTTAGCCCACTTGAGTGAAAACAAGAGTGAGATGAGCGACTCCACCATACATGAGATTGAGTACTACCACTTGGAGGGCATGAGTGATACACCGAGTGAGTTGACCGTGGTAGTTGATAGGTCATGTGAGGCTACCTTGATTTCTAACACCTTACCCTCTACCTCTAGTGTGTTTTATCATGATGTGCTAGGTTCCATGGATCAAGAAGCGCCAAGCTTGAAGATGATGATGCCTTCGACCGAGAAGATGTACATGGTGGATGAAGATGATGCCATCCCCATACATGATGAAGAAATCACCCACATGGAGTCCAACACTACCCCAACTCCCACTTCATATGAGAGGTATGAACAAGGTAAAAATAAGGGTGTTGATGATGCCATGAAGCCACTAGTGTACATGATGACTTGTGATGATTGGCATGCTATGGATGATGTTTGTGATATCACATATGATTCATTGACATTTCTGTGTGATACTTTGCCTTTGCATAATGTTGATCATGTGAAATTAATTGATTGTGATGATGTTGCCATAGATATGACAAGCTCTAAACGTTACATGGATGATATCATTGCTTGCACTTTGTTGAACAATTGTTCTTTCCAATGTTTTTCTTGCAATGATGATCAAAATGGTACCCTTTGGACCATGCTTTGGCATGGATGTTTTACAATTTCTCCTGTTGCTTGCAATAAGATGAACAATTGGTCTTTCACTTTTTTTGCTTGCAACAATAATTATCATATGTTTTGTATTGAGATGGTCCCCATAGCCTTCTCAAATTTTGGAGATTTTGATAAATGCCATGATAAGCATGTTCCGCACTTGCATAATCACCATGCAAATAAATTACACCTGATTGATAGTCATGGTGATGTGCACAAGAAGAGATACGTCATGATGGATGATGTGTTTCTCTATGATGCACACACATTCTTCCTTTTGTGTTTGATTGTGTAGGTACTCGCACTATAATGTCAACCTCGGTTGAGCACGAGTTGACAAAAAGAGATCTAGAGAGCATCCCCCAAGTGAGTTCAAGATCGAACCCAGCTCTAATACCTTTTGCATGCTTTGCATCTTTCATGTTGAAAAATTGCTCTTTCCTATGGTTAGCTTGCAAGCATGTTGATGGTATTATTTCACCTTGTGACAATCATGTTTCATTGCTATTGGATATTGATGCTTTGTGTGTTGCAACAAAAATGTTGAACAATTTATCTTTCTAATGTTTTGTTCGCAACCATAATGCCATTTTAAGCATGTATCGTCACAAGAGCTTCCAAGTACCTCATATAGTTGTTGAACAAACATAAGGACCACGTGCTCTTTCATTTGGTTTGTTTGCAAACATGTTGCTTTTGCTTCTACTTGTGATACTCATATGCCCATGAGCTTTGCGTTTGATGATTTGTGTGTGGCATCCAACATATTGAACAATTTCTCTTTCCCATGGTTGTCTTGGACACATAATAATGTTGTTTTGGATATGCTTCCTCATGTGTTTTTGCTGAATCACCTAGCTTTGCATCAAATATGTTGATAAATATTCTAGTAAATTGCTTTGAGCGCCACACTAAGATGTTCTATGGAGTTTTTATGTTCCCACATTTGGATGATTTTTAAACTATTTCCATGCACTTTGACCTTGCATTTGCATCCTGTTTGCTATACTTGACTTGTGCTAATAGTGTTGTGAACAAGAATGGACATGCCACAAATGACATGCTCCTCTATCACACACACACATATTTTGCTTGGTCTTTATAGTGTGAAGGTACAATTCGTTGCGCGTCAACCTCTATGGACCATAAGTTGACAAGACGAATTGTAGAGAGTTACCTATGGCTGCCATCCAACGAGATATCTCTACATCATAAGGTGACTTCACTCTACCTGAGGACTCATGCTATAATTTTCATGAATTAGCTACTCTTTGAGGGTTGCTTCGCTGTTGTGAGCTTTGTAGGCTTCATGGAAAGTGAAGGAATATTGGAGTGTTCTCAATTGAATATTCCCGAGGACGACTATATGGTAAACCCCAGGATCAAGAAGGTATCTTGACATCCTCTTCTTAGTGATGAGCATGAAGAGTCGAGTATGACTCTTTTTGAAGGGGGTGTTGAGGGCAAATCTTGAGGGCGACCCGATCTTTCACGAATCCCTTGAAATCGAGGCAGAGTGAGTGGGGAAAGAGGTAGAGGATGGAATCCGCAAACTCACACATGAAGAACATGATGAACACACGCACACACGAAGACATGATACACACCTATTTAGACTAGTTCCTCCTATGATTGGTTGGGCTATGCACATTTGATACCTTGTAGAATTCTGAGCAACAGCTGTGCGCGTGCTATCTCATATAGTTATCTTGTATAATTGTTGGCACAAGGAAGAGGAAAGTGAAAAAGAAAATAAAAAGGGTGAAAAAGTAGAAAAAAAGAAAGGAAAAAGAAACAAACAAGTGCCTCATATAATAGGAAGCGCAAACTCGATGAACATCATATAGGTGGTACTTATTGTGCATATCTTGTAGCCCACCAATTTATTGCAATCAAACTAGCATCTTTCCTTGCACTTGTGCGACGCGAGATTATAGTCTTCGCTAGGTAATCATTTGGTTCTTAGCTCACTTTCTCTGTCGCACAAGTCCCATTTATCCCACCGTGTGTGTTTCCTTGTACGTAATTCCTTTCTTGTGGATTGACTTGTTTTGCTTTGTGATCATCCTGGTTCTTTACTTGCCATTACAACATCTTGATTTTGGATTGTTCTTTGACATGCCACCTTCCATACCCATCCACCATAATCTATGTGTGTGTGTGTTTTTGAGTGGTTAGTTGGTTTTGGTATTCTGTGTGAACTTCACTTTACTTGGTTTTGGTTGCTCTCAAGTGTGGCCACTTGCACGATACTATCTTCCAAGGTAAAGTAAGGTTTGACGTTCTATCCCAAACCCCCTACCACTTCCTTATACACCACTTGGTCTTGTGAATCATGTCTAGGGACTCTAGAGCCGAGGATGATTTCTATGAAAAATCCACGATGAGACATTGTTTATATGCCTCCACAAGCATGGATGACATGATGGAGCACTACACCGACAATGGCTCCACATGCTTGGGTGATATGGAGTACTACAACAAAAATGACTCCCCAAGCATGGACGATTTCAAGAACGACAACAACAAGCTCCTCAAGTTGTGTCGACCAAGACAAAGCCTCCACCTCGGGAGGGCTAAGGTCCACTATCGAATGGACAAGTTCCAAAGCGCCCTCAACAACTTCAAGAAGGACATGGACGATAACTTTGCCAACAACATGAGCATCCTCGCCAAAATTAATAAGGCTACCTCAAGATTACACCACAAGCACAAGAAGAGTGCCAAGGACAAGGATCATCATCGCGAGCTTCATGTGGATGACCAAGTGTGCCACCTACATCAACCTTTGGCAAGGCACGCCAATGACCTCCATCGACACCATCATAAGGCACCTTAAACTACTCATGCCACCACCAAAATGGCACCAAGCCTTCCTCCACGTCATCAAGCTTCAGTGCCAAGAATTGACGTCCAAGATGACGCCTACAACTTCATGGATGAGGAGGACAAATACCTCTACTTCGCCAAGTTGGATGAGTACGTCAAGAGGATGTCTACACAAGCCAAGGTGATCACGGTAGAAGACGAGCATGCTCCAAGTAAATAGCCTACCCTACGAGATGAAGATGACAAGGTCGAGAATGGTGAGCATGGGACTTTACCTTCACCAAAGGAGGTGCATGGAGTTGAGCACACCGAGGCTATCCCTATATGCTTGAGTGACGATGTGGTACCAATCCCATGTGAGTATGAGAGCAACTTAGCCCACTTGAGTGAGATGAGTGACTCCACCATACATGAGATTGAGCGCTTCCACTTGGAGGGCATGCGTGATACACCATGTGAGTTGAGAGTGGTAGTTGATAGGTCATGTGAGGCCACTTTGATTTCTAACGACTTACCCTTTACCTCTAGTGTGTTTCCTCATGATGTTCTAGGTTCCATGGATCAAGAAGCGCCAAGCGTGGAGATGATGATGCCTCCTACCGAGAAGATGTACATGGTGGATGAAGATGATGCCATCCGCATATTGGATGAAGAAGTCCCCCACATGGAGGCCAGTACTACCACAACACCCACTTCATATGAGAGGTATGAACAAGGTAAAAATAAGGGTGTTGATGATGCCATGAAGCCACTAGTGTACATGATGACTTGTGATGATTGGCATGCTATGGATGATGTTTGTGATATCACATATGATTCATTGACATTTCTGTGTGATACTTTGCCTTTGCATAATGTTGATCATGTGACATTAATTGATTGTGATGATGTTGCCATAGACATGACAAGCTCTAAACGTTACATGGATGATATCATTGCTTGCACTTTGTTGAACAATTGCTCTTTCCAGTGTTTTGCTTGCAATGATGATCAAAATGGTACCCCTCGGACCATGCTTTGTCATGGATGTTTTACAATTTCTCCCGTAGCTTGCAATAAGATGAATACTCTCTCTTTCACTTATTTTGCTTGTAAAAATTATTATCATATGTTGTCTATTGAGATGGCCCCCCATAGCATTCTCAAATTTTGGAGATTTTGATGACTGCCATGATAAGCATGTTCCCAATTTGCATACTCACCATGCACATAAATGAAACTTGATTTACACTCATGGTGATGTGAACAAGAAGAGATACGTCATGATGGATGATGTGTTTCTCTACCGTGCACACACGTTCTTCCTTTTGTGTTTGATGTGTGTAGGTACCCGCATGAAAATGTCAACCTCGGTTGAGCACGAGTTGACAAAAATAGCTCTAGAGAGCATTCCCCAAGTGAGTTCAAAATCGAACCCAACTCTGATACCAATATGTTGTGGGCAAACCATGAGGGTGGCTCGATCATTCACGAATCGCTTGAAATTAAGGTAGAGTGAGTGGGAAAGAGGGAGAGGATGGAACCGCAAACTCATGTATCAAGAACATGATGAACACACGCACACACGAAGACATAATACACACCTATAGCTCACGCCGGAGGTGACCGGTCTAGCGCAATCCCTAAGATCATTGTCGGGCGGAGTACTCTCTCTCGAACCGGCACAATGAGTAGGGAGTCTTGGTGAGATCTTGATGTCTTTGCAAAGGGACTCTGATGCCAAGGCCTCACACAACGTCGAGGTATGAAGTAGGATGCCATCCAAGGATGTATCGAAGTTACACGAGGATAGGAGCAAATTCACCTTAGCTTGGAGGAGCTTGGATCGGGCACGAGTCATCGTTCCACTTGGGGGACTTTGTGGTGTAGATGTAGGAGAGTCCGTAGGATAGGCTGCATCAGGGGGAGCTGATGTAGCCGGACCTACAGTCGTTACCACATCAAGTTCTCCAACTTATGCCAAGTCGTCATGGACTCCAAAGGTGAATCCATTCCTCTATGTGAGCCTACTTCCTACCCTCTTGAATGGTATACTACTTCATACTTCGTCCCATTATCATGGTAGGTTCACACTGACAAGTACGAAGGCAAGGGAGGAAGACCGGAGCACCAAGCCCGACAAGACGGAGGCTTGGAAGAGGAGCCAAAAGAAGCATCCGTTGAAGCCCCAAAGTCTCCGGCCCTCAAGACCGAAGTCTCTAGCCTCCAACCCCAGAGGCTCTGGCCAGGACTCCGGACTCGCCCCAGGAGCGTTCAGTACAACCCTCTAGAGACAAGCCCGGAGAGCAGCGACCACACTAGAGTCTCCGGCCACCCCGGAGTATTCAACTCTACACCTGAGTCTCCGGCCCTCCACACCGGAGTCTTCGTCCCCAGGACTCCGGACAGGACTCCGGCCACCTACTTAGAGCTCTCTGTCCGCCACCCCGGAGTCTCCTCGGGAGAGCGTCGTTGACCCCGGAGTCTCCGGCCCTTACACCTCGGAGTCTCCAGCTTAAGTGAATGGGCTTGCGCGCCGCCATCTAGGCCTTTGCCCCATGTACTCTCTAGTACGTTCCAAACCCTAGAATTATTCCCCAAACTACCCCTTGTTAAGTGGTTGGCCTATATATAGTGCCCCCACCCCCTCATGTATCCCTAGGCATAGATGATAGACTAAAGACACCCACCTTTATGGTATCTCTAGTTTTGCCTCATCCCCTTACCAAAGGGGACCGACTATCATCACCACCTCGTTGGATTTTGTATCTCTGCTCCCTCATTGTACAAGGCCTTTGTTTGCGAGTGCGTGAGCATAGTTGTCAAGACCCTCTCCAAGGTGTTCTTCCCTCTCCGCTTGGGATCAAGGGAGCACGTTGACCGATCTTTACTTGCGAGGATTCTATTGGACCGGTGGCCACCGGCAGGAGCAATCGACCTTGTATCTTGTGAGTTTTACGTGTGTTCATCGTGTTCTTCATGAGGTGTGCGTCTGCTTCCGCTACCTTCTCCCTTTCCCCTCGCTTTCACATCGATTTGACCATGAGATCCATGAAGATCGGGCCACCCACAAGGTTAGCCCTCAACATTCTTCTTCTCAACAAGCACTTCCACTTTGATATTATTGTCAATAATAGGTTGCATCACATGACGCTTTCCTTCATGACACAAGGAATAAACATTGGATATTCCCTCATGAGTGGAAAGCTTATCAAATTGCCAAGGGCGTCCTAGTAGCATATTGTAGGGGTTCCGCGTATAAAAACAATAAAATTTTACCCTACGCCCCTAAACCCCTGATGCTGCCAGGACCTATCTATTAGTAATACAGTAACAGGAGGGGCTTTTCACGAACTTACAATTGAAGACCGAAAAGCGTTGTCAACGCTCAGGAGAGCATGGTTGATGTAGACGAGCCGAAGCCAACCTCAAGGCCGTGATGAAATTCTTGCACTCCCTTGGCTCCAACGACCTGAGTGCCTCAAGTGTGACACCTCGTAGTGAGTTACACACGTCCGGTGCCTGACGATGACTCCCGCTTCCATGATCAGCAACAGTTGCGGAAGTAGAGCTCCTGGATCCGAATCCCGCAGCGTGACGACGCTCCACGGTGTAGTGTCTCTTGTTCGCACAGTCCGACCTTGGGACCACGGTCATGAGAGAGAGAGAGATAGAGAAAATATGAATTGGAGGTCCTCCCAAAAGTGAGAAGACCTTTATTGATTATTGTGTGTGTTTATCTGGCTAAATACCCCCCCTATATATAGGGGAAAAGGAGGTACTACCTCCCTCAAAGTCCCGGGGTGGGACTAAAGGAGAGGAGGGGGAGGGGTAGCCACTGGCCGGCCCTAGTGGGGCCACGCGGGGGAGGGGGGGGGGGCTAGGCCCAGCCGGCCACCACCTTTGTCCCTTCTCCCTCACTCCTTTTCCTAATGGGCCTCTCCCCTCCGGGAATTGGCCCATTAAGGCTTTTGACCTTTTAAATTGATTTTCTCTTTATTAAATAATTATGAATAAATGATTAAATAAATATTTAACATTCATTCACATATTATTCAACCTCTATGGTTATGGAACACTTCCACCTCCACTCCGGACATCCTCCGGACTTACCGAAACCCTTTCGGTTTTCTCTCTACAATTCTTCGGTGATTCTTCTGATCCTATAAACACTCTCTAAGCATCATCAAACCCTTAAGCGTGATACCCTACGTTTCGGAATACTCCAGACATGGTCGAGACACTCCCGCACCAATGATCGACAGAGGGACCTAGATGGCCATGTGACCCCTGTGCGTTCCACAAAGATCTTTCGACCTTTGAACCGAGACAGTCATGTCTTATTCCCTTTGTCTCTGAATACTTGCATTGCCCGAGATCTAATCAATGACAACACCATGTCGTGTTCAATCTCGTTACCAAACAATGCTACTTGACTCGTTCCGACAAGTGATATCCCTGTGATCAACAACTATTGGATATAACCTCTCCGAGTGGGCCCTTGAGTATCTTCCCGTCACATGGACGGACAAATCCCGCTCTTAACATATATTTCCTCTACGGTTTCCGCCGAGTACCTGGACACACCTTTATAACCACTGTATTACCAAGTGGCGCTTGATGCTATCAAAGCACTCTCGGGAGACAGTGATTGATATAGCCTCACGGTCTAAGGAATAGTCTACGAGGATCCATTTCTAATCATCGTAACTTGAACTTCGTGACATGATCGGGTCATGATGTTTAGGTTGGGTATTGGTTCATCTTCTCATTCTCAGAATGAGTTGACTCCATTTCCAACTAGCATAAATGACACATGATCAGGAAACATGATCATCTGTTGACCAATGAACCAGTGACTAGAGTTTCACTGGGAACTCCTAGTTGTTTGTATATCACACGTGTATTGATGTTTCCACTCAATACAGTTATGGCATGATATAAAACTTAATCATAAACTATATGAAATATGGTAATAGTCCTTATTACTATTTGTCTCTAGGATATATTTCCAACAGTCTCCCACTTGCACTAGAGTACAGATACACTAGCTGCATTTGTTCTTAACCATTGGCACCATATATCCGGTAACCTGAACATGCTTGCTCATGGAAGAGGTTGAGTCTTGGTCCTGTACTTTACAGTCCCAAATCCATTGCAACTTACTAATGTCACCTTGATTGACATTAATACTTTATCATCACATGATAACATCTGTGTGTATGCATCATCGCTATGGCAGTAGAACGAGGCCTGATTCGAAGAGCCTACAGTGACTTTAGATCAACCACGAGGGCTTTCTCATGGGCACTGTGCCCTGGGACACATCATTCTACGTTAAAAGCGAACTAGCCCCGCCATAACATTATACATCACTTTAGATGGTACCCTTATCTATTATTAGAAATGTATTCATCGAAACACTAGTGCACTCAGTGCAACTTTCGATGTTTTGTTCACCTCACTTCCTACTTGACTTCAGTCAGTATTTATCGGAGTTTCCAACATATTCCCGTATAACATAACCCTTTATGTTTTAAGATATGTCATCCTTTATGGATTTGGAAAACATGTCTGTAGTTCTCTATTAGACACTGCGGACAAACTTAGCTCAACGTTCCATGATTCAAACTTAATCACTTTCAAACGTTCCTTATTGGATCATATATTATGTTAAGTTACCATCATGGTTTTCTAAGATAGAACCTATGTCTCAACATAGTGGATGATGATCATCCTTTTCTTTCTTTCAACCATTGATGTTCAACTTAATACTATTCCTAATTTGAGTTATTAAGGACCAGTTCCTTAATTAACTTCTATTCTGAAACCCTTTTCAGAATCCCTTAAGGAATACTACATAATATCATAATACACTTATTATCAACTTCTACACCTTATAAATCATTATTTATTGGTACTTGCGCTTTTATTCTTAACATACTTAAGAATCACTCCTATAAGCTCCCACTCAAAATATGTTCCTACCATATTTGGGTATGAGTAAGTACTCTTACTCAAACTATGTTCCTACATATTTGAATTTGAGACTTATATTACTCCCACTCAGAAATATGTCATTCACATATTGTTTTAGGAAGACTTTCGTAGCTCCCACTCAATTTCATGCAAATTGCATATCCACTCACTATTTTGAACAATTTCAAAATCCTTTGATCAAATATCTAACTTGGAGTTTTACTATGAGATACTAGTACTTTTACTAGTTTTAAATCCACTGGATATTAAGCACACATGAATCAAATTCATTTGAATTCATCCAATACTTGACAAATTGTACCTTTGTCATTCACCCCCTTTTCCACTATGGCTTTGCAGTCATTTGGGAACTAAGCCCTTTTACTTGTGAGATCCAGCAACGAATTGCTTTCTAATCTCAAGTGAATTTTGCTTTTAGGATTTCTCATAATTCTAGTTTACCATTATTTCCTTAGTAGTTCGTAGGTATGTCATATTCCAAGAATCATGACAAATGATTCACAAATGTTTCCATACAAGATATGGATTACATTTTGAATCCTACTTCATGTAGTGAAAACACTAGTGGGAAAAACACAATGATCATTATCATTGATTCTTTCCTTTGTGAAGAGAACCGTTCAGGAATATTTCCGTTGGACTTCTAAACACTCTGATGCATGGATTTGGATCCTCATCGTGTTTTACACTATCTTCCATTTTCTTTATAATTGAGAAATATCACTGAATGCGAACTTTCTCAAAAATGTACCAAAATCCAAGCAATACAAGTTTTGCTTATCTTTCGGTTTCAGCTATGGATTTCGTATTCAAAGTTTCCAATGAATACTCTAGAAGGACTTATTCTCTATTGTTTTGGTTATATCGAATAACCCCAAAACTTTTATGACGATGCATACTAGATATGGAGCCGCTTTCACGAATTCAAATGGTTCACTATATATTCTAATTGAGTGCTAACTATTTCTTAACTAATGGTCTCTACATCTACACTACAACGATTTATTTGGTGCCATCTATTTACCCACTTTGATATCTAATATCACATTGTGATGCTTTGCATTTTGACGTTTCAAAACGCTTTGCATTTCACAATTACTTTTATGCCATTCTTTATAAAGTTGAATTTCATTACTATTGATCAAATCATAGTAATTAGATTCTGTTTTATATTTATACCCTTTTATTGATGAAACACTTTGATCAAATCAAATAGTTTCATATTCATGTTTCCTTTGGTAAACTTCTTTACACAATTAAACAATCATAATGATAATTACCATTTCGTTAAATCATAATACATCGAATATGTATTTACATTTAACATTCATTAAACACTCTGTATTCATGTAATACACGGTATTCAAGTTATTTTGACAAACTTAGGCATGACTTATATGTGATAAGAAATCGAATGACTTTCACATATTATCAACATAACTTTTAATTTAAACAATGGTTTTCATTCCATAATTTAATATTATTTAAGTTGGCTATTTTAAGGCATTTCGATATTTTACAAATGTTCATGCATTATCAATTAGTTTCAAACAACAAGGGTAATTCACATATAATCAAACAAGATATGAACACGAATGGAAATCATTCATAAAAGTGGAATAACCGTTTGTTACAAACTCATATGAATAACCGTCTCACAAAGTGTGAGACACACTAAAGAAGTTCATAATATTTTGATTACAATAATCATCCTAAAACATAAACTAAATGATAAATATCGAGGGAGAGTGTCGTCGGCCATCATCATCATGCTCGCCATCAACACGCAACGTCACATCCTCTCCAGCAAGCACCTCTCATGCAGAAGGACCCGTTTTCAGCAAAACAGAACAAGTATCAAATATACTAACACTGCAAATGTGTTTGCAAGATTATAACATTTATAAAATTGTATATCAAATATATACCTTTGTCATTGATGACCGCAGTGAAATTTGGTTCAACCACCACATCTCTGAAATGTGATATGAACTCGTGGAAATCCTGTGTTTTCCGCGTCGCCTCTCATAATGCAAATCCTGACTTGTGCTTGGGAGCTTGGTGGCAGCGACGGCAGCACAACTCCTATTGCAAAAGAGCTTGCGAACCAATTGTCCAGGAAGTATGCCGGACTCATGTATGCATCATATATGCTCAACAAGTGATCGTCCAGTGAGGAGCCTTCCTCCATCTTTATGGAGAGGAAGTACCCCATTAGCTCATACTCCCATATGCGCACTTGTTCCACGAAATGCGATCTCAGATGTGCCATAACCGTTCGGGGATTAAGACTTCCCACCATCGGCCATAGCCCATCTTCCATCCCGAGGCGCATCGTGACTGATACGAATGTGGCCATCACACGACGACGGCAGCGGAGATCCCGCTGCTCCTGGGTCTCATGAGAATAGGGTGGCTCCAAGTACATCTCGCAGATCATGTAGTCAACCACTTTGTTGTCACCAAGGTGATCATAAAGGCGCATGACCCATGCAGAAAAGTTGGATCCATCTAACTTGAGCTTTTCTCCTTTTAACCAATTGTCAATGGGGAAGGGAATCTCGGGGAGAACCATTTTCTACTTATATAATTGCAAAAGGAATTTAGACTAAGTTTATAATTAAATGAGTTAATAATAACTCCACTCAGAAACACCTATCCCAGAAGGGTTCCTAGTGATAACACGACTCCTATCAACCACATCTCCCCCGATCGTCACGACCATCAATGTGGGTTCAAGGGTGGACGCTAAACATCGATCACATCATTCATGCGACTCGTGCTCGATCTTTCGACCATCCGCGTTCCAAGGCCATGTCTACACATGCTAGGCTTGCCAACTCAACCTTAGCGTATTCGCTGTGCAACATGGCTTACACCCACTATATGCGAATGCAGATATGTCTGACACCCATGCCTGTACCATGGATCGCCTCATACCGAAGAACTTTCTTGGTGGTGCACACTAAGGGGAACACAATCGTTGGTAATTTTAACATGAATCATCTTATTAGGCTACTGTAACATCCCAATTTCAGCAACCCTGATTAGTTGTCCAGAATGCAAAAATCAGGGGGAACAAAAACTTTTTCTTGTTAAGTATTGCAGTGTTTGCTTATTGTTGTCTGTGCTTATGCTTCTGATTGTATATCTTATAATACACTCCTTACCTCAACATCAGTCGTTAAAAGCTATTTAGCAAAACTATCCTGGCTCATTTTACATATTCTCAAATGTTCTGGCATTTTAAAACATGAGCCAAGATGCTTGTGTAACCAAAACTATTTTAGTATCTCCTATTGACAAAATTATGGAGAGCTATAATCTCCTTATGTTTTCAAGACAAAACCTTCAACTACTCTTACCTATAGGATTTCCAAAACCTTTTATAAAGCTTTTGAATTCTACTCTTGGTAGGGATACCAAGGACTCTTACCTTATTCAAACTCCAGCCTTTCAAAAAAATACCCAACCTTACCTCAACCTAAGCTTGATGGTAACCCTAGTAGTAGTTCATTCGTTTGTAAGATGAGTTGCCTTGATCTGCTGCTTGACTTGACTGCTTAGAAGTAGTATTAACTACTCTAGGAGTTCATTCTCTAGGATTAAGATACCTTAAGATCCCCAAACCCTAAACAAGAATACAAGATGGATCTGATCTCTAGCCAATAGGTGATCATCTAAAACCGTTAACCAAATCAATTCTGAAGTGATCCATTCTAGAAGTTTTTAAGTCAATGAAGACCAATATCAAGAATGTATCTATTCTACCCAATCTACACTTCAACATCATCCACTTGATTATGCTATGGTACCTTGCAACCCATCAAACACATTCCCTCACATACTCTAGTCAAAATCCTCAAAACTGCCAAATTTGACCAAGTCTGGAAACTGTTTAACATCCCTTCTTTGAATACCTCTCTTTTCAACCCTTGTGCCTTTTTGGAAATGCACTTGAACCATCTGGTAGAACATCATAAGGAATACCAAGGCCCACCCTTTCCCTTGGTTAGACCATCATCTAACCCTCTTGTTCTTAATAGATATGCAGGCAAGAAAATAATAATTCCTGCAAATCTTATCAACATGCCTACTTCGGAAGAAGCTCACACCTACATGTTATCTTATTTTCACCAACTCCTTGCATGATTGTGTTCTACTCATAAAGGTCTAGCAATACCTACTTCACTTGTTTGAATTGGATCCTTGCGCCTCTAAAACCCACATGGTTTTGAAGGCTACTTGATAATCTGCTATGGCACCCTTAATTTATTCAAAGTTTGGTATCAATCCTAGGAAGGATCAATCCTTATCAACCTCAACCTTCTGTACCATGGTGATCTACATCACTTGATCCATCCATCTATTCCATGACCCAAGGTGAGCTCTGAGCTCCAAGATCCAACCATGTTTTGATGGTATAAAAGTAATAGTGCCCAAGATCCTTTATCCCTTGTTTTCCTTCCAAATCAAGTTGAATCCTCAAATCCCAAGGTTGAAAATGATTGATACAGCATGTGGGCATCAGCTAAATTGGATATAAAGATTTATAAAATATTATCCATAATTATTATGGCTCAAAAGCTATTTAATTCGTTTAATGGGAAAAATCTCAGAAACTCCATCTACAAAGGAAGGTTTGGTTTTTGACAAAGAACTTCCCCAACTCTAAGCACTTTTGAGGCCCATATATCATACCCTATATTCCCACTTCAAAAATAAATATTTTTGAAGAGTTTTATTAATTCTTTCTACTCGTTTTCTTAAATGGCCGAAACAAGAAATAAATCCTTAAAACTACTTTTCCTTCAAAATAAATTCCAAGAAAATTCTACGATATGAGATGATGTATTTAGGACCATCTCACATAAAAAACCAACTATGTACAGAGTAAAAGTATCAAATGAGCTTCTAGAAACCATTTCTGCACTATTTGAATTAATGAGATAAACATGACCTAAAATGACCCAATAAATGCCACAAAATTCATGGAGGTACCCCCTGATCATACCTATCTACCAACACCTTTATCTCATCTTTCCAAGATCATGTTGGACAAATTCCTTCACACCTACTACTATGGCCAAGATTTGACAAAATCTAAAACTATGATTCAAATCAATTCAAACTTTTACCAAACTGGTCCATTGCTCCTCCACAGCAACCCATACTCCCTCTAGTCGTGTGCTACTATAGCACCCAAGGCCTTGTGTCCTTTGCCTCTTGGAAAGAGACACTAATAAAGAGAAAGGATCTTAACTTTATTGCCTACCTTGGAAATATAAGTGTAGAGCAGCAGCCCCAGCCCTCCTAATGCCTCATTTCACTCCTACCCACCTCTAATCTCTCCCTGCAGAGCCCTCACCGAGCCCCTGCCTCTGCACGTCGCTAGAGAAGGAGAGCTCCCCCTCTCGGCCATTTCCAAGATTTGGCCCGTGTACTCCCTCCTCTGCTCCTACCCCTCTGCATGTCCCCTCCTGAGCTCGTCACGGTCCATTCTCTCTAACCCTACCTTCGTTTCTCTCAGGGATTGCCCAAATCCTCGCCATCATCGACAACCGAGCATGCCCTCTCTCTGTGCTCATGCACGAGCCCCCTTCTGGCATCTAGCCAAGCTTGCCGCCCCTCGTTCGACTCGCCACGACACACCGCTTCATCTCCACACCACCCTCGTCACCAGAAAATCCCCAGGTGAGCACCCTCTTCCCCGCCGGCGTGACCTAGGGTTCTGCCGTCCATCACCGATTAATCGAATGGCCCGCGGCCGTCCATCACCGATTAATCGAACGACTGGTATACCCTGATACCTCTTTGCTGCCCTCACCCACTAGCAGGTGGGCCCCACCTGTCGGGTTTGAACACCCTCCCCCGCGTGCAGCCTAGCCCCGGATAGGCCGGATCTGCGTTGTGCGGCCCACGCCAGGGAAGACCTGGCCCATGTATCTTATGTTTTTAATATTTTCTCTACAGCAAATAAAGTCGTCTTTTGGTTTAAATCATTTTTAAAATGGAAACCCACTCAAATCAACCAGATCCAAATTTAGTAAGGTTTTTAGATGTTTTATGAAACATGCAGTACTCCTGGTTTCCTCAAATGTTGCCCATTTTAAATACAATAAATTTACCACTCAAATGTACCTATTCTAATATAAAATTCCTTTTGGGAATTTTACAACTCCAAATTGAGTAAAACCAACTGCCTCTGGTCGGTATTACCTGTACCTATCTCATGGCTTTGGAATCATGCCGAGTGGAGCATTATCTTTACCGTAGCCAAAATAACAAAAGAAAGACCAATTTGACATTAGAAAATTCCCTAGACCAGACCTTGAGTCCAATTGACCCAATTCCAACTCTCCTACATGAGCTACATCCATATCTACCCAACCCTAGGAGATCACAAATTTTTGAGCTTTTTTAGATTTGTAGTGAATTAAACACTTCTGCATGTGACGTTATCACTAGATAAATCACTACAGTATCTCTGCAACTCCAAAATTAGTATTTCCAATTGGTACTGGAAGGTATTTTCATTACCTATCCATTTCCCTTTGCTTCATATCAAAAGTCTCTATATATCTAATATGGTGAAAAAGACAATTTGTCTATAGATCTGCCTTTGGAAATTTCCCGAGGGCATTCCGTTAAATACTTTGACATGATTCGAACTCTCAGTGAATCAGTACATCAAACTCTACGTAACCATCCAAGGAAATAATTTTTGGAGTACGAGAACTTTTCTGGTGAATTATCTCTAAAAATTAGAGTTTATTTCACTAGAAAATTAATAACTAAATAAAGAAAAGTGAATAAAATCATGAGACCACTTTTGTTGGCCTTGTTTGGGCAATACCTACCTGATGGTATCATTTGTGCACATTTGTATCTTACTTAACCAAGCATTAGTCAAAACCCCTTCCGTATGTGGTATTTGACAAATAAATCACAAAGGCAAATCTCAAAGGCAATTAAAGCATTTCCATATGCTATGATCTCAATCTATCAAAACTACTGAAGTAAATTGTGGTATGTTTGTTTATGTATGGATTGATAATAATTTGCCTTGTGTTGATTGCACCCTTTGTTTGCTTGCATGTGATCCATAACGACGGTAGATGCGATTAAATCGAAGATCAGGCGAAGTGGTTATTGTTGGTATTATTGGGTATTCTAAGAAGAAGGCTAGGAAAATATTGCCATATTGCTGATCATCAGGCAAGCCACCTTCTTGCTCATAAGCCTTGTCCTACTATTTTACTTATGCATGTTTTACTTACTGCTTTATGAAAACTGCATTGTGTTACTTTATGATGATCTCTACTTGGTAGTGGCTTGGCTTCTCCAAACCATTATGATTTTGTACTATTAAGTACAATACTCTTGATGACACCTATTTAACCCTAGTATGATAGCTGGTGTAGTACACCATACCCCTCTGGAGACCCCGTTTTAGCCGAAGCAAGAGGATGGGAAGACCCCCGAAAAAGTTTTACCAAATGTTTTATGATAAAACCTTGGTGAGGTGGGACCTACCAAGAGATGTTGAGAAAGAAAAATGTTTTGTTTGACAAAATGCTGAAGGAAAGCTGGAGGAAAAAGGTTTACAAAAACGCACCCGGTTCTTTGCAGTTTTGCTAGAACAATTAACCCGTGCAACCACATTACCCTAGACTAGGACACATCTGGATTTGATGATTGTTTATTCTGGTATAAGCTGCCTCGCAACGACTACAGGGGATAAAAATCCCTGGAGGGTGGGACTTCTCTGGCTGAGTCCATGTAAAACATCGACCGGGAGAAGGAACGAAGGGTCTGCGGGCTTCCACACGTGACTATGAGCCCCTCATTGAAAGCGCACACTTGGGAAGTGGAAAAAGCGCTTCGGTTGGCTTGTGTACTATATAGGGCGTCCCGGTGTTGAGGGGAACAACACTCATAGGGTAGGCACTTATACTGGAGTGGCAATTAGAGAGTCTTGATCAATTACTCGACCCACGATCGGTGTAGATCAGGGCAGGGTACCCGGATGGTGTGGGTAAAGTGCGCAACCTCTGCAGAGTGTAAATCTATTCGAATAGCCGTGTCCGCGGTCATGGACGGTTGGGAAGGTTGCTGTTGAGCGGTGTTGGTTTTGATTTTCAAAAAGGATTTTGGAAAAGCAAAGGCTTTGGAAATGTTTTGACCATGGGATGGTCGGAAAGGAGAAAGGTTTTGACCATGAGATGGTCGAAAAGGGAAAGAAAGGAGTTTGGTCGTGGGACAACCGGAAGAAAGGAACAAATGGGTGACCCAGTCCTAGTGTTTTACAAAACTTTTCAAAAAGGTTTCCATAAAGGCTTTACAAAAAGTTTTTAACAAAGATATGGAGATGTTATATCTATAAGAGAAACTATTTTAGAAAAGAACCTCTCTTGGAGCCCTCCTACTACCACAACCATATTGCATATCCTCTTGTTATTATTACTCTCTTAAGGTGGTTTGCGAGTATATTCAAAGTACTCACTGGCATTGTCCCTGGCTATTAACTTGGTCAGATATGAAGGAGAAAGTGGTGTTGGCGACTATGCGAGCTAGGATGTTCACCTAGTAAGTTGCCTGTAGGTTAAGGCATGGCTCTGGCTCTATGCTTAATGAAGTTCCGCTGATGTTGATCGATGTAGCCATAATGGAAATTAAGGTATGACATGTATTCATTAAGTATGGGATGTTTGCTTTGATACTTGTCAGTTATGTGCCACGTCTAACTGATCATGGGATCACGGTTGTATCCATAACAGGGATTCTCGGAGGATTAATCCGGGGGCTCCATACACTTGGTATCTGAGCCATCCTGACTGTAGTAGAACCTTAGTTAGCATGGTCGTTAGATAGGAAAACTCTTTTTGGAAACACCGACTTTCGAAAACTAATTCCTCAAAACATTTCGAAACATTCTACTTCTTATCCTCTCCTAATTTAAAGGATTTCAAAACATGGTTTCCTCTATCCCTCATCCAAATTTCAAACCTACCGAATTCAAATAACTAGGACCTAGAACCCGGTGAAGACGTTGAGGACGAGATGAAGAGAAGCAAATACCATCAAACACAAGGAGACTACAAGATTGCCCTACCAGCGGAATTCTCCTAATTGGAAGAAATCAAGTGCTACACTATCGAGAAGCGTCCAATGACTCAACGAAGGCTTCATAAGCAAGATAGTTACTCATGCATTAAGAACAATGATGTCTAAGATAAATAGTCCTAAGATAGGATTCCCCTATATCGTCAGTAGTTAACTCCTTGGTCCCCCTAGTTGGTCGTGTTTGCTTGCCTAAGTGCATCATGTGTTGCTTGATGTGTGATGTTTGCTAAGGACATTGCGATCCCCTCGCTCTGTTCGCCTTGTATGTGTGTTCTGGTTGCTTAGACCTCTGAAAAATATGACTCGAGGAGCGGTACCCTACCTAGTAACTCAGGAAGAACCCCCGGTTAATTATTTCCAATGAGAACCTAGATTAACCCGGGAGTTTATGAGAGGCAAAGAATCACATGAAACAGAAGACCAACCTCGTCAAGTCAGAGAAACTCGAAGACTTCACCTCAACACGATGGCAGACCTCATCGAACTCACCTTTCAAGACTCGTCGGTAGCGCAGTACTCCATTATTCATAAGTCTATTATAGCAAAATCCCGTTGAAGCCAGAAGTCGATCACCAAAGGATCCTCCCTATCCGCGAGAAATCACAAGACTTACCTACCAATAAAAGAAGTGAAGATCTAACTACACTAACCCTCGGTATGTTAGAGCTTCCGACCCCCTCAGGAGACTAACTATTCTAGTTGACCCTGCCCAAACGACGAGAAGTTCCTCACCAGAAGCTAGAGTACATCCAAATCCTGAAGACCCGGATGCATGAAGACAACTCCCTCGAAGCTGAATATCTCTACTTTGATTGAAGACTAGCAAGAAGCATCGTTAACTGCTAACCTGGCTAGAGCTAACCCCATTAATCTTTGTTAGGAAACTATCCCGACCAGGTTTGAGCATTAGGACATCGCTCAAAGACCTGAACTCAAGACCCACAGAAATACAGCCATCTTTACCACCACGCTAGTACTTCAAGATGGAAGATCTACACCATTCTTGAAAGACCTTAGTGAATCTCTAAGGAACTCAAATCCCAAAGACTGTCTACCAAAAGATACTCCAGAAAAGTACTAGATCTGACATCTTCCGCCAAGCATCAATTCCCGAGTCATCAGATGAGGAAATAACTGAAGATTTACAAAGCCCCTCTGCTACTTCAGCTGAAGACCACCCAAAGGGACCGCAGATTCGCTAACCCCGTTAGTTCTAAACAATTTGGACGATCCGCTGATTCAACTACGCCAACTGGCTAAGTATGAATAAAAGTAGTATATAAGCCTAATAACACCTAGTTTGCGGACATCATCGGAGGGTTTCAACTCTGGACAGAATTTTGCGATATCCACCTAACATCATCCCATGAATCCAAGAGGGTAGGACTATATTAACTCCTCGCCAGCCTAGTTCAACCCTAAGGGGGAAAGGCTGCGCCCTTCCCACAAAATAGAATAACCATCTTCCATGAGCAACCTCAGGAGTTAGACCCAAAATCGTGAACTAGTATACGATGATCCCTTAAGAGAAATACCGTAAATCCATACAGAAGGAAGATCACCCCTCATAATCTCGATTGAAGCCTACTCAACACTTGTGCGTCGAAGCCAATTGAAGTTCAACCTCACCATCGCAGTGACCCTGTTCAAAGACAAAGCCGACAAGTCAGTACATGAGAAAAACATGGCACTAACTCCAACACAAAATCCCCTAACCTTACTCCAACGGAATCTCGGGACGAGATTCTTTTAAGGGGGGAAAGGTCTATAACATCCCAATTTCAGCAACCCTGATTAGTTGTCCAGAATGCAAAAATCAGGGGGAACAAATTTTTGTTGTTGTTAAGTATTGCAGTGTTTGCTTATTGTTGTCTGTGCTTATGCTTCTGATTGTATAGCTTATAATACACTCCTTACCTCAACATCAGTCGTTAAAAGCTATTTAGCAAAACTATCCTGGCTCATTTTACATATTCTCAAATGTTCTGGCATTTTAAAACATGAGCCAAGATGCTTGTGTAACCAAAACTATTTTAGTATCTCCTATTGACAAATTATGGAGAGCTATAATCTCCTTATGTTTTCAAGACAAAACCTTCAACTACTCTTACCTATAGGATTTCCAAAACCTTTTATAAAGCTTTTGAATTCTACTCTTGGTAGGGATACCAAGGACTCTTACCTTATTCAAACTCCAGCCTTTCAAAAAAATGCCCAACCTTACCTCAAGCTAAGCTTGATGGTAACCCTAGTAGTAGTTCATTTGTTTGTAAGATGAGTTGCCTTGATCTGCTGCTTGACTTGACTGCTTAGAAGTAGTATGAACTACTCTAGGAGCTCATTCTCTAGGATTAAGATACCTTAAGATCCCCAAACCCTAAACAAGAATACAAGATGGATCTGATCTCTAGCCAATAGGTGATCATCTAAAACCGTTAACCAAATCAATTCTGAAGTGATCCATTCTAGAAGTTTTTAAGTCAATGAAGACCAATATCAAGAATGGACCTATTCTACCCAATCTACACTTCAAAATCATCCACTTGATTATGCTATGGTACCTTGCAACCCATCAAAAACATTCCCTCACATACTCTAGTCAAAATCCTCAAAACTGCCAAATTTGACCAAGTCTGGAAACTGTTTAACATCCCTTCTTTGAATACCTCTCTTTTCAACCCTTGTGCCTTTTTGGAAATGCACTTGAACCATCTGGTAGAACATCATAAGGAATACCAAGGCCCACCATTTCCCTTGGTTAGACCATCATCTAACCCTCTTGTTCTTGATAGATATGCAGGCAAGAAAATAATAATTCCTGCAAATCTTATCAACATGCCTACTTCGGAAGAAGCTCACACCTACATGTTATCTTATTTTCACCAACTCCTTGCATGATTGTGTTCTACTCATAAAGGTCTAGCAATACCTACTTCACTTGTTTGAATTGGATCCTTGCGCCTCTAAAACCCACATGGTTTTGAAGGCTACTTGATAATCTGCTATGGCACCCTTAATTTATTCAAAGTTTGGTATCAATCCTAGGAAGGATCAATCCTTATCAACCTCAACCTTCTGTACCATGGTGATCTACATCACTTGATCCATCCATCTATCCCATGACCCAAGGTGAGCTCTGAGCTCCAAGATCCAACCATGTTTTGATGGTATAAAAGTAATAGTGCCCAAGATCCTTTATCCCTTGTTTTCCTTCCAAATCAAGTTGAATCCTCAAATCCCAAGGTTGCAAATGATTGATACAGCATGTGGGCATCAGCTAACTTGGATATAAAGATTTATAAAATATTATCCATAATTATTATGGCTCAAAAGCTATTTAATTCGTTTAATGGGAAAAATCTCAGAAACTCCATCTACAAAGGAAGGTTTGGTTTTTGACAAAGAACTTCCCCAACTCTAAGCACTTTTGAGGCCCATATATCATACCCTATATTACCACTTCAAAAATAAATATTTTTGAAGAGTTTTATTAATTCTTTCTACTCGTTTTCTCAAATGGCCGAAACAAGAAATAAATTCTTAAAAATACTTTTCCTTCCAAATAAATTCCAAGAAAATTCTCCAATATGAGATAATGTATTTAGGACCATCTCACATAAAAAACCAACTATGTACAGAGTAAAAGTATCAAATGAGCTTCTGGAAACCATTTCTGAACTATTTGAATTAATGAGATAAACATGACCTAAAATGACCCAATAAATGCCACAAAATTCCTGGAGGTACCCCCTGATCATACCTATCTACCAGCACCTTTATCTCATCTTTCCAAGATCATGTTGGAGAAATTCCTTCATACCTACTACTATGGCCAAGATTTGACAAAATCTAAAACTATGATTCAAATCAATTCAAACTTTTACCAAACTGGTCCATCGCTCCTCCACAGCAACCCATACTCCCTCTAGTCGTGTGCTACTATAGCACCCCAGGCCTTGTGTCCTTTGCCTCTTGGAAAGAGAGACTAATAAAGAGAGAGGATCTTGACATTATTGCCTATCTTTGAAATATAAGTGTAGAGCACCAGCCCCAGCCCTCCCCCACTCCTTTGGTCGAGCACCAGGACCCACGAACCTCCCAGCACCACCCTCCTCGACCAATGCCCTTGCCTTGACCTCCCCAATGCTCCCCATGGACACAACCCACCATAGACCATGGCCAATTCGGATAAGAAGGGAGCAGCACCACCCCTACCCCTCTCTCTGCCCTATGTAGCTCACAGGACCCCAACATGACCTCTCCACCGCCCACTCGACCAACCAGAAGGTCTCCCCTCTCCTCCATTGCCCTAGTGAATAAAGTCCACCATGGACCATTCCTACTCGGGATAAAAGGCCAGGAACCCAACCGCCTCCTCCCAATGCCTCATTTCACTCCTACCCACCTCCACTCTCTCCCTGCAGAGCCCTCACCGAGCCCCTGCCTCTTCATGTCGCTGGAGAAGGAGAGCTCTCCTCTCGGCCATTTCCAAGATTTGGCCCGTGTACTCCCTCCTCTGCTCCTACCCCTCTGCATGTCCCCTCCTGAGCTCATCACGGTCCATTCTCTCTAACCCTACCTTCGTTTCTCTCAGGGATGGCCCGAATCCTCGCCACCATCAACAACCGAGCAGGCCATCTATCTGCGCTCGTGTGCGAGCCCCCTTCTGGCATCCAGCCAAGCTTGCCGCCCCTCGTTTGACTCGCCGCAGCGCACCGCTTCATCTCCGCACCACCCTCTTCAACAGAAAATCCCTAGGTGAGCACCCCCTTCCCCGCCGTCGTGACCTAGGGTTCTCCCTCGCTCGCTCAGACTTAGTGAAGAAGAAGAGCTCGCGGCCGTCCATCACCGATTAATCGAACGGCTGGTATCCCCTGATACCTCTTCGCTGCCCTCACCCACTTGCAGGCAGGCCCCGCATGTCGGGTTCGAACGACCTCTCCCGCGTGCAGCCTCACCCCGGATGGGCCGGATCTGCATTGTGCGGCCCACACCGGGGAAGATCTGGCCCATGTATCTTATGTTTTTAATATTTTCTCTACAACAGATAAAGTCAGCTTTTGGTTTAAATTATTTTTTAAAATGGAAACCCACTCAAATCAACCCGATACAAATTTAGTAAGGTTTATAGATGTTTTATCAAACATGCAGGACTAATGGTTTTCTCAAATGTTGCCCATTTTAAATACAATAAATTTACCACTCAGATGTACCTATTCTAATATAAAATTCCTTCTGGGAGTTTTACAACTCCAAATTGAGTAAAACCAACTGCCTCTGGTCGGTGTTACCTGTACCTATCTCATGGCTTTAGACTCATGCCAAGTGGAGTGTTATCTTTACCGTAGCCAATATAACAAAAATAAGACCAATTTGACTTTAGAAAATTCCCTAGACCAGACCTTGAGTCCAATTGAGCCTATTCCAACTCTCCTGGATGATCTACATCCATATCTAGCCAACCTTAGGAGATCACTAATTTTTGAGCTTCTGTAGATTTGTAGTGAATTAAACACTTCTGCATGTGACTTTATCACAAGATAAATCACTACAGTATCTCTGCAACTCCAAAATTAGTATTTCCAATTGGTACTGGAAGGTATTTTCAATACCTATCCATTGCCGTTTTCTTCATATCAAAGTCCCTGTATATCTAATCTGGTGAAAAAGACAATTTGTCTATAGATCTGCTTTTGGAAATTTCAAGAGGGCATTATGTTAAATACTTTGACATGATTCCAACTCTTAGTGAATCAGTACATCAAACTCTACCTAACCATCCAAGGAAATAATTTTTGGAGCTCCGGAACTTTTCTGGTGAATTATCTCCTAAAACTAGAGTTTATTTCACTAGAAAATTAATAACTAAATAAAGAAAAGTGAAAAAAAAATCATGAAACCACTTTTGTTGGCCTTGTTTTGGCAATACCTACCTGATGGTATCATTTGTGCACATTTGTATCTTTCTTAACCAAGCATTAGTCAAAACCCCTTCCGTATGTGGTATTTGACAAATAAATCACAAAGGCAAATTCTCAAAGGCAATTAAAGCATTTCCATATGCTATGATCTCAATCTATCAAAACTACTGAAGTAAATTGTGGTATGTTCGTTTCTGTATGGATTGGTGATAATTTGCCTAGTGTTGATTGCACCCTTTGTTTGCTTGCATGTGATCCATAACGACACTAGATGCGATTAAATCGGAGATCAAACGAAGTGGTTATTGTTGGTATTATTGGGTATTCTAAGAAGAAGGCTAGGGACAAATTGCCATATTGCTGATCATCAGGCAAGCCACCTTCTTTCCATAAGCCTTGTCCTACTTTTTTACTTATGCATGTTTACTTACTGCTTTATGAAAACTGCATTGTGTTACTTTATGATGATCTTTACTTGGTAGTGGCTTGGCTTCTCCAAACCATTACGCTATTGTACTATTAAGTACAATACTCTTGATGACACCTATTTAACCCTAGTATGATAGATGGTGTATTATACCATACCCCTCTGGAGACCCCGTTTTTGCCGAAGTGAAACTAGAGGATGGGAAGACCCCCGAAAAAGTTTTACCAAATGTTTTATGATAAAACCTTGGTGAGGTGGGACCTCCCAAGAGATGTTGAGAAAGAAAAAGGTTTTGTTTGACAAAATGCTGAACGAAAGCTGGAGGAAAAAGGTTTATGAAAATGCACCCGGTTCTTTGCAGTTTTGCTAGAATAATTAATATGTGCAACCACATTACCCTGGAATGGGACATGGCTGGATTTGATGATTGTTTATTCTGGTATAAGCTGCCTCGCAACGACTACAGGGGATAAAAATCCCTGGAGGGTGGGACTTCTCTGGCTGAGTCCATGTAAAACATCGACCGGGAGAAGGAACGAAGGGTCTGCGGGCTTCCACACGTGACTATGAGCCCCTCATTGAAAGCGCACACTTGGGAAGTGGAAAAAGCGCTCCGGTTGGCTTGTGTACTATATAGGGCGTCCCGGTGTTGAGGGGAACAACACTCATAGGGTAGGCACTTATACTGGAGTGGCAATCGGAGAGTCTTGATCAATTACTCGACCCACGATCGGTGTAGATCAGGGCAGGGTACCCGGATGGTGTGGGTATAGTGTGCAACCTCTATAGAGTGTAAATCTATTCGAATAGCCGTGTCCGCGGTCATGGATGGTTGGGAAGGTTGCTGTAGAGTGGTGTTGGTATTGATTTTCAAAAAGTTTTTCAGAAAAGCAAAGGCTTTGGAAATCTTTTGACCATGGGATGGTCGGAAAGGAGAAAGGTGTTGAGCATGGGATGGTTGAAAAGGGAAAGAAAGGAGTTTGGTCGTGGGACGACCGGAAGAAAGGAACAAATGGGTGACCCAGTCTTAGTGTTTTACAAAACTTTTCAAAAAGGTTTCCATAAAGGCTTTACAAAAAGTTTTTAACAAAGATATGGAGATGTTATATCTATAAGAGAAACTATTTTAGAAAAAAACCTCTCTTGGAGCCCTCCTACTACCACAACCATATTGCATATCTTCTTGTTATTATTACTCTCTGAAGGTGGTTTGCGAGTACATTCAAAGTACTCACTGGCATTATCCCTGGCTATTAACATGGTCAGCTATGAAGAAGAAGGTGGTGTTGGCGACTATGCGAGCTAGGACGTTCACCCAGTCAGTTGCCTATAGGTTAAGGCATGGCTCGGGCTCTACGCTTAATGAAGTTCCGCTGATGTTGATCGATGTAGCCATAATGACAATTAATGTATGACATGTATTCATGTAACATCCCAAAACTTCAATCCAAGCTTATCAAGATCCAAATCATCAAATTTAGGGTTAACAAAAACTTTTCCAAATTAAAAATGAAAGCATTCATGTGTATGTGCATTTAATTTAGAAATTGATTTGAATGGCCATGGTTCTGTGATTCCTTGCTTGTAAAATGTTTCTTAGGTGAAATAAACATCATCTAAATCATTCCCAAACTTTTCCCAAAGAAGAACAACTCAAAATGAATAATTGAAGTGAATGGTCATTTTGGCCAAATTAACTCTCATGCCTACTTTGGCTATTCCTAGTACTCAAAACTTAACAGAAACATGTGTGGATCTTTACACCCCTTGATAGTACACATAATGAGGTACCAAGGCCCACTTTGTGATCTTCTAAAAACATTCAAATGCTAAATTTAAATGACAGTATAAAATTGAATCTAACTCATATGGGAAGATCCCATTATTTCAAAAAACCACTCAAACAAGCTCAATTTTCAAAACCCAAGCACCCATGGAGTTTCAAGCTTATGCCTAGCAAACCCACCAAAAATCTTTTCAAAATTCCAAAGTTTATCTCATGCGGCCATTTCATCAAACACTTGGCATGCATGATTTACACCCTAATCCTAGCTCACTGTTTTGAATAGGGTATTGCCCCCATTTGATCTCCATTTAATCCCCTTGTCCCCTCATGATCTAACCACACCTTTAGCACCCCTCCCCCTTGTCCCTAGCCACAGTGCCGAGCCATCCCGAGCACTAGCTCGCCGGCCGACCATGCACTCACCCTAGTAGAGCACCTCCCTCTCTCTCGCCATGTCTAGGAGGTAGCCAGGACCTCACCGCCACCCTCTGTCCCCTCCCCGAGCCAAGCGCAGCAGTGGACCACCGATGAGTGCCCGCGCCCAGTGCCACCGCGCCATGCCGAGCACGCGCCAGACCGCCGCACCTGGCACACGTGCACAAGCCGCCGCTCGACTGCAGCCCGTGCCCACTACTCCGCCGCGACACAGGGAACACGACGGACACGCCCGTTCGCCGCCCAACGCACCACAGCCACCGCTCGCCGTGGAAACCGCCGCCTCTGCCGCTCAGAGCGCCAGCTGCCCCCGACCGCATACCACCGCCCCTACGCCCGCATTCACTTCCTAGAGCACCACCAGGACACCGCCTGTCGATCACCACCCTCAGCCATGCCGCTAGCCGCCCGTAGCCATGTCACCACCGTCGCCTGCCCATCCCCCTCGGCCTCGCTGTCGAGCCTACAAAAGGAGGGCACCCCCAGCCGTTTGAAGCACACCACTCCACTCCCCTCACCTCACTGACCATTCCCCACCTCTAGCCGGAGCAGCGCGATCACTTGCTCGCCGCAATTTGGCCGGAGTAGCCCGCAATAGAGGAGGAAGGGGCGCCGCTGATTGCGACCACCCCCGGAGCTGCCTCGACCGTCCCTGAGCTCGCCGTCGACCACCAGTTTGTTTTCCTGCCTCGCCGTTGTCGCTAGAGCCCTGGTACGCCCCCTATGCACCCCCACCGAGCCGCTAGGGTTCGAGCTCGCCGGCGACAGGTCCGTGATCGACGACAAGCCACAACCGTTGATCCTTATTCTAATCTAACGGCCCACATCGCCCCGTACCGCTTTGCGCGTTATGAGCCGCTGACTTGTGGACCCCCCTGTCAGTTGAGCCCCACGCCACGGAGTGACACTGGGCCGACCCGTTAGAGTTTCCCGCGGAACCCAGTTAGTTTGAATTAGGATTTTCCTTTTTAGTTTAAACTTAGTTCTGTCTCTGAGTTTGAAAATCACTTCAGAGAGATTTACAAATCCAAATTGTATGAAACTTATTTTTCTAGAAAGGTATTGAAAGATCTATCCAAGCCCGTTGGATTTAATCCAATTAGGGTTATAGATCTCTTCTAGTAAAAATAACAAAACAGAAGCATTTGTATCTTGCAACATTTTTATAAAATCAACCAAGATAGGTTTTGAGTTGATTCCAACTCTCAAAAATCACATTTTATCATACCTATCTGAATATGTAATAATATTAAGGTTTACATAAAGTGACTTTCGACAAGTACCAAAATAATGCTATATAGGCATTTCTAGTCACTTTAAATCATTAAATAATGAACTTAAACCAAAGTAATTATGAACCAACCCTTAAATCACATTCTCACATGTTAGAATATGTGGTGAGGACATGTGTCCACATGATCCCATATTTTAAGTGGTGAATATTAAATCTTAGTTAATTTTTTAATGAGTAGAAATTACTTTTCTAAATTAAAAAGAGTGAAACTATTAAATTAAACTTGTGATGCTCGAGATGATAATAGATCATCAAATGTGTGTATTAGAATGCTAATTAGACTAGTTAAGTATTGTTTGGTGATTGTGTACTCCGTATGTATTTATAGACGATAGTACCGACCAAGCTTTCGAGGAGGAGGAGTTCTACCAAGAAGAAGAAGAAAACTTCAACCACTGCACTAACCAAGGCAAGCCACCATGAACAATGCAAGCTAATATTAGCAAGCTAGGATTAAACTAGATGGTTTAGCAAAGATGCTTTAGGCATGCTTTGGTCACACTACTTTGACTATTAGACACCCAAGTCTTATTTACAAGCTTTACTTCCTTTACTTTACCCAAAGTTCTTTACTTGTTTTGAAGGTAGCATAAAGAGTATAAAACTTGACCTATTTTTAGAACTCTTTAGATGTCATTCTGTGGCATGAGATTGAACCCATCTTTTCCACCTTAGTGAACACTCTTAACTTAGTAGTTTAGAGTAGATCAAAAACTTGAGTCATTTTAGATGGGAACACTTGGTGAAAATGAATTATGAAAACCTTGGAATGATGAGTCATTCTATTGAGATGTTTTGGACATGTTTTGAGAAACACAAATGGTTATGATGGTGAAAATGTTGAGGCATGAGCCTTAACCCTTTTATACTTTTATAAAACTGATGGTTGGATTCGGATGCGATACCATTCCAAATTTACCGTACAACCACCCTACCTGAATTGGGTAAGGCTTAGCTGGAAATTTATATGCATTAGTATTAGTTCCCTCGCGGGAGAGGTTTGAGCTGAGGCTACCTCTCATGATGTCCACCTATGCAGTGCCCAAGATGACTGATGGTCATGGTTGGGAGGCCATGCTCATAAGAGAGGTGCTTATACTAGGGTGTGTAAAGGGAAGGTTATGTTTGATTATTTGCATACTAAGTATGATGATTCAGAGTTATCCCTGATAGATGTATCGAATCTTGTGGTGAAATTGTACCACCTCTACAGAGTGTCAAACTATTCGAATAGCCGCGTCCGCGGTTATGGATAGTTGGAATGGCCATACTGTTTTGTTATCAGATGTTTTCAAAATGTCTTATGAAAGGAATGATGAATTTTGACTTGATCACAACAGGGTTGTGTTTTATGACAAGAACTTCCCAACTTAAGTGAGTCTAGAACTTTATTTTATCTTTCTTTGCTTTAGAACTCAGCTTAGGTTTCAAACTTAACTTTATAGTTAAACTTAGATTTAGCACTTTAACTTAGAACTATATTATTTGTTAGAGGTAGTTTCCGAGTACTTAAAGAGTCCTCATGGCTTTTGTCCCTGGCTATTCTCATGGCCAGACTATGAAGGAGACTATCAAGATGATGGCCAACAGGACGGCTATGATAACTAGGTGTTGGGGGATACCCCCGGGTAGGGTCACGCCGGGGTATAAAGGCCTAGTTAGCCGAGGTACGACAAGGTCAAAGCAAGTGTTGGCTGAGTCACCTCAAGGCAGGCCGGATCACGGAGTAACCCAGACCAAGGGACGTCCACCTAACTTGGTCTCAACCGACAGATGTATCTAACTTGTATGCAGGAACATGTGTGGCCGGATCAACTATGTGGGATCCGGGTTATATCAAGCTTGTAAGAGAAGGAAGGTATCTCGCTGGTCAAAGGTGACTACTGTACGCAGAGTGTGAGCGAAGCGGACAGAGGCCGGACCACCGAGGCGTGGCCGACAAAGGTGACGAAGCCAATGTCGGGTGACGCATGCGCCACAGAGGCTCACGTAGCCTCTGCATGGATGACGCGGGGGAAACGTGACCCGGTCGGCTTACTATTTTGGGAGGAGGCATATTCCCTGGAATATGCCTCCGCGTATGCCCTAAGTGGAGACCTAGCCACCCCTATATAAGGAGGGCTAGGACCTCTGTAGAAAGCGTTGATTTTCTGGTTGAAGGCTGGGAGGTTGGTCTCTAGTGTGTAGCGATATACTAGTTAGTTCCTGAGGGAAAGCTAGTGGTGAGAGTAAGAGAGTCCCTTCTTCCTCCTCTCTCCAATACAGCTCGAGGAGCACTTGTAATCTGTGAAGGAGAATCAAATACAAAGCTTCCGTGTGTGGAATCACCACACTATCCCTCCCTGGATTCCCCTAGTGCATTTAGTCCCCACCTTTAGCCTATCCATGGCATCTGCCGTCACACCACCACGACAGTTGGCACCCACCATGGGGCTAGCGGCGCTATCAGGGGTGAAGATCCGGACAGGAAACCTCATCTGCACCGGCGAACGCATCGTGTCCGAGCTCGTTCAGCGCTGGATTTTGTCAGCGACAACGCTGGCTGCTTCGGCATGCGTCCTCTTCCGCGCAACGACCTCTTCGTCAAGCTCAGCGCGCACAAGGTCTACGTTCCTATCGATGTGTCGTGCGTTCATCCGTGGCACATCGTCGAAGGAGGCGAGCCACCCCTTAGCGTGGTTCACGGGGTGCGTATCAGTCGCTCCCCGGACCATGCGGACGTGATGATGACTACACCAGGTGCAGGCGCAAGAAAGGATCCTGCACCAGATCCGGAGGTAACGCCCAAGGCACCGAGGAAAAGTAGAGGACCTCCACTAGAAAGGCCTGAGAATGTGCTGCAGCAAGCAATGGATAGCTTGGCAAACCTAGTAGCAGCAGCAGTAGATCCGGCTCAGGCACATGCCGAGCTAGAGGAAACTAGGCAGAAAATACTAGAGGGTGTGAAAAAGATAGCCGCGTCTCAGCAGTCATTGAACATGACACTGCATGAGTATGCTAAGGCAAATAAGGTTGATGCTGTAAAAGTGAAAGGGAGAAATCTCATGAGTGAGATGAACAGAGAAGGTGATATTAGGATTGAGGAATCAGAGAACTGTTTGTCCGTGGTGCTGCCGAGGTATAGTATCCCGGCAAAGAACCTCAGAGCAGCGTATGCAGCGGCGTCCGAATTAGAGGGTTTGACGGGTGAAGCCCGTCAAAGACAGCAGGAAAGAGTCAATGAGTTGGTTCGGATCGTGAACAGGCAAAACGAGGAGTTGCTCAGGGCTAACCCGGAGAGAGCTGGGGCCTCCAAGATCGTTCATTCGGCGGTGGGTAACCCGGAAAAATCCGCTGGAGCCGTATCGTCTCCTCATGGTGGTCCTAGGAGAGAAGAGGTAGTAACTTCGGCCATGAGGAATAAACAGATAGTCCCATATGACCCGGCAAGGGCAGGGAAAGGAAAAGAAGTGCAAAGAAATGAAGATCGAAGGAGTGAGCTGAGGTGAAGCTGGCCGAGGTAACCGTGACCAAGGCAATGCCGGTCAAGGGAATGCTGTAAACGGCAATGCCGGACAGCGCAATTCGGTAGTTGCAGGTCAACCGCAGCAGCGGAATATACCACGGCAAGAGCGTAGTGCCTGCCAAGGTATACAACAAAGAGCAGCTCCACAGGAGCAAGATAGGTACAATGATGGAGATTCGGAGATGGTGAACGCTGGCTATCCAAGACCGGACTATCATGTGATAGGGTCAAGATTGGGAGGTAGAAACTTGATGCCTGATGACGCCAGGTTAAAACTGGATTGGCTGTATAGGTCGGAGCAAATTGAGTGTCAAGGTCCTCCGGGTCCAGCTTGTTTTGGGCCCCGGATCATGAAGGAACCTCCGGTACCTAACTTCCAGTTACCTAGAGGCACAAAGACGTATGACGGCAGCACTAAGTCAGAGCATTGGTTGATTAACTATGCAACTGCGGTCAAGATCGCCACAGGCAACTTGAGGTGGGCTGTGAGATATGTACCCTAGATGTTGGAGGGGCCAGCAAGGGTATGGCTAAACAATTTACCACCCGGAAGTATTAACTGTTGGATCGATTTTGAGGAGATGTTTGTTAGAAATTTCTCAAGTACGTATCAGAGGCCCAACAGGCCACAAACCCTAGCAATGTGCAGGCAAAGACCAAATGAGACAGACCGGGAGTTCTTAACCCGTTGGTGCAATGAGCGAAACTCGTGTGAGGGTGTGATTGAGTCACAGGCCATAGCCTGGTTTGTGCAAGGATGTAGATATGCAAGCATGCTATGGCAAAGGTTGCAAAGGGATATGCCAACCACCTTGGCAGAAACGATCCGGATTGCTGATTCATATGCTTTGGGTGATCCGACGCAACCTAGGCTCACCTCAAACGAGTCAACCGAGGAGTATTGTCAGCGAGATGGGGCTGGATCATCCCGAAGAAATTATTACTGAGGTAAAAGAAGAGATGATAGACCGGATTATCGGTACAGCTCGCAACAAGTTGCAGCTGTGAATCAGGATCATCCCGGAGTAGGAGGCAGTCAATGTCAGAAAACCGGAGGATAGCAATGGACGCCAAGGAATGATGGGAAGAAAACTTGGACGCCAGAGCAGAAAAAACAGTGGCAAGAGAAGAAGGACCGTCCGAGGTACACCTATGAGGCAATGCTGGATCAGCCGTGTAAATTTCACATGCCTAATCCAAGTAACCCGGCGGGTCACACAACTATGCAGTGTGAGTGGATGCGAAAGATAGAACAAAGTGGTTCGGGGAATGCTCAGGCACCTCGGAATGATCAACCTCAGCAGGAGTTACCCCGGCAGCAATTGCTCTCCGGAGCGAACACGCAACAGTTAATGTTGCCTCCCCCTCCGCTGAGGTATGACAAGCATGAGAGAAGGGATGCAGTGCATCAGGTGGAGAACCAAGACCAACAGGATCAAACGTACCTCGGAAACAAGGGGAGAAATGAGTACCGAGAGCACCATCAGAGTTACTGTGTGTTCACTACGGAAGAGACAGACAGAAAGATCTTGCAGCGCAGACATATGGAAGTCAATGCAGTAATGCCGGTAGTGACGAGGTATATGCCTTGGTCAGACCAGGAAATTACCTGGAGCATCAAAGATCATCCCAAGCTTATGCCAAGTCCTGGTTCGTACGCACTAGTGCTGGATCCGACATTCATTGGGCCTAACATCAACGTGAGATTATCCAAGGTGCTGATTGATAATGGTAGTAGCATCAACATCATCTATGTGAACACGATGCGAAAATTGGGTATCTCGGAAACTATGCATCAAGCTACAAGGAAAACTTTCCATGGCATTGTGCCAGACATTTCTTGTGAGCCCATAGGCAAGGTCCGGGTTGACATTTTGTTCGGCACAAGAGATAACTGCCGAACTGAGAATTTGGAGTTTGAAGTGGTGAACTTAGAAAGTGCGTATCACGCGTTACTCGGTAGACCAGCTCTGAATAAGTTTATGGCAAGCTGCCACATCAGTTATCTAAAGATGAAGTTGCCTGGGCCAAATGGTGTGATCACCATAGCCGGAGATTTCCGACGTTCCATTGAATGTGCATCAGCCGGGTCAAACCTAGCCGAGTCACTCGTGATTGCACAAGGAAAGAGAAAGATCCAAGAGGTGGTGGCATTGGCTCAGTCCGCGCAGCAGTATATGCCGGCGCTGAGTAACCCGCATGGTAGTGTATCATTCCAAGCAACAAAAGACACCAAGAAGGTGCCTGTTGATGATATGTTCCCTGAGCGTACCGTAACGATTGGTGCCGGGTTAAATGACAAATAGGAAAGCGAGCTTGTCAACTTCCTCCGTGAGAATCGGGATATTTTTGCTTGGTCCACGCAAGACTTGCAAGGTGTTCTGAGGGAGTTGGCCGAGCACTCTTTGAATGTGAGACCTGGAGCAAAGCCGGTGAAGCAACCCCTCCGCCGCTTCGCCGAAGATAGGAGAAAAGTCATAGGAGATGAGATTGCTCGGTTGTTGGCTGCAAGATTTATCATGGAAGTGCTTTAGCCGGATTGGCTGTCTAATCCGGTGCTGGTGGATAAGAAGAAAGATGATCCGAACGTGGCAGTGGGTTGGTGTATGTGTATCGATTACACGAACCTGAATAAGGCGTGTCCAAAAGATCCATTCCCATTGCCAAGGATAGACCAAGTCATAGATTCCACTGCTGGGTGTGAGTTTTTGTCGTTCATTGATGCATATTCTGGTTTCCACCAGATACCTCTGAACCTAAATGATCAAATAAAGACTGCGTTTCTCACCCTGTATGGGGCTTATTGCTATCGCACCATGCCTTTTGGTTTACATAATGAAGGGGCAACGTACCAGAGATGTATGCAAAAATGTTTGCATGACCAAATTGGTCAAAATGTGCAGGTGTATGTGGATGATGTTGTGATGAAGACCAAGGAAAGCAAAACGCTCCTTGACGATATCAGGCAGACGTCCGTGAACCTAAGGAGGTTCCGGATGAAGCTTAACCCGAAAAAATGTACCTTCGGTGTCTCGGCTGGAAAATTACTCGGATTCCTCGTCTCCAGCCGGGGTATTGAGGTCAATCCAACTAAGATCCGGCCCATAGAACGAATGGAGCTGCCGAAGTGTCTTAACGATGTCCAGAAGTTCACTGGTTGCCTGGCATCATTGAGTCGGTTTGTATGTCGGTTGGGAGAAAAGGCACTGCCTCTCTATCAACTCATGAAAAAGTCGGATAAATTCATTCGGACGCCGCAGGCTAATGAAGCCTTTATCCAACTAAAGAAGATGTTAGCCACTACACCAGTGTTAGCCTCTCCACTATCAAAGGAGCCAATGTTTATCTATATAGCCGCAAGAAACCGAGTTGTAAGTGCAGTGATTGTGGTAGAGCGCGACGAGGAGGGTAAGTCGGTGCAAAGGCCAGTGTATTATCTGAGCGAGGTATTATCAGCCTCAAAGCAGAACTATCCTCACTATCAGAAAGTGGCATACGGTGTGTATATGGCAGCTAAGAAACTAAAGCACTATTTTGAGGAACACCCAATCAAGGTAATATGTGAAGCTCCCATATCCGAGATAATGAGCAACAAGGATGCAAGTGGCAGGATTGCGAAATGGGCAATTGAACTAGCACCTTATGTGCCACAATATGATAGAAGAGAGGCAATTAAATCTCAGGCTATGGCGGACTTTTTTGTGGATTGGGCCGAGGTTCAATATGAGCCACCATTACCAGATCCGAACTACTGGAAAATGCACTTTGATGGGTCAAAAATGAAAACCGGGTTAGGTGCCGGAGTTGTGCTTACCTCACCCAAGAAGGACCAGCTAAAGTATGTGCTGCAGATCCACTTCACTGCATCAAACAATGTAGCAGAATACGAGGCACTTATACATGGGCTCAAAGTGGCAAAGGAGGTTGGAATACGCCGGATCCAATGCTTCGGCGACTCGGATCTCGTAGTCTAGTAGGTCTCCGGGCAATGGGATGCTTTTGACACAAACATGGCATTATACAGATTTCATGTGCAGAAGATATCTGGTTACTTTGAGGGATGCAAATTTCACCATATACCTCGGGTGGAAAATGAGGCTGCCGACGTATTGTCAAAGCTCGGTTCAACCCGACAAGCAATTCCACCGGGCGTAGCATTAGAGCACCTCATAAAACCATCCATCAGGCCATCCCCGAAGTCCGACTCAATTTTTATCCCGGCAAATCCGGAATCAGAGGCTGTGCCCATGGACATTGATGTAGGGAGTGGTTCGCGAAACCCGGGGACTGCCTTGGCAAACCCGGGGACTGCGACGACAAACCCGGGGACTGCACAGCGCAATCCGGTAGAAGTTATGCCGGTGGATCTAATGGAAATTGATGAGGATGTGTTCCCAGTAAGAGCTGTGCCAGCTTGGGCATTGCCAATATTCCAATTCCTAAAGGATGGAACCTTACCCACTGAGGAGGTACTTTCCAGGCAAACTCACAGGAGAGCAAAAGCATATACGATCATCAATTCCGAGCTATACAAAAGGAGTGTGACCAATGTTCTCCAGCGATGTGTTGACCCGGAGGAAGGACTTGACATCCTCCGAGATATACATCAAGGGGAATGTGGGCATCATGCCTCATCAAGAGCCTTGGTAGCAAAAGCTTTCCGCCATGGGTTTTACTGGCCAAGTGCCTTAGAACAAGTAGATGATCTGGTGAGAAAATGCAATGGCTGTCAGAGATATGCGACAAAAACACATATGCCAATGTCGGAGCTCAAGACCATACCAATGACATGGCCATTTGCCGTATGGTGCTTGGATATGGTTGGCCCATTTAAACCAGCAAGAGGGGATATGACTCACATTTTGGTCATGGTGGATAAATTTACGAAGTGGATTGAGGTAAAGCCAATAAGAAAATGTGATGGAGCCACTGCCGTAACTTTCCTCAAAAACATCATCTTGAGATACGGTTATCGTCACAATATCATAACAGATAATGGCACAAATTTTGCTGAGGGAGCATTTGCGCATTTTTGCCGGGATAAGAAGATCCGGCTAGACGTTGCCTCCGTAGCCCACCCCACATCGAACGGACAAGTGGAAATATCCAACGGATTAGTATTATCCGGGATAAAACCCCGGCTCATTGAGCCGCTGCAAAGGTGCTGATTGATAATGGCAGTAGCATCAACATCATGTATGTGGACACGATGCGCAAGTTGGGTATCTCGGAGAATATGCTCCAAGCTACAAGGACAACTTTCCATGGCATTGTACCAGACATTTATTGTGAGCCCATAGGCAAGGTCCGGGTTGATGTATTGTTCGGCACAAGAGATAACTGCCGGACTGAGAATTTGGAGTTCGAGGTTGTAAACTTGGAGAGCGCATATCACGCGTTGCTCGGCAGGCCAGCTCTGAACAAATTCATGGCAAGTTGTCACATCAGTTACTTAAAGATGAAGTCGCCCGGGCTAAATGCTGTAATTACCATAGCTGGGGATTTCCGATGTTCCATGGAGTGTGCATCTGCCGGATCTAACCTCGTCGAGTCACTCGTGATTGCGCAAGAAAAGAGAAAGATCCAAGAAGTGGCAACATTGGCTCAGTCCGCGCACCAGTATATGCCGGTGCTGAGTAACCCTCATGGTAGTGTCTCATTCCAAGCAGCAAAAGATACCAAGAAGGTTCCTGTGGATGATATGTTCCTTGAGCGCATCGTAACAATTGGTGCCGAATTAAATGACAAATAGTAAAGCGAGCTCGTCAACTTCCTCTGTGAGAATCGGGATATTTTTGCTTGGTCCACACAGGACTTGCAAGGTGTTCCGAGGGAGTTGGCCGAGCACTCTTTGAATGTCAGACCCTGAGCAAGGCTGGTGAAGCAACCTCTCTGTCGCTTCGCCGAAGACAGGAGAAAGGTTATTGGAGATGAGATAGCTCGGTTGTTGGCTGCAGGATTTATCATGGAAGTGCTTTACCCGGATTGGCTGCCTAATCCGGTGCTGGTGGAGAAGAAGAAGGATGATCCGAACGTGGTAGTGATTTGGCGTATGTGTATCGATTACACGAACCTGAATAAGGTGTGTCCAAAAGATCCATTCCCACAACCAAGGATAGACCAAGTCATAGATTCCAATGCTGGGTGTGAGTTGTTGTCTTTCATTGATGCTTATTCTGGTTTCCACTAGATACCACTAAACCCAAGTGATCAAATAAAGACTACGGTCATCACCCCGTATGGGGCTTATTGCTATCGCACCATGCCTTTTGGTTTATGTAGTGCAGGGGCTACGTACCAAAGATGTATGCAAAAATGTTTGCACGACCAAATTGGTCAAAATGTGCAGGTATATGTGGATGATGTTGTGATAAAGACCAAGGAAAGCAAAACGCTCCTTGACGATATCAGGCAGACGTTTGCGAACCTAAGGAGGTTCTGAATGAAGCATAACCTGGAGAAATGTACCTTCGGTGTCCCGGCTGGAAAATTACTCAGATTTCTCGTCTCTAGCCGAGGTATCAAGGTCAATCCAACTAAAATCCGGGCCATAGAGCGAATGGAACTGCCAAAGTGTCTTAACGATGTCAAGAAGTTCACTGGTTGCCTGCCATCCTTAAGTCGGTTTGTATGTCGGTTGGGAGAAAAGGCACTGCCTCTCTATCAACTCATGAAAAAGTCAAACAAGTTCATTTGGACACCACAGGCCAATGAAGCCTTTATCCAACTAAAGAAGATGTTAGTTACTGCACTAGTGTTAGCCTCTTCACTATCAAAGGAGCCAATGTTGCTCTATATAGCCGCAACCAACCGAGTTGTAAGTGCAGTAATTGTGGTAGAGCGCGACGAAGAGGGTAAGTTAGTGCAAAGGCCAGTATATTATCTGAGCGAGGTATTATCAGCCTCAAAGCAGAACTATCCTCAATATCAGAAGGTGGTATATGGTGTGTATATAGCAGCTAAGAAGCTGAAGCACTATTTCGAGGAACACCCAATCAAGGTAATATGTGAAGCCCCCATATCTGAGATAATGAGCAACAAGGATGCAAGTGGCAGGATTGCAAAATGGGCAATTGAGCTAGCTCCTTATGCGCCACAATATGACAGAAGAGAAGCGATCAAATCTCATGCTGTGGCGGACTTTTTTGTGGATTGGGCCGAGGTGCAATATGAGCCACCATTGCCAGATCCGAATTACTAGAAAATGCACTTTGACGGGTAAAAAACAAAAACCGGGTTAGGCGCCGGAGTTGTGCTTACCTCGCCAAAGAAGGACCAGCTGAAATATGTGCTGCAAATCCACTTCACTGCATCAAAGAATATTGCAGAATATGAGGCACTTGTACATGGGCTCAAAGTGGCGAAGGAGATTGGAATACATCGGATCCAATGCTTCGGTGACTCGGATCTCTTAGTCCAGCAAGTCTCCGGAAAATGGGATGCTCTGGATGCGAACATGGCATTGTATAGATTTCATGTGCAGAAGATATCTGGTTACTTTGAGGGATGCGAATTTCACCATATACCCCAGGTGGAAAATGAGGCTGCCGACATATTGTCGAAGCTCGGATCAAGCCGACAAGAAATTCCACCAGGCGTAGCATTGGAGCTCCTCTGTAAACCATCTATCAGGCCATCCCCAGAGTCCGACTCAATTTTTATCCCGGCAAATCCGGAATTAGAGGTTGTGCCCATGGACATTGATGTGGGGAGTAGTTCGCGAAACCTGGGGACTGCCTTGGCAAACCCGAGGACTGCCTTGGCGAACCCGGGGACTACCACGACAAACCCGGGGACTGCACAGCGTGATCCGGTAGAAGTTCTGCCGGTGGATCAGATGGAAATTGATGAGGATATATTCCTAGTCCGAGCGGTACCATCTTGGGCGCTGCCCATATTCCAATTCCTAAATGATGGAACTTTACCCGCTGAGGAGGTGCTTTCTAGCCAAACTCAGAGGAGAGCAAAAGCATACACGATCATCAATTCCGAGCTATACAAAAGGAGTGTGACTAGTGTTCTCCAGCGATGTGTTGACCTAGAGGAAGGACTTCACATCCTCCGAGATATACATCAAGGGGAATGTGGGCATCATGCCTCGTCCAGAGCCTTGGTAGCAAAAGCTTTCCGCCATGGTTTTTACTAGCCAAGTGCCTTGGAACAAGCAGAATATCTGGTGAGAAAATGCAATGGCTGTTAGACATATGCGACAAAGACACATATGGTAATGTCGGAGCTCAAGACCATACCAATTACATGGCCATTTTCCATATGGTGCTTGGATATGGTTGGCCCGTTTAAACAAGCAAGAGGGAACATGACCCACATCCTGGTCATGGTTGACAAATTTACGAAATCGATTGAAGTGAAGCCAATAAGAAAATGTGATGGAGCTACAGCCATAACATTCCTCAAAGACATCATCTTGAGGTACGGTTATCCTCACAGTATCATAACGGATAATGGCAAAAAATTTGCTGAAGGAGCATTTGCACGTTTTTGCCTAGATAAGAAGATCCGGGTGGACGTTGCCTTGGTAGCACACCCCGCATCGAACGGGCAAGTGGAGAGATCCAACGGATTGGTGTTATCTGGGATAAAACCCTAGCTCATTGAGCCGCTGCAAAGATCAGCGGGGTGCTGGATAGAAGAACTACCAGCGGTACTGTGGAGTTTAAGAACAACTCCGAATCGATCAACAGGCTATACGCCATTCTTTCTGGTATATGGGGCAGAAGTTGTATTACCAGCCGACATAGAGCATGACTCGCCTAGTGACATGGGTATACCTTACAGGTACTCGAGCTTGGTATATACGGTCCAAATACGTACAGGCCCACGGTGTCGCCAAGGCCCAAACAAGGGACTCGAGTAGCCTATGGACTCTCGATTGCTTGAAGAACAAGAAGAAGTTAAAGATAGAAAGTTTGAAGGGGAAAAACCCTAACTTGTAACCAACTCGACCTGCTACCCGAGACCTAGCCTATCTATATAAAGGCTAGGAGGGGGCAGCGAGGAGGACACACGCAACCCTAGTTTCCACAACCCTCGCCAGATTGCATCTGCGCACCATTGTAACTTTCGACTCCTTCGATAATTCCACGAGCAGACAAGCAGGAGTAGGGACCTCTGCGAGGCCTGAACCTGGGTAAATGTTTGTCCCCTGTGTGCTTCTTTGCTAGCTGATAGATGTCTCCAGCGCTCCCTCCTTCTCCAAAACCCAAGTCCATAACAATGGGCATTGATGAGTTAAACCCTCATCAATTAGCATCCTCTGTGGGAATTGGGAGTGCTGATGGTGCGGCTTCTTCGGCCCCATCAACTGCGATCTACAACTACGGAACAGTGGAGAAAACCAGCTCTTCAGCGTGTTCGACTTCACCGTCCACACGCCAGCCACCCGCCCGGCATTCGAGTCCGTGGGCGACGGAATCAGCCTGGCGATTGGGAGCTTCCGCTTCCAAGTTGGTCAGATGGGCACGCTTCGCATGCCTGATCAGCCGACAACACCGGCGATTGCCCCAGCATCATGGTTCCCTCCATCGATCGGCACCCTCAGCGAGCTCAACGCCCCGACGACAGTCGAAAACACGGTCAGCGACAGCAGTCGCGATTCCGATCTGAGCGATCTGGCCACTGAAGATGGAACCTATGGTTCCGGATCTGAGCGTTGTGGAAGCAACAGCTTCCCCAATCACTTCATGTGCACCGTCATCAACGCAGGCGACACCTCTGCCAATCTCGACAACGGTGGCAACCTTGGCAATGGCACCGATCCACCAAATGCTGGTAACAGTGGCAATGGTGGCAACGGTGGTAATGGTGGCAATCGCACCCCCGTCAACAACGGAGGAGCGGTCGAACCTCCCAGCATAATCAATGAGCAAACTGGCAAACGCGTCGTAATCAAGCTCAACGAGCAAGAGTGGGATCGCTGCTGCGAAGCATTACGAGGCACTCCCCTACCCTTCGGGTCCCCGCAAGAACTGCTGATGGGCTACCACTGGCTCATGAAGGAAGAATTCAAGCGCCAACTGCAAACAATCGTGCAACTTGAGGCACGTAAAAAGGCAGCGGACGAATCGAGCCTTCGTCGTGCTGGGCTCTCCTCCTACGGAGGATCCTCCTCAAGGGGCAATGAGTACCTCACCAAGAAGAGGCAATCGCGGATGGCTCATCTTACCGAGCAAGAACGCATAGAGGCCGCGAAAGTCCTCGACTTCGGCTCTATGACAGTCGATACGAGGGGCAACGTGGTCCCCAGGACACCGCAGGCTGCGGTGACGGCAGCCACCATGTACCTCCTCAATAACCAGCCGCCAGCTGGAGATCCCTGAACTGCCATGCACCGATCTACGATCGCGGGCTTGGGATTAATTGAGGCCGCCCTCGACAAGGAGCCAACACCAGACCCAAAAAAGGGCAAAGCGCTAGCAAAGCGCCACTCCTCGCCCTCATCTAGGGATGACAGTCACGACCTGTGTCGGCGCCGCCGCTCACGGCGACACGACCGTGACTACGATGTGCGCGACGACCTCACGCAGCGCAAGATCGAAAAATCAAGGGCACGACATGCTCGGTCAACTGACACGGAAGAAGAAGATGGGGAGCTCTGCGACGCAAGATGCTTCAGCAGATCAATTAGGCAAAAGCGAATGCCTAAAGGGTTTAAACTCCCTTCAGAGAACCCGAAATTTGACGGTCTATAGGACCCCAAGATCTGGCTGGAGGACCACATCTCCTCCGCTTACAGCTACAGGGCGCCGCTCGGGCATGGCTGAATAACCTCCCACGCGGATCCATTCGCAGTTGGGATGAGCTGGTTTACAACTTTGTGCGCAACTTTAAGGGCACGTACAAACGGCCCGCATCCATCAAAGAGCTGAGATGCTTCCAGCCAAGATCTGGCGAATCGATGCGCTCCTACATCCAAAGGTGGTCCATCATCAAGAACTCCGCGGAGAACATCTCGGAAGACCACTCGATTGATGCATTCAACGGTGGTGTCCGCCGCCTAGAACTCAGGGAGGAGCTGGGCCGCTCAAAGCCCCAAACCATCGACCACCTGATGGAGATCGCGAATCGGTGGGCCTATGGAGAAGATTCGGTAAAGAATCGCGCTCACTCTGACGAGGAGGCAGAACTCGAACGCAGACGCGACCACCGAGGCAAGCGTCGCATGCGCATCTACGATGACCGCGACGACGTCAACATGGTCGCAGCTGGCTATGCCGATAGACATGACGATAACCGCAACAACAGATACCGTAGCGGCGGATACCACGACTCCGGGAAAACCACGCAAGTATGGGAACGCCGCACTCGTGATGAGGCACCGGCGACCTCCATCGAGGACAAACTGTCCGGGCCATGCACGGTACACTTCTACATTGACAAGCATGACGGCAAGAGAAAGTCCAGCCACCTCCTCAAAGACTGCCACGAGTTCCTCAAGCTACACGAGGGATTGGTTCGGATGAACCGCAATGCAGTCGAAAGAGGCTACAGAGCCGCTCCAGGCGCCGTGGCACATGGCGCACCACCACCACCACCTGGGCCACCCCCGAACGGAGCCGCACCGGACCAGCACCATGGGGGCGAACCGTACCCACGGGCCATGGGTACCATGATGATTCAAAAGGGACGCCCCTCCAACAGGGTGCAGAAGGCCATCACTTGCCAAGTCAACTTGACCACACACTCACCACCATCCACAACTGAGTACCTCAGTGGAAGCAAGTCATGCATCACCTTCGACAAATGCGACCACCCGCCTCAGATACCTCGTCCAGGTCATTGCCCCCTCGTACTAGAGGCACAAATTGGAGGCTTCGACATGAGTCGCGTCTTCATGGATGGTGGAAGCGGCATGCCCCTCATATTCGTGAGTACCTTGCGAGCAATGAGGATCCCTCTAACCTGCCTGGAGGCATCAGACACAACGTTCCACGGCATCGTCCCAGGGAAAGGCGTATACCCCCCTAGGAAAAATCAACCTCGACGTCATCTTCGGCACACCAAAGAACTTCCGGCGCGAGCGCATCGACTTCGAGGTCATCGACTGGCCCTCACAATACCACTGCATCCTCGGGCGCGTCGCGTTCGCTAGGTTCACGGCAGTGCCCCACTACGCCTATCTGTAGATGAAAATGCCAGGTCCCAACGGCGTCATCACGATCAACGGGAGCTTTGAGCGATCTAACAGTTGCGACAGGGAATTCAACAGAATCTCCTAGTCCTTCGGCATGCAAGAGGAACTCGCGAGATTAAAGGAGACAACAGACAACAGTCTGCCTCCCCTGAGTAGGCCAAGCTCACCTGACCTCTCCTTCGACTCATCGGTGCACACAAAGAAAGTGCAGGTCCATCCATCGGATCCCGCCAAAACGGCCCTCATCGCCAACAACTTGAGTCCCGCATAGGAACTCGCGCTTGTCGAATTCCTCCGTGAGCACTGGGAAATTTTTGCCTGGTGTCCTGCGGACATGCCAGGAGTTCCCAAGGAATTCGCCGAGCACGCACTCAACGTTAAGCCCGACGCAAGGCCAGTCAAGCAAACAATCAGGCGACTGTCTGAGCCACGAGCGCAGGCAGTCGGAATGGAGATCAACATACTCCTTGAGGCCAAGTTCATACGCGAGATCAAGGAAAGCACTTGGCTCGCCAATACGGTGCTGGTACCAAAAAAGGACACGGATATCCTGCGGATGTGCGTGGACTTCACTTCTCTGAACAAGCACTGCCCAAAGGATCACTTCCCACTGCCACGAATCGACCAGATCATCGACTCCACCACGGGATGCGAGCGTCTTTGCTTCCTCGACGCCTACTCAGGCTATAATCAAATTCGAAGGAGGAAGATCAAGAGAAAACAACATTTACAACGCCCTTTGGTGTGTTCTGCTACAACACAATGCCCTTCGGGCTAAAAACGCGGGAGCCACCTACCAGCGGTGCATGCAGGCTTTCCTCAAGGAACAACTGGGTCGCAACATCCAAGTCTATGTCGACGGCATAGTAATCAAGACCAAGGAGGAAGCCTCTCTAATCGACGATTTGCACGAAACCTTCGCCAACCTCGACCGCTATCGGATCAAACTCAATCCGGACAAATGCGCCTTCGGCGTACCATCTGGACAGCTACTTGGGTATCTCATCTCCGCGAGGGGAATCGAGCCGAACCCGAAGAAGATAAAAGCCATACTAGCCATGGAGAAGCCGAAGAACATAAGAGGCCTCTAGCAACTGGCCGGACGAATCGCGGCCCTCAGTCGATTTATCAGTCAGATGGGTGAAAAGGCACTGCCCTTCTACCAGCTCCTCTGCAAAGCTGAAAAATTCAAGTGGACCAATGAAGCGCAAGAAGCATTCGAAGATCTCAAGCGCCTGCTATCCAGTTCGCTAGTGCTGGTGACTCCACGAGAAAGGGAACCACTGTTGCTGTACATCTCCACCACTAACCAGGTGGTCAGCACAGTGCTCATCATCGAGCGGGCTGAGGAAAACAAGGTCCATGGCGTACACTGCCCGGTATACTACCTCAGCGAGGTCCTCACACCAACAAAACAGCGGTACCCGCACTACCAGAAGCTGGTGTATGGTGTCTTTATGACTGCCCAGCGACTGCGCCACTACGTCTAGGAACACCCAATCGTGGTAGTCAGCGACGCCCCGTTGGGACATATCCTCAATAACCCCGACGCCACGGGGCGAGTCACGCTTTGGGGAATAGAGCTGTCTCCACGAGACATCACATACGGAAAGCGTGACACAATCAAGTCGCAAGTTCTCCCTGACTTCCTCGTGCATTGGATGGAGAACCAGCTCCCGGACAAGCCAGATATGTCCTACCTCTGGACAATGCACTTTGATGGGTCCAAGCGGAAAGACGGAGCAGGCGCAGGTGTCATACTAACATCACCTCAAGGGGACAAGCTGAAGTATATCCTACGAATGCAGTTCACAGCCTCCAACAACAAAGCTGAATACAAGGCCCTATTGCACGGGATGAGGATGGCAAAATCTTGCGGCGCCAAGAGGCTCATCATATATGGTGACTCCAAGTTGGTCGTTAACCAAACAATGCATGAGTGCGACACACTAAACGACAACATGATTGTGTACCGCGACCTCTACGACACACTCGAAGGAGACTTCAACGGTTGCGAGCTGCGGCACGTAGGCCGCAAAAGCAATGAAGAGGCAGACGCACTCGCCAACATAGGGTCTACCTGCGCCCCCATACCACCTGGGGTATTTCTCGAGCGCATCTGTGAACACTCCATCAAGCCAAAGGCCACAGAGAAGAAAACAAGCGCAGCAATGGACTCGGGGGCTACGCCACCCAATGAGCCAATGGCACTCGATGACTTGGAGCTGGACACAGGACTCGAGGGACCAATGAGCGTGATGATGATCAAGCAATCCTGGACACAGCCGTACATTACGTACCTCTTTAGCAAGAGGTTACCGGACGATCCGACAGATGCACGACACATCGCGCGGCAATCCAAGGCATCCGCTATTATCAACGGTGAACTGTACAAACGCAGCATCACAGGAGTACTCCAACGATGCATCTCCATGGCCGACGAAAGAGTAGTTCTCCTTGACATCCATGAAGGGACCTGCGGGCACCACGCCGGCAGTCGCGCCCTCGTTGCCAAAGCTCTACGAGCTGGATTTTACTGGCCAAAGGCCATGCGCGATGCCAAGGACATAGTCCAAAAATGCAATGCTTCCCAGCGATTCGCGGACAAGTCACACGCACCAGGCGCAGAGCTACGGCTAATCCCATTGGCCTGGCCCTTCGCACCGTAGGGGCTCGATATGGTCGGCAAGCTTCCAAGGTCATCGCGAGGAGGCTACGTCTACCTCTTGGTCATAGTCGACAAATTCACCAAGTGGATTGAGGCCATGCCAGTAACCAACCAATCCACGCACAGCGCAGTCAAATTCTTTGAGTCCATCGTCTACCGCTTCGGGGTGCCACACAGCATCATCACCGATAACGGGACAAACTTCACATCCAAGGAGTTCTAAGAATTCTGCGATAACCTAGGAATCAACATCAGCTATGCCTCAGTAGCGCATCCACATACCAACGGTCAGGTGGAAAAGGTAAACGGGTCGTCTGCAGCGGCATCAAGAAGCGACTCCTCCGACCACTCGAACAAGCCGCGGGTTGCTGGCCGGATGAACTGCAATCCATACTCTGGAGCCTACGTACAACTCCAAACAGCGCCACGGGCTACACGCCATTCTTTATGGTGCACGGAGCAGAGGCAGTGCTACCCGCCGAAGTATGGTACAAAGCGCCACGCGTGGTCGCCTACAGCGAACAGGAGTTATCCCTCGCACTCGAAGACTCCGTCGACCTCCTTGATGAAGCAAGAGAAATCACCGCAGAAAGATCCACGATCTACAGCAGAACCTGCGCAACTACCACAGTAGGAGGCTTCGCCCTAGATCCTTCGTCGAAGGTGACCTAGTCTTGCGACTGAAGCAACAGGGGCATCTCAAGCTCGAGTCCCCCTGGGAAGGACCGTACGTGATTACAGAAGTAATCCCAGGTGGCGCCTATCGCCTTCAAGATTTAGAGACAGGAGTCGCATACTCCAACCCCTGGAACGTCGTACAGCTACGACGCTTCTACCCTTAGTCGTTTTTACTTTTACATTGCAAATAACGCTACTCAGCCAAGGCTACTTAGCCACACATTGTACCTCGCACTGTTCTTTGAATAAATAAAAGCTAAGTGCCCCAAAACTCTGTGTTCTCCTTTACTTTTTCCATTTATATACTTAGGGGCTACGCCACCCTATACACATCTGTTCCTAGAACCAAAACGCGATATCCTGAGAAGCTGGTACATCAATCGAAACCCTTAAACACAATCTCAATCTAGCTACAATGCTCCTGACAGGTTGACAAGGGACTGAGATAAAACATGGCCAGGCTAACGAAAAGGACTCGCATAGTGCAACGCACTTCATGCTAACAAAACTCTTTGTGCACATACGACAATAAATTATTTACAAGACCTATACGAACTTTACAACACAAGTACACTTATGTGTAGGATACAAAAAAGGATACTACGGCAACAGAAGAATGTTAGTTTGTTCCTCAAAGAAGTCGACGATCTCTTCTGCTGGGCGGTCCACTGCCTAGTAGTGCGGCACCATATTCCAAGCAGAAACTGCTGGCGGTGCTGGTGGCCTGGACGCAATGGCGGCGACATCTATGTCAGGCCTATGCAATCGCACCATTGAGAGAGCAGCCTTGGCACCAACCACCAACTATTGCCTCACGCATTCGCGAATCGCGGACAGATCTAGAAATTTGGCAAGAAGGGCCAACAGGCTTGATGGAGTATCATCCAGCGGGAACATCGCTCGACAAATGTTCTTCAAGCATGATTGCGACTTCTTCAGGAAGAGCAGCACTCGCGATGCGCGATCCTGCAGGGTCGCCAGCGTAGTCGCACGATCGTGATCTACCTAGAAGTATCCACTCTCTTGAAGCTGCTCTTGGGTGAGATCATGCAAGTGAATGGCAATTCTATCTTTCTCCTCCTGCGGATGACGCGCACTAACAACTACACGAAGCAACACCAGCAGCATGAGTACAATGTACCACTGCGAGCGACTACAAAGAAAAGATGAGAACAAGCAAACTAACACTTGAATTGGTCGCCCAGCTGCGCCACCTCGCCAAGCAGATATTGCTCTCGGGCGGCGGCTTTCTCTGCCTTCGACTTCCACACGTCCGCAGTACCGCGGATCACGGGCAACTCACGCTCCAGCTGCTTCACGCGATCACGAAGTCGCGAAAGCAAAGACAGCTCCTCTACCCTGGAGCGCGGTGGTGCCATGGTATCATCAAGAGTTGGCGAGTCTTTGTTTCTCCTCATAGGATCACTTGATGTACCCTACCACAAGTCAAGATAGAAGCAAATAAGATGACCAAATCAACACAAAGACAAAAGGGTCAGATGCATTCAAGACCGGCATAAGTATCAATAGACACACTCGCCAGCAAGCATGTTCTTAAACAAAAGGACAATTAATCAACTATTACAAAAGCTAACTATGGAGCAGCTGGCTTCTTCGACTTCGACGGCTTCGGGGGCTTCATCAAGTCCGTGGCAGTGTCAGATGCCACTGACTTTCCGCCAGCCCCCGAGGCCGAAGCCTTCGCCGCCTTCTTGGCACGTTGGAGCTTCTCCGAGTACTTCGCAACAATATTTAATAAGTGATGCCCATTTTGCCACAAGAAGTCACGAAAGGAGCAAAGACTACCCGCTGACCGTCTGTGCCAACAGGCATCGCCTTCGACACCGTGGAGGGATCGATCTCGACTCCGTGGTCTTGCACCATGGCGAGTGACATGGACGTGCCAGCTGCGCGGAGGGAGTTCTTATAGGTGGAAGGCACACCCCCGGCGAGTGACTCCACCAGCTCGTCCACATTATCGACCAGCTCCGCCTTCGGCATCAACTCCTCCTGGAGGCGACTGAGGGCGACCTTGGCCTTGGAAAGTGTATCTTGGATGGCGGTGCTATGGTCCTCGACTGCATACACCGCACCTGACAGAGCGTCATCGCGACGAAGAGCCTGCGGGTCAAAGCTCAAATCGCCAGCATCTGTACATGAACCCACACATGGATCAAAACTTCAGCGCCACCAGCAAAAACACTAGATGCAGAAAAGGACAACAATATCCAGAAGCAAAGGTACCTGAGAGAGCCTTGGCGATTGAGAATAGTTGTTCTTCGAACAACTTTTCCCTGGCTGCAAAGGGAGCACGCAGATCCTCTTCACGCTTCTGTGCCTCGTTACGCGCTGCGATTGCCTCGTCGCGACCCTTCAAAGCCGCGGAAAGTGTCTTTCCAAGGTGGAGACGTTACGCAATAAGGCGTTCTGTTCAGCTACACGACAATCGAAAGTTGATTATCAGTCGACTACACCAAAAAGAGAAGACGAAGAAGAATAACTGTAGAACACTCACTTTCAACCACGCGGTGACGCGTCTCCAGCATTGCATGCTGGCGGCCCATCGCCATCACTTGCTCTGCCAAGTGCGCGGCTTCCTTTACAAGGAGCTGTCGCACAACCAAGGAATTAGCAGAGGCAACAGATAACGTCGACTAAAGCACTACAAAGGAGGAAACAACTAGACTTACATGGTCCTCCAATGACTCCGAAGATGTTTGCTATGCCGTCATCTAGGCAACAATTCGATGCTCCCCTGCGTGAGGAGAGCTGGAAGAGTTGTGCCCGGAGTGGGCCGCCACTGGAGGGCAAGGAGCGCGCTCGACCTCTTTCTTCGCCATTGAGGTCGCGACTCCAGACTCCTTAAAAAATTCGATGTCGCCAGAAGATGACGACGCCTCTTGACTACAAGACAAAACCCACCTTGCGAAAGGGAAAGCTCTAGGGCAAGCCAACAAGAAGAAAACAGAGAAGAACAAATGAACTCGAAAACTTACCAGTCAAACTTGTCAAAATAAAATGTGGCCTCCGCCGACTCCGACGAAGACTCCTTAGGCAATCGCATCTTCTTGCGAGAAGACGGTGCCACAGCCCTCACAGGGACGACAGGAATTGGCGACTCCGCGCCAACAACTGTACCTTCTGGAGTCGAAGGAGATGACGCGTCAGAATCCTCGCTGCGCGAACACTTGCGAGTGTCCGGACTCTCGGACTCGGGGGCTTCCTCCTCCACATCAGAAGGGACAGTCGACTCAGACTCATCCTCTTCCAAGGCTTCGCGAGGAATAAGCCCCTCAAGGAGAGGAGGCATACAAGGCGACACCGCCCAATCCTGCATACAAACAACAAAAATCAGCAAAAATCAAGTAAGCAACAGAAAAGCAATCGACAAAATAAGTTACTGCATAGTACACCTATACCTCAGGAGGAGGATTCGAAGCATCAAAGGGAGGAACAACTAGCTCACTAGGAAGCACATCATTGCTAGTGTACTTCATGACCAGTCGAACCCTCTTGTCCACCTCACTTAGACATGCCATCGGCAGACATGCGAGTGGCATGATCAACGCCAACCCATTGAAACATTGGGTGAACTCTGGCCTGCAGGGGCTGGACGCGACGGCACAGCCAAGTTCGGATGAGAGCGTAGCCTCCCTCCTCTTTGCCAATGCGACTCTCAAGGTCGCAGATGCGTTGATACAACACGTCTGTCTCCGCGAGTTCGCTAGGCATAATTAGATTCTTCCAGGAACGCATCTTCTTGCACTGTGTTGCGGGATCAAAGGGCACGAGTCCAAAGTGCTCATCTTTGGCCTTCTAATCACGAACGTAGAACCATTTGTCCCTCCACCCTTGGATGGACTTAGTCAGCTTGATGTCGGAGTAGGTGGCAGATGGGTCGACGTGGATTCCGCAACCACCTACATTGTAAACTAAAGAGCCAGATGCAGACTGGCGCTTCAATTTGAAGATGCATTTGAAAAGGCCGAAGTGTGGCTCGATTCTGAGCCAGCACTCGCAAAGAGTAATGAAGCAAGAGATGTGGAGGATGGAATTTGGGGACAGCTGATGGAGCTGGAGCTCGTAGAAATAAAGAAGACCGTTAAAAAGGGGTGAAGAGGCAAGGAAAAACCACGAATGATGAATGCAGGAAACATCACTCGAAAACCAGCGGGAGGAGCAAGAATGGTCTCACCACTGGGGACGCGCGCATCGGCGACTGCCGCAGATAGCACTCCGTCTTGGCGAATAAGACGGAGATCAGACGCCTTGATGATGGAGGAGCGCCATGCACCATTCGTGATGTGGGTGCCCGCGACCTTCTTCTTCCCACCGGCGGCGGTGCTGGTGCCCGCAGCAGCGGAGCCACCCTTCTTCTCCGCCGTGGCCATAGTGGCCGTGGAATCAGCGGCAACACCTCCCCTTTTCTTCCCCATTGCACGACGGCGATGTGAACGAAGAAAGTAGCTCGGGAACCAGCGGAGCTGGTCCAACGTCGTGGAGGAAACGGGCACAGGAAAAAACAGAGGAGCAGCAGCAATGGCGATGGCAGCGAGGAAGAATGAGAACAGATGGGAAAATTACTGTCGCAACGCTGCTACTTAACCCCTAGAAGATGCAATCCAATAGCTCAGAAAAACCCTACCGGACGCGTGGCACACATCGTGTTGGACACGTGGAGAAGGGGAAGCGTGAACCGGCCCTCCACTATTCCCATTACACACGGAAATCGAGGAGGTGCAGTTAAAATAAAGATTACACATGCCCAGTCAAATCAAAGTCAGAAAGTGGGACCCACTGCTTGTCACGTCCCGTCAAACTCGCTCACGCGGGTAACTGAGGTCATACAAGCGTCAGCACTGACGTCATCAAAGCTACGCAGCGAAAAACTTCGACTACTTTAGTCCTTGCTGGAGTCTTCGACTCCACCAAGCACTCGGGGGCTACTCCCATAGGGAGCGCTGGCCCCGCACCCTACGGTTTTCTTTTCTTTTTGCAGGAACAAGGGCAATCAAAAGCAAACCTAGGCCATTCAAAATACGATTCCGTTATGGACATGGGTTACTCCCATAGGGAGCGCTGGAAAAATTCGACTAAAACAAGCAACCAAAAGACGGCGGTAGTCGCAAAAGTTATTTAGTCCCTGCCTGAGTCTTCGACTCAACGAGGCACTCGAGGGCTACTCCCATGGGGAGCGCTGGTCGCACACCCTATGATTATTTATATAGAAAACTGTGTGTTGATAACATCCGCACTCGAAGCTCATGGCGACACTGCCTCATAATTTTCCCTACAAAGAGACTGCATCTCCTGGGTCACCCGAATCGTCTCCGCGATGATAAAATTCGGATGCCGCGCTTACAGCGTGAAGGTAAGACCTGGATAAGGCCTGGCAACGCATTTAGCTGCGCACTACCAGAAATGTATCCGTGCCTACAGGTAGGATGAACACGGACGCGTCGAGTGCTCACACCCATATAACTGGAATTTGACTCCTGTAAGACCTCCGCGACCTGAGTCGAATTACACCAGCACTTTTCCGGATTCGAGTCCGGGGACTCGAGTTCGAGTAGATTGCGTTGTTTCACCCTAAGGTGGTTAACTGATACTGATACTTCGGTTATATCAGGAACGTATATCAACAATCCCTATGACACAAATAAAAGCATTCGAAATGCACTCGTTCAGGCACTCGAAGACTTCAAAAAGTCCCCAGTCGAATCTGCGATTCCACTAGACACTCAGGGGCTACTGACATGGGTATACCTTACAGGTACTCGAGCTTGGTATATACGGTCCAAATACGTACAGGCCCACGGTGTTGCCAAGGCCCAAACAAGGGACTCGAGTAGCCTACGGACTCTCGATTGCTTGAAGAACAAGAAGAAGTTAAAGATAGAAAGTTTGAAGGGGAAAAACCCTAACTTGTAACCGACTCGACCTGCTACCCGAGACCTAGCCTATCTATATAAAGGCTAGGAGGGGGTGGCGAGGAGGACACACGCAACCCTAGTTTCCACAACCCTCGCCAGATTGCATCTGCACAACATTGTAACTTTCGACTCCTTCGATAATTCACGAGCATACAAGCAGGAGTAGGGACCTCTGCGAGGCCCGAACCTGGGTAAATCTTTGTCCCCTGTGTGCTTGTTTGCTAGCCGATAGATGTCTCCAGCGCTCCCTCCTTCTCCAAAACCCAAGTCCATAACAATGGGCATTGATGAGTTAAACTCTCGTCACCTAGAGTCACCCAATACACAGAAGCCAAAGTGCAAGAGACCCGGCAAAATGATGTCAATCTGCTAGAAGAAGCGAGAGAGTTGGCATTTTCCAGATCTGCCATATATCAGCAAAATCTCTGACGCTATCATAGCCGGAAAGTAAGCCCCCGAGTTTTCCAGGAAGGTGACCTGGTACTCCGGTTGGTACAACGTACTACTGGCATGCATAAATTATCCCCCCATGGGAAGGGCCATCCATTGTGAGCAAAGCATTGCACAATGATTCTTATTATCTTATCGATGCAAAACCACAGGAGAAGAACAAGGCGGACAGGTCCGGCGAGGAATCCAAACGTCCATGGAATGTAGCTCTACTTCGTCCTTTCTACACGTAGCAGAGAAGTGTTTGTATCCGAGTCTCTCATATGTCGGTATGTATGCCGGCAATGAGCTTATCAATGAAATCTTGGCACCTCGAGCAGTAACTCGGGGTCTGCCTTAGTAATTTTAGTTGTCTTCTTTATTTATTATTTATATGTCGGCTGGCCTAAGTTGCTTCAACTTAGGCCGGATTAGTAGTGTGTGAGCACCAAAAACCTAACTCTTCGACTTGCTTCTGTCCAACAAGATTTGGCTTCATGGCAAGCAAGAGAACAAGTTTGGAATTGCATAGCACATGAAAAACGACTAAGGGAAAAAACTTAATCGAGCCGACGTTTGTTTTTCGGACTAACATTGCGTATACTTTAAATTTATCATGCTGAATTATTTTGATCTAAACCTAAAGTTTCCAAGTACTGTTAAATCAGTTTCGAAACTCGGCCTCATAAGTCATAAAACCGAACCAAGGTGGACACGAGCCGAGCCAAATAATTGGAGGAACAAGAAAATGAAACTCGGGGACTATGGCCAAGTTAATCCAGCATAAAAACTCAGTAGCAAAATATCACTATGTGCTTAATACAATTGCACCCGGAATACCGAGGATCTGATGAAATTTCAAGTGTCTATAATCAAGGAGAAGCAGGAGGAGGAAGTTCGGCGTCATCTTCGCTGCCTTCGACGTCCAAGGCATCGTCCTCTTCGTCCTCATCCGAGCCATCTTCAATGTTTTCAATGTTTTCAACATCAGCGGCATCCAGGAAGCTTGGTCCCTCATTCCATTCATGAATGGGGGAATATTCAATGAGGCTATGGGCGCAAGCCTTGCGCCAAGCAATCCACTCTGGGTCGCTGGATCATTTGGATCCGGTGCGCATGCGCACTAGGAGGTTGAGGTCGATCTTGTTGTACCATGTGAGCACATAGTGGAGAACAGTCTCAGCTCCGGCGCGTCCAACGAATTCTCTCCAGAGATCGAGCTGAGTCTCGCATTCCATAAGCCGGGAAAAAAGAACTGCCAGATTCTCCGGAGTATCCTCCTCAGGCCAAAAGGCGTTGAAGATCCTGACTACCACATCCAAGATATCCTTGTCGTAGTTCCTCACGACTTCGACTCAGGCGGACAAACTAACTATCAAGTCCTCGAGATCAAGAGGAATGGAGCCAGGGCCAGATGGAGTACCCCTCTGCTGGCAGAACTTGGTAACGACATTGGATCCAATGACATCGCTCTCTGGGAATTTGCCTAGGAAGATAAAATAAGTGGGGTAAGTAAAGGAAGCATACCCGGAAAGATCAACATCGTTTGAATGAAAAGAACTTACTAGAGATATGGCTGTGAACCCGGGACAGCTCCTTGATGCACTCGTCGCGCCTCTCCCGGAGTTGCACAAGTTCAGCATTCGCCGACTCAAGCTTGATGTCGGCCTCCTTGAGTAATTCCTGGTCCTTGGCAATCTGGAGATTGAGGCGCTCGTTCTCTTCAGTATAGTCCTGGCCGGCTTTCTGGAGTTCGGATTGGTGCTCTGCTTTCAATTTCTTCATATCTGCCTTAAGCTTGGCAATCTCATCATCTTTGGCTCGGAGAAGGGCAAGCTCATCATCTTTCTTTTTGAGCTCGGCCTGATGCTATCCTGCTTGTTCGAGAAAATGCAGCATCATATCAGGCACGGGCACACTATCTTCAAGAGATGCTGAAATAGTTTGTTGACCTGGCAAAGCCGAGGTATGAATGTTTGCCGAGCCAAGGAGGAAAGGAGATGGAAAGCATAGGAAGGTTGAGCAAAAATAACTTACCCTGGATTTGATCCAAAATTTTCCTCATGATCGTGTTCTCAGCCTCCACCCCAGCTGCGAAAACCGAATGATGGGTTAGTTCGGCAAAAGAAGATGAAGGAAAATGGAAAAATGCCGAGGAAGAAACTTACCCCTTTCCTCGTGTTCAGAGAGAAGTGCATTATGTTTTGCCCACAACATCTTGTGATTATCAAGGAGACGCTGAAACTCAGCGCTCCGGCGGTTGGTGGTCACCTGAAAGAGCAAAGATGGACAGCTTAGTCTTGTGCATATTCGAAGTGTACAAAATCAGGGCCAAGTGGAACTTAACCCGGCTCTAGGTGTGTGCATATTCAAAGTATACAAAATCCGGGCCAAGTGGAACTTAACCCGGCTCTAGGTGTGTGCATATTCGAAGTGTAAAAAATCCGGGCCAAGTGGAACTTAACCCGGCTCTAGGTGTGTGCATATTCGAAGTGTACAAAATCCAGGCCAAGTGGAACTTAACCCGGCTCTAGGTGTGTGCATATTCGAAGTGTACAAGATCCGGGCCAAGTGGAACTTAACCCGGCTCTAGGTGTGTGCATATTCGAAGTGTACAAAATCCGGGCCAGGTGGAACTTAACCCAGCTTTAGGTATGTGCATATTCGAAGTTATCAAGGAGCTACGTTAGTTCTATAAGGAGCATCCGGCCGAGTAACAAGTTACTCCTCCGGAGGCTCGGGGACTAATGGCTATATCAATTATATCTACAACTTGTTAAAAGAAAAGACGAAGTAACGTACCTCCATCATCCGACCCGCAAGGTTAATGGCCTTGGCGGCAGTATTCATCTGCGCAGAAAATTCGGTGGGACCGAACTTCTCCAGGAGATCGTCGTTGTAGACTAACTCCGCCTTGTTCCAGTTATTTACAAACTCGATCAAGGTCAGAGGGTATCGTTCGTCGCTTAGCATGTGTGGCGCCACTAAACCCTTGGCATGCGCCTCCCTCCTCTCAACTTGGGCAAGGGCCGGGTTGGTGAGCAAAACAAGTTGCGCATTAGCTGGCTCGGCATCGACCAAACTTACCCCTTTCCTTGGTAGAGGGGTTTGGTGCTGCTGCGGTTGCTTTTGTTGCTGCTGGTGTTGCTTTGGTTGTTGTTGCTGGTGCTGGAGTTGGTGCTAGTACTGGTGTTGGTTTCTGCTTCGGTAGAGGTGCTGAGGGAACCTCGGTGGTAGTTGGTTGCGGTGGAGCCGAAGTGGTGGTTGTTGTCTCGGCAGAGCCAGTCTCCCCTGCTCCGAGGTTGCCCTCCAGAATGGGGCTCAACAGGCGAGAATCATCGCCACGAGGAGGAGAGGGGTTGTGTCGGAGCGGCGATGCAATGCCGGATCCACTCTGTGGGACCTCCACCGCAGCCCTACCGAATCAAATAATGTATGATGAGAAACTATAACACAAGAAGAACAAGTGAATGGCAAAGGGAGAAGAGGCTTACTCATCCGAGGTCAGGGGCTCCTTGGGCTTCCGAGCCCTACAAGCCGTGGCCTTGGTTGGAGGCTTGGTGGAAGTTTTGTCACTAGACTTCTTCCGCCTTTTTGCCGGCTGAGAAGGTCCGGAGGAGGATGAAGAGGCAGCTCCCCTTTTCTTCTCCAGCGCCACCGGGACAGGATCACCCACGGCAAGGGGAGGGTCTTCATGGATCTGCCCACCGGGGTTAGCTGATGCCGGAAAAGCATAAGAAAGGGGGACAACGTCAAATGCTTCCATCACCTCAACATTCGAATCATCTTCGTCGTCGGGCCAATCTCTAATAGAAGAGAGTTTACCGGTGGGTCGCTTGGTCGCATCGGCCATAGGAAGGAACATCTCCAGGTCTGGTTCCTCCTTGTCCGAGGTATCCTGGTTAGGAGCCCATTTGAGGGAAGGGTCGGTGCCGTCCTCGATGGTATGCTGAAGAAACATCTAAGGGAAAGAAAAAGCAACAGGATTAAAACAGACAATAATAGCGACATATGATTTAACTCGGAAAAGGTTTGAAGCACAAAACTTACCAAAGGAGGAAGCCTATCTCGGCAATAGTGTTCAATCCCCCACGTCCACTCAGAAGAGAAGTTTTTGTGGGTAGTGAACAGGGCCTTGACCCGGCAGTAGATCTCGGTATTGCTCAACTCAAAAGACGAGGTCCGGTTGGGGTCACGGCACCAGCTCATGTGGCACACTTTATGTGTGCGTTTCTTGAGGGGAGAGATCCTGTTGCGGACAAATGTGATCATGGCGTCCTCATTGCGCAATCCGAGCTCCTTCAGCTCCTTGAATCTCTTGTTGACCTGGTTCGCCAAGACCGTGGGCTTCTCGGGGATAACGTCCCACAAATCCGGGTTAGGAGGACCCGAAGTATAGGGGCATAGTCGGATCAGGTCTTCGGTGGTGCTGTTCCGGACATAGAAGAAAGTCCGGGCCCATCCCTTGCAAGAGTCAAGCCCTGTGACTCAGGGGAAGATGGACAACTTCCGGGGAGAGATTGACGCAGCACCGAACTACTTGAGCTGTTTGTTCTCCGGATCTAGATCTATATTCGGAATGACGTTCCGGCGGAGGCCAAAGAACCGGATCCAGAGCTCCTTCGTGGGCCATAATCCGGCGTAGCCTTCGATGGTGGAGGCAAAGGCGGAGAGAGATGTGATGGCATTGGATGGAAGGTGGTGCGGCTGGAGCTCGTATGTGTTCAACCAGTCATGGAAAAAATCGCTAACTGGCAAGCCAAACCCCCGCTGGAAGTGGGATAGAAACACCACGTACTCACTCGGGTTGGGTGAGGGGGCGAGCTCGGCAGCAGCGAGGCGAGCATTGATGCCCTCCGGGATGCGCCTAGTGCGATAGAGCCAATCCAGGTCATCCTGGCAGACCCAAGATCCAGCCCACGCACCGCGGTCCGCGGTCGCTACATCTTCTTCCATCTCCTGCTCGGCGATGGTGAGATCTTCTTCTGTCATCTCGAGGTCACTTCCTTCACTGGCGCTAGCGGCGGTGGGTGGCAGTGGCCTGGACAGACAGGGACCCGTGGCGGAGGAGATGCGCAGAGGCGGTGGCGATGCGGGTGCGCGTGGAAGCAGAGCCGCGGCGGCGCTGCTACTCAATAGCGGTGGCGGCAGCGCTGTCGCGGGAGAAGATGATGAAGAAGTAGAGGCAGAGGGGCGTGGAAGTGGGGAAAAGACCCAAGGGGCACGCCCCTCCCCTATTTAACCGCTCCCTCAAGGGGGTAGTGGGATCGCGTTTTGCGGGCGGGCCACGCCATGTGGCCATGTACAATCCAAATTGACGAATCAACATCGAGCCACACGGAGGGCCACAGGGCGCAGCGGATCCCAAGACGTGACGTTATGATGCAGTTAACAAGGAGGCAGGCACGATGCGACGTGCGCTACAGTGATAACTGACAATTACTGCGGCGATTACTATTGCTGGCCCTTAAAATGAGGCAAAGTAATGATTAGCCTCCACGTGGGGAAGCGTATGAGAGAAGGAAGAATGTCCCGGATGGGTATGTGATAACCGGGCCAGCAAGTAAAGACTTGGAATGTGCCAAGGGAAAGTAAACCCATAGAATCCAGAGTAGGAGGTAACTCGGAGAATGAGCAAGAAGCTCAGTGAAATTGAACATGCTGTGGCCTTAGCGGCTAAGGCAGCTAAGACTGCACCAGCTTCGGGGACTAATGTTGGGGGGATAACCCCGGGTAGGGTCACGCCGGGGTATAAAGGCCTAGTTAGCCGAGGTACGGGAAGGTCAAAGCAAGTGCTGTCCGAGTCACCTCAAGACAGGTCGGATCATCGAGTAACCCAGACCAGGGGACGTCTGATATGGGGTGGCCCGATCTTCTCAGTAAGCGGATGGCGGTGATGATGGTGGATGATAGATAACTAGCTTGTAGCTATGAACTCTCCCGCTCGATCCCTGATGCCAATGCAACATCTCTCGAACCTTGTAGGATAATCACAACACCACGCTCTTGCGCACGCAGCCGTGACCACGAATGGTAGTATGCAATCTACTAATTCCCAATGGAATAACAGATCACACTCAATTATAGTTGGTAGATTCGAACACAGGGTAATTCCAGAGGTTCTATGAAAGAAACAACTCCAAAATATTTTAACGTGGCCTAAAACCTAACTAAGGGTCGTCCCAGGGCTTATAAGAGCAGCTGGGGTGGCCAGAAACCGAAACAACACGCAAACGACTCAAACTGATACAAACCGACTCGGACCAGATTCGGTCGACAAGCGGACACTCCGGTCGAAATCGGCCGGACAGTCCGGTCAGGCCGGACACTCCGAGTGGAGCGTGCCGGACAGTCTGGCCTGGCCGGAAACTTCAAAGTTTCTGGATGGTGTCCAGGCAGTGTCCGATTTGATATTCTGATTGTCAACGCCAGTTCGCCTCTCGACTAGGCCGGACAGTCCGGGTGGATCCGGCCGGACACTCTGGTCGTGGCAGATTTTCTTGCCTCCATCTTGATGATCTTCTCTTGCGCCTTCCTCCCGCTCCTCCCTCGCGCATCCTTGGGCGATCATCATGTTGGGCTTCTCTTGTAACCCTTCTCCTCCTCGCGCCATGCTTGTTTCTCCAACGAACCTGATCATACATAAATGCATAGAGTTAGGCAGTATAAAGTTCTCATCAATCAAAGTACCAGATTCGTTTAGGAGTAAATTCACCTGTTGATCTAGTAGCTTAGCACGAGCTCTTGTAATAGGTCCAATTCTAATCTCATTGGACTGATCCTTTCTTGCAACAGTTGTAGCATCTTTAGTAGTCATTGGGGTAGGTGTAATTGTAGGGATGTCCTCATTATCTCCCCCCCTTCAAAAGGCGTCGACCTCGACGCTCCAAGGTCTTCTCTAGCATATGGTGACAAATCAGCAACGTTGAAGCTGTTGCTAACTCCACCAAACTCCTCAATAGGTATATCCACCGAGTAGGCGTTATCATTAATCTTGGCTAACACCTTGTAAGGACCAGCACCACGTGGCTTCAATTTGGACTTTCGAAATAATGGAAACCTATCCTTCAGGCTCGAACAACACTTCTTTCCTTGCTTGATTCCTTGCAGCAGCAATGTTCTTGCCTTTCTTCTCAATATAATCTCGAGTCTTCTCATGTATTTTCTTCACATAATCAGCACGTACTGATGCCTCCATATCAACTCTCTCATGTAATGGCAGAGGCAACATATCAAGTGGCATCAATGGTTTGAAACCATACACCACCTCAAAAGGACAAAGCTGAGTAGTTGAATGCACAGCCTTGTTGTAAGAAAACTCAACATGTGGCAAACACTCTTCCCACTCCCGCAGATTCTTTTTAATCATGGTCCTTAGCAGCTGTGACAATGTTCGGTTCACCACCTCCGTTTGACCATCTGTTTGGGGATGACATGTAGTACTGAACAACAACTTCGTTCCTAGCTTCCCCCATAAGGTCTTCCAAAAGTAGCTCATGAACTTCACGTCACGGTCAGAAACAATCGTCTTTGGTACTCCATGTAATCTTACGATGTCCCTGAAAAACAGGTTAGCAACATGCGACGCGTCGTCGCTTTTGTGGCAGGCAATAAAATGAGCCATCTTAGAGAACCTATCCACTACCACAAATATAGAATCATGACCTCTCTGAGTTTTAGGTAGACCTAGCACAAAATCCATACTAATGTCTTCCCATGGAGTAGTAGGTGCAGAAAGAGGTGTATACAAAACGTGAGGCTTCAGCTTAGATTTCGACTTGTGGCATGTAATACATCGGCTCACAAATCTGTACACATCACGCCTCATCTTGGGCCAATAAAAGTGACCAGCAAGCATGAGCAACGTCTTCTCATGCCCAAAGTGACCCATCAAACCACCAACATGTGATTCCTGCACTAAGAACAAACGCAACGACGATTCTGGAATACATAGTTTGTTAGCTCGAAACAAATATCCATCATGTATATGATACTTATCCCATGCGTTTCTAAGAGCACACAAACGATATGGTTCAGCAAAATCATGTTCAGTTGCATAAAGTGCACAAATAGCTTCTAATCCAGGAATTTTAACATCAAGATTAGTTAATAGCATGTTCTTCCTAGATAGAGCATCAGTAACAACATTCTATTTTCCCTTCTTATAGTTAATGATGTAAGGAAAAGACTCAATGAACTCAACCCATTTAGCTAATCTTCTATGCAAGTTTGATTGAGCTTTCAAGTATTTCAATGCTTCATGATCAGAATGTATGATGAATTCCTTTGGCGACAAATAATGTTGCCAAACCTCAAGTACTCTAACAAGTGCATACAATTCCTTATCATAGATAGAATAATTCAAACGAGCACCAGTTAATTTCTCAGAAAAATAAGCTATAGGCCGACCCTCTTGCATCAAAACGCCACATATGCCTATAGCACTAGCATCACATTCAACTTCAAATTGCTTCGAAAAATCAGGTAATGCAAGTAATGGTGCAGAAGTAAGCAAACGTTTTAACTTATCAAAAGCAATGTCTTGGGTCGCGCCCCAAACAAAAGGAACACCTTTCTTTGTCAAATATTTTAAAGGTGCAGCAATGGTGCTAAAATCTTTCACAAAGCGCCTATAGAAACCAGCGAGACCGTGGAAACTACGCACTTGACTAACATTCATTGGAGTAGGCCATTCTGAATTGATTCAATTTTAGATTGATCTACCTCTACTCCATGCTTAGAAACAACAAATCCGAGGAATATGACCTTATCTTTTGCAAATGTACACTTCTCAAGATTAGCATACAGTTTATTATCACGTAACACCTGCAAAACTTGTCTAATATGAGTGCAATGTTCAGATTCGGTGTGGCTGTATATAAGTATATCATCAAAGTAAACAACCATGAAACGACCAATAAACTCTCTCAAAACATGATTCATCAAACGCATGAAAGTACTAGGTGCATTAGTAAGACCAAATGGCATAACTAACCACTCGTACAAACCGAATTTAGTTTTGAAAGCAGTTTTCCATTCATCCCCTTCTTTCATCCTAATTTGATGATAACCACTACGCAAGTCAATTTTAGAGAAAACAGCAGCTCCACTCAATTCATCTAGCATATCCTCTAAGCATGGAATAGGATGACGATATCTAATAGTGATGTTATTAATTGCTCTACAATCAACACACATGCGCCAAGTACCATCTTTCTTAGGAACTAAAATAACAGGAACAACACAAGGGCTAAGAGAAACACGAATGTACCCTTTATCCAGCAACGCTTGTACTTGCTTCTGAATTTCCTTAGTTTCTTCGGGATTAGTCCTGTAAGGTGCACGGTTGGGAAGTGTGGCGCTAGGAATCAGGTCCACTTGATGTTCTATACCACGCAATGGAGGCAAACCTGCCGGTACGTCTTCTGGAAACACATCCCCAAAGTCCTGCAAAATAGAAGAGACACCAAGAGAAATAGGGGTCATGTCGTTAGAAACCAATACCTCGCCCTTATACATGAGGACAAGTGGCATGGCTGTAGGATCCTCACGAAACTCTCTCATATCCTCCTTGGTGGCTAATATCAATAACCTAGGCACTCTCTCACTTTTCGTTATATCACTCAATTGAGGCTCAATTACATCAGGAACAGCTGTGACACAGTCTCGCCGAGTGGTAGTATCTTCCTTCAAGTTCACCTCTATCTTCTGGCAAGAATCATTCACAATTTCTTGTGGTGTCATTGGCTGCATAGTAATCTTCTTTCCTTTGAATTCCAAGTGATATGTATTGGCTCGGCCATTGTGTTGCACATGGCGATCATAGAGCCAAGGCCGACCCAATAGTAGGTGACAAACAGTCATAGGAACCACATCAAAATGAATATAATCTTTGTATGGCCCTATTTGAAAATTCACACGTACCATATGATTTACCTTCATCTCACCATTGTTGCTCAACCATTGTATGTAGTATGGCTTGGGATGAGGTAAGTATGTCAAATTCAGTTTGGCACATAGTTCCTTACTTGCAAGATTTCTGCAGCTACCTCCATCAATAATTACCTTGCAAGCTTTGTTTGGTCCAACTAGAGCTTTTGTTTGGAACAAGTTGCAACGATGGGATTCCTCAACCGGTTGCACACTAAGTACACGTGAAGATACGACAATAGTGGGTGCACGCTCAGCATATGCATCAGCACCAACCTCGCCGTCATCAATATCATCATCAGAAGCTTCATCTCCACTTTCTACTTCACCTTGTTCATTAACAAACATAACCTTGCTGTTTGGACAATCTTTCTTGTAGTGACCTCTACCTCCACAAGTATGGCACACCACATCACGAGTACGTGCAGTAGACATGTTGGAAACCGAGCTAGCAGCAGGAGCAGCAGGTTTCCGAGCATTAGAACCAAACGAAGGTGTACTTGCTGGCTTGGTCGATGGTGTAAAAGGAGCAGCAGCTGGTGACGTAGCTGTAAGAGGAGTAGGTCTGGCCGAAAATCTGCTGGAGGATGGAAAACGAGCACGTGATTTCGCCTCTTCTGCCAACTGGGATTCGGCCTCTCTAGCATGATGCAACAACTCATTCATGGTCTCATCACTTGTGATGATGAACAATGCTCTTGATTGGTAACTTCAAATTGTTTAGGAATCGCTGCATGGTCATCTCAATGGACTCACGAACTCTAGCACGCTGCATAAGCATCTCCATCTCCATGTAGTACGCATCAACTGTCATGGTGCCTTGCTTCAGTTGCGTCAATTTATCAAAAACTGATCGCAAGTAGTTGGTTGGTACGAAATGAGCTTTCATGATTTGCTTCATCTCGCGCCAATCCCGCACGGGAAGTTCACTGTCCTCCCTCCTATGTTGCACAAGAGCATCCCACCAACGTAAATCATAACCATCAAATTCAGATGCAGCAAGTTTGACCTTCTTATCTTCTGGATAGTCAAATAAGCGCCAGAGTTTCTCAATCTTCAACTCCCAGGTGAGGTAATCTTCAGGATCAATGGAACCATCAAACTTAGGAATTGAGAATTTTGGCTTGCCCAAACCGTCATCAGCAGCTTGGTTGGGCACACGTGGACCACGCCCAAGATGTGCAAACCCACGACCATGAGCAGGTGCATGGACAGGGGGAATAGCACGTCCCCTGCTAACATGTGGAGCAGCATCAACAGCGCTACCCTCCTCGAAATCATCAAAGGCATCATCATGTTGAGGATCTTCCCTTCTATGTAAGGCGGCTGTCAAACCCTCAATGGACTGCTGCAAAGCGGTGACATTGACATTGAGCGTAGCCACTTGCATTTGGATAGTATCAACTGTCCCAACATGCTGATCCAATCTCATGTTCATATCTTGGAGATTCTTGTCAATGGCATCTATCGTGTTAGTAAACACACGTGTCAAGTGGGATTTCAAAGCCTCATATTCACGCCAATTGACGAGCTCCTCATCCTTGTTTTTCTGCAACACAACATCATCATCACTAGAAGACATGATTAGTAGGTTAGTGCAAAAAATCAGAATTTGTATGGTGGAAACTCTCACAACTCACTCACAACTAATAAGAAAGGAGATCTTACCGTTCCAAAGTGAATAGAGATGCTCTACCAAACAAAATCAAAGACTGATGCACTTGATGTGATGAAGTGAATATCAAAGGTATAGAGAACAATCACAGGGCACACAGGTTATGTAAAGGTGGAGCTATAGGTATGGTATCCTATCTACACCGCAAACAAGTCCTAGTGCTGATCGTACAAATACCCAAGAAACACACACAGTGGAGATAAACGTGGCAAAGCAACTTATGAAAAGGAATATTGCAATGCACAAGAGAGACGCTAGTAATAGCTCAAATAGAACAGGCACAAGATTGCTCAATCTACTAGTGCTATACACAACCAGGCCTCCCAAATTGCACACTTCTATAGCTCTCTTTTTGTCAAGCTTGTAGCTCTTTTCGCTCTTTCTCTTCTTTTTTTATACTGATTCTTTTTTTTTGTTTTTTGATTTTTCAACTATATTATTCAAATGAAAACGAGTACAGCAACTTATAATAGAACTAGGCCGGATAGTCCGGTTGATATTCGCCAGAGACTCCGGTTGAGCCGGATAGCACGGTGGGATTCGGCCGGATAGTCCGGTTTCCTCTGTCGAAAATTTCTGCACTTCAAAACCCTAATGAGCAGCCTGTCGGAGCAAAGCAACTAGTCTCGTGGGTACGTTCCTAGGCATAGATGCTGTAGATAGGCTGTGTCTATGGTAAGCAAACAAAAGTATGCTATGTGGACTCGGAAAAAAACGATAAAGACTTGCGGAAACGGTAACGGTGGAAACAACGGAAACAAGATGAAACCCTAAACCTAGACACGAACAGAAACTAGACTCCTACGAGGAAAAACCTGCAGATCGGATCTACGAGAAGATACAATCAGCAACTAATACTCGAAAACGATGCAATCTAGTCTATGGCAAATCTTTTTGTAAGGATTTTTCTGGATAGGACGAAAAACACTCTCTAATCTATGGATGGATTTGTGGATGCTTACCGAGGCAACACTGGAAATCTGATACCAAGATGATATGGGGTGGCCCGATCTTCTCAGTAAGGGGATGGCGGTGATGATGGTGGATGATAGATAACTAGCCTGTAGCTATGAACACTCCCGCTCGATCCTTGATGCCAATGCAACAGCTCTCGGACCTTGTAGGATAATCACAACACCACGCTCTTGCGCACGCAGCCGTGACCACGAACGGTAGTATGCAATGTACTAATTCCCAATGGAACAACATATCACACTCAATTATAGTTGGTAGATTCAAACACAGGGTAATTCTAAAGGTTCTATGAAAGAAACAACTCCAAAAAAATTTAACGTGGTCTAAAACCTAACTAAGGGTCGTCCCTAGGATTATAAGAGCAGCTAGGGCGTCCAGAAACCGAAACGACACACAAACGACTCAAACTGATACAAACCGACTCAGACTAGATTCGGTCAGCGGGCGGACACTCCGGTCAAAATCGGTCGGACAGTCCGGTCAGGCCAGACACTCCGGGTGGAGCGTGCCGGACAGTCCGGTCTGGCCAGAAACTTCAATGTTTCTGGATGGTGTCCGGGCAGTGTCGGATTTGATATTATGATTGTCCATGCCAGTTCGCCTCTCGACCAGGCCGGACAGTCCGGGTGGATCTGGCCGGACACTCCGGTCGTGGCAGATTTTCTTGCCTCCATCTTGATGATCTTCTCTTGCGCCTTCCTCCCACTCCTCCCTCGCGCATCCTTGGGCGATCATCATGTTGGGCTTCTCTTGTAACCCTTCTCCTCCTTGCGCCATGCTTGTTTCTCCAACGAACCTGATCATACATAAATGCATAGACTTGGGCAGTATAAAGTTCTCATCAATCAAAGTACCAGATTCGTTTAGGAGTAAATTCACCTGTTGATCTAGTAGCTTAGCACGAGCTCTTGTAATAGGTCCAATTCTAATCTCATTGGACTGATCCTTTCTTACAACAGTTGTAGCATCTTCAGTAGTCATTATGGTAGGTGTAATTGTAGGGATGTCCTCATCAACGTCCACCTAACTTGGTCTCAACCGACTCAAGCCATATGTCGGTAAGATGTATCTAACTTGTATGCAGGAACAAGTGTTGTCGTGGAAATGGCCACGGCAGTCGCCGCCATAGGCGGCGATTGAGAGTTTCGTGAGGAAGAGTTGGCGGCCATCTGCGGTGCGAGATGGGGGTAGGTGCACAAGGGTTTACCCAGGTTCGGCCCCACGGAGGGTAAAGACCTACTCCTGCTAGGTTAGATTATGAGAGAGCGAGTTACAAGGGTGGCGAGCTCGGTGGCTGGGCGGCGAGTCGCTCGAGGGGGTGTATGATGGAACATAACTCTCTACGATACCCTAGGGAGGTTTATATATGGAGCACCTCCCCGGGTTTACAAGTTGCCTCCGAACAAGATAAGGATCCGGGAGCCTTTGACCTAATCCGACTGGGCTTCTGCTATGCTCCTAGCTTCCAGTCGCCAGTCGATGGGCCTCTTCCTTCCTTGAAGTCCAGTCGCTGTCCTTCAGGTGTACTCGCGGGCCTTCCGGCCCACTCGAAACCTACTGCTGAGCATACCCCCTTAGGCATATCCCCATCAGTAGTCCCCGAGGCCATTCTTGATGTAGGCGCAGGCGTTCTTTGGTGCTTGAAGTAGGCGAGCCCAATTTGGGCACCCAGTCGAATCGGCAATGGACTCTATTAATGCCGGGGAAAATTTCTCCACAGCTCCACTCGTCGCTTTAATGAACATCATCGTTGCCCAGTCGTCATTTTGGCGAGAAGAGAGATTGGCGGGTAGCGAGTGGATCACCGAAGTTGGACCGTCAACTTCAGTCAAACTACCCGTTGGAGCTTCCAACGGTAACTACGGCGCAATTACCATGGGTAACGGCTATCCCGATTTTGGCGGGTGTCCTTTCCCATATAAGGGGAGTGATGGATCTGCTTCGCATTCTTCATCCTTCCTCATTTGCACTTCCTGCTCGCCCCCGACCTATTCTCCTCGCATCGCGCGATTCCGCTTCCCACTCAATGGCGCCTCCCAAAGGCTCATGGGGAAAATCCAAGTGCTCCACGGCCCAGTTGAAATCCTTCGAGGACACCAGGGTGCTTCACAAGTGGAACTCTAGTTCCCCCTTCTTCTGAGACCGAGCCAAAGCCGCGGCCCGGTGAATTCATCTGTTTCACTAGCCATCTCGAGAGGGGCTTAGGGTTCCCCACTTCGCTCTTCTTCCGCCGCTTCTGCGCGTACTATGCGATCAAGCCCTCGGATCTTGGTCCGCATAGCATCGAGCAGCTGGCGATCTTCGTCGCCTTCTGTGAGTGTTATCTCGGTTGCAGGCCTTACTTCCCACTGTGGCTGGAGCTCTTCCATGGCCGCATCGGGCGCGAGGCGTCCAGCGGCTTGATGCTGGCCGTAGGTGGGGTCATCTTCTAGTTGAAGCCGAAGGCCAACTTCGTCAAGCTTCTCCTGCCGAAGAAGGCCACCAGCGAGTGGAAGAAAAGCTGGTTCTATGTCAAGGAAGCCACTCCCTCCGTAGAGGTTTCCCTCCCTGAACTCGCTGCTAAGAGGAGCGAGCCTCGCCGATTGGCGCCAAAGAAGCTCCCTGAAGATCAGCGGATGGCCGTCGCGGAGATGATGGACCAGATCCAGAAGCTGAAGGGCCAGGGGTTGATTCCGATCAACCTCTACAATTGCTGGCTTGGGTGGCGCCTGGTTCCGCTGGCGGCTCATCCACGCTGGATGTACGAGTACAGCGGGAAGCTTGATCCATCTCGCACCAGCACAGAGTCGTGGGAAGCCGAAGACTACAAGGCTGCCCTGAAGAAGATCAGCGACACGGAGTTCACGGGCACGGCGGTCGGAGTCGCCCCGTATACTCCCGTGAAGAATGAAGCCCCTACAGTAAGTCTTCTTTCCAATCGCTCTGTTCGTCTTCCAATTTTGTTCCTTTCGCTCGTCGTGTTTCTGACTCGCAATGGTTCTCAGCTTTTTTAGGTATTTGAGGGTTGGCTCCCTCCGCTCGATGAAGAAGTCCCCCAGGAGCTGGAGGAAGATTCCGAGGGGACTCCTTCCGATAGCGACGGGGAAGACGAAGAGGTCGCTCCCCTAGTGCCTGTGGCTCCCAAGACCCAAATGCAGAAGCAGCGAGAGGTCAAAGCGAGCCGCAACCTAGACGAATTCGAAGAAGGCGACGAGGTCGCATAGGAGCAGACGTCCCGACGCACCGCCACGCCTTTGAAGCCCCCACGCCGGCCTAGGTCGCCAGCGAAGAGGCCCGCGTCGCCAGTCAGGTCGTTAGTGGTGTTTGGGTCGGAAGACGACTCCGACGGCGAAGGGTCTCCTGAAGTCTCGCACAAGGTCCCGAGGGCTACAATCCCGACGAAGGGGTTGGAGGGCGTGGACGTGGAGGTAGTGGTAGAGGCGCCCCTGGCTTCGATCGCGCCGTCGACCGACGTGGTGCCACCCAAGTTGCCATTGCCGTCGGAGGCAGCGGCGTCGGAGCCAGAGATCCCGGCGACTACGGCTTCGTCGTCAAGGAAGCCATCGGTTTCGTGGGCTTCAGACGTATTTGAGCGGGGGCTTAGTCGCAAGCTTGGTCCCGAGTTGGACAAGCCTGCCCATATCAGTACCGGTCTTCGCGTTCTTCCAGTCACCAAGTAACTTTACACTTCCCTGTCCCACTATGCTTTGCATCTTTCGTGTCGTGGTTGCGCTGATTAGAAGGGTTCGTGCAGGTCGGGGGCTAAGAAGATTGGGCGCCCTTCGGTGGCCAAGATTCCCCCGGCCACTGTCGCGGGAGAAGGTGATCTCCTTAGGAAGAGGAAGGCCTCCAAGGATGTCGTGACTGCTGAAGTCGCGAAGAAACAGAAGGGCGGTACTGATGACGCCGCGACCGGGGGAGCGCCGCGGAGCCAGTTGCTACGCCGCTCGTCGAAGAGGGGGCGGCGAGGCTATAGGAGCTAGCGCCGGCTGCATCCGTGCTGGAGGTGCCGGCCCCGACGGTCAGCTCCCCTGCCAGTGCGTCGGCATCATTCCCTCGCTTTATGGCGAGGGGTTTTCCAGGCGGTGCAGACGCGCAATCTCCGCAGTTCCCGGAAATCGTGGACATGGAGATTGAGGCCCGCTGCGGGCGCACCTCCTTCACGGTCCCATCGACTGACGCTACTGAACTTCACAAGATGCTCGACGCTGCCATTCAGGTATGTCCAGTCCCCGAATTAATAGTCGCTGAATTTCAGCGGTTGGGAATTGTCTTTATCTTCCTGTATTCTCCAGTCCCCGAGTTCCTAGTCACTGAATCGCAGCGACTGGGAACTAGTATTTGTTTTTCCTTCCTTCTCCAGTCCCCGAGTTCCTAGTTGCTGAATTTCAGCGACTGGGAACTGGTCTTGTTTTTTATTCCTTCTCCAGTCCCCGAGTTCCTGGTCGCTGAATTTCAGCGACTTGGAACTGGTGATAATTTTCCTCCCGATGCTTAGCTGGTCTTGTTGTTTTGGAGGGGTTGCAGCGGGAGTCGACTGATCGGCAGGCTGCGCGAGAGCGCCTGGAGCGTGACTTGCGCGAGGCGCAGGAGGTTAACCGGCAGCTTCAGGAGAGGATCGGAGAGTGTTTGGCGTTTGTTCTTCTTTGCTTGTTGTGAGCTGATTTTTATGCGATACTTTAACATCTCCACTTGCAGACGGTTTCCCGGCTAAGGTCTCCAAGGCCCGTGAGGGGTATGTCCCACTCGCGGAGTTGGACGCGGCGAATGAGCGAGTGGCCTTCTTGGTCAAGGAGTTGGAGGATGCTAAGGCGGCCTCAATTTCTTCAGAAGAACGGGCGAAGGTTGCCGTCGCTGCCGCTGAAGAGGAACGCAAAGCTGCGGACTCCATCATCGTGGGACTGCATAACGACCTGGCCGCCTTGGAGAAGCACGTCAAGGAGAGTTGCCGTAAGCTGCTTGGTGAGTTTCTATCATTGCTTTAGCCTTTTGTCTGGTCCCCGCTTTGGGGGTTTCATTGTTTCGCTGATACCTGACTTTGCAGCTGTGGTAGGCCAAAGCGACCCGGTGGTGCAGACTTATACTGCTTCGCAGTGCGTAACTGCCGTGGTGAATGCGGCCACAGCCTCGACGTTGTGTGTCCAGGCGGCTCTCCAAGGCATGTCTCCCACCGAAGTCATCCCCGGGGGGCTCACGGAGGTGTGGCGCTATCTGGAGGAGGTGCCCGCGGTTGTGGACTGGATGACGCGCTCGGCGTTCAGACGCGGGGCCGCCACGGGGTTGAGCTTGGGTCTCGCGCATTTCCCCGACGACTTCGACCTTCACGATGTCACGAGTGGCTATCCCTCGGCGACCGTCACGGTGGAGATGTCGGAGGTGCTGAAGCTTACCGCGATGGCCGCTCCTTATGCTGATCGTGTCTTGGCGATGGGGGATCTGCTGCCGTACCAGGAGACGGTGTTGGCGCCTGGCGACCCCGAGCCGGAGCACCGCGACATGAAGTCGGAGCAGCCCTTCCGGTCGTCATTGGCGAAGTCGCTGACCACGTATCCGACGAACCCGTGGCAGCCCTTTGTGCGCGTCAGGGGTGGCGGTGCTTCTTCTTCGTCAGGGCCTGTGTAATGAGCAAATGTAGAAGTTGTAATAGATGCCAGGTGGCGAACATTTGTATGATTTTTGTGAGCCGTGCCGCAGGGACTTGGTCGGCTTGTGTTTTATTAAAGAAGTGTTTTGTTCAACAATTTGAGCGAGTCCCCGAGCGCGTCCGCCCTTTAATGGGGTATAACTCGACTATGTATTTCTATGTGTTTGCCTTGTTTTTGCGTTTGTTTTTGCTCTCGCGTCTCCTGAACGGTGAGTCCCCGAGTGCGGGTGAGGTTCGTTTGTGAATGAGTCCCTGAGCATTGTGCTAGACCGTATTGGTCATGATCCTGTTGCAGGTTACGGATGCGTTGTTTGTAACGCGTCTCCTCCCCTGGCCTAGAGAGCCAGTCGCTTGGCGAGCCCTAGGCAGCTCACTTACTGGGTGTGTTCCCGAGCCGCGTGGGGTCCCCGTTTTGCGGAGTCCCCGTGCGTGGTACTTAACCGTTCGAGTCGCTTTGCGCGAGGGTGGGGGGGGGGGACAGGTCGCTGTGAGAAGCGTGTGTCGGATGTCTTGGCCCGGCGGGCCAGTCGGGCTAGGCAACTCCAATGGCGGCTCCAGGTTGGCGTTTTTCATGGACGACCCAAGGCCCGGATTTTTCCGGTGCCGTTGTTCCGCACTACTTGGCCGTGCCGGTCGCTCGACCAGAGGTTGACTTCCGTAGGTAGCATATTGCTAGTATGTACGAGTGCAAGTGGCACAATAATATGGCGAGTGGACACAATTTGTGCGATCCGAATGAATTCCATTATATATGCCGATGGAGTACAGTGTGAGGTTCTAAGTACAGAACTTTCTGAGGAGGTTTATATTCGATGGCCTCCCGACCTCCAGTTAGCCGTCACCCCGTATGTCGATGAGGTAGTAAGCGTCGTTGCCAAGGACTCGGCCTATGGCGAATGGCCCCTCCCATGGGGGGGATAGCTTGTGCATGCCCTTTTTATCTTGGACCAGTCGTAGGACCAGGTCGCCTTCCTGGAAGGTGCGAGTGCGCACTCGGCGGCTGTGATAGCGGTGAAGTCCCTACTGGTATATGGCGGTGCGGGAGCGAGCCAGATCACGTGCTTCGTCGAGTTGATCAACGCTGTCTTGGCAGGGGTTTCGTTGGCCGCCTCGACGTAGTTGGCGAGTCGAGGGGAGTCGTGCTCCAGGTCTGTTTGCCAGTACGGCTTTGGCGCCGTACACCATGAAGAAAGGCGTGAATCCTGTTGATCGGTTGACAGAGGTGCGGATCCCCCATATCACAGAGGGGAGCTCGTCGACGCAGCATCCTGGGGTGTGCTCGAGGGGCACCTGTAGTCGCAGCTTGAGACCATGGAGGACGCTCTGGTTGGCGCGTTCTGCTTGGTCGTTTGACTCCGGGTGGGCGACTGATGCGAGGTTGAGTCGTATGCTGTGCTCCTCACAGAATTCCGCCATGGCCCCCTTGGCGAAGTTGGTGCCGTTGTCTGTGATGATGCTGTGTGGGTAGCCGTACCGGTAGATGAGTTCGCGGAGGAACTTGGTAGCCGTCTTGCCATCGCACTTCTTGATCGGCTTGGCCTCCACCCATTTGGTGAAATTGTCGACTGAGACCAAGAGGTGAGTGAAGCCCGATGGGGCCTTCTTGAACAGGCCGACCATGTCCATGCCCCATACGGCGAATGGCCATGTGATGGGGATTGTCTTGAGCGCCGAACCAGGAAGGTGCGTCTGGTTGGCGTACTTCTGGCATCCGACGCATCTTTGGACAACGTCGGTGGCGTCAGCGTGTGCGGTGAGCCAGTAGAAGCCGTGCCGCATGGCCTTGGCGACTAGCGACTTGGCGCCGGCATGATGGCCGTAGTCACCGACGTGGATGTCCTGGAGGATCTTGCGGCCTTCCTCTGGCTGTACGCAGTGCTGGAACACGCCGGTCACGCTGCGCTTGTGGAGCTCGCCGTTGATGATGACGAAGGATTTGCAGCGGCGTACGATCATTCGCGCCTCTGTCTCGTTGCTCGGTAGGAGTTTTTGTTCCAGGAAGGCGATGTATGGTGCTGTCTAGTCGCTAGGTTCTACAACCATGGCGACTAGGGCCGGTTCTGGTTGTAGTGGAATCCCGACGTCGATCTCCTTTGGTGGGCTGATGGAGGGCTTGTGGATGATGTCGAGGAAGACGCCTACTGGTGGTGTCTGTCGAGCCGACCCAATGCGGGAAAGTGCGTCCGCCTCCTCGTTTTTACGCCTGTCGATCCACTTGACGGAGTAGCCGTCGAAGTGTCCTCCCAGTTGGTCGACAGCCTGGCGGTATGCTATCATTGTTGGGGAAACAGTGTCGCATGTCCCGGCCACTTGGCCGGCGACTAGGTCGGAGTCGCCGTAGCATCGTAGGCGATTGATGTTCATCTCCTTGGCGGCTCTCATGCCGTGGAGGAGGGCCTCGTATTCCGCCACGTTGCTGGTGCAGGGTGTGAAGTTGAGGTGGAGCACGTAGCGGAGCTTGTCTCCTTTGGGGAAGGTCAGTATGACCCCAGCCCCCGCGCCGTCGGCGTTCTTGGAGCCGTCGAAGTGGAGCGACCAGTAGTGGAGGTATCAGAGCTTCTCTGGTTGCTGTGCCTCTTCCGAGTCGGCGAGGAAATCGGCCAGGGCCTGCGACTTGATCGCTTTTCGGGGCTCGTATTTGATGTTGTGGACGCCGATCTCGACGGCCCACTTGGCGACTTGCCCAGTCGCACCGCGATTGCGTATGATGTCTTGCAGGGGGGCAGAGGATACCACCATTATTGGGTGCTCCTGGAAGTAGTGTGGGAGTCGCCGCTGTGCCCGGAATACCGCGTACACCAGTTTTTGGTATTGCGGGTAGCACTGTCGGGAGTCTGTTAAGGCTTCGCTGATGTAGTATACTGGGCGCTGTATGGGGCGCTCCTTGCCCTCTTCTAGTCGTTCGACGACCATCACGGCGCTGACAACCCGATTGGAGGCCGCGACATAGACGAGCATGGGATCTCTGTCGAGTGGCACGGCGAGTAGTGGTGCCGCGAGTAGCACTTCTTTGAGTGCTTTTAGTGCGTTGTCAGCCTTTGCGTCCCATTGGAACGTTGGGTTCGTGCGCATCAGGCGGTATAGGGCATTGCCTTCTCGCCTAGTCGGGGGATGAAGCGGCTGAGAGCCGCGACTCGCCCTGCCAACTTTTGGACGTCGCGCAGGCACTCGGGTTTCCTGAGTCGCGCAATGGTGTCGATCTTGGTGGGGTTGGCCTTAATTCCTCTCTTGGAGACTACGTACCCCAGAAGTTGTCCAGTGGGTACGCCGAAGGTGCATTTTCCGGGGTTCAGCTTGATGTTGTACCTCTGTAGATTTGTGAAGGTTTCTGCTAGGTCGGCGAGCAGATCGTCCTGGCGGGTGGATTTTACCACCACGTCGTCGATGTAGACATGGATGTTGCGGCCAATTTGGCTCGCTAGACACTCCTGCATGCACCTCTGATATGTGGCGCCTGCATTCTTGAGGCCAAATGTCATGGCCGTGTAGCAGAACACGCCGAATGGCGTGATGAACTCCGTCTTCTCTTCGTCTTTGACTGCCATCTTGATCTGGTTGTAACCAGAGTAAGCGTCGAGAAAACACATCGACTCCGATCCCGCGATCAAATCGATGATCTGATCAATGCGCGGTAGGACGAACTCCTCCTTCGGGCAGGCGCTGTTGAGGTTGGTGTAGTCTATACACATTCTCTAGGTGTTGTTCTTTTTGAGAACCAGGACTGGGTTTGCCAGCAACTTGGAGTACTTAATTAGCCGGATGAAGCCTGCAGCTAGCAGGCGCTGGACCTCCTTGGCGATTGCTCGACGACGTTCTTCATTGAAGGGCCGTAGCGACTGTTTTACTGGTCGCACTTTGGGGTTGGCATTGAGTTTGTGCCCAGCGAGTTCCCTCGGGACACCTGGCATGTCAGATGGATTCCATGCGAAGATGTCGCGGTTCTCACGGAGGAACCCGATGAGCGCGCTTTCCTATGCGGGGCTCATATGCGCCCTGATGGTGACCGTCTGGATGGAGTCGCCTAGGACGAGCTCGACGGTGCGGGTGTGCATGGTCGCCTCGAATGTGGAGTTCGTGGCGATTGGTTTCTTCAGGATGGTGGGATCATCCTTGTTGATGTTGCCCGCGTATTTCGCGAGCTCCTCCGCGTGGTCAGTCTCCACGGCGATGACGGCGTCGGCAAGCTCGGCGCCCTTTTCCTCGCATTCCACGGCCATATCGGGGTCGCCGTGGACGGTGATGATGCCGCTCGGCCCGGGGAGCTTCATCATGTTGTAGGCGTAGTGTGGGGTCGCCATGAACTTTGCGAATGCCTGGCGGCCCAGGACGCAGTGGTAGGGCTGCGGAAGTTTACTAGTTCGAATACGATCCTCTCCGTGCGGTAGTTTGCCGGGGTGCCGAAGGTGACTGGAAGCGTCACCTTCCCGATCGGGTGCGCCTTCTGACCGGGGACAATGCCATGGAAGGTCGTCAGTGTTGGCTCGATTGTTGTTTCTAGGAGCTGGGGCCTTTTGAAGGTGTCGAGGTATAGGATGTTGATGGAGCTCCCACCGTCCATCAGTGTCTTGGGAAGCCAGTAGTTGGCCACTTTTGGCCTGACCACCAGGGTGACTCGCCCTGGATACTCGATTCTTGGCGCGTGGTCCTGGCGACTCCAGGTGATGCTTTGCTCGGACCAGTTTAGGAAGCGGGGAATGTCGACTTGTGTCACCGCATTGACGGCAACCGCGCGGGCGAGTACCTTCTTCTCACGCTTGGTGCCGAGCCCGGTGAAGGTATGAAGCGACCCGACAGCGGTTCCGAAGCCACCACCGTTCCCGTTGTCCCGCGGTTGGTTGTTGTTGGGGTCCTCCCTTGCACGTCTTGCCTTCTCGATCTCTTTGAGAGAGTGGCAGTCGGCGGTGGTGTCAGTGGCTGGTTTTCCCTCCCTGCTGTGGTAGATGTAGGGCTGATTAAGCAGGGCAACGGAGTCGAATTTCGGCCTCGTCGCGTTGTTGGTGCGGTAGTTCCCGCTGTCGCGGTAGTTTCCTCCGTCGCGGCGGTAGTTCTTGGAGTCGCATTGGCCGTAGCCGACGTTGGCGACGAAGTCGACTCGCCCATTGGTCTGGCGCTTGCTGGTGATGCGGGTGTTGCTGTAGCGCATGTCGCATAGTCGCCCGCTGTCATTTATGCTGGTGCGCCGTCTTCCTCCCGACTCGTCGTCGGAGTCTTGGTTGGGATCTTCCTCCGCGTAGCGCTTGGCAATCTCGAGGAGGTCGGGGATGTTGTCGAGCGTCCAGTAGACCCTCTTGATCTTGGCGACCAGAGGTTCGTACCGGCACGCGTTTTTGAAGCAATGTATCGCCGTGTCTGGGTGGATGCCGGAGGCGTTTATTCACAGCTCTTGCCACCTTTGGATCAACCGACGGGTCGACACACGTTGTCCCTAGATGCATCGCCCCAGGTCCTCGATGGTGGTGGCGCGGGTGTAGGAACCCTCGAAGTGCCTGACGAAGGCGTCCTGCATTTCTTCCCAAGAGTCGATGCTGTCGGTGGGTAGCGTATTGATCCATTGCCGGGTCGCACCCTCCATCATCAGGCAGAGGTAGCGAGCGGCGAGCAGGTCGGTGTGGCCTGCAATCCCCATTGCCATGAGATATGTGTCCAGCCAAACGGCGGGGTCGTACGTCCGGTCGTATTTCTCGATCTCCTTGGGGGCCTTGAAGTTGGCAGGGTATTTTTCCCCGCGGATCATGGGTCCAAAGCATTGTGGCCTGACTCGACTGAGTGAGCCTCTTGGCTCCGGGTCGCCGCGGTTGGTGAGGGTGTGTCGCAAGTCGTAGGGCTGGCGCGACCGCCACGCTTGATTGTTGATGATGTGTGTTCGGGCATCGAGTGGTTGCCCGTTTGCAGCGACGGTGTTGTTTGCAGGTCGCGGCTCGTTGGTCGACAACGTGGGGTTGGTGGCTCGCGGTTGGTTTGCCAGTGGTTGGGGTGGTGGGCAAACTATCGTGTTGGCCACGGTTGGGTGGCCGCTCGATGCTGCCCTGCTTGCTGACAAGCGGGAATACATCCGCCCACGCGGATCTACTCCCGCGGCTTGCTGCTCGATGGCCCTGACGAGTAGGGCTTTGGCGTACTGGATCTGTAGCACGCCGTCGCCTTGGACATCGAGGTTGGCGATCGCGGCGTCAGCCGCGACGACATTGTCCATCGGGGTGGAGTAGAGTGGTAGCCCGTTGGCATCCTGGGCTTGAGGCGAGATGATGATGCGTGGTTGGTCGGGTGGGGGCGCACGGCCCATGGGTGGTGGAGGGGCCCCATTCGCCGGTGCTCCAGGTGGTGGTCTTGCGGGGTTGCCTCCTCCTGGCAGCGCGTTCTCGCCGTGTTCGCGCTCGGCGGCACGTGTGGGGTCGCCCTCGTCGTTGAAGTTCAGGACGCAGCCCTGAACGTCGGGGTTCAGGCGGGTCCTGATGCGGCGCTGGTGATAGAGTGGCAGCTCCTTCGCCGTGTCTCGTTCGAGGCGGTATTTCTCGAGCTCAGCAAGTTCGTTGCGCTGCGCCTCCTGGAGCTGTAGGCGGGCTTGTTCCACCTCCGTGGCCGTCGTGGTCAGCGGAATCAGCGTGGAGAACGGATCTGGCGGGGCGGCCACGCTTCCCGCCATGTAAATCGCGTTGAAGCGATTGGATCTGGCGCGAAGGTCCTCGCGGGATTTCGAGCCGGAATCGGAGTCGAAGATCCCCAGTATGGAGGGATCCTCGAAATCTTCGGGGTTGGAGACTCGCGTGATGGAGTGCTCCCGCGACGCGGCGGTAATGGATCCGTTGGCCGATGCGGGGGTCACGGAGTCGGTGTCGTTGTTTAAGGCATTGTCGTTGGTGGCGATGTTGGTCTCGACCGCGTCACTAGCGGCCGAGTCGTACTGGTGACGAGGCCCCTAATGGAACGGACCTGCTCCTCCGAGAGCAGATCGCGGTGTGGAGGCGATCCGCCGACGATCATGGTCGCGGCTGGGTCGACCGCGCCAGTAAAGCCGACGAAGAGGTTGATGGAGCCGATCGGCATCACCGCGGCGTGTGTGATCGGGTGTGACGCCGAGATGTAGCTGTTGGGCAGGATCTGCAAGATCCCGCTGAAGGCGATCATACGGCCGGTGGCGAGCGGCCGCTCGATCGGCAAGTAGGGTCTCGCCGCAGAACTCAGGCCAGTCCCACTATGACCCACGGTGGGCGGCACTGTCGTGGAAATGGCCACGACAATCGCCGCCATAGGCGGCGATTGAGAGTTTCGTGAGGAAGAGTTGGCGGCCATCTACAGTGCAAGATGGGGGCAGGTGCACAAGGGTTTACCCAAGTTCGGCCCCCCGGAGGGTAAATACCTACTCCTGCTATGTTAGATTATGAGAGAGCGAGTTACAAGGGTGGCGAGCTCGACAGCTAGGCGGCGAGTCGCTCGAGGGGGTGTATGATGGAACGTAAGTCTCTACGATACCCTATGGAGGTTTATATATGGAGCACTTCCCCGGGTTTACAAGTTGCCTCCGAACAAGATAAGGATGCGGGAGCCTTTGACCTAATCCGACTGGGCTTCTGCTACGCTCCTGGGCTTCCAGTCGCCAGTCGATGGGCCTCTTCCTTCCTCGAAGTCCAGTCGCTGTCGTTCAGGCGTACTCGCGGGCCTTCCAGCCCACTCGAAACCTACTGCTGAGCATACCCCCTTAGGCATATCCCCATCAAGTGTGGCCGGATCAACTATGTGGGATCCGGGTTATATCAAGCTTGTAAGAGAAGGAAGGTATCTCGCTGGTCAATGGTGACTACTGTATGTAGAGTGTGAGCGAAGCGGACAGAGGTCGGACCACCGAGGGGTGGCCGACAAAGGTGACAAAGCCAATGTCGGGTGACGCAGGAGCCGCAGAGGCTCAGATAGCCTCTGCATGGATGACGCGGGGGAAAAGTGACCCGGTCGGCTTACTATTTTGGGAGGAGGCATATTCCCTGGAATATGCCTCCGCGTATGCCCTAAGTGGAGACCTAGCCACCCCTATATAAGGAGGGCTAGAACCTCTGTAGAAAGGGTTGATTTTCTGGTTGAAGGCTACGAGGTTGGTCTCTAGTGTGTAGCGATTTACTAGTTAGTTCCTGAGGGCAAGCTAGTGGTGAGATTAAGAGAGTCCCTTCTTCCTCCTCTCTCCAATACAACTCGAGGAGCACTTGTAATCTCTGAAGGAGAATAAAATACAAAGCTTCCGTGTGTGGAATCACCACACTATCCCTCCCTGGATTCCCCTAGTGCATTTAGTCCCCACCTTTAGCCTATCCATGGCATCTGCCATGACACCACCATGACACTAGGATATCTGCCTTCGTCAGCATTGCCTGTGCCCCTGAAGATAGACCCCACCGCTACGCTTATCTTTTATTTCCGCTGCTTGTTGTTTTAAGATTGGATCATGAGATCCTTATTTGTGTAAGATCTTATGTATGGTTTGTAATGGATGATGTACTGTGATATCCAATCCGTTATGTCTCGCAAAAATGGTAATCCTAGGATTGCGAGGTATGGCATAACGGGTGTCTGAGATTAAAAATCTGGGTGTTGACAAGTTGGTATCAGAGCCATCCTTACCATAGGAGACCCTAGTTAGAATGGACGTTCAATACAAAAACTTAGTTTCAAAACCAAAGTGAGTATTTATGAAAAATATCTCCTCTCTTATCCTTGTGGATTCACTCTTTCTCAAAAATTCATGTTCCTCAAAATTCTAACATTACTACTTAAAATTTGACACACTTGATCACTTCACTAACTTCCTGATCCTAAATTCTTGTAGATGGAGTCTCAGTTCAGCAAGTTCTACCAGTTGGGAAACGGAGGTCAGCTGATCTTCGAGAGGGATCTGGATTCACTGTCGGAGTTACTGGGACGCCCACATCCGGAGTTTCTTGGAGCTCAACTTCCAGGACCCCCAAGAGGAGACCTAAAGTGGCTAGTCACCGCGGATCTTAGAGGAAGCATCGAAGCACCAACTTCTGGAAGAATTCAGTTCTCCGTGAGAGTGAACAACTGGCTAGATGGATTAGCCAGGGCAATGCATGAAGCTCTCGCACGTCTATGTGGCCTCAGCGTCAATGAAATCCAAGGAACCCATTTTGCCCACTATGCAAGAGGTGACTTCATGGGAATGCCGATGGAGATGCCAAGTCATCCAGCACTGAAGCGCCAAGTGGAGAACCTTGACTTCCTTTTGTATGACCGTCAGAAGGAGCTGGACAATGCCAGAGAGTTAGCCAACCAGAACCGTTCCATTGCCGACCAGAAGGCCCAGACGTTCGCACTGCTCGTCCAAGATCGTCAGTCTCTTCGCCGCCAGCGTGCAAAGGAGGATCACACCATCGCCCGTCTTCGCAAGAAGGTGGCTGACCTCGAGAAGCCAGTCAAGGAGCAGGCAGCCCAGCTTGCAGCAAAAGAAGAAGGAGAGGGTGAAGACATAAAGGGAGACATGGATTCTTACCTCAACAATGATGATGACTTTCTAGCAGAGGATGCCGTGGACTTCTACACTGACGATGATGACTCTGACTTCATCGAAAATAAGTAGATGCACTAGAGCACTCTCGTAGCATGAGATATACCGGTCCCCCTGTATCGTAGCTTAAAGAATGGTTCTTCAAACCATTTGTTTTCCTTTGTTGGTTGTGGTGTGTGTTGTATCGTGGGCTTGTTTGCATGAATGAAAATGAAGTTAGTGGAAAAACCTGAGTCTAACTCAAAGTTTTAACTTTGAAAACCAAAACCATGAACCTTAGAATTCCCCTCTTACCCCTATATCCATCTCAATCTTCAGATGACTTATGGAAACCAAGGAGGAAGCACATCGTCGCAAGACCCAATGCTGCAGATCTTGTAGAATCTAATCGCAGACCGTGAAGCAAGCAGGCAGAGCGCCAAGCCAACTTAGCAACATTGCAGCAGATCACCCAGATGGCTCTCAACAACCAAGGGCATGGGAATCAGGATCACCAGGGATCCAAACTAAAAAAAATTCAGAATACCAATCCCCCAATCTTTAACCAATCTAAAAACCCATTAGATGCTGATGACTGGTTACAGACCATGGAAAACGACTTAGAAGCTGGAAGAGTTCATGAAAATGAGAAAGTTCTCTTTGCCACCCATTACCTAGCGGGAGATGCAAGAGCTTGGTGGAACAGTATCCGCTTGATGAACCATGGTCAAGTTATGACATGGGACGCATTCAAAGACAAGTTCAGCCGCACCCACGTACCGCAAGGTCTAGTCAACGGGATGAGAGATGAATTCCGCGAATTGAAGCAAGGAAGAATGACTATGGTGGAGTACCGTGATAGATTCCTGTCACTTGCCAGATATGCACCTGATGAGATCAACACGGAAGCCAAGAAGAAGGAGAGATTCCTGAACGGACTGCATGATGAGATGCAGACTGTCCTCGTCAACATCCGTTTCGAGGATCTCGAGGAGCTAGTCAACTCTGCCATTCAGATGGAAGGGAAGATTAACCAGGCAAACGACAACCACAAGCGTCATATGATGCAGCAGTCTAGATCCAACAGTCACCAGAAGTACCGTCCCAACCCTTCATCGGGATATGCACCAAGGAACAACCGACCCCCAACGTCTCGCCCAAGCTATCCCAACCATAGCGGAGGCAATGGGAAGTCCGAAGGAAACAATCACAACTCCGGCAATGCCAACAATTTCAACCGTGCACCTCCCAAAACCAACAGCAACAACAACAACAACAACACTGCACCCAGAACTGGCAGCAATGCTATACCTATCACAGTCAAGGGAAAGTCCCAGATCACTTGTTTCGAGTGTGGAGTGAAGGGTCACTACTCCAATGAGTGTCGCAAGAAGACTGCAGCCAACGCCAATGTGAATGCCCCAGCTCAGCAGCAACGTCGTGTTCAACCAGGAAGAAGATTTGCCCTAGGGAACCCTCACAACCGCAACATCCATCTCTTCCACATGAACGCAGAGGAAGCCCAGGAAGCGCCAGATGTAGTGTTGGGTATGTTTTCTGTCAACTCAGTTTTAGCAAGAGTGTGGTTTGATTCTGGAGCATCGCATTCATTTGTCACCGAAGAATTTGCATGCACTAGTAAGGTACACCCAACCAACTTGAAGCATGTCACGATAGTTCAAATCCCTGGTTCAACAACCAAAGCTAGAAAAATTTGCAAAGCTGTGCCTATCAGAATACATGGGATAGATTTTTATGCCAACCTAATTGTACTTGGAACCAAAGGATTGGAAGTAGTACTAGGTATGGACTGGATGTCAAGGCATAAAGGACTGATAAACTATGCTAAGAAAGCCATCACCATGACCAGTAGCTCTGGAGTAATAGTAGAGCATATCTCTGAAACCTTACCCCGTCAATTCAAGTGCAACAAGAGTGTAGCCCTGCCCACCATAGACCAAGTCAGAGTAGTCTGTGAATACCCTGACGTATTCCTAGATGAATTGCCAGGTATGCCCCCGGATAGGGATATTGAGTTCATTATCGAACTAATCCCCGGAACCGGACCTATAGCCCAGAGACCCTATAGCATGAACCCCTCAGAGTTAGTGGAATTGAAGAAGCAGTTGGATGCAATGTTAGAGAAAGGCTTGATTCAACCAAGCGCATCACCATGGAGATCACCAATGTTATTGTTCGACAAGAAATATGGAGGCAACCGTCTGTGCACAGACTACAGAAAGTTGAATGATGTCACCATCAAGAACAAGTACCCTTTGCCAAAGATAGAGGATCTATTTGATCAGTTGACTGGAGCCCAGGTATTCTCAAAGATTGATCTTAGGACTGGTTATCACCAATTGAAGATTCGTGTAACGGATATTCCGAAGACCGCCTTTACTACTCGCTATGGTTTATACGAGTATACGGTTATGTCTTTTGGATTAACCAATGCCCCTGCTTATTTCATGAATCTCATGAATAAGATCTTTATGAATTTCCTAGATAAGTTTGTAGTTGTGTTTATTGACGACATCCTTATCTACTCTAAGTCAGAAGAAGAGCATGAGCAACATCTGAGAATTTTCCTAGAAACCTTGAGGGAGCATCAGTTATATGCCAAGTTCAGCAAGTGTGAGTTTTGGCTGAAAGAAGTAGGATTCCTACGACATATTATGTCTGCCGGAGGAGTCTCTATTGATCCTGCCAAGATCAAAGATGCCGAAGAATGGGAAGCCCCAACCACTCAAACCCAAGTCCGTGCATTTCTCGGATTAGTGAGATATTACCGCAAGTTTGTAGAAGGATTCTCGAGCATAGCCCGACCAATGACCCAATTGTTGAAGAAGGACAAGAAGTTTGAATGGACAGACAAATGTGAAGCCAGTTTCCAGGAGCTGAAGAAGAGATTGATATCAGCCCCAATATTGATCATGCCAGACATCAAGAAACCGTTTGATGTGTATTGTGACGCATCCAAGATTGGTCTAGGATGTGTATTGATGCAAGAAGACAAAGTCATCGGGTATCTGCCTCGACAACTGAAACGGCATGAGCAGAACTATCCGACCCATGATCTTGAACTAGCAGCTGTGGTTCTAGCATTAAATACATGGCGTCATTATTTGATGGGTAATCGCTGTGAGATTTACTCAGATCACAAGAGCCTAAAATATATTTTCACTCAGAAGGAGCTGAATATGAGGCAAAGGATATGGATAGAGTTAATCAAGGATTATGACCTTGACATTCACTATCACCCCGGCAAAGCCAATGTGGTAGCGAATGCTCTTAGCAGATTGCCGTGTAGGCTAAATACCATGATCAAGAAGAAGCAACCAAGTTTGTACGAAGAGTTGGAACAGTTCAGGACTGAATTAGTTAGCAAAGGATTCTTAGCTAGCATTGAACTTCAACCCACTTTGATTAGCCAGATCAAGGAAGCCCATAAGGGGAATGAAAGTATAGACGGAATCAAACGTCGTATTGGTACAGGAAAGGTACCTGGATTCACCGAAGACGAAGAAGGAGTACTGTGGTACAAAGGACGTATCTGTGTGCCAGCAGATTCGGAGCTGAAGCAAGTTATCATGAAGGAAGCTCATGATACTCTTTATTCTATCCGCCCCAGAGGAACGAAGATGTATCAGGATTTGAAGGAGCAATTTTGGTGGCATAAGATGAAGAGAGAAATTAGAAGCTACATCGCCAAATGTGACATCTGTCAAAGAGTCAAAGCAGAACATCAGAGACCTGTAGGACTGTTGCAACCATTGCAGATTCCGGAATGGAAATGGGATTCCATCGGAATGGACTTTATCACCGGTTTGCCTACTTCTAGTAGGGGAAATGACTCAATCTGGGTCATAGTTAATAGATTTTCCAAGGTAGCCCACTTTATACCTGTCAAGACTACCTACTAGAGTGCGAAGCTAGCAGAGCTATACACCGCTAGAATTGTTAGTCTGCATGGAACCCCCAAGACCATAGTATCAGATCGAGGAACCCAGTTTACCTCGAGAGTTTGGCAGAAAGTCCAAGAAGGATTGGGAACCAAGTTGAACTTCAGTACAACTTATCACCCGCAAACTGATGGACAGACTGAGAGAGTCAACCCGATCTTAGAGGATATGCTTAGAGCTTGTGTGTTGGAATACGGATCAAAATGGGAAGACTGCCTGCCTTTCGCAGAATTCTCATATAACAACAGTTATCAAGCTAGTTTGTAGATGGCACCATTTGAATTCCTATATGGAAGAAAGTGTCGTACCCCTTTAAATTGGTCGCAAGTAGGAGAGAGTCATATCTTTGGACCCGACATTCTCCGAGAAGCTGAAGAGAAAGTTCACAAAGTCCGTGAGCACCTCAAGACCGCCCAATCTAGACAGAAGAGTTATGCTGACAAAAGAAGGAGAGACCTGACTTTCAATGTCGGAGATTTTGTATATCTCAAAGTTTCGCCATTGAAAGGAACTCAATGCTTTAGTTCGGAAGGAAAGTTAGCCCCCAGATATATCGGGCCCTTTAAGATTCAGAACCATCGAGGAGAAGTATCGTATCAACTGGAACTGCCTGAAGAGATGTCAGCCATCCACAATGTGTTACATATCTCGTTACTTCGCAAATGCTTGGAAGTGCCTGAGAAGACTGAAGTTTTCAAGAACATCGATCACAGAGCTGTAGAAATCAACAATGACCTGACCTATCGGGAAGTGCCCATCCGTATCTTATAAGAAGCCTACAGAACCACCAGGACCAGGAGCATCAAGTTTCTCAAGATTCAGTGGAGCAACCATACCGAGGAGGAAGCCACTTGGGAGCGCGAAGATTGCATTAGGACAGAGTTCCCAGAACTCTTTAGTTCCTAGTTTTCTTTGTAAATCTCGGGATGAGATTTTTTTTAAGGGGGGAAGGTTTGTAACATCCCAAAACTTCAATCCAAGCTTATCAAGATCCAAATCATCAAATTTAGGGTTAACAAAAACTTTTCCAAATTAAAAATGAAAGCATTCATGTGTATGTGCATTTAATTTAGAAATTGATTTGAATTGCCATGGTTCTGTGATTCCTTGCTTGTAAAATGTTTCTTAGATGAAATAAACATCATCTAAATCATTCCCAAACTTTTCCCGAAGAAGAACAACTCAAAATGAATAATTGAAGTGAATGGTCATTTTGGCCAAATTAACTCTCATGCCTACTTTGGCTATTCCTAGTACTCAAAACTTAACAGATCTTTACACCCCTTGATAGTACACATAATGAGGTACCAAGGCCCACTTTGTGATCTGCTAAAAACATTCAAATGCTAAATTTAAATGACAATTTAAAATTGAATCTAACTCATATGGGAAGATCCCATTATTTCAAAAACCACTCAAACAAGCTCTATTTTCAAAACCCAAGCACCCACAGAGTCTCAAGCTTATGCCTAGTAAACCCACCAAAAATCTTTTCAAAATTCCAAAGTTTATCTCATGCGGCCATTTTATCAAACACTTGGCATGCATGATTTACACCCTAATCCTAGCTCACTATTTTGAACAGGGTTTTGCCCCCATTTGATCTCCATTTAATCCCCTTGTCCCCTCATGATCTAACCACACCTTTAGCACACCTCCCCCTTGTCCCTAGCCACAGTGCCAAGCCACCCCGAGCACTAGCTCGCCGCCCGACCATGCACTCACCCCAGCAGACCACCTCCCTCTCTCTCGCCATGTCTAGGAGGTAGCCAGGACCTCACCGCCACCCTCTGTCCCCTCCTCGAGCCAAGCGCAGAAGGGGACCACCGAGGAGTGCCCGCGCCCAGTGCCACCGCGCCATGCCGAGCACGCGCCAGAGCGCCGCACCCAGCACGCGTGCACAAGCCACCCCTCGACCGCAGTTCGTGCCCACCGCTCCGCCACGACACAGGGAACACGACGGACACGCCCGTTCGCCACCAAACGCACCACAACCCTACTCGCCCGCATTCACTTTCTAGAGCACCACCAGGAGACCGCCTGTCGATCGCCACCCTCAGCCATGCCGCTAGCCGCCCGTAGCCATTTTGTCACCGTCGCCTGCCCATCCCTCTCGGCCTCTCCATCGAGCCTATAAAAGGAGGGCACCCCCAGCCGTTTGAAGCACACCACTCCACTCCCCTCACCTCACTGACCATTCCCCACCTCTAGCCAGAGTAGCGCGAGCACTTTCTCGCCGGAATTTGGCCGGAGTAGCCCGCAGCAGAGGAGGAAGGGGCGCCGCTGATTGCGACCACCCCCGGAGCTGCCTCGACCATCCCTGAGATCCGTCGACCACCAGTTCGTTTGCCTGCCTCGCCGTCGTTGCTGGAGCCCTGGTACACCCCCTATGGACCCCCACCGAGCCGCTAGGGTTCGAGCTCGCCGGCGACAGGTCCGTTGATCCTTATTCTAATCTAACGGCCCACATCGCCCCGTACCGCTTCACACGTTCTGAGCCGCTGACTTGTGGACCCCCCTGTCAGTTGAGCCCCGTGCCGTGGAGTGTCACTGGGTCGGCCCGTTAGAGTTTCCCGCGCAACCCAGTTAGTTTGAATTAGGATTTTCCTTTTTAGTTTAAACTTAGTTTTGTCTTTGAGTTTGAAAATCAATTCAGGGAGATTTACAAATCCAAATTGCATGAAACTAATTTTGCCTGAAAGGTACTGAAAGTATCTATCCAATACCGTTGGATTTAATCCAGTTAGGGTTATAGATATCTCCTAGTAAAAATAACAAAACAGAAGCATTTGTATCTTGAAACATTTTTATAAAATCAACCAAGATAGGTTTTGAGTTGATTCCAACTCTCAAAAATCACATTTTATCATACCTATCTGAATATGTAATAATATTAAGGTTTACATACTGTGACTTTGGACTAGTACCAAAATAATGCTATATAGGCATTTCTAGTCACTTTAAATCATTAAATAATGAACTTAAACCAAAGTAATTTTGAACCAACCCTTAAATCACATTCTCACATGTTAGAATATGTGGTGAGGACATGTGTCAACATGATCCCATATTTTAAGTGGTGAATATTAAATCTTAGTTAATTTTTCAATGAGTAGAAATTACTTTTCTAAATTAAAAAGAGTGAAACTATTAAATTAAACTTGTGATGCTCGAGATGATAATAGATCATCAAATGTGTGTATTAGAATGCTAATTAGACTAGTTAAGTATGTTTGGTGATTGTGTACTCCGTATGTATTTATAGACGATAGTACCGACCAAGCTTTCGAGGAGGAGGAGTTCTACCAAGAAGAAGAAGAAGAAAACTTCAACCACTTCACTAACCAAGCCAAGCCACCATGAACAATGCAAGCTACTATTAGCAAGCTAGGATTAAACTAGATGGTTTAGCAAAGATGCTTTAGGCATGCTTTGGTCACACTACTTTGACTATTAGACACCCAAGTCTTATTTACAAGCTTTACTTCCTTTACTTTACCCAAAGTTCTTTACTTGTTTTGAAGGTGGCATAAAGAGTATAAAACTTGACCTATTTTTAGAACCCTTTAGATGTCATTCCATGGCATGAGATTGAACCCATCTTTTCCACCTTAGTGAACACTCTGAACTTAGTAGTTTAGAGTAGATCAAAAACTTGAGTCACTTTAGATGGGAACACTTGGTGAAAATGAATTATGAAAACCTTGGAATGATGAGCCATTCTATTGAGATGTTTTGGACATGTGTTGAGAAACACAAATGGTTATGATGGTGAAAATGTTGAGGCATGAGCCTTAACCCTTTTATAAAACTGATGGTTGGATTCGGATGCGATACCATTCCAAATTTACCGTACAACCACCCTACCTGATGTAACACCCTCAAATCGGCCCTATGCAAGTTTTAGCCGTTTCTGCCAAACCCGCATAGAAACGATTCAAGGACGCCCACCAGGCACTTTCGTGCGGGTGGAAAATGAAGTAATACCATTACACAACAGTCCTCGATGGGACCCACAGAACAGATATATATACAACATGACTCCAAGAGTCAAGAATACAGATATACAATACAAAGATCCAAATCACCTTGAAAACGATACAGCGTCCGACTACGGACAAGATGCAAATGGGGCTAAGAGCCCTGAAGAATAACCAATGGCGTCCATAACCCTACCCAGGCCAAGCCGGAAGGGTAACCCTGCTAACGACGTCGATCTCAAACCTGCTAAAACAAAAGGGGTGCCGACAAAGGGCAAAGGAAAAAGAGGAGCGTCAGTACTGAGGACAGTACACGGCGAGGCTAGAATTCGGCGGCTCTCGCCTACATAGGTATGGTGGGCTGAAGCGGCAGCGCAGCGGCACTAAACAACCTATAGAGACTCGGTACAACTGGTGATTATTAGAGAGGGATAAGAAAGACCTATTCGTATCCAACCTGAAGCTAGCACCAAACATACCCATCCTGGTATTTCCCCCTCGAGACTAAACGAGGAAGTCGGACCAAGGAACTCACACGATTGGCAGTTTTATTTATTCCATTATAGTGGAAGCACTTACTATTCAGATATAAAAAGCATGAGTTATCCTGATAGCATAAGTAGTGGGTAGTTTTAGTGAACATTCCGTTGTGGTTGGAATAGTTACTAGTCAGATATAATTGTCCTGAGGAATCCCAAAACCCAGCAGTTGTTGGCACTTTTGTCGCATTCTATTGGAGTTGCAATACTTACTAGGCAGATATAGTATGTCACAAAACAACCCAGATCCACCAGCTGTTGGCATTTTTAATATCCATTATGTTATAGTTGAATCTGATTACTAGTCATATATTAAGTCAAGTTTATAGCACTAGTTTAGTTATGCCTGTCTATGATCGAGATACTGTGCTCCAAGTCGTCCATAACCGCGGACACGGCTTTCAGAAAGTTTTACCCTGCAGGGGTGCACAAATAGCAACACACACTCGCTCAACCTCGGAAAAACCAACTCAAAACCCAACGAGGCATTCACGACAAAGCGATCACAGGATTCAGAAATATTTCAGGGGGCCACCCCACTAAGCTACCCGCAACGAAGTTGGCCAGCTCTAGAACGAACCCAGGGTTTGTGTGGACGGCTGTAAACGACTGGGAACCCGAAAGTGTGACTAGGCTTGTCGATACAGCGAAAATGTGTCACGATCCTAAATAGTACAGGTGCTCCATGCACAATCGTAAATAAAGCAGTAACATGGCATACGTACAGGATAGTAATAAATCCCCATACTAGTTTGTGGCCCCAAGAAATCTAAATGAATCAAGCTCTGGCTCAGGGGGTCCATAAGGCCTCCCGGATTGGATAGTGCGAAAAATCAAGGAACAGGTATCAAGTACTCAGGGTCCTACGGGACACAAGTGAGCGTGGAAGAACCAAATAACATATATTGCCCACCGATGCCTCTGCATTAATTATATCTAACAATTTAATAGTTGTAATTAAAGACATAACCATCTCCACCATAAACATCTCCACCGTTAAGCATCTGCCAACCTTCCAACAACTGTGGTACTTGGCAACACGAGATCGCACCTGAGCAAGCAACTACGACTCACAAGGGCAGCTATCTACCAACACAGGTAACAAGAGGCGTCCAAGGCAATATAGAGGCTGCACGGGGTATAACTAGGGTACGGAATCTAAAGCATCGCGACACGGATAGCAGTAGATAAACAGGAGGAAGTAAAGACTATAAATGCAAAATAGGTAGAAGGGGGAGAGATGCTCGCCTGGGCAACACTGCCGGAGATTCATATCCGAAGAACTTGTCGATACTCGCACCCACTCATCGGTCTAATCCGCGAAGAAGCAAAGCACTAAAAGAAACACCGGATGCGCTATTTAATATTACGGCAGAAGATCCGGCATGATTATGATATGATGCAGATGCGGTGCAATTGGCCAGTATTAAGCGGAACCGGGGTCCCGACATTTTATCATATGGTTCAAGTTATTTAGGTACCCCGCAATTTTAATGTTGGCTTAACAAGACAGAAGATAGCATCGGATCGCTAGCCAAATTTAAATGGGGTTAATATGAGACTAGAATAGCCCGCATATATCTCCAGATTTAATTATTAGGTGAGTCAACAAAGTACCCCCAAACCACATGATGCGATGTAGGCAAGCATGAACAATTTAAAATGCAACAAGGTTTATATTACATTTTATAAAATAGGGCTCGGAAAAGAGGATCGCACATAGGGTTCGGTGATCTTGGGGTTCGATGTGGTTCGGGTTCGGTCTTCGGGGTCTCGGCCATCGGATCCGTGAAGGAGGTCAATGCGTTTCGGGATAGAGAACTTGTCGCTTCGATGGTTCGGTTCAACTAGATCGGTCTTCAGATCTTCGGTTTCTAGGATCTGAGGTCTTTACGGGGTACCATGCTCAATCTTCGACTTGTCGACATCGGGTTGGTACGGTGCTTTGTCCAAAGGGTGGGCTTGAATAGCCACATCAACAACACCGCTCAACAGGAGGCCTTGACCTGCAGTAGCACACCACGGCATCACGACACCAACCGAGCCAAGGTCAACCGGAAAACAAAATTCCATGTTCCTACAGCCGGCACGAGGGAAGCTCGAGTCAGAGAAACAGAGACCACGGTCGCTGCAGGATGGAGCCGCGGCGACGGGAGGCCGACATCCTGGCGGCAACGGGGCTCGAGACTGCGGGGTGCACGAGGAAGAGGGCGGCACAGCGAGCACGGCAGCGGCGGCCGTCGCGCAGGCGGAGAGAGGCGCTGGCAGCGCTTGCGGTCAAGGAAGGCTAGGCAGTGATGGAGTGGAGGTGAGGGCGCGGTCGAGGTGGCTCCTGATGGCGGCGAGGCGCGCCTCTAACCGGAGCAGAGCGGGGACCCGGTGAGGCGGAAGGTGGAGGTCGGCGGTGGCGAAACCGGAGCTCGGGCCGGAAGGGGACGCGTCCACCACCGGGGACGGCGAGGGCGGCGGCCCGAGGCGGCGCTCCGAGAGGTGGAGAAGGGGCGTCTAGCGGCAAGGTTGCCGGCTACGCGAGGTGGCGGCGCTCCCGCGCATGGAGGAGGCGGTGGCGGGGCTCGGCCCGGATCGAGGGCGGAGGAAGGTGGCGATGTGGGTGTGAAGCGGGGTAGGTGAGGACGGGGTGGAGTGGGCGTCGTGGGGGCGGACGAGGAGGTGGCCGCGGGGGTGCAGGCGGCCGGCGGGGGATCGAGCCGGGGATGGCAGGAGGCGCAGGTGGGGGGCGAGATGCGACGGGGTTGGTGGCGATGGGGTGTCTGCGGGGTGGGGCCAGGCACGGAAAACGACGCGGCGGTGGGGGTGGGGCGAGCGGAAGAGGTGAGGGCGGGCGTGCATCGCCTGGGGAGGCGCGCAGGTGGTATGGGGACGCGCGCACAGGCGAAAGCGTGTCCGCGCGTGAGGAGAGTGGGGTGGCGGCTGCGTGTGGTGATGGGGAGAAGCGGCAGTGGGAGGACATGTCTATGCGGGTGGGGCCCACGGGCAGGGATGGGGTGAGGTGGTGGGGCGTGGCTGGGGGGTGATGTGGCGCACAGGGAGTGGAGGGGGGAGGTGGCTGTGTGAGGTGGAGGGAGGGGATTGGATGGAGTGAGGTGGAGGGGGCTGGGTAGACTAGGATTGGGTAGAAAAGGGTTTGGCGAGTCTGGTTCTTGTACTGGGGGTGGCCGGCTGGGTCGGATCGGCCCGGTTCGGCTAGCCCCTAAAAATAAAATAAATGTTTTATTATTTAAAACGGGGCTTTTGAAATCCGTTGGTAGACGAAACAAAATATTCCGGAGACCCGGGTTTTGGATTTGAAATAAAGACGAGGCGTTTAGAAAACAAAACCAGACTTTTCGAAAATAGTTTTAGGCAAACAGATGCATGATGATGACGATGCTCAAATGCAAGGTGGCATGTTGACATGAGCATGCGGTCATGATGATGCAATGCACAAAAACAACGCGATTTTCTAGTAGTGGTTTTTGCGGGGCGCCACAATTCGACACCACTAACAATGGATCTCGCCCTCGAGATCCGCCTCATGGTACCGGGAAGAAGGTCGGCGATCTGAATCTTCTCGCTTCGTGTAGATCCTCGCGACACCACTAATAGAGGTCGTTGTCCGTGATCGCCGAGAGAACACTCCGGAGAAACAAGGACAAAGGTAAAGGTATCCACAAATAAAGCCACCTCTAACTTCGATAGAAAGAGAGAACCGATGCATTCTCATCCACTTCAATGTACGAGAATAAATAGATTGAGTAGTCGGCATGGGGGCCAATCCATCACGCACCCAAACTATTTCTCCGCACAATCAGTAGAAAAGCGCGCAACCATTCTCCGAATCAGACTGAAGATCTTGACAATCGAGGTTCGGAAGCAAAGGAGTGATGCAGACTCTGCATTGGATCTGGTGTAGATGATGTCGTCGCATCAGAAAACACCAGAAGGCACAAACAAGGAACAGAGAGAAGTCCAACAGATGAAGGATTTCCTCAGATAGAACGAAGGCCGGATGTAGAAGCACCGTTACCAAAGGAGGGAGCGAAACCCTAAAGATATGACGGAAAACCCAACCACGAGAATCCTGGACTTGAAGAAAGATAAGAGAGTAGAATCAAAACACGTAGAGGTAAGAGGAGAATAGCAGAGGGGTAAGGAGTAAAATCAGACCTAATCAGATCTACCCAACCGACTTTGCAAAATAGTTTTGTCACTCTACTTCAGCCGTTAGCTAGGTTATCCTACAGGCTGGACTTGTGGGGTATCGCAACTGCTGGGCTCTGATACCACTCTTTAACACCCTCAAATCGGCCCTATGCAAGTTTTAGCCCTTTCTGCCAAACCCGCATAGAAACGATTCAAGGACGCCCACTAGGCACTTTTGTGCGGGTGGAAAACAAAGTAATACCATTACACAACAGTCCTTGATGGGACCCACAGAACAGATATATATACAACATGACTCCAAGAGTCAAGAATACAGATATACAATACAAAGATCCAAATCACCTTGAAAACGATACAGCGTCCGACTATGGACAAGATGCAAATGGGGCTAAGAGCCCTGAAGAATAACCAATGGCGTCCATAACCCTGCCCAGGCCTAGCCGGAAGGGTAACCCTGCTAACGACGTCGATCTCAAACCTGCTAAAACAGAAGGGGTGCCGATAAAGGGCAAAGGAAAAAGAGGAGCATCAGTACTGAGGACAGTACACGGCGAGGCTAGAATTCGGCGGCTCTCGCCTACATAGGTATGGTGGGCTGAAGCAGCAGCGCAGCGGCACTAAACAACCTATAGAGACTCGGTACAACTGGCGATTATCAGAGAGGGATAAGAAAGACCTATTCGGATCCAACCTGAAGCTAGCACCAAACATACCCATCCTCGTATTTCCCCCTCGAGACCAAACGAGGAAGTCGGACCAAGGAATTCACACGGTTGGCAGTTTTATTCATTCCATTATAGTGGAAGCACTTACTAGTCAGATATAAATAGCATGAGTTATCCTGATAGCATAAGTAGTGGGCAGTTTTAGTGAACATTCCGTTGTGGTTGGAATAGTTACTAGTTAGATATAATTGTCCTGAGGAATCCCAAAACCCAGCAGTTGTTGGCACTTTTATCGCATTCCATTGGAGTTGCAATACTTACTAGGCAGATATAGTATGTCACAAAACAACCCAGATCCACCAGCTGTTGGCATTTTTAATAACCATTCCGTTATAGTTGAATCTGATTACTAGTCATATATTAAGTCAAGTTTATAGCACTACTTTAGTTATGCTTGTCTATGATCGAGATACTGTGTTCCAAGTCGTCCATAACCGCGGACACGACTTTCGGAAAGTTTTACCCTGCAGGGGTGCACAAGTAGCAACACACACTCGATCAACCTCGGAAAAACCAACTCAAAACCCAACGAGGCATTCACGACAAAGCGATCACAGGATTCAGAAATATTTCAGGGGGCCACCCCACTAAGCTACCCGCAACGAAGTTGGCCGGCTCCGGAACGGACCCAGGGTTTGTGTGGACGGCTGTAAACGATTGGGAACCCGAAAGTGTGACTGGGCTTGTCGATACAGCAAAAACATGTCATGATCCTAAACAGTACAGGTGCTCCACGCACAATCGTAAATAAAGCAGTAACATGACATAAGTACAGGATAGTAATAAATCCCCAAACTAGTTTGTGGCCCCAAGAAATATAAATGAATCAAGCTCTGGCTCAGGGGGTCCATAAGGCCTCCCGGATGTGGATAGTGCGAAAAATCAAGGAACAGGTATCAAGTACTCGGGGTCCTACGGGACACAAGTGAGCGTGGAAGAACCATATCACATCTATTGCCCACCGATGCCTCTACATTAATTATATCTAACAATTTAATAGTTGTAATTAAAGACATGACCATCTCCACCATAAACATCTCCACTGTTAAGCATATGCCAACCTTCCAACAACTGTGGTACTTGACAACACGAGATCGCACCTAAGCAAGCAACTACGACTCGCAAGGCCAGCTATCTACCAACACAGGTAATAGGTATAGAGGCTGCACGGGGTATAACTAGGGTACGGAAACTAAAGCATCGCGACACGGATAGCAGTAGATCAACAGGAGGAAGTAAAGACTATAAATGCAAAATAGATAGAAGGGGGAGAGATGCTCGCCTGGGCAACACTTTCGGAGATTCATATCCGAAGAACTTGTCGATACTCGCATCCACTCATCGTCTAATCCGCGAAGAAGCAAAGCACTAAAAGAAACACCGGATGCGCTATTTAATATTACGGCAGAAGATCTGGCATGATTATGATATGATGCAGATGTGGTGCAATTGGCCAGTATTAAGCGGAACCGGGGTCCCGACATTTGATCATATGGTTCAAGTTATTTAGGTACCCCGCAATTTTAATGTTGGCTTAACAAGACAGAACATAGCATCGGATCGCTACACAAATTTAAATGGGGTTAATATGAGACTAGAATAGCCCGCATATATCTCCAGATTTTTAATTATTAGGTGAGTCAGCAAAGTACCCCCAAACCACATGATGCGATGTAGGCAAGCATGAACAATTTAAAATGCAACAAGGTTTATATTACATTTTATAAAATAGGGCTCGGAAAAGAGGATTGCACATAGGGTTCGGCGATCTTGGGGTTCGATGTGGTTCGGGTTCGGTCTTCGGGGTCTCGGCCATCGGATCCGTGAAAGAAGGTCATTGCGTTTCAGGATGGAGAACTTGTCGCTTCGATGGTTCGGTTCAACTAGATCGGTCTTCGGATCTTCGGTTTCGAGGATCCGAGGTCTTCACGGGGTACCATGCTCAATCTTCGACTTGTCGACATCGGGTTGGTACGGTGCTTTGTCCAAAGGGTGCGCTTGAATAGCTGCATCAACAACATCGCTCAACAGGAGGCATTGACCTGCAGTAGCACACCACGGCATCACGACACCAACCGAGCCAAGGTCAACCGGAAAACAAAATGCCATGTTCCTACGGCCGGCACGAGGGAAGCTCGAGTCAGAGAAATGGAGACCACGGTCGCTGCAGGACGGAGCCGCGGTGACTAGAGGCCGACGTCCTGGCGGCAACGGGGCTCGAGACGGCGGGGCGCACGAGGAAGAGGGCGGCACAGCGAGCACGGCAGCGGCGGCCGACGCACGGGAGGAGAGAGGCGCTGGCGGCGCTTGCGGTCAAGGAGGGCCAGGCGGTGATAGAGTGGAGGTGAGGGTGCGGTCGAGGTGGCTCCTGACGGCGGCGAGGCGCGCCTCTGGCCGGAGCAGAGCGAGGACCCGGTGAGGCGGAAGGTGGAGGTCAGCGGTGGAAAAACGGAGATCCGACCGGAAGGGGACGCGTCCACCACCGGGGATGGCAAAGGCGGGGCCCAAGGCGGCGCTCCGAGAGGTGGAGAAGGGGCGTCTGGCGGCGAGGTTGCCAGCGACGTGAGGTGGCGGCGCTCCCGCGCTTGGAGGAGGCGGTGGCAGGGCTCGACCCGGATCGAGGGCGGAGGAAGGTGGTGATGTGGGTGTGGAGCGGGGTAGGTGAGGACGGGGTGGAGCGGGCGTCGTGGGGGCGGAGGAGGAGGTGGTCGCGGGGGCGCAGGCGGCCGGCGGGGGATCGAGCCAGGGGTGGAAGGAGGCGCAGGTGGGGGGCGAGATGCGACGGGGTTGGTGGCAATGAGGTGTCTGCGGGGTGGGGCCAGGCACGGAAAACGACACGGCGGTGGGGCTTGGGCGAGCGGAAGAGGTGAGGGCGGGCGTGCGTCACATGGGAAGGCGCGCAGGTGGTGTGGGGACGCGCACCCAGGCTTAAGCGTGTCCGCCCGTGAGGAGAGTGGGGTGGCGGCTGCGTGCAGTGATGGGGAGAAGCGGAAGTGGGGGGACAGGCCTATGCGGGTGGGGCCCGCGGGCAGGGATGGGGTGAGGTGGCGGGGCGTGGCTGGGGGGCTAATGTGGCGCACAGGGAGTGGAGGGGGGAGGTGGCTGTGTGAGGTGGAGGGAGGGGATTGGATGGAGTGAGGTGGAGGGGGCCGGGTAGACTAGGATTGGGTAGAAAAGGGTTTGGCGATTCTGGTTTTTGTACTGGGGGTGGCCGGCTGGGTTGGATCGGCCCGGTTCGGCTGCCCCCTAAAAATAAAATAAATGTTTTATTATTTAAAACGAGGCTTTTGAAATCCGTTGGTAGACGAAACAAAATATTCCAGAGACCCGGGTTTTGGATTTGAAATAAAGACAGGGCGTTCAGAAAACAAAACCAGACTTTTCGAAAATAGTATTAGGCAAACAGATGCATGATGATGACGATGCTCAAATGCAAGGTGGCATGATGACATGAGCATGCGGTCATGATGATGCAATGCACAAAAAACAACGCGATTTTCTAGTAGTGGTTTTTGCGGGGCGCCACACCTGAATTGGGTAAGGCTTAGCTGGAAATTTATATGCATTAGTATTAGTTCCCTCGCATGAGAGGTTTGAGCTGAGGCTACCTATCATGATGTCCACCTATGCAGTGCCCAAGATGACTGATGGTCATGGTTGGGAGGCCATGCTCATAGGAGAGGTGCTTATACTAGGGTGTGTAAAGGGAAGGTTATGTTTGATTATCTGCATACTAATATGATGATTCAGGGTTATCCCTGACAGATGTATCGAATATTGTGGTGAAAGTGTACCACCTATCCAGAGTGTCAAACTATTCGAATAGCCACGTCCGCGGTTATGGATAGTTGGAATGGCCATACTGTTTCGTTGTCAGATGTTTTCAAAATGACTTATGAAAGGAATGATGAATATTGACTTGATCACAATAGGGTTGTGTTTTATGACAAGAACTTCCCAACTTAAGTGAGTCTAGAACTTTATTTTATCTTTCTTTTCTTCAGAACTCAGCTTAGGTTTCAAACTTAACTTTATAGTTAAACGTAGATTTAGCACTTTAACTTAGAACTATATTATTTGTTAGAGGTAGTTTGCGGGTACTTAAAGAGTACTCATGGCTTTTGTCCCTGGCTATTCTCAAGGCCAGACTATGAAGGAGACTATCAAGATGATGGCCAAAAGGACGGCTATGATAACTAGGACTATCTGCCTTCATCAGCATTCCCTGTGCTCCTGAAGATGGACCCCACCGCTACGCTTATCTTTTATTTCCATTGCTTGTTGTTTTAAGATTGGATCATGAGATCCTTACTTGTGGAAGACCTTATGTATGGTTTGTAATGGATGATGTACTGTGATATCTAATCCGTTATGTCTCGCAAAAATGGTAATCCTAGGATTGCGAGGTATGGCATAACGGGCATCTGGGATTAAAAATCCGGGTGTTGACAATTCGTTAAGTATGGGAAGTTTACTTTAATACTTGTCGGTTATGTGACACGTCTAACTGATCATGGGATCGTGGTTGTATGCATAACAAGGATTCTCGGAGGATTAATCCGGGGGCCCCATAGCTACCGTCGAGTATCTAATACTAGCACACAAAAAGATATACAAACAATAACATTGAATGTAAATGCAATGTGATATGGTCCTGCATGTCGTGATCTCCATCCGTCATCACCGGATTCCGGCGCCAGGGTTACGGTGCCGTAGACACCAGGGTACCGGTGTCATTCCGGCGTGGTAGTTCATCGACTATCTACTACTACGTAACATAAGGTAATCACTTTACCTTTTCCACAATCATATCATAAAGCAATGCCCCCCTGCAAAACAAAGTTAGACGCCTCTACTCTATATTTGCATGTTCTACGTGACTAAATGGGCTTTCGCACATGAACCGTTCTTACCTATGAACTTTCAGCACAACGCTGATAAAGTAGTTGTCTCTACTACACCCCTTTCGGGGCCCTCCGTTGCAAATGGCATACCAACTAATGCGAGAGAGACAAACACCCCCCTAAGTCACTTTATATGGTACAAGCCGTATGTCAAGCGTGGACCAGTCTCGCGAATGAATGCGTAAAGTCGGTTGGGGGACGCTTCATCAATCATTACTGCAGTATACAGAAGTACATGTGGGAGGGTAACAACTAAAAGATCAATGCCCACACGCTACATCTCGTGTGTTCTACTTGTACCAGCATTACTACGCATAGATCTAGCTCTGATACCACTGTAGGGGTTCCGCGTATGAAAACAATAAAATTTTACCCTACGCCCCTGAACCCCTGATGCTGCTAGGACCTATCTATTACTAATATATTAACGGGAGGGGATTTTCGCAAACTTACCCTTGAAGACCGAAAAGCGTTGTCAACGCTCAGGAGAGTGTGGTTGATGTAAACGAGCCAAAGCCGACCTCAAGGTCGTGCTGAAATCCTTGTGCTCCCTTGGCTCCAACGACTTGAGTGCCTCAAGTGTGACACCTCGCGAAGAATTACACACGTCTGGTGCCTGACGATGACTCCCGCTTCCCCGATCCAGCAGCAGTTGCGGAAGTAGAGCTCCTGGATCCGAATCCCGCAGCACGACGGCGCTCCGCGGTGAAGATGTCTCTCGTTCGTGTAGTCTGACCTTGGGACCATGGTCACGAGAGAGAGAGAGAGAGAGAGAGAGAGAGAGAGAGAGAGAGAAAATATCAATTGGAGGTCCTCCCAAAAGTGAGAAGACCTTTATTGATTATTGTGTGTGTATATCTGGCCAAATACCCCACTATATATAGGGGAAAAGGAGGTACTACCTCCCTCAAAGTCCCGGGGTGGGACTAAAGGAGAGGAGGGGGAGGGGCAGCCGCCAGCCGGCCCTAGTGGGCCCCGCGCGGGGGGGGGGGGGGGGGTGGGGTGGGGGGGCTAGGCCCAGCCGGCCACCCCCTTTGTCCCTCCTCCCTCTCTTCTTTTCCTAATGGGCCCTCTCCCCTCCAGGAATTGGTCCATTAAGCCTTTTGACCTTTTAAATTGATTTTCTCTTTATTAAATAATTATGAATAAATGATTAAATCAACATTTAACATTCATTCACATATTATTCAACCTCTATGGTTATGGAACACTTCCACCTCCACTCCGGACATCCTTCGGACTTACCGAAACCCTTCCGATTTTCTCTCTACAATTCTTTGGTGATTCTTTCGATCCTATAAACACTCTCTAAGCATCATCAAACACTTAAGCGTGATACCCTAAGGTTCGGGACACTCCAGACATGATCGGGACACTCCCGCACCAATGATCGACAGAGGGACCTGGATGGCCATGTCACCCATGTGCGTTCCACGAAGATATTTCGTCGTTTGAACCGGGATAGTCATGTCTTATTCCCTTTGTCTCTCGATACTTCCATTTCCCGAGATCTGATCAATGACATCACCATGTCGTGTTCACTCTCATTACCGAACAATGCTACTTGACTCATTCTGACAAGTGATATCCCTGTGATCAAATCACACGCTGCACATCTATTGGATATAACCTCTCCGAGTGGGCCCTTGAGTACCTTCCCGTCACATGGACGGACAAATCCCGCTCTTGACATATATTGCCTCTACGGTTTCCTCCGAGTACCTGAACACACATTTCTAACCACTGTATTACCAAGTGGCGCTTGATGCTATCAAAGCACTCTCGGGAGACAGTGATTGATATAGCCTCACGGTCTAAGGAATAGTCTAGAAGGATCCATTTCTAATCATCATAACTTGAACTTCATGACATGATCGGGTCACGATGTTTAGGTTGGGTATTGGTTCATCTTCTCATTCTCAGAATGAGTTGACTCCATTTACAACTGGCATAAATGCCACATGATCAGGAAACATCATCATCTGTTGACCAATGAACCAGTGACTAGAGTTTCACTGGGAACCCCTGGTTGTTTGTATATCACACGTGTATTGATGTTTCCACTCAATACAGTTATAGCATGATATAAAACTTAATCATAAACTATATGAAATATGGTAATAGTCCTTATTACTATTTATCTCTAGGGCATATTTCCAACACATATGACATGCTTCCATAGGCAGCACATCGTAGACCACTGTGTCCTCATAATTACCTACTAAAAATTCCAGGGGCACCTTATGTGTTACCTTTAGCTTTACTGAATTATACAACCACTCATCACAATGTGGTTGCGGGTGTTTCCATGTAGGTAATGAAAGAGAATCCACCAAGCTCGTGCCACCATCAATAATCAGCTGGCAAGTGGTGTTCTTGATAGTACATCGAGTCTAAAAAATATTCCAACGCTGTCCTTGTCCATCTATGCGATCTTCTGGCACATGTTGCACCATCAAGTTAATGCAATCAGGAGCAGCATTCTTAGGATACACATCAATGCTTTCACGTTCCTCAGACTCATTACTAGATGGATCAGAAATCTTGTCATTGTCACTAGCAGAAGCATAGCCATGTTGTGTGAACAACAATCTTTTTTATTAGGGCAATCATGCCTCATATGTCCTCGGTCTCCACAAGTAAAACGCTCATTGCACTGTGGACTCTATACTATATGTAGCTTTGGATACTCAATATTTTGGCACCTCACTATGGGAAACATGGTGGGAGCGTGTAGAAGGTATCGGCTTAGCACTAGAACCATGCCATGAATTTGCAGGGGCTGCGCCTTGGCGTTGTTTGACCTGTTGATCCGCACGCTCAGCCTGGTGCACAAGATCCTGAAGATCATAGTAGCCCATTAAAGAACCAGACATTGTGGCCTCCGGGTCCTCCCTTGTTTCTGTACGTACCATCAGTAACTCCATCTCTTTATAATACTCATCCACCGATTTAGTACCTTGAGTGAGTTGCTATAGTTTATTGTGCATGTCTCTCTTATAATGTTCAGGAATAAAGCAACGTCGCATGAGTTTTTTCATTCCCCTCCACGACGTTGGGCGATTTGGCATATGAAAAATTTGGCTCCACCAAATCAGTACATAGCCGGAGAACTCGATAATAGCAAGTTGAAGCTTCTTCTCCTCGGTATGGTGGGCTGCAAAAATATGACTCACGCACATCTCCCACTCCAAATAATTCTCAGGAATGCCCGCGCCAGAGAACTGTGGTATGGAAATTTTAACACGTCCAATACCATCATCCAATGGAACATGTGCGGTATGACCAATACAATCTCAGTCAACAGGCAAAATATGTCCAAAAACGGCTACAAGACGAGCCTCAACATGGCGATGTTGAGGTGCGTATGCAGCATCGTCCTCAAGATCAGCATTGACGCCTCCATGTGCTGGTGCCACAGGACGTCGAGCACGAGCGTCAACATATACATCTCTTGGTTGTGGCACATCCTGTAATGGAGCATCATGAGGGGGCTCAGCTCTCACCGGCAGATTAATGAGAGTATCCATCAGCGCATCGAGCCTAGTAGTGATGGCCTCTAATTTGGTGTTCAACCTCTCCTCCAAAGCATCTGTACAGTCTTTGATGTAGACGCAAGTGTTTTCAAAGCCACCACGAACATTGTTAGAGATCGTCTACATAGATCAGAAGAATAACGTCCTTAGGCTTCGGGGCAGTAGCAGCCGCAGTAGCAGAATTTTTAGCAATCATGGAACTAACCATCTTGGTTCAGACCCGTCTAAGGTTTGGCGGCAGAAACAAAAACACACGATGACAGCTTCTCGTGAAAAGAACATGCGGCATGAGTCATGTATCAGTGTCAGGGATGGAGGCGGGCAGTAGCGATCAATAGATATAAATCACGATGCAGTAGTAGGACTCTGTGTATCAATCCGACTTACGTGTTATGCGGAACATGACAGGGAAACAAGCTATACAGACGTGCAGTAGTAGAACTCCTTCACGGAGCCCAGGGAATAAACCCACGTGAATAGCAAAGCAATAGATCAACCTGAGGCAAACTCCTTTTGTTTCACGCTGCATAGTTCGATCTCAAATTTCAGCTAATCGGTAAACGGTAAAACCATGTAGCAGATCTCCAAAACTCTTCACGCGGTACAAAGCAATGTCTCGGTAGTAAAATTAGTACTCTCTCCAACACATATTAATTGACTTGAATTTAGCTAGATTCGGATGTATCTAGCACTAAAACATGTCTGGATACATCTGAATTTAAATTTAAGTCAACTAATATGGATCGGAGGGAGTAGTATGATCTGAATATAATGCCTCTTCCTTTTGTTTTTCTTGCTCTTGCCCAGATCCGGTCAGACCTACTAACGATAAGAACAAAACCTTCCCCAAACAGCAGATCGAATCGCAGATTGAAAAAAACTCCATGCAGATGCAACCAACCTAGATCAGTACAGCGACAGAGCTTCAGGAAAATCTCCAACGCCTTTTAGCAACAAAAACAACACCAATGTCTCGGCTGAACACCACCGGCAGCAAACTCTCCTCGGCAGATCAAAATTCCGAATGATCAAACTGAACCAGCAGATCAATCTCTGCAGCAAGTCTCAGTAGAAAATTCGCCATGAGAAACCCGACGAATCTGATACCAAGATAATAAGGATCAACGAGATCCAAAGGGGGTTTAGGCCCGATATTTCACGGCGATTGATAGAATCAGCAAGAGAATAAGAGAACTCAATCTGAAATCGATCAAACTGATCTCTCTTCAATTCTCCATGTTGGAACTGATCAAAATCAACTCCCACGCCTGGCACAACATCAGACCTTGAAGATCAGCAAGCAAACACAATGATATGCGCTCCAAACATTGGGAATTTTCCGGTGTCTCTTTTATCTCGAAAATAACAAGTCTAAGATACAATGGCGGCTGCCATGAACCCTTTATAGGGTGACTCCAATGAAACTTGGGTGGGACAGACCCCACGCCACAACTAAAGCCCAAATGACTGAACTAAAAGTGGTTTTGGACAGGTCCAAAAACCATAACACAAAATAAAACTTAAAAACTTCAGACTTAAATAAAATAGGAAATTAAAGACTAAAACGTCTTAAATACAAAACCGAAGTAAATTCAATTTTTAATTGAGCTTGGCCATGCCTTGACCAAAACGTTTTAGAACTAGTGGTGTTCTGAAATTGTGCTTCACCTCATCCATGGGAGGAATTGCAATGCAGAAAAGTCCAATCTTCAGGATAGAAGAAGGCGGCGAAATAATAGGAGTAGTAGCTATCTTCCCCTCATTACAGAGTCAGCGTATCGTCCCATTAGATTTGCCAGGAACGCGCGGACTGTACTTTTCAGGTGGCGACAAATTTTGATTAGTTTCAAAGACAAATACACCTAAAAGATGGCCAATATATGCCCTATAATATTCTATGGATTGAATTCCTCCCAAAATTTCTTTAAAAAATTTCAAACCAAAGAGGCCATTAAGCTACCGTACATAGATTAAATTTAGGCTCAATTGACCATAATCGACTATACCGCTCCCACTGTCTTCATCATCGATGACGTCGTCCGCGTCGACGTCCGCCTCCTCCGCGTCGACGTCCGCCTCCTCCGTGTCGGAATCGATGCCAACGTTCTCGACCATGTTCCTCCTCCTCATGAATTCTTCACGGTGTGCTGCTTTGATAAGGGTGGAGGTCGTATGCCCATGCACTGCCAGAAGCGCTGCCTCCCTTTGGGGTTGTGCAGATCCAGGTTGATCTCCTGCCAGCGGGCTCCGCACGGTGAAAGCAACACCATAAGCTCCATCTTGAACCGCTTTGGCCAGTATGCACTCATGCGCGAGTATCGGGCCATTGCCCTCTTCCGCTCCAGCAGCTGGCGGTAGCGCTCCTCGATCTGCCTCACCAACGCATTGCCACGCAAGAGTGGCACGATAGTCACCCTGATCTAGCCGAGCTCGAAGCCTGCCAAAAACCTCGCGCGCGACGGTGCGAGTATGTCGTAGTGGGCGGACATCTCAGCCTCCTAGAAGCTAAGATTGGGCCTCTCCATGGCGAGCAAGGAACACGATTTGAGCTTCGCCCTCACGGTCACGGGGTTAAGGTCAAGGAGGTAGGCCCACTCGTGGTTGTGAGTGCCAATCGGGTCGTAAAACAGCCTACTCGTGGATCGCCCTAACGAAGGACAATCCTTATCATCCACCCTCCCCGATCCAACGGCGCCTAAAAATCGAGACACCGACCTAACCTACCCCGTGGGGGGCTTCTAGAAGACCCGATCTGACGGCTACCATTGGGCGCTAGGGTTACGATCCAATAACTATTGGAGTGTGTGTGGTCATGTGGATCATGGTGGTTTGGAATAGAACACATGCAATGACTCTAGAGACTCCAATAGTCAATGCTGGCAAAAAACCCCCGAAAGACACAAATTGGAGTGTGTGTGGTAATGTGGATCAAGGAGGTTTGAAAAAGAACACATGCAATGACTCTAGAAACTCCATGTGTGAAACCCAAAAGCCCGAAAAGACATTGGAATGCAACTGCCACATGGAATGGTGCACCAGTGTGATAGTAGTTGTATCACCACATCCATTGGAGTGTGTGTAGTAATGTGGACCAAGGTGGTTTGGAAAAAACACATGTGATGACTCTAGAGACTCCATATATCAACCCAGAAATCCCAAAACCCCCTTGGAATGCAACTGCCACATGGAATGGTGCACCAGTGCGATAGTAGCTGCATCACCACGTCCATTGGAGTGTGTGTGGTAATGTGGATCAAGGTGGTTTGGAAAAGAACACATGCAATGACTCTAGAGACTCTATTTGTGAAACCCAAAAGCCCAAAAATCATTGAAATACAACTACCACATGGAATGGTGCACCAGTTTGATAGTAGTTGCATCACCCCATCCATTGGAGTGTGTGTGGTTATGTGGATCAAGGTGGTTTGCAAAAACACATGCAATCGCACTAGAGACTCCATGTGTTAAACCCAAAATCCCAAAAATAAATTGGAATGCAACTGCCATATGGAATGGTGCACCAGTTTTATAGGAGTTGCATCAGCACATCCATTGGAGTGTGTGTGGTAATGTGGGTCAAGTTTGTTTGGAAAATAACACATTCAATGACACTAGATACTGCATGTGTCAAACCAAAAAGCGCCAAAACCCTTGGAATGCAACTGCCACATGGAATGGTGCACCAGTATGATAGTAGTTGTATCACCCCATCCAATGACTCTAGAGACTCCATGTGTGAAACCCAAAAGCCAAACAAGACATATGAATGCAACTACCACATGGAATGGTGCACCAATGTGATAGTAGGTGTATGACCACATCCATTGGAGTGTGTGTGATAATGTGGATCAAGGTGGTTTTAAAAAGAACACACGCAATGACTATATAGATTTCATTTGTGAAACCAAAAAGCCTCAAAACTCCTTCGAATGCAACTACCACATGGAATGGTGCACTGGTGTGATAGTAGTTGCATCACCACATTTATTGGAGTGTGTGTGGTAATGTTAATCAAGGTGGTTTTAAAAATAACACGTGCAATGACTCTATAAACTACATGTGTGAAACCCCAACGCCTCGCAAGACATAGGAATGCAACTGCCACATGGAATGGTTCACCAGTGTGATAGTAGTTGCATCACCACATCCAATGGAGTGTTTGTGGTAATGTGGATCAAGCTGGTTTGGAAAATAACACATGCAATGAATCTATACACTCCATGTGTGAAACCCAAAAATCCAAAAATACATAGCAATGCAACTGCCACATGGAATGTTGCACCAGTGTGATAGTAGTTGCTTCACTACATCCATTGGAGTTTTTGTGGTAATGTGGATGAAGTTGGTTTGGAAAAGAGCACATTTAATGACTATGGAGACTCCATGTGTCAAACCAAAAAGCCCAAAACCCCCTTGGAATGCAACTGCCACATGGAATGGTGCACCAGTATGATAGTAGTTGTATCACCACATCCATTGGATTGTGTGTGGTAATGTGGATCAAGGTGGTTTTGAAAAGAACACATGAAATGACTCTAGAGACTCCATGTGTGAAACCTTAAAGACAAAAAAGTCATAGGAATGCAACTACCACATGGAATTGTGCATCAGTGTGATGGAAGTTGCATCACCGTGTCCATTGGAGTGTGTGTGGTAATGTGGCTCAAGGTGGTTTGGAAAAGAACACATGCAATGACTCTAGAGACTCCATGTGACTAACCAAAAAGCCCCAAAGCCCATTGGAATGCAACTGCCACATGGAATGTTGCACCAGTGTGATAGTAGTTGCATCACCACATCCATTGGAGTGTGTGTGGTAATGTGGATCAAGGTGGTTTGCAAAATAACACATGTGATGACTCTATATACTCCATGTGTGAAACCCAAAAGCCCAAAAAGACATTGGAATACAACTGCCACATGGAATGGTGCATCCGTGTAATTGTATTTGCATCACCACATCCATTAGAGTGTGTGTGGTAATGTGGATAAAGGTGGTTTGGAAAAGAACACATGCAATGCCTCTATAGACTCCATGTGTGAAACCCCAAAGCCCAAAAGACAGTGTAATGCAACTGCCACATGGAATGGTGCACTAGTGTGCTAGTAGTTGCATCACCACATCCATTGGAATTTGTGTTGTAATATGGATCAAGGTTGTTTGAGAAAACACATGCAATGACTCTAGAGACTCCATATGTAAAACCAAAAAGTCCAAAAACCCTTGGAATGCAATTGCCACATGGAATGGTGCACCACTTTAATAGTAGCTACATCACCACATAAATTGGAGTGTGTGTTGTAATGTGCATCAAAGTGGTTTGGAAAAGAACACATGCACTGACTCTAGAGACTCCATGTGTCAAACCCAAAAGCTGAAAAATAAATTGGAATGAAACTGCCATATGGAATGGTGCACCAGTTTTATAGGAGTTGCATCACCACATCCATTGGAGTGTGTGTGGTAATGTGGATCAAGTTAGTTTGGAAAATAACACATTCAATGACACTAGATACCGCATGTGTCCAACCAAAAAGCCCAAAAGCCCCTTGGAATACAACTGCCAGATGGAATGGTGCACCAGTATGATAGTAGTTGTATCACCATATACATTGGAGTGTATGTGGTAATGTGGATCAAGGTGGTTTTGAAAATAAGACATGCAATGACTCTAGAGACTCCATGTGTGAAACCCAAAAGCCAAAAAAAAAAGGAATGCAACTACCACATGGAATGGTGCACCAATGTGATAGTAGTTGCATCACCACATCCATCGGAGTGTGTGTGATAATGTTCATCAAGGTGGTTTTGAAAGGAACACATGCAATGACTATAGAGATTCCATGTGTGAAACCAAAAAGTCCCAAAACCCCTTCGAATGCAACTGCCACATGGAATGGTGTACCGGTGTGATAGTAGTTGCATCACCACATTTATTGGTGTGTGTTGTAATGTGAATCAAGGTTGTTTTAAAAATAACACGTGAAATGACTCTATAGACTGCATGTGTGAATCTTAAAAGCTCCAAAAGACATAGGAATGCAACTGCCACGTGGAATGATTCACCAGTGTGATAGTAGTTGCGTCATCCATTGGAGTGTGTGTGGTAATGTGGATCAAGGTTGTTTTAAAAATAACACATGCAATGAATCTAGACACTCCATGTGTGAAACCCAAAAACCCAAAAATACATAGGAATGCAGCTACCACATGGAATGGTGCACCCGTTTGATAGTAGTTGTATCACCACATCCATTGGAGTGTGTGGGGTAATGTGGATCAAGGTGGTTTGAAAAAACACAAGTAATAACTCTAGAGACTCAATGTGTCAAACCCAAAAGACCCAAATGACACTAGAATGCAACTGCCACATGGATGGTGCACCGGTGTTATAGTAGTTGCATCACCACATCCGTTGGAGCCTGTGTGTCGTAATGTGGATCAAGGAGGTTTGGAAAAGAACACATGCAATGACTCTAGAGACTCCATGTGTCAAACCAAAAGCCCCAAAACCCCTTAGAATGCAATTGCCATATGGAATGGTGCACCAATGTGAGAGTAATTGTATCACCACATCCATTGGAGTGTGTGTGTGGTAATGTGGTTCAAGGTGGTTTTGAAAATTAACACATGCAATGACTCTAGAGACTCCATGTGTGAAACCCACAATCCCAAAAATACATAGAAATGCAGCTGCCACAGAGAATGGTGCACCAATGTGATAGTAGCTGCATCACCACATCCATTGGGGTGTGTGTGGTATTGTAGAAAAAGGTGTTTTTGAAAATAACAAACACAATGACTATAGAGACTCCATGTGTGAAACCGAAAAGCCCCAAAAGACATTGGAATGCAACTGCCACATCGATGGTGCACCCGTGTTATAGTAGTGGCATCACCACATCCGTTGGAGTGTGTGTGTGGTAATGTGGATCAAGGTGGTTTGGAAAATAACACATGCAATGACTCTGGGGTTTCCATGCGTGAAACCAAAAAGCCCAAAAACCCCCTTGGAATGCAACTGCCACATGGAATGGTGCACCGTTGTGATAGTAGTTGCATCACCACATTAATTGGAGTGTGTGTGGTAATGTGAATAAAGGCGGTTTAAAAAGAACACATGCAATGACTCTAGAGAGTCCATGTGTGAAACCCAAAAGCCCCAAAAGACATAGGAATGCAACTTCCCCATGGAATGGTGCACCAGTGTGATAGTAGTTGCATCACCACATCCATTGGAGTGTGTGTGGTAATGTGGATCAAGGTGGTTTGGAAAAGAACACATGCAATGACTCTAGAGACTCCATGTGTCAAACCAAAAAGCCCCAAAACCCCTTAGAATGCAACTGCCATATGGAATGGTGCAGCAATGTGAGAGAGTTGTATCACCACATCCATTGGAGTGTGTGTGTGGTAATGTGGATCAGGGTGGTTTGCAAAAGAACACATGCGATGATTCTATAGACTCCATGTGTGAAACCCAAAAGCCCAAAAATACATTGGAATAAAACTTCCACATGGAATGGTGCATCAGTATGATTATAGTTGCATCTCGAAATCAATTAGAGTGTGTGTGGTAATGTGGATAAAGGTGGTTTGGAAAATAACACATGCAATGACTCTATAGACTCCATGTGTGAAACCCCAAAGCCAAAAAGACATTGTAATGCAACTGCCACATGGAATGGTGCACTAGTGTGCTAGTAGATGCATCACCACATAAATTGGAGTGTGTGTTGTAATGTGGATCAAAGTATTTTGGAAAAGAACACATGCAATGACTCTAGAGACTCCATGTGTGAAAGCCAAAAGCCTCAAAAAATTAGAATGCAGCTACCACATGGAATGGTGCTATATTTTGATAGTAGTTGTATCACCACATCCATTAGAGTGTGTGTGGTAATGTGGATCAAGGTGGTTTAAAAAAACACAAGCAATAAATCTAGAGACTCAATGTGTCAAACCCAAAAGACCAAAAAGACACTAGAATGCAACTGCCACATGGATGGTGCACCAGTGTTATAGTAGTTGCATCACCACATCCGTTGGAGTGTGCGTGTCGTAATGTGGATCAAGGAGGTTTGGAAAAGAACACATGCAATGTCTCCAGAGACTCCATGTGTCAAACCAAAAAGCCCAAAAACCCCTTAGAATGCAACTGCCATATGGAATGGTGCACCAATGTGAGAGTAGTTGTATCACCACATCCATTGGAGTGTGTGTGGTAATGTGGATCAAGGTGGTTTTGAAAATTAACACATGCAATGACTCTAGAGACGCCATGTGTGAAACCCAAAATCCCAAAAATACATAGGAATGCAACTGCCACATAGAATGGTGCACCAATGTGATAGTAGTTGCATCAGCACATCCATTGGGGTGTGTGTGGTAATGTAGAAAAAGGTGTTTCTGAAAATAACAAACACAATGACTCTAGGGACCCCATGTGTGAAACCCAAAAGCCCCAAAAGACATTGGAATGCAACTGCCACATCGATGGTGGACCAGTGTTATAGTAGTTGCATCACCACATCCGTTGGAGTGTGTGTGTGGTAATGTGGATCAAGGTGGTTTGGAAAGTAACACATGCAATGACTCTGTGGTTTCCATGCGTGAAACCAAAAAGCCCAAAAACCCCCTTGGAATGCAACTACCACATGGAATGGTGCACCGTTGTGATAGTAGTTGCATCACCACATTAATTGGAGTGTGTGTGGTAATGTGAATAAAGGTGGTTTTAAAAAGAACACATGCAATGACTCTAGAGACTCCATGTGTGAAACCCAAAAGCCCGAAAAGACATAGGAATGCAACTTCCCCATGGAATGGTGCACCAGTGTGATAGTCGTTGCATCACCACATCCATTGGAGTGTGTTTGGTAATATGGATCAAGGTCGTTTGGAAAAGAACACATGCAATGACTCTAGAGACTCCATGTGTCAAACCAAAAATCCCAAAAACCCCTTAGAATGCAACTGCCATATGGAATGGTGCACCAATGTGAGAGAGTTGTATCACCACATCCATTGGAGTGTGTGTGTTGTAATGTGGATCAAGGTGATTTGAAAAATAACACATGCGATGACTCTATAGACTCCATGTGTGAAACCCAAAAGCCCAAAAAGACGTTGGAATACAACTGCCACATGGAATGGTGCATTAGTATGATTGTAGTTGCATCTACAAATCCATTAGAGTGTGTGTGGTAATGTGCGTAAAGGTGGTTTGGAAAAGAACACATGGAATGACTCTAGAGACTCCATTTGTGAAACCCCAAAGCCAAAAGACAATGTAATGCAACTACCACATGGAATGGTGCACTACTATGCTAGTAGCTGCACCACCACATAAATTGGAGTGTGTGTTGTAATGTGGATCAAAGTGTTTTGGAAAATAACACATGCAATGACTCTAGAGACTCCATGTGTGAAACCCGAAAGCCCAAAAAAATTAGAATGAAGCTACCACATGGATGGTGCACTAGTTTGATAGTAGTTGTATCACCACATCCATTGGAGTGTGTGTGGTAATGTGGATCAAGGTGGTTTGAAAAACACACAAGCAATAACTCTAGAGACTCAATGTGTCAAACCCAAAACCCCAAAAGACATTAGAATGTAACTGCCACATGGATGGTGCACCAGTGTTATAGTAGTTGCATCACCACATCCGTTGGAGCATGTGTGTGGTAATGTGGATGAAGGAGGTTTGGAAAAGAACACATGCAATGACTCTAGAGACTCCATGTGTCAAACCAGAAAGCCCCAAAACCCCTTAGAATGCAACTTCCATATGGAATGGTGCAACAATGTGAGAGTAGTTGTATCACCACATCCATTAGAGTGTGTGTGTGGTAATGTGTATCAAGGTGGTGTTGAAAATTAACACATCCAATGACTCTAGAGACTCCATGTGTGAAACCCAAAATCCCAAAAATACATAGGAATGCAGCTGCCACATAGAATGGTGCACCAATGTGATAGTAGTTGCATCACCACATCCATTGGGGTGTGTGTGGTAATGTAGAAAAAGGTGTTTTTGGAAATAACAAACACAATGACTCTAGAGGCTCCATCTGTGAAACCCAAAAGCCCCAAAAGACATTGGAATGCATCTGCCACATGGATGGTGCACCAGTGTTATAGTAGTTGCATCACCACATCCGCTGGAGTGTGTGTGTGGTAATGTGGATCAAGGTGGTTTGGAAAATAACACATGCAATGACTCTGGGGTTTCCATGCGTGAAACCAAAATGCCCCAAAACCCCCTTGGAATGCAACTGCCACATGGAATGGTGCACCGTTGTGATAGTAGTTGCATCACCACATTCATTGGAGTGTGTGTGGTAATGTTAATAAAGGCGGTTTTTAAAAAGAACACATGCAATGACTCTAGAGACTCCATGTGTGAAACCCAAAAGCCCCAAAAGACATAGGAATGCAACTTCCCCATGGAATGGTGCACCAGTGTGATAGTAGTTGCATCAGCACATCCATTGAAGTGTGTGTGGTAATGTGGATCAAGGTGGTTTGGAAAACAACACATGAAATGACTCTAGAGACTCCATGTGTCAAACCAAAAAGCCCCAATGAAATGGTGCACCAATGTGAGAGTAGTTGTATCACCACATCCATTGGAGTGTGTGTGTGGTAATGTGGATCAAGGTGGTTTGCAAAATAACACATGCGACGAGCCTATAGATTCCATGTGTGAAACTCAAAAGCCCAAAAATACATTGGAATACAACAACCACATGGAATGGTGCATCAGTATGATTGTAGTTGCATCACCACATCCATTAGAGTGTGTGTGGTAATGTGGATAAAGGTGGTTTGGAAAAGAACACATGCAATGACTCTAGAGACTCCATGTGTGAAACCCCAAAGCCAAAAAGACATTGTAATGCAACTGCCACATGGAATGGTGCACTGCTAGTAGCTCCATCACCACATAAATTAGAGTGTGTGTTGTAATGTGGATCAAAGTGTTTTGGAAAAGAACACATGCAATGCCTCTAGAGACTCCATGTGTGAAACCCAAAAGCCCAAAAAAGTTAGAATGCAGCTACCACATGGAATGGTGGACCAGTTTGATAGTACTTGTATCACCAGATCGATTGGAGTTTGTATGGTAATGTGGATCAAGGTGGTTTGAAAAAAACACAAGCAATAACTCTAGAGACTCAATGTGTCAAACCCAAAAGCCCCAAAAGACACCGCAATGCAACTGCCACATGGATGGTGCACCAGTGTTATAGTAGTTGCATCACCACATCCGTTGGAGTGTGTGTGTGGTAATGTGGACCAAGGAGGTTTGGAAAATAACACATGCAATGACTTTAGAGACTCCATGTGTCAAACCAAAAAGCCCAAAAAACCCTTAGAATGCAACTGCCATATGGAATGGTGCACCAATGTGAGAGTAGTTGTATCACCACATCCATTGGAGTGTGTGTGTGTAATGTGGATCAACGTGGTTTTGAAAATTAACACATGCAATGACTCTAGAGACTCCATGTGTGAAACCCAAAATCCCAAAAATACATAGGAATGCAACAACCACATAGAATGGTGCACCAATGTGATTGATATGGGGTGGCCCGATCTTCTCAGTAAGAGGATGGCGATGATGATGGTGGATGATAGATAAATAGTGCGTAGCTATGATCTCTCCCGCTCGATCCCTGATGCCAGCGCAACAGATCTCGAACCTTGTAGGATATTCACAACACCACACTCTTGCGCACGCAGCCGTGACCACGAACGGTAGTATGCAATCTACTAATTCCCAATGGAACAACATATCACACTCAATTATAGTTGGTAGATTTGAACACAGGGTAATTCCAGAGGTTCTATGAAAGAAACAACTCCAAAATATTTTAACGTGGTCTAAACCCTAACTTGTGATGGCTACGGAGGTTTATATGAGGGCTGGGGCGTCCTCCCCTCTAAATGGGCATAAAAACAGCCATAATTTGGCCCAAACTGACTCGGTTCGACTCAAACTGATACATACCGACCCATATATGGGTTTGGCCTTATTGGCACGTAGTCCAAACGTCGTGGAACACCTCAAACATGTAATTCTTGGTGCGCCGTCTCTCTCTCTTGCTCATACGTGATTTCCTTATTGCCTCCTAGTGCGCATGCCTCCCGCTCCTCCCTCGCGCACTTGTTGATATTGGAAATTAGCGCTTGTCCTTCTTGCTACAACTCTCCTCCTCCTCGCGCAATGCTTGTGTTATCAATAAACCTGATCATACAAAGATGCATAGACTTAGGTAGTATAAAGTTCTCATTAAATAAAACATCAGGTTCAATTAGGAATAAATTTACCTTATAGTCATTATTGATTTGACTCAATATTTCCTTCCAGTTCAGGCAGTCAGAATCATCATAATCCATGTATATATCCTCATCATCCTCCCTTTCTTCATGAAAAGCCGTCCTCGGCTTTGGGTAAGCTGAAAGTGGGAGAAACAAAAAGAACAACGTGTACGCAAAGTATATGTATATATAACATGTTGTATTATTGTTGTTCACATGAAAAGTATGTCCAATATACATCAAGCAACTTAAATTGCAGGTATAAGTGAAGTACAAAGAATCATGATCATGGTGAAAAACAACTAAATAGATAGTCATGTTCTTCAATATTAAATTCAGTTTTCTCAAAGAAGATCTATGATCAAATTTGTGAACAAGATCCAACCAATTCAATATGTCTGAAAACCAAATTGAATCATGACATGCTTCAACTGTGCTACTCTGATTATTATGAACATGATCATGTTGTCCAGTATGTAAAATGCAACTCAATTTGCAAATATCAAGGAAGTCTAAAGTAGTAACAAAACTAGACACAGACTTTTGGGACAAACATAGTGAATATGAAAACTTGGGTCCTATTCTAGCAAGATTAGAACAATCCAACATAGGTAAAATTACTTGTGTTGGTTGCAATATATCAACTAGACCAGAATGTATTTCCATAATATCTGGAACATGAGCTATTGTCTCATAGCAAACATTTTGTGATGTATGGCTGAAAACAGCATGTTTCAGTTCAGCGATTCTATCACAAGTAATGCATATGTGATCCACAAGAAAATTTTCATGCATGCTATATTCACCAATTAGATTGAAAGTGAAACAAGGAGAATATGTGCTAGAATTCAGAAATGAAATTTCAGAAATCTTATCCATAGCACAACTCATACTCATAGGTTCATTTAGCATGATGGAATACACAATATTAGCAGGTGGTATTCGAGCAAGTATTTCCTTATGTGTTATCAGTACCACATGATCAAAATTTGAATTTGGTAAACTATCACATGGTACTGAAACAGTAGTGCAAGGCAAATCACAAGGAGGCTTCAGTAAAGGAATAGACTCACAATATGTCGCACATGTTGGCTGAAGCTCCAAATCAGTACCAATGTCATTAACAAACTTCTCAGCTGTAGTAGGTACTACGACATCCTCCTCAAGTAACAATACCAGATCGTGTGATGCAGGTTGTAAAATAGGCGGCTCCCTTTCTTCAAAAGCAACCTGCACATCACAAGATACATCACTAGGAGTAGACATGATTACGTTAGTAGACAACTCACATTTCTCATTAGTGTCCACTCTCAAAATTTCTAGAAGAGGCCATTTGCAGTTGTTCAAAAACATAGCACGTAGAAATTGCTTAAAATCTTCCCAAAGGATTTTTTTACCCATGACACCATACACAATCCTTGCGTCCTTCCACCAACGAGCTACCTCTTCATCCACACGTCGGTGAGCAAGAATGTATTCGATATGACCATTAAACTTGCTATCGAAAGTACGACATCGCGCAAAACCAAATCCCATATCAATTTCCCAAATCTGATATTCTACGGGTGTGGCGGAACTTTCCAATCGCCACTTGATTGTAGTTGGATCATATGCCATGCCAACCACAATAGCTAAATAGTCATGGTAAACATCATATGATTTCTGCATCACATCAACACAATTAGAAGTCATGATTAGTACATTAGTGCAAAAACACAAAACTGTTTTGGTGGCACACTCACAACTCACTCAAAAACTGACAAGAAAGCAGATCTTACCGTTCCAAATTGAATAGTGATGCTTACCAATTCGAAATCAAGGACTAATGCACTGATGTGATGAAGTGAATACCAAAGGTATAGAGAACGATCGCAGGACACACAGGTTATTAATGGTGGAGCTGTAGGTATGGTATCCTAACTACACCGCAACCGAGTCCTAGTGTTGATCGTATGAAAAAGACCTACGGAAACACACACGGTGGAGATAAATGGGGCAATTGCAACTATGAAAATGAGCTCAAAAAAGTGAGGTATGTCGGAGGAATGCTCGTGTTGCAATACACAAGGAGAGACGCTAGCAATGTCTCAACGAAACGGGCACAAGATTGCTAAACTGAGCAGCCCGCAGAGCACTAAGCACGCTAGTCTCGTAGGATAGTTTTAGACACAAAGAAAGGTTTACTAAGGCTCACAAGGATAGGTGCGCTATGTGGACTCAGTAAAAAAAATAAACAAAAAAGAAAAAAATTTGACCTGAGAATTGGTCTCTGCCACGGTAGAAAAAACGGCCTAAAATCCTGCTGCGGCAGGATGTCGGCAGACAAAAATTTCTCGTATGAGGATAGACCTGTCTGTGGTACAGCGACGGTCCGAATTTTTTTTTTCGGAATTTTTTTTTCATGCTGCAGCACAGACGCGTCTACGTTCAGGCGTGAGGCAACGAGCCGACTTTTTTTTTTGCCTTCAACGTGAAGCAAACTCAGTACAAGTCTAGATCCAATCGTTTTGCTTTTTTTTCTCCTTCTTTCAAACGGATCTACAACCTGAGACTAAAAGAAAACAGATCTACTAGATCTAAGACTCAAGAACACGACGAACAGTCTTGAAATAGTCTAGGGACTGCAACAACGGATCAAAAACAGATGAAAACTAGACAAAAACTACGACTCGGATTTAGAAGAAAGGCTACACAAAAGGATTACGATCAGCAACTAGAACTCATGAATAGTGTTATCTAGGCTATGGCAATGAACTATGAACCCTAATATTTTTGTGTGGCTTTTTCTGTATAGGAAAAACAACTAATCTATGGATGGATTTGTGGATGCTTACCGAGGCAACACTGGAAATCTGATACCAAGATGATATGGAGTGGCCCCATCTTCTCAGTAAGAGGATGGCGATGATGATGGTGGATGATAGATAACTAGTGCGTAGCTATGATCTCTCCCGCTCGATCCCTGATGCCAGCGCAATAGATCTCGAACCTTGTAGGATATTCACAACACCACACTCTTGCGCATGCAGCCGTGACCATGAACGGTAGTATGCAATCTACTAATTCCCAATGGAACAACATATCACACTCAATTATAGTTGGTAGATTCGAACACAGGGTAATTCCAGAGGTTCTATGAAAGAAATAACTCCAAAATATTTTAACGTGGTCTAAACCCTAACTTGTGACAGCTACGGAGGTTTATATGAGGGCTGGGGTGTCCTCCCCTCTAAACGTGCCTAAAAACAGCCATAACTTGGCCCAAACTGACTCGGTTCGACTCAAACTGATACATACCGACCCATATATGGGTTCGGCCTTATTGGCACGCAGTCCAAACATCGTGGAACACCTCAAACATGTAATTCTTGGTGCGCCATCTCTCTCTCTTGCTCATACGTGATTTCCTCATTGCCTCCTAGTGCGCATGCCTCCCGCTCCTCCCTCGCGCACCTGTTGATATTGGAAATCAGCGCTTGTCCTTCTTGCTGCAACTCTCCTCCTCCTCGCGCAATGCTTGTGTTATCAATAAACCTGATCATACAAAGATGCATAGACTTAGGTAGTATAAAGTTCTCATTAAAGAAAACATCGGGTTCAATTAGGAATAAATTCACCTCATAGTCATTATTGATTTGACTCAATATTTCCTTCCAGTTCAGGCAGTCAGAATCATCATAATCCATGTATATATCCTCATCAATGATAGTAGTTGCATCACCACATCCATTGGGGGTGTGTGTGGTAATGTAGAAAAAAGTGTTTTTGAAAATAACAAACACAATGACTCTAGAGACTCCATGTGTGAAACCCAAAAGCCCCAAAATACATTGGAATGCAACTGCCACATGGATGGTGCACCAGTATTATAGTAGTTGCATCACCACATCCATTGGAGTGTGTGTGTGGTAATGTGGATCAAGGTGGTTTGTAAAATAACACATGAATGACTCTGGAGATTCCATGCGTGAAACCAAAAAGCCCAAAACCCCCCTTGGAATGCAACTTCCACATGGAATGGTGCACCGTTGTGATAGTAGTTGCATCACCACATTCATTGGAGTGTGTGGGTAATGTGAATAAAGGTGGTTTTAAAAAGAACACATGCAATGACTGTAGAGACTCCATGTGTGAAACGCAAAAGCCCCAAAAGACATAGGAATGCAACTTCCCCATGGAATGGTGCACCAATGTGATATTAGTTGCATCACCACATCCATTGGAGTTTGTGTGGTAATGTGGATCAAGGTGGTTTGGAAAGAACACATGCAATGACTCTAGAGACTCCATGTGTCAAACCAAAAATCCCCAAAACCCTTTGGAATGCAACTTCCATATGGAATGGTGCACCAAAGTGAGAGAGTTGTATCACCACATCCATTCGAGTGTGTGTGTGGTAATGTGGATCAAGGTGGTTTGCAAAATAACCACATAAATTGGTAATGTGGACCAAGGTGGTTTGCAAAAAGACATCGGAATACAACTGCCACATGGAATGGTGCATCAATATGATTGTAATTGCATCACCACATCCATTAGAGTGTGTGTGGTAATGTGGATATAGGTGGTTTGGAAAAGAACACATGCAATGACTCTAGAGACTCCATGTGTGAAACCCCAAAGCCAAAAATACATTGTAATGCAACTACCACATGGAATGGTGCACTAGTGTGGTAGTAGCTACATCACCACATAAATTGGAGTGTGTGTTGTAATGTGGATCAAAGTGTTTTGTAAAAGAACACATGCAGTGACTCTAAAGACTCAATGTGTGAAACCCAAAATCCTAAAAAAATTAGAATGCAGCTACTGTTGAGGATATACTTTCCGGGTATCCTCACAGTTCCTCACTGACCAGGGTGGCCCACTTCGGGTTAGAGCTTTGCTTCACGGGCGGCCTAGTCAGGGAGAAGAGATAGAGTCCAGTCCGACTACGTGAAGGCCCAGAAGGCTTACCGACATAGGCCCATAATGGTACTTGTAGTTCAAGATGTACTCTGTAACCGACTCTTAGTCGTAGCCGGATAGATCTCTCCTGTAAACCCGAGGCCGGATATCTATATAAGCCATCCTAGGGAGGGCCTTTAGGGCACCCTCAATAGTCTACAATCTCAACTCGCACAGGCGATCCCTTGTAACCCATATGCCGGCTCTGCTGTATTACTGGATTGCTAGCAGGAGTAGGATCCGTCCATAGACGGCGGATTCGAACCTGGGTAAACTTGTGTGCTCACCGTCCCGGAACACCGTATGTCTCACACCCCTCTCTTCCGCACGCCTCGAGGACCCCCTCATGGCGTACTTCTCATCAATCCGACGACAGTTGGCGCCCACCGTGGGGCAAGTGAGCTCCGGATCTGCGTTCCAAACGGAATCTGCAAGAATCGGAATTGGTGAGACCATCGCCATCGGTCGCATCCTCTACACCAGTAACGTCCCTCTCATCGTTCTTGACGAGACCTAGATTCCAGCTAGGGAGGCTGTGACTGCCTACACCATCATGTCTTTTGGCGAGATCGATGTTCACATCGGTTTCGCTGAACCTGTCCCACCCACCCCAACGGCGACGATAGAGGCAGAAGAAATTTCTGGGTCCCCTTTGTCCGTGGAGGCGGCAGAGTTTCGGATCTCAGGAAACCCTAATCCCACCCAGCCCGCACCAGTTGCGGAGGTAGTGGAGAAATCCTAGACTGAAGCAGACCTAGCGGTCCAAGTCGAATCTAGAGTGGATCTCCCTGGAGAGACCGAATCCTAGATCGACCCACCCGCTGAGGTCGAAATCCTGGAGGAGCACAACAACAACGACGGTTCCAGCTCGGACGACGCCGGGACGGACATGCCTTTCCTGAGGGACACGCTGCGACGTATGGTGATGCAGAACTCAGGCATAGATGAAATCATCGAGACCATCAAATGTTTCGACGAAGCCTACTGTGAAGACCACAGTTATCTCAGGAGGGGCGCATCACACTTTATCGGATATGTGGGATCCGGATCTGGCACTGCCGATGCTGGAGACAACACCAACTCCGTGCTAGAGGCGATCGGAACAAATGCCGACGTACCCGCATCCTCAGATGAGTCGATGACGTCGGCAAATTTCCAAAAGTTCTCCGCGGAATATGACGAGGAGCTTAACTCCACAGCTGTAGCAGAAGGAGAAGACATGGACGAAGGATCCGGAGAAAACTCTCCCAAAGGGCAGGACAACATGGATCTCGGAGACGATCCCGAGAACCAAATGGCCGAAAGAACCGATCAGAGCTTCACTCTGGGAAACGGGCCCAAAGCCGTCTTTGCTACCGGCGCTGCCAATAAGGCAAAGAAGAAGAACAAGAAGAACAAGACCCCGGCAAAACATCCTCCGGCAGAGGAGGTGATTGCCGAGGAATATGAGGAAGACTCAGATGGAGCACTTATCCCAGACGAGCCCAAAAAAGAAGAATCGGTGGATGGACACGTGATCGCTGAAGGTGCACGTAAACTCATCGATGCTGCATTAACTACACATATTCCTATAGCTGCAGAACTTATTGCTGAAGAGCTGGACGAAAGGGCCCAGGCCCTAGAAGCGCGTCGTCAAGTACTCCTCGATGAAGCCAAAAACATTGAGGAGGAAAAGAAACGCATGGCATCTACAGAAAAATACAACTCCAGGCAACATCAGAAGACCAGGAAACGTCACACTAGTGACAACCAATTCCCGCAGATCCATAAAGTCCTCTTTGAAAGAGAAATGGGGATGCCTCGGAAAGACAACAAAGGGGATTGGGTGTATCCAACACCAGTACAAAACACTGTTGCGGCCAGAGAAATCCTATTGGCTAATCCAGGCCCGGAGCAGATCCGGTTGGGCATCAAGTTACTCAACATGGGACTGGAGCAGCAAAAGGTCACCATGTCCGGAAGTCAAAAGCTGGTCTCCGATTCTGACCAATGTCGCACAGATCCGACAAGGGCTGACGTAAGACCCCAGCGCATTCCGGATCAGCACCACCGTTCCGACCGTCGGGAAGACAATTACTCAAGAACCGGATCTTCGGGACAGCACCACAAAACTGCCCGCGACTAGCGTAACGTTAACCTAGTTGCAGAGCAAGAGGCAATCGTTGCACTAAATCCGAGGAACCCGCCCTAGCGTGAATCGAAAGACCATAGGGACGATGATAAGGAGAAACGTCGGGAGGAGGACCGACAAAGAATGCCACCTCCTAGACACGCAAGCCGTCCGGATGACGGGCGAAGGAATGACGGACACCGTGCCGAGACAAGCCGGCAGGGGGCTCATCACAATGAAGACCCTCCCCGGAAACGGAATAATGACGCTCTGGATGGAGGCCGGCGATCAGCCGGAAATAACCCAGCTGCTCCACCCTCTCCGCCAAGTAGCCATCACAACGGCTCCCAAGGAGGCCAAGGAGGGCGTCATGGTGGAGGAGGTGGTGGCAGCAGCCGAAGTCCGGCTCCAAGGCACCGCAGCCATAGCCGACACTCGGGATGATCTCTATCCCTGAATGACGCAAGGCACAGGATCAACTCCAATATAGAGGCGCGCCGCTACGAAAATGGTGATATATACGTGGGACCAAAGTGCTTCGGACCACGCATAAGAGCTACAAGATTCCCGGAAGGATTTTCTATCTCACGACATATCCAAGCCTACGACGGCATTGCTCGGCCAGATAATTGGCTACAGGATTTCTTCCAAGCTTGCTGCATCGCCAAAGGCGGAAACAGCCTAGTCGCAACCCGATATCTCCCACTTATGTTGCGGAAGACGGCACGATCATGGCTCAATGAACTTTCAGAGAACACCATCCACAACTGGTATGACATGCAAAGTGCGTTCTTTCGGAATTTCAAAGGCACATACCGGAGGCCCTGTATGGTCGGAGACCTACAGCGTTGCACCCAGAAATCCAGAGAAACTTGCCGAGATTACCTCGGACGATGGATCGACACTAAGAACTCCTGTGAAGGAGTAAATGACCAAACTGCGATTGAAGCTTTCATTGCAGGTGTCCCAATTGGTTTACTATGTCATCGCTTGAAGTCTGACAAAGTCACTGATTTGGGAGAAATGATAGAAACAGCGAGCAAGTATGCAGATGCGGATGACGATGCAGAGGGATTACTCAATGCCCTGGATGTGCTACAGTCGGCAAAACAACCAAAGCAACAAGCTCAGAAGCGCAAGAACACCTCGAAAGATAAACCCAACACGGAAACGGCAGTGGTCACTGCTACTTTCGGGTCTGGAGGACGTGGCGGTGGCCACGGATGCGGTCGTGGGACGTAAAGAGTTCCAGGTAGAGGAGACCAGCAACTAGGCAAAACCTACTCTTGGGCCGACGTTGCCAATAACCCATGTGTGCATCACCTAGACGCCAATGGGGGCTCCTCCCACACCAACGCCGAGTGTTTTTTTAATGACGAGATTAAGAGAGATGATACCGCTGGCTACAAACCTAAGCAGAAGAAGGGAAAGAAGAATCCCAAAAAGGATAAAGAGACCAAGGAAGATTCCGACATGGAGGAAGCTGATGCTTCAAATCCCAAGCTGGAAGGGAAGAAAAATTTTCTGACCAAGAAAGACACTTACGTCACCTTCCTCGGATCTCAACCAGCAAAGGTCAAGAAAGCAGTTCTACATGAGCTCAATGCAACAGTTCCAGCAGTCCCCAAATTCTTGGACTGGTCGGAGGTGGCAATCACGTTTGACCGCGCTGATCATCCGCCTAAGCTACCCAGGCGAGGAAAATACGCCTTAATCGTCAATCCACTTATTGACGGTTATGGTTTCTCTAAGTCTCTCATGGACGGTGGCAATAGTATTAATATTCTGTATGTCGAAGCGCTACGCCGGATGAAGATCTCGGAGACCCAGCTGAACCATAGCTCTGTGATCTTTCACGGAGTTGTCCCAGGAAGAAAAGCTAATGTAACACCCTCGAATCGGCCCTATGCATATTTTAGCGCTTCTCGCCAAACCCGCATAGAAACGATTCAAGGACGCCCACCAGGCACTTGCGTGCGGGTAGAGAACGAAGTAATACCATTACACATTAGTCCACGATGGAACCCATAGAACATATATATATACAACAATGACTCCATGAGTCAAGAATACATATATACTATACAAAGATCTAAATCACCTTGAAAACGATAGAGCGTCCGACTACGAACAAGTTGCAAATGGGGCTAAGAGCCCCGAAGAATAACCAATGGCGTCCATAACCCTGCCCAGGCCAAGCCGAAAAGGTAACCCTGCTAACGACGTCGATCTCAAACCTACTAAAACAAAAGGGGTGCCGACAAAGGGCAAATGAAAAATAGGAGCGTCAGTACTGAGGCCAGTACACGGCGAGGCTAGAATTCGGCGGCTCTCGCCTACATAGGTATGGTGGACTAAAGCGGCAGCTCAGCATGCATAACCAACCTATAGAGACTTGATGCAACTGTCGGCTATAAGAGAGGGATAAGAAAGACCTATTCAGGACCAACCTTATACTAACACCAATCATACCCATCCTGGTATTCCCCCTCGAGACCAAACGAGGAAGTCATACCGAGGAACTCACACAGTTGGCAGTTTTATTCATTCCATTATAGTTGAAGCACTTACTAGTTAGATATAGATAACATGGGTCATCCTAATAGCATAAGTAGTGGGCAGTTTTAATTAACCATTCAGTTGTAGTTGCAGTACTTACTAGTCAGATACAATCAGCATGTGACATCCCAAACCCAGCAGTTGTTGGCACTTTCATTTTCCATTCCATTGTAGTGAAGCTGATTACTAGTCACATATATTAAGTCAAATTCACAGCACTACTTTAGTTATGGTTGTCTATGATCGAGATACTGTGCTCCAAGTCGTCCATAACCGCGGACACGGCTTTCAGAAAGATTTACCCTACAGGGGTGCACAAATAGCAACACACACACGATCAACCTCGGAAAAACCAACTCAAAACGCAACGAGGCTTTCACAACAAAGCAATCACAGGATTCATAAAATATTTCAGGGGGCCACCCCACTAAGCTACCCGCAACGAAGTTAGCCGGCTCCGAGACGGACCCAGGGTTTGTGTGGACGGCGGTAAACGACTGGGAACCCGAAAGTGTGACTAGGCTTGTCGATACAGCGAAAACGTGTCACGATCCAAAACAGTACAGGTGCTCCACGCACAATCGTAAATAAAACAGTAAAGCATGACATAGGTACATGATAGTAATAAAGCCCCAAACTAGTTTGTGGCCCCAAGAAATAAGAAATGAATCAAGCTCTGGCTAATGGGATTCATGGTCCCACATGCGGATTGTGCGATAGTCAAGGAACAGGTACCAAGTACTCGGGGTCCTACGGGACACAAGTGAGCGTGGAAGAACCAAATAACATCTATTGCCCATCGATGCCTCTGCTTTAGTTATATCTAGCAATTTAATATCAAGTTGTAATTAAAGACATGATCATCTCCACCATTAAGCATCTCTATCATTAAGCATGTGTCTACCTTTTATCAACGGTTGAACGACAACGACGCGAAGTAGCACCTGAGCAAGCAACTACGACTCGCAAGGCTGACTGTCTACCAATCAATAGGTAATAGGATGTGTCCAAGGCAATATAAAGGCTGCACAGAATATATCTGGTACGGAACACTAAAGCATCGCGACACAGATAGCAATAGATCAACATGAGGAAATAAAGACTATAAATGCAAAATAGGTAGAAATAGGGAGAATGCTCGCCTGGAAAACATGGCCGAAGATTCATCAAAGAACTTGTCGATATTCGCATCCACTCAACGGCCTAATCCGTGAAGAAGCAAACACTAAAAGAAACACCAGATGCACTATTTAATACTACGACAGGGAGCTCGGGGATCGCAGGGCTCGCAGGGGATGGCGATGATGGCGGGCCCGAGGAGGAGGTGGCTGGCGGCAGGGTCCTGCGGAGACGGAGGCCGGGGTGGTGCAGAGGCCCGCCGCGGCGGCGGTCGGGGAACAACGAGCGGGGAGGTGAAGGGCGGCGGTGTGCAACGAGGCGAGGGGATCACGAGGTGGAGGTCGCGTCACGCGGGGCGTCGTGGTGGGGGTGGGGTCCACGCGGAAACGGGGGAGTGGGGTGGGCGTGCAGCGCTGCGGGGACTTGACGGCAGGGTCACGCACGCGTGGGGAGCGTGTCGCGGTGTACCACTGGGCGGTGGGGGTGTGTGTACGTGACAGGGCCTGGGCGTTTGCGTCACTCGCGAGCGAGGACGTGGTGGGGCCAAGCAGGAGGGGTGGTGGCAGTGCGTTCTGCTTGCGGTGGCGCGCAGGGGTGTGTGGGGGTTAGGTGGTTAGTGTTTTTCTGGTGGGGTGGTAGGTAGCTGGCTGCTGGGCCTTGGGCCTAGCGGCTGACTGCCTCCCCCACAAAAATATTTATTTTACTTATTTTATTTTTAGAAAGGATTTTATAAATAGTTTTTTAGATAAATAAAAGATCCGAAAAAGACCGGGGTTTGTATTTTGAAATAAAGAAGGGGATGTTTAGAAAACAAAGATAGGCTTTTATAAAATAGTTTTAGGCAAAACCATTGATGATGATGATGATGCTCAAATGCAATGTGGCATGATGACATGAGGATGCGGTCATGATGATGCAATGCACAAAAACACAACGATTTTCTAGTAGTGGTTTTAGCAGGGTGCCACAACTAATTCCCTAGGAGAAATCACTTTGGATGTTACCTTTGGAACTCCAAAGAACTATCGGACGGAGGCACTTTCCTTCGAAGTGGTCCCGTTCAAGAGCGCGTACCATGCTATATTCGGACGTCCGGCTTACTAGGCTTTTATGGCTCGTCCGTGTTACATTTACAATATGATGAAAATTCTAGGTCCCAACGGCGTGATCACCATCAGGGGAGACCCGAAGAAAGCGCGAGAGTGCGAGGATGGAAATGCGCCTTTGCTGAGCTGTGCTCCATGCCCAAGAGTACAAGGAGATCAAGAAGAGCATAGATCCGTCCGAGATGCCCGCAACGAAGAAGGAGATGACAAAGCCGAATCCGGAGTTCAAGGCATCAGAAGAGACAAAGAAGATGCCGTTGAAGGATGATGACCCCTCCAAGGTGACCCAGATAGGCGTAGGCCTAGATAGCGCATAGGAAATCACGCTCATCAAGTTCCTCAAAGCAAATCAAGATATCTTTGCATGGCAGCCATCTGACATGATCGAAGTACCTAGGGAACTTGCCGAGCACTCTTTAAATGTAAACAAGAACGCTAAACCCATCAAACAGTCCTTATGACATTTTGGCGATGAAAATCGTAAGGAAATAGCTAAGGAACTAGCACGGCTCGAGTTAGCCGGATTCATAGAAGAGGTCATCCACACTGAGTGGTCGGCCAATCCTGTAATGGTCCCTAAAAAGGACACCACTTATTTAAGGATGTGTGTTGATTATACTGCCTTGAACAAGGCTTGTCCAAAAGATCCATTCGCTCTGCCTAGGATTGATCAAGTTATCGATTATACGGCAGGCTCGGAACTCCTCTGTTTGCTTGATGCATATTCCGGTTATCACCAAATCCGGATGAAGGAATCTGACAAAGTCAAAACTTCATTCATAACCCTTTTCGGAACCTTTTGTTTTGTTATGATGCCTTTTGGGCTGAAGAATTCATGAGCTACGTACCAACGCACAATGCAACGTTGCCTCCACGATCAAATCAGACGCAGCGTACATGCATATGTGGATGATATTGCGGTGATGTCCAAAAAGAAGGAAACACTGATTTCCGACTTGGAGGAAACGTTCGCCATCTACGAAAATACAACATAATGCTTAATCTGAAGAAGTGTTTCTTTGGAATCCCAACCTGATAATTGTTAGGTTTCATTGTGTCTCAAAGAGGCATAGAGGTGAACCAAGACAAAATCAAGGCTATACTCCTCAATATTTCCAGGCCAACCCGCCTGAAGGACGTATAGAGACTAACTGGTTGCATCGCTGCAGTCAGTCGGTTTGTAAGTCGGCTCGGTGAAAGAGCCGCACCATTATACAAACTCCTGAAAAAGACAAAGGATTTTGTGTGGACCAACGAAGCTGAAGATGCATTACAAGACCTGAAGAAAGTACTCTCATCTGCTCCTATCCTTGCTGCACTGGAACCATAGGAACCGATGTTGCTTTATCTTGCTGCGACAAACAAAGTCGTCAGTATCGTCATGGTAATGGAGAGACCGGAGGAAAATCAGGAACACTTGGTGCAGCGTCCGACTTATTTTGTTAGCGAGGTCCTAATAGAGTCAAAACAGCGGTATCCGCACTATCAAAAGCTGGCTTACGGTGTTTTCCTAGCATCTCGTAAGTTACGACACTATTTCCAGGAGCATCCAATTACCTTGGTGAGCACAGCTCCCATGAGAGATATAAACAATAACAGTGACGCCACAGGACACGTCGCCAAATGGGGCATAGAGCTCTCAGCTTTCGATATTGAGTACAAACCTCGGACAACAATTAAATCCGAAATCTTTGCTGACTTTGTTGCTGATTGGATAGAGACGAATGAGAATATGACCCTCCCTGAGTCAGAATATTGGACCCTATATTTTGATGGGTCCAAGGCTCGTGGGGGCTCGGGGGCTGGCGTGGTGCTCAAATCACCCCAAGGAGATAAACTTCTATACGTGTTGCAGATCACTTCACAGCGACAAATAATATTGCCGAGTATGAAGCACTGGTGCATGGAATCCGGATCGCTAAGGATATCGACATCCGACGTTTGATGTGTTACGGAGATTTGGATCTTGTGGCTCAGTAAGTGTCAGATATTTGTAATGCTAACAAACACATGGCAGCATATAAAGCTGTCATGGATGATTTATCTAAATCGTTCGAAGGGTTTGAGGTTCAACACATCCCTCGAGAAGAAAATGAGGAAGCAGATGCCTTATCTCGGATAGGCTCTGCACGGAAAGAGGTGGCGCTTTTTTAGAGCACCTAAAAGTTCCCTCAATAAAGGGAGTGGACGAGGAATATTTGACCAAATCCGACTCACCTTTGGTAGCAGTTCTGGCTATAATTCCCAGCTAGACTCAACCCTAGCTTGACTATTTGGTTGATGGCAAATTACCCGAAGACGAGGTTGAGCCGACAGATTATCCGACGAGCAAAAGCCTATACTATAGTTAGTGGTGAGCTCTATAAGCGGAGTGTATCTAGGGTATTTCAGCGCTGCGTGTCTCCGAAAGAAGGAGTGGAAATCCTAAGAGAAATCCACAAAGGCGAGTTTGGTCACCACGCTGCAGCCCAATCTTTAGTGGCAAAAGCTTTCAGACACGGTTTTTTCTGGCTTATAGCCAAGGGAGATGCCGAACGGTTGGTCAAAACGTGCAAGGGCTGCCAAGAGTATGCCAAACAAGCTCATGTTCCAGCTGATCGGCTGCGAACAATACCTATATCATGGCATTTTGCGGTCTGGGGGCTTGATATGGCAGGACCGTTTAAACGGGCTCCAAGTGGATTTACTCACCTCTTAGTGATGGTGGATAAGTTCACCAAATGGATTGAGGCTAAACCCATCACTAGTTGTGATGAAGCAACAACCAAAAGATTTGTCGAGGATATTATAATCCGGTATGGTTATCCGCACAGTATTATCACGGACAACAGGAGTAATTTTTCTATGGGAGAGCTTGCCGAATTCTGCAATGAACAAAATATCTGGCTTGACATTGCGTCAGTCGCACATCCACAAGCTAATGGACAAGTTGAAAGAACAAATGGTTTAATCCTACAAGGCCTAAAACCGAGACTCAAAGCACCACTACGACGTGTTGCGGGGGCTTGGGCAGAGGAATTACCCTCTGTAATATGGAGTTTACGAACAACTCCGAACAGGTCAACTGGATACACACCTTTCTTCTTGGTCTATGGAGCAGAAACAGTTCTTCCTAGTGATTTGATTCACACTTCTCCTAGAGTGGCCGCCTATATCGAAGAAGATGCCGAGATTTCTTGACAAAATGATGTCGACTTAGTCGAAGAAGTTCGTGTCGTTGCTGAAATGAGATGCAGCCTATCAGCAGAAGTTACGCAAGTATCATAGCCAGAGAGTCAGAAACAGATCTTTCAATAAAGGCGATTTGGTTCTCCGGCTTGTGCAACAAAGAAAGCACAAACTTTCCCCATTATGGGAAGGGCCCTTTTTAGTTAGTCGAGTATTGCACAATGGTTCGTACTACTTAACTGATATGAGGCCAGTCAAAGAAAAACCTGCTACTAAGAAAAGAAAGAGAGCTGGAGGCAGTACAAATCTGGATGAGTTAGACAGACCATGGAATATTGCTCAGCTACGTCCCTTTCATTCTTAGTTTATCCTTCTTTGTAATCATATATGTGTACATGTTCTGTGAGAAATAAAAGTCTTGGTTGCCTCAAATTTTTTCTGAGAAGTTTTTACCATCTTATTTCCGAATGATCATGTCATAGTCAAAAATCCCAGAATACTTGAAAGTACTTTATGCTCATGTTTATTCTGGTTTAGATTTCCTATTCTAAAAATGCTACCTTCGGGTATAACTCTAAATTTCATAGTCTATACTTTGGTTATTTGTCTGATTGCCGGATGCAGGCATTTTCCGAGTAGTGAATTGTTGGTACTGGAAGCCGGCTTTGTTTCCGAGTTTAAACTGGTTTAGCAATTGTGCTCCGTTGCTCGGCAAAGTTTCCGTGCAGAAGGTTTAGCCGACTCACGAAAGGGACGAGGCGGAAAGCCAGATAAACGATAAGTATAGGTAAAAAAGTACAAGTGCTTATGCAAACATTTCAGGCACACAAAAATTTAAAGCCAGAAGTGCTGAATAGATTAAAACTTAGCACTAGACAATAGTATCATGCTACATATTTACATATCCATAATGTTTTTCAGAATAACACATTTGTTTTATGATGATCTTTGATGCAGGAGGAGAGGAAGGAGATGCCAGCTCGCTGGATACATCGCCTTGATATCCTTCCAAGACGTCCAGATCTGACATGGTGTGGTCATCGTCGGAAACTTCAGCTGCTTCTTCAGGAGGCGGAGGCGGCGTGTCCACGCGGGTGAAGAAGGGAGTGTCGTAGCTGGTTAAATCAGCTACATGACACCCATATCCGGCGCAGGAGTCCATGATTGCCTTGATGTCTTGCTCCTGTCAGTCTTCGTCCACCTGGCAGTACCCTCTGGTCACTTGCCATATTTCCATGTTTCCATGGTGGCTCATGACCATGGTGAGAGCGTTTTGCGCTGCGGTTCGCGCGTAGGACATGTTCCAATCCTGGACGAGCTGCGGCATCTCCTTTGCCTTGTCCCGCACCTGAAAGTCGGACATGTTATGCATGTCCGGAACCTTGAGAGCTTCGGCAATGTCCTCGATGGATTGGCGGAAGTCATGAAGCAAATCACCGACTTGGGTAAGCCGGTGGGTGCGAGGCTCAGCAGAGGTGGAGTCCGTCAAGTTCAGAGGACCTATACACATAACACAAAAATAGTTAAGTAAATCCGACGTCGAAAGAGTCGAAGAATGTAGACAAGTCAGAAAGATGGAAAACATACCGAAGATGACGTCATCAACTTTGGTCTTCTCTTCTCGAAGACTCCGGAGTTCAGCCCGGAGCGCCTCGGAAAGATCCTTCTCTCTACAAAGCACATTATTGAGATCCGAGATTCTTTGATCTTGAGCCGCAATCTTACGATCACGTTCATCAGTGGCCATGGAGGTCGATTCGAGAATTTGTGCGATGCTCTTCTCATGATCTGCCTTGAGCTTATCCAGCTATTGGCAAAGTTCTTTATTCTCCACCACCAGGGTTTTGAGGTTCTCGGCCTCTTCAATCATAGCACAGGACTGTTTTACCAGTGTTGTAAGACAAAAGAACAATAGTTTAGCAAAAAATATTCGACTATGAAAATACAGGGCAAGGCTTGAGTCTCGGAATGTTTACCTTCGGCCTCATCCTTGGAAACATTCAGCTCAGCATTTTCAAGTCGGAGAGCCTTGATCTCTCTCCGCTTGTTATAGATATTCTTCAACAAATCCTGGTTATATGAATTAACTTTATGTAAGTCAGAATACCCAGAGTTAGAAGTCTACTAAAGACTCGGGCTAATATTGTTACTAATATCAGCACGAGCCTTGGGGGCTACACTAGTTCATTCTTTCGCATCCTAAGGAAGCATAAACCCGAATTGTATATCCAACTTCATGCTTGGGTGCTAGAGGATATGATATAAAGTACAATAAAGAAAAACATGAGTTGGAATTCCGACTTACATGATGTTCATGTGTGAGCTTGGTCAGGCACATGTTCACCTCGGTGGTAACCTTCTCGGCGAGGGTGAGTGGAATAACCGGAGGTGGTGGAAGCACACCAGCTCTTAGTCCCTCGTCGTGAAGGCGGACTTGTTCAAGAAGGTCGGAGACTTGATGTCCTCCGCTTCTTTTGCTTCTTCTTCGGCAAAGGGATTTCGGCTCTCCAGGCATTGCCGGGCCAGCCGCTGGATCTCCTCCGCAGATTTCCGGGACAAGCCAAATTTGGCAAGCCCCGGATTGTTAAGGAGGTTTTCAGCGAAGGTCTCTGCTGAGGGATCATTACCTGAAGAGGGTTCACCCTTATCTAAACCTGAGCCACCCATGGTGGCGTCAGTCTACGACTCAAGGGTCAGTAGCCCCGATGAAGGAGCCAGATCTTCTGTGACAACCGGCGATGGAGTGATCACCGGCATTGCAGAAGGTTGAGGGGCAGGAGTCGGAGGAGCTGCGGGAGGAGAAGCCATAGTCAGCTTCGTCTGCCACAAGGGCTTCAAAGAAGTTCCCTTCCCCTTGCCCTTGATGAGCTGCTTAGCTCTAGGAATGTAAAATAATGGAAAACATTACATCTCGGAAGAAATTATGAGTAAAGTACAAAGTCGGAAGTTGTGTTGAATGTTACCTCTTCACAACTGGCACCTCCTTTGTGCCGATGGCCACTGTCGAAGCATTGCGCTTCCTGGGCACAACATCCGGCAGTGGGACCAGTTCCTCCTCCTGAGAAAACTCCAGAGGATACCCCTCGATAGGAGCCAGCTCTGACTTGAGGAGGTCGTCAAGCTGAAAAGAAGAAAATATCTCAGCATTGCAAAATAACTTAAAAGGTGAAACACATAAAAGGGTTTATTGCTATAGCTTTTCGGAACTACAGGGTCTTCCGCTGTGTGCATGTCTAGAGACACTTCCGGAATCTTTCTCTCAATCCGCTCCTTAATCAGCCATTTAATCTGGCTTATGTAGTCCTGTGGCTTCAGGGCCTTGGGGCTGATGTGGAGGGAGTCTTGTTTCGACGCCGTGATGGAATGCATCAGTCAGTCGCCGTGGTACTAGAGAGGCTGGATCCGGTGTGCCACCCAGCACTGGACTAAGTCGGACCCTTTCAGGCCCTTGTGCTTCATCAGGTATTCAATCCGCCTCTTGGCGAGGATCATATCGTCACTAAGAGCCAGAGGAGCCTCGTCCCAAGATGGAGGGGCCGTGGTGGCTCCATCGATAAAAGCCGGCAAAGCAGTAGCTTTGTCGGGAGCAGGAATGTCCTTATGGTAAAAGAAAGTGGTCGGCCATTGTTTGACCGACTCACTAGCTAAAATGCGAGGATAACTACGCTCGCGTCTAACTGAAAGGCTAATAGTGCCGGTAATATAAGGATTACCGGCAGTGATGGAGTTTCTCCGGACATGAAAGTAATAACGGAACAAAGTGAGACTCGGCCTAATGCCGAGATACCCCTCACACAAAGCTGTGTAAGAACTCATCTCTAAGATGGAGTTTGGGGGAAGATGGTGAAGCTGAACGCCATAGTGATCAATCAGCTCGAAAAAGAATTCCGAGGGAGGGAAAGACAAACCTCTGTCGAGGTGGGTGCCGAAGTGTACCCGCTCGTCGGCGTGCGGGTTGGGGATGGTTTCACTGAAAACGCTCCGCCAGTCACCGGTGCGGAGGAGACCTTCGTTCTCCATGCCGCGGAGCTTCTCGTCATCAAGGAGACACGGGATCCAAACCCCACAGTTGCTCTCTTTCTCCGCCGCCGCTGCGAAGCCAGCCAAGCCGGACGATGAAGAAGAAGCCATTTCTCAGGTGCGCCGGTGACCTTGGATGGGCGGCGCTAGGAATCTGGGAGGCAAAAGAGCTCTATGCGCGAGGGAGAAGTGGAGGAGAAGGAACGGCAAGGGAACATGTGAAGATGAGGAAAAGAAATCCTCACCCCTTATAACCACCTCACTACGGCAAGATTCGTGCAAACGATACTATGTAAATGCCACGCGTCGTGGAAGGAACTGAGAAGGTCCCACGTGATGATTACATCGCCTCGATCTCCGCGTACACATTGAAACAACGCTCGATTCCGCGAACGATGGACCCACCAACGGTCGTGCTGACAGGATGTTTGTCAGATGACGTGACTTGACCATGACCGGTGTCAGATGAAGTCAGAGACCAAGTTCCGGCTTAGTTTGAATATCAAGCTGGAAAATCCGAGTAACATGTTGATAGGTCCGACTTATTTTTGAGACCCGGATCGTATTTTTTGTTTTGAAGTTTCAGGAACCCTTCAAGATTCTGCAAGCCGAAAAACAAGCTAGATGATAATGAATCCGACTTTCGATCTTGGAGACTTCCGGGGGCTACTGTTGGGGATATACTTTCCGGGTATCCTCACAGTTCCTCACTGACCAGGGTGGCCCACTTTGGGTTAGAGCTTTGGTTCACGGGCGGCCTAGTCAGGGAGAAGAGACGGAGTCCAGTCCAGCTACTGGAAGGCCCTGAAGACTTACCGACATAGGCCCATAATGTTACTTGTAGTTCAAGATGTACTCTGTAACCGACTCTTAGTCGTAGCCGGATAGATCTCTCCTATAAACCCTAGGCCTAATATCTATATAAGCCGTCCTAGGGAGAGCCTTTAGGGCACCCAAATAGTCTACAATCTCAACTCGCACAGGCGAACCTTGTAAACCCTAGGCCGAATATCTATATAAGCCATCCTAGGGAGAGCCTTTAGGGCACCCTAATAGTCTACAATCTCAACTCGCACAGGCGAACCCTTGTAACCCATATTCCGGCTCTGCCGTATTACTGGATTTCTAGAAGGAGTAGGATCCATCCAAAGCCGGTGGATTCGAACCTGGGTAAACTTGTGTGCTCACCGTCCCGGAACACCGTACGTCTCATACCCCTCTCTTGCGCACGCCTCGAGGACCCCCTCATGGCGTACTTGTCATCAATCCGACGACAGCTACCACATGGAATGGTGCACCAGTTTGATAGGAGTTTTTTCACCACATCCATTGGAGTGTGTGTGGTAATGTGGATCAAGGTGGTTTAAAAAAATGCAAGCAATAACTCTAGAGACTCAATGTGTCAAACCCAAAAGCCCCAAAAGACACTGGAATGCAACTGCCACATGGATGGTCCGCCAGTGTTATAGTAGTTGCATCACCACATCTGTTGGAGTGTGTGTGTGGTAATGTGGATCAAGGAGGTTTGGAAAAGAACACATGCAATGACTCTAGAGACTCCATTTGTCAAACCAAAAAGCCCCAAAACCCCTTAGAATGCAACTGCCATATGGAATGCTGCACCAATGTGAGAGTAGTTGTATCACCACATCCATTGGAGTGTGTGTGTGGTAATGTGGATCAAGGTGGTTTAAAAAATTAACACATGCAATGACTCTAGAGACTCCATGTGTGAAACCCAAAATCCCAAAAATATATAGGAATGCAACTACCACATAGAATGGTGCACCAATGTGATAGTAGTTGCATCACCACATCCATCGGGGTGTGTGTGGTAATGTAGAAAAAGGTGTTTTTGAAAATAACAAACACAATGACTCTAGAGACTCCATGTGTGAAACCCAAAACCCCCAAAAGACATTGGAATGCAACTACCATATGGACGGTGCACCAGTGTTATAGTAGTTGGATCACCACATCCGTTGGAGTGTGTGTGTGGTAATGTGGATCAAGGTGGTTTGGAAAATAACACATGCAATGACTCCGGAGATTCCATGCGTGAAACCAAAAAGCCCAAAAATCCCCTTGGAATGCAATTGCCACATGGAATGGTGCACCGTTGTGATAGTAGTTGCATCACCACATTCATTGGAGTGTGTGTGGTAATGTGAATAAAGCTGGTTTTAAAAAGAACACATCCAATGACTTTAGAGACTCCGTGTGTGAAATCCAAAAGCCCCAAAAGACATAGGAACACAACTTCACCATGGAATGGTACACCAGTGTGATAGTAGTTGCATCGCCAAATCCATTGGAGTGTTTTTGGTAATGTGGATCAAGGTGGTTTGGAAAAGAACACATGCAATGACTCTAGAGACTCCATGTGTCAAACCAAAAAGCCCAAAACCCCCTTAGAATGCAACTGCCATATGGAATGGTGCACCAATGTGAGAGTAGTTGTATCCCCACATCCATTGGAGTGTGTGTGTGGTAATGTGGATCAAGGTGGTTTGAAAAATAACACATGCGGTGACTCTATAGACGCCATGCGTGAAACCCCAAAGCCCCAAAAGACATTGAAATACAACTGCCACATGGAATGGTGCATCAATATGATTGTAGTTGCATCACCACATCCATTAGAGTGTGTGTGGTAATGTGGATAAAGGTGATTTGGAAAAGAACACATGAAATGACTCTAGAGACTCCATGTGTGAAACCCCAAAGCCAAAAAGACATTGTAATGCAACTACCACATGGAATGGTGCACTAGTGTGCTAGTAGCTGCATCACCACATACATTGGAGTGTGTGTTGTAATGTGGATCAAAGTGTTTTTGAAAAGAACACATGCAATGATTCTAGAGACTCCATGTGTGAAACCCAAAAGCCCAAAAAAATTAGAATGTAGCTACCACATGGAATTGTGCACCAGTTTGATAGTATTTGTATCACCACATCCATTGGAGTGTGTGTGGTAATGTGAATCAAGGTGGTTTGAAAAAACACAAGAAATAACTCTAGAGACTCAATGTGTCAAACCTAAAAGCGCCAAAAGACACTGGAATGCAACTTCCACATGGACGTTGCACCAGTGTTATAGTAGTTGCATCACCACATATGTTGGAGTGTGTGTGAGGTAATGTGGATCAAGGAGGTTTGGAAAAGAACACATGCAATGACACTAGAGACTCCATGTGTCAAACCAAAAAGCGCAAAAACCCCTTAGAATGCAATTTCCATATGGAATGGTGCACCAATGTGAGAGTAGTTGTATCACCACATCCATTGGAGTGTGTGTGTGGTAATGTGGATCAAGCTGGTTTGCAAAATAACACATGCGATGACTCTATAGACTCCATGTGTGAAACCCAAAAGCCGAAAAAGACATTGGAATAAAACTGCCACATGGAATGGTGCACGAGTGTGCTAGTAGTTGCAGCACAACATAAATTGGAGTGTGTGTTGTAATGTGGATCAAAGTGTTTTCGAAAAGAACACATGCAACGACTCTAGAGACTCCATGTGTGAAACCCAAAAGCCCAAAAAAATTAGAATGCAGCTACCACATGGAATGGTGCACCAGTTTGATGGTAGTCTTATCACCACATACATTGGAGTGCGTGTGGTAATGTGGATCAAGGCTGTTTAAAAAACACAAGCAATAACTCTAGAGACTCAATGTCAAACCCAAAATCCCCAAAAGACACTGGAATGCAACTACCACATGGATGGTACACCAGTGTTATAGTAGTTGCATCACCAGATCTGTTGGAGTGTGTGTGTGGTAATGTGGATCAAGGAGGTTTGGAAAAGAACACATGCAATGACTCTAGAGACTTCATGTGTCAAACCAAAAAGCCCCAAAACCCCTTAGAATGCAACTGGCATATGGAATGGTGCACCAATGTGAGAGTAATTGTATCACCACATCCATTGGAGTGTGTATGTGGTAATGTGGATGAAGGTGGTTTTAAAAATTAACAGATGCAATGACTCTAGAGACTCCATGTGTGAAACCCATCATCTCAAAAATACATAGGAATGCAACTGTCACATAGAATGGCACACCAATGTGATAGTAGTTGCATCACCAAATCCATTGGAGTGTGTGTGGTAATGTAGAAAAAGGTGGTTTTGAAAATAACAAACACAATGACTATAGAGACTCCATATGTGAAACCCAAAAGCCCCAAAAGACATTGGAATGCAACTGCCACATGGATGGTGCACCAGTGTTATAGTAGTTGAATCACCACATCCTTTGGAGTGTGTGTGTGGTAATGTGGATCAAGGTGGTTTGGAAAATAACACATGCAATGACTCTAGAGATTCCATGTGTGAAACCAAAAAGCCCCAAAACCCCTTTGGAATGCAACTGCCACATGGAATGGTGCACCGTTGTGATGGTAGCTGCATCACCACATTCATTGGTGTGTGTGTGGTAATGTGAATAAAGGTGGTTTTAAAAAGAAAACATGGAATGACTCTACAGACTCCATGTGTGAAACCCAAAAGCCCCAAAAGACATAGGAATACAACTGCCCCATGGAATGGTGCACCATTTTGATAGTAGTTGCATCACGACATCTATTGGAGTGTGTGTGGTAATGTGGATCAAGGTGGTTTGGAAAAGAACACATGCAATGAATATAGACACTCCATGTGTGAAACCCGAAAGCCCAAAAATAAATTGGAATGCAACTGCCACATGGAATGTTGCACCAGTGTGATAGTAGTTGCATCACCACATCCATTGGAGTGTGTGTGGTAATGTGGATCAAGGTGGTTTGCGAAATAACACAAGTAATGACTCTATAGACTCCTCAAAACCCAAAAAGATATTGGAATGCAAATACCACATGGAATGGTGCACCAGTGTGATAGTAGTTGCATCACCACATCCATTGGAGTGTGTGTGGTAATGTGGAAGAAGGTGGTTTGGAAAAGAACACATGCAAGGACTCTAGAGACTCCATGTGTGAAACCCAAAAGCCCCCAAAGACATTGGAATGCAACTGCAAGATGGAATGGTGCATCTGTGTGCTAGTAGTTGCATCACCACATCCATTGGATTGTGTTTGGTAATATGGATCAAGGTGTTTTGGAAAAGAAACATGCAATGACTCAAGAGACTCCACATGTCAAACCAAAAATCCCCAAAAAACATAGGAATGCAATTGCCACATGGAATGGTGTACCAGTGCGATAGTAGCTACATCACCACATAAATTTGAGTGTGTGTGGTAATGTGGATCAATGTGGTATGGAAAAGAACACTTGCAATGACTCTAGAGACTCCATGTGTGAAACCCAAAAGCCCAAAAATACATTGGAATGCAACTACCACATGGAATGGTGCACCAATGTGATATTAGTTGCATCACATATCAATTGGAGTGTGTGTGTCGAGGGTCAACCTCGAGGGCGGCCCGATCTTTCACGAATCCCTTTCTAATCGAGAGTGAAGTGTGGGGGAAGGAGAGAGGGGATAACACAACGATCTCATGCACGAAGAACACTATGAACACACTCACACAAAACCATGATACGCACCAATAGCTCATGCTGGTGGTGACCGGTCAGGTGCAATCCCTAGGATCAGTGTCGGGGGAGGTCTCTCTCTCAAATCGGCATGGCGAGTAGGGAGTCTTGGTGAGATCTTGACGTCTTGCCAAGGGACTCTGATGCCAAGGCTTTGTACAATGAGGGAGGCACAATGCAAACTCAAACGAGGTTGGTTATATTTCGGTGCTCCTCAATCAAGGAGCCTGAAGCAAGAATTAGATAGATCCACAAGGGTGTCCACTAATTCCAAATATCATGTCTACCTAATACAAGGGGGTGTGGGGGATATATATAGGCCAGCCACTAAAACAGGGGTAGTTTGGGCACAAAAGGGTAAAAATTAGACGAAATAGGAATATTCTCGGGCATCAAACCCATGATGAATTTTGAGGGGGATTCGGGCGATAAGTCTAGCATCACAGGAATCAGTGCCAAAATTTCCAGTCACCGCCAAAAATTCCGGTCGAAACCAGAACAGCTCATAGAGGCGTTGTTCGATCGGCACTAGTTGGTCTCGGCGCGCGCCGGGATTTCCGGTTGCTGCTCTGGTCCGCCGGAGTGTGCGCTAGAAATTTCGGGGGGAATTCTGGTCCATCGGGCTTGGCGTCGGTTTGTCCTAGACGTTTGTCTTGCGATGTCTTGGATCCTTCTCTTGGCATTTCTTCATGGGGTTCATACCTGATGATGCATAAAGTATTTGCATGAAGTAGCAATCCATCCAAGGATGTATCAAAATCACACGAGAAAAGGAGCGAATTCACCTCAGCTTGAAAGAGAGTAGCTTGACACCTTTCTAATCGAGGGTGAAGAGTAGCTTGACACCGAGCTTGGCCATGAGGGTCTTCCACAAGTAGACATTGTAGTCGGAGACGATTGTTCTTGGCACACCGTGAAGACAAATAATTTCCTTAAAAAACATGTTGGCAACGTGTGAAGCATCATTGGTCTTATGACACGATATGAAGTGTGCCATTTTTTAGGAGCAATCCACGATAATAAATATAGAATCATGACCATGCTTAGACCTAGGCAATCCTAACACGAAATCCATGCTAATGTCGGACCAAGGTGCATGAGGTATATGCAATGGCATATAAATACTAAAGGGGCTAGACTTAGACTTAGCTTGATCACATGTCGTGCATCGTTGAACGTAGCGCTACACGTCTCGCTTCATCTTGGGCCAATAGTAATGGGTGGAAAGCATGTACAATGTCTTTTCACGACAAAAGTGACCCATGAGGCCTCCACCATGTGATTCTTGGAGAAGAAAAAGTTGAAGAGACGACTTCGAAATGGAAATATTGTTTTGTTTAAATAGAAAGCCTTTGTGCCTTTATGCAAATAGAAATCATCAATTCCTTTATCAATGGAGCACTTTTCGAAAATTGGTCCAAAGAATAGGTCGGAAGCATACAATGTTTTGATTTCATCAAGACCCAACACATTTACTTTGAGTCGAGTAAGAAGGCTTGTGTGCTTGCGAGACAAAGCATGCACAACTACATTATTTTTTCCCTTCTTATACTTCACAATGTAAGGAAAAGACTCCATGAACTCAACCCACTTATCGTGTCACTTACTCAAGTTGCTTGGCCTTTGAGATATTTCAACGACTCATGGTTGGAATGTATGATAAATTCCTTAGGCTAAAGGTAGTTTTGCCAAACTTGAAGGACACGTACTAAGGCACAAAGCTCTTTATCATAAATTGTATAGTTAAGGCGAGCACCATCAAGTTAGGCAATATGACGTCATTTTTCATAAGGACTCCTCCAATGCCAATACCACTAGCATCACACTCTATCTCAAAGTTTTTGTGAAATCCGGTAATGCAAGAAGAGGTGTGTTGGTGAGCCTCTTTTTAAGTTCATCAAAAGCTTTCTGTTGTGCTTTGCCCCACACGAAGGTGACATTCTTTTTGGTAAATTTGTTGAGAGGACAAGCAATGGTATAAAAGTCTTCCACGAAGCTATGATAGAAACCGGCCAACCCATGAAAACTTTGGAGTTCACTCACATTTGTGAGAATGGGCCAATCTCATATGTCATTCACTTTAGAAACATCAACTTCAATGCCATTTGAAGAAATGACAAATCCAAGAATAATTAACTTGTCTTTAGCAAAAGTGCACTTGGGAAGATTAGCATATAGCTTTTCATGTCAAAGGATTTGTAAGACTTCCTTGACATGTGTAACATGGTCCTCAAGTGACTTGCTATAAACAAGTATATCATGAAAATAGACAACAACACTCTTGCCAATGAGAGAATGCAAAATATGATTCATCAGGCGCATGAAGGTGGATGGGGCATTAGATAAGCCAAAGGGCATGACCAACCATTTATAGAGACCAAGTTTGGTCTTGAAGGCGGTTTTCCACTCATCACTTTCTACCATGCATATTTGATGGTAACCACTACAGAGATCAATTTTCAACAAAATAGTGGATCCACTTAACTCGTCAAGCATGTCATCAAGACGTGGCATAGGATGTCAATAACGCACGGTGATAACATTGATTGGATGGCAGTCCATGCATAACCACAACATATCTGGAACAAGAATCACGGGTACCGCACTTGGACTAGTGCTTACTTGGATCAAACCTTTGGAGACGAGTTTGTTGATTTGATGTTCGATCTCCTTCCTCTCCTCCGGGTTCATGCGGTAGGCAGCGTAGTTTGGAAGGGGTGCGCTGGGTATAAGGTCAATGCGATACTCAATTCTGCGAAGGGGCGGTAGTCCATGTGGGAGCTGTTCGGGAAATACATCCTTGAATTCGTGCAAAACAATCATCAAATATGGAGGAATATTTGTCAAGTCATGAGTTCCTTGCGCTAGTCCCTTGCAAATGAGGACGTAGTGCAAGATTGATGGGTTATTCCTCACATCTCGCATCTCACTTATGGTTGCAAGGAGTTTTCCACTCAAGTTAGGCTTGTGGCTCTCACTATCTATGAGGTGGTTCTCTCGCTCACCGCTCTACTCACAAGTTTGTGTTGTGGTTTGTGCCCTCGCTAAAGCCTTTGCATTGTCCGCAATTATTTGGCTAGGAGTCATTGGTTGCAAAACACATGTCTTGTTAAGCCACTTGAAGGGGTAAACATTTGTGCGACCATCATTTACAGAACCTTTGTCGAATTGCCATGTTCGACCAAGCAACATATGGCAAACCGTCATTGGGACTACATCACACTCCACCGTGTCTTTGTAAGGAAAAATTGAGAATGTTACCGAGACGGTATGCTTGATCTTCACGAACCCTTGGTCACCTAGCCATTGCACATGGTAGGGGTGCTTGTGCAGATGGAGGGTGAGGTTGAGCTTCTCACACAACCCGGTGCTAGAAAGGTTGTGGCAACTCCCTCCATCGATGATCACCTTGATAGATTTCCCATTAATGCCGGCTAGAGTTTGGAAGATATTCAATCGTTGATCTTCATGATCTTGTGCGTGAGTGGTCAAGATACTTGTGACGACAAGCGATGGACTTGCATCATGTTCACACATGAGGAGTTCTTGGTCATCTTCCACACATTGCCTTGTCATTGCTTCCTTGACTAGGGCATCAAATTCATCTTCACTCAAGTACTCTTCATCACCATTGTCATGGATAAACAATACTTTCCTGTTTCCACACTCGGCCGACTTGTGTCCTTTGCCTGCACACTTGTAGCATTTGTCGTTGAATGGCGTGGCATCCTTTGTGTACTTGCCACTTGTGGGCGGTTTTCCTTGAGGAAGTGTGGGCTTGAAGGGAAGATTGGAGGTACTTGCGGAACTTCCATTGAAGGTTGTTGGTATAGCGGTTGGAGCTTGCTTGTATGTGAAATATGTCTTGGGCTTGTTGTACTTGATGTCCTCTTGTACTTGACGCTCGGCTTTTATTGCGATATGCACAGTCTCAACCATATCGTGGTATGTTTGAAACTCGACGATGCACTTGATTGGATGGTTCAAGATAATGAGAAAACGTTCCATAGTTTGCTCTTTGCACTCTTCAATGTTGGCGCGGATCATGTGGAGCTCCATTTCCTTGAAGTACTCCTCCATGGTCTTTGTCCCTTGACAAAGCGATTGAAGGTTGTTGAAGAGGTCATGCGTGTAGTGCGAAGGAACAAAGCGGGATCTCATATGAGCCTTCATGTCATGCCAAGTTATGATTGGAGGCTCTTCTCTTGCATCAGGAGCAACTTGAACTTGTTCCCACCAAAGATTGGCATAATCATAAAACTCAAGCGAAGGCATGGCAACCCTCTTCTCGTTGCTATAGTTATGCATATGAAAGATCTTGTCGACTTTGAGTGCCCATGAGAGGTACTCTTCGGGGTCATTTGAACCGGTGAACTTGGGCATCGTGGATTTGAGCTTGCCGAAGGTTTCTTCCTCATAGAGATCATGGTGGCTGTGGTTGCCATGATGGTGATGGTCTTCATCTTCCATGCAATCATTGCGATGAGCTTTGTGAACTTGGTGATGTGCTTGCGGTTGAGGAGCCAGATTTCGAGGTGGCGGAACTTGCTCTTGGCACGGTTGTTGATGAGGTGGAGGAGGCACTTGGCCTTGTGACGAGCATGCAGAGGTGGAGCCTCTTGAGGTTGTTGTGGGATAAGAGGAGGCTCGTTCCTCGGGTGTTGTTGCGGGTTAGGCACTTGGGCCTCACGGTGAAGATCATGGTCCTGAGCTTCATGACATGGTGGGTGTCGCTCAACTTGTACCACGTGACGCTCCATGTTTTGATGTGGTGGAGGAGGCGCCTCATGATGACCATGGTGTCGGTGTGGATGTTCATGATGGCGATGATGATGAGGAGGATCTTGGAGAGCTTCATGTTGGTGACGTGCTTATTCCTCCAAGTTGTAGTCATCACTTGTTGTGTCAAGTATGTGTTGCGGGCGATGGTGGTGGACTTGAGGTTGTGCTTGAGGTTCCACTTGAGGTTACACTTGTTGGATGTCACATCCCAATTATTAGAATTTGTACTGCATGTCATACATGTCACTGCATCATGTTCATCCTTGCAAAAAAATTCAGTTTTAAAAGCTTTTTGTTAAAATCACCACACTTTTGCTTGTGCACTCATATGAAGTGACTAGTAGGGATTTTACCTTGCATCTTCTAGAATGGCATTAAATGAACATTCCAGATGCATATGTTCATAGCGTTTTTCAATACAAACCCATAGAAATTTGTTTCGCCTAAATCAGAGCTCTAGATCAAAAGTTAGGACAGTTTTGGTTTTTGACAGAAATTCAGTTTCAGATAGTAGTTCAGACAGTTCAGTTAACATCTGGTTCAGAAAACGAATAAAAGGAAAAAAAGTATAACCGCACCGGCCAGCCGGACCGCCAGCCCACAGGGGCCCACCCGGGGCTCACCAGCGCCAGCGAGCGGCGCATAGCAGGAACCGCGCGGCGCAGCGCATGGACGCCGGCCCGCCAACAGCCAGCAGCCCGACCCGCCCGGCCGAGAGACGGGCCCACCCGTCAGCCTCTGCACGTCGAGCAGACCGTGCTCGACACGAGCTCGCCCATCGCCGCCGATTCCTCCGTGGAAGACCCCAATTCCATTCGCGAATCATCGCCCCTTCCCCAACCGAGTACCCCTCCTTAAAGCCCTCGACCCCTCCTCGAAACCCTCCTCTTGGAACCCATCTACACCACCGCCACACCCCGCGATTTCTCGCCGGAGTTCGCCGCCGCCGCCTCCATTACCGTCGGTGAGCACCGCTCCGACACCGTCCGACCTCGCCCTGCCCTTTTTCCCTTGCAAACGGAACCTCCGCAAGGAGCTTACCACCCTGACCCTTCCCCTTTCCTCGTAGGCCACCGGAGGAGTTTGATTCCTCGCCGGAGCGTCGTCGTCGCCGTCGCTGGACTGACCCCGCCACCGGACCAAGGTGAGCAAGGCCGAAGCCACGTGGGCCGTCTGATGCGAAACAGATGGCCAGATCGTCCGCTGACCATTGACCGGTCAACCGCCACGTCGGCAGGACCCGCTGGAATTTCCTAAATAATTAAAAAGGGCCAGAAAACTATTAAAACTGGTAAAATTCATTAGAAAAGTTTTAGTAGTCCAAAATTAGCAAATGATATGTCGCTGTAAAGCCCTTTTCTTGTAGATTATTAATATGCAACTAGTTTAGGCAGTTGCTGTAAGGTTTTGCAGTAGTTATTTAAATAATTTAATACCCTTTTTGGAGTATTAAATTCATAAGAAAATAACCACTAATCAGAAAATTGCAAATAAGGTGTCTTTGGATTCACAAGAAAGTGTAGAACCTATTTCTAAATTAAAATTGCAGGTTTACTATATGTAATTTCCTGAGACTGTAAAAAGGCTTAAAGCACTATAAAAATTATAGAAAAAGTTATGTATATCCTTTTTGCGTGTTTCCAGTTGCCCTGGATCTAAATCACGTTACCTACACAGTAGTATTTTTGCCCAGACCCTTACAACACTGTTCACTGCAGAGGTTTAGTTTTGCCTAAAAAGCCTATTAATTGGACTAAGAAATTGCATGTTTTTGTTTTCCTTGCATTAAAGGCTTTTCCATGCATCATTCAGTATGTATAAACATCAGAGAACATAAAGTGCTACTGAAACTTTTATTAAACCGTCATGCATGCATTTGTGCATTTGTCTATGAATGTGAATTATTTGTTTATGTGTTGCAATTGTATCGTGTAGATTGTGACGAGTGCAACGCTTGTTTCTGCGAGGATTGTACTCTTGACTCCTACCGCCAAGGCAAGTAGATGCTATTTTGTTCATACCATTGTCCTACTATTTTTTTCTCCTATGCATGTGTAGTGTATTTCTGTAGATATTGTACAGGAATTACTATGCTATGCTATATCCCATCTATTGTGGTAGGATTTTCCTTTTAGTTGAGCCCCGTTCAGTAGATGTGCTTAGACCTGCTGTGAAGACGAAGGAAAGGGATCGCATTATGGTGAAGTATGTGTTTGTTTAAAACTAAAACAATATAATGTTAATGAAATAACTGGGCGGAATGGTTGGTTTGTCAACGGAGTGTGGATAATGGTGGGGAATGCCGCCCAGGGTCCTGAGAAGGATTGGCTTTCTTTGTTAAAGTAGATTACGTGTGCAACCATGTGCTAGTAAGAAATGGGTGGCTGGTTGGACTTAGTAGGTCGCGGTGATTTGAACCCAGCGTAGCCAGAGATGTCGTGAATGGTATGTTGGGACCGGTGCGTAGTGGGGTTTGGAGATCTGCTTCCCGAAAGGTCGCATCTTGGTCTTCTCCCTATCATCACACAATATGAGTGTGGTGGTACGAGCAGGGTTGGCCAGGTCATATGGGTAAAGTGTACAAACCCCTACAGGGTGTAAAACTAAGTACTTAGCCGTGTCCCCGGTTACGGATGATTGAGTTGCTTGATCTTGAGGCTATGGCATATTCTCACTCATCCTCATTTTCTAATTACTAAAACTTGATGGGAGAACTTAATGGGTTGCTATGAATCAAATGGTTTACAAAATTAGGATAAATGTGTTTAAAAAGTGCAAGCTAGCCAAAGCTCCACTAGCCAAATAAGCATGTAGATGCTAGGTGCATTGTCTCTTTTACCTTAGCGCTACTTTCCATACTTTCCATGTATTGACCCTTCGGGGCTGCTACGTTTCAGGTTGCAGGTTATTGCATTTCCGAGTGATTGAAATAGGTCGCGGTACTCCACTCGACACTTGTTCCCTCGTGGGCAATTTGAAGATGGAGTAGTTATCTTTATTTATGTTGATATTTGAATAATGTGTAAGCTAGCCTTTGAGCTAAGCGAATATTGTAATAATTGAATCTTCTGGATCTTCGTTATTTATGATACACGGATTATTACTTTGTTATTTCATCTATGTTCTATGTAAGCCAATGAATTGATCTAGGGATTGGCATGTTGCATAGAAGCTACAGTCTTTTCAGTACTGTAGTATTACATTGGATCAGTAATGCCCTTGCGTGACGGTGTCCTTTGTGCCTTGCTTGGGGCCTTGAGGAGAAATCACCATCATAGCTTGACATCCCGGCATGCCGTGGTGAAGCTACTTAGTTCGAAGAGCTTCCATCTTCAACCACGGGGGTGTCATTGCATCTTGGAGCACTTGGATGACGATCTTGATGAAAAGGAGAACGGTGATGTAACGAGCTTGAAGAGCTTGATGCGTATGAGCACGGTCTTGTCATTCCATTGATGAGGAGTCGAAGCTTATCATTTGTTACGGCGACGAAGCATTGGAGCGCTTCATTTTGATGGCCAAATTTGTGTTGCATTGCATGCATTTGTCATTCGATGCCATCGAAGCGGTTGTCGATGTTCTTGAACTCGGCTTGAGTCTCGCCAAATTTTTCATCTTGTCACATCTCAAGAGCTTGGCAACGTTAACGGAACTCTTGTCAGATGATTTAGTGAGTTGGACGCGTCATGTACGGTCTATGTTCTTCTTCTTGGGGAGGTGGTTAGATCGACTAACCATGCCTATCCTTCATGCAAAACACACAAGGATTGTATATGGAAGTGTAATATGGTGATGTTAGCCTTTCACCTCACCTTGGGGATTGCACCGAACTAGAAACCACAAGTGAGAGCTATAAGCATGCAAAGTGAAATCGCAAAGAAACCTCACACTAAAGAAAGAACTAACTCTCAAAAGCTTTTGGTGGAAGGTTAGGTTGGTGGAAAACCAAACAAAACGATCCAAAGAAAAGTTTATTATTAAAGGTGGTAGAGAACCAAAGATCAAAAGCAAAAGGGAAATGATCTACAAAAACACAAGGATACACACACGTGGAGACGGATGTGGTTAGCACGACTATAAAAATGAGCACAGAATGTCCTAACGAAGACTACGCTTGGTGTTGTGCCAACGCAAGGCGAGACCACAAATCGTTCACCAAAAGAGAAATAAGCAACGGATTTGTGCACTTGCCTTGATCGCGCTCTATCTCTCTTTGCTTACAAGCTTGAGACTCTCTTTGTATTGGGAGACTTTGTATCTTTCTATTTTTCTTTTTCTTTTTCTTTTTCTCTTTTTTTGATTCTTTTTCTCCTTTTCTATACTACTATGTCACCTCTTGAATTTTCTTACACACTCTCACTTTCCAAGGACAAGTGCACAATGCTTAGGCAAACACAAGATGAGTTGCTCTCATAGGATAGATACACAAGGAAGAAGGGTTAATAAGGTGGAGCAAGTTATACCTTCGGTATTGATGACTTGCTACTGCTGTTGGGGATGATGTTCGGGTGCCACGGTGTCGAGGAGCGCGGTATGTGATGACTTGTAGAAGCTTGAAGTTAGTTGGGGCGACACACACATGAGGCACGAACAACACAAGAGGAAAAATGGACAAAACAGGGAAAATCAGCAGTTTCGGCGACCAAACCGGTGGCGCCGGACCTAGCGTCGGAATTTCTGGTTTGATGGAATGTGCGCCCAAAATTTCAACGGCTGGACGGGTCCGCCGGATCTGGTGCCGAAATGAGTTCGTGAAGGGCTCCAAAAGTCAAATATGTCAAAAAAATAGAAATCTATCCAAATTGGGCTGGTGCAAGGTTCTAGGAAGGTAGATCGGTACCCAAAGCAACAGATCCGTGGAACAAAACCACGAAAAACACACGAAATACAGAGATCGATCCGAAGGCAGTTTGGGGCTCTTTTTTGGGGATTTTCGTTTTTTTGGTGGATAGAAGAAAACATTTGTGGGGGAATTCATGAGCAACGAAGCTCTTGATACGAATATGTTGAGGGTCAACCTCGAGGGCAACCCGATCTTTCACGAATCCCTTTCTAATCGAGGGTGAAGTACGGCGAAAGGAGAGAGGGTATGAACACGACGAACTCGGGCACAAAGAACACTATGAACGAACTCACGCAAAAACATGATACACACCAATAGCTCACGCCAATGGTGACCGGTCCGGCGCAATACCTAGGATCGGCGTTGGGTGGAGGTCTCTCTCTTGAACTGGCACAACGAGTAGGGAGTCTTGGTGAGACCCTGACGTATTAGCAAGGGACTCCAATGCCAAGGCCTTGTACAACGAGGGAAGCATGATGCAAACCCCAACGAGGTTGGTGATATTTGGGCGTTCCTTAATCAAGGAGCCTGAGGCAAGAATTAGATAGATCCACAAGGCTGTCCACTAATTCCAAATATCATGCCTACCTAATACAAGGGGGTGTGGGGGATATATATAGGTGAGCCACTAAAACATGGGTAGTTTGGGCACAAAAGGGTAAAAACTGGACAAAATAGGAATATTCTCGGGCATTAAACCCATGTTGACTTTCAAGGGGTGATTCCAACGAATAGTCCAGCGGCGCCAGAATTTCCGGTCGCTACCGTAAATTCTGGGCGAAACCGAAATGGCTCAAAAAGGCATTGTTCGGTCAGCACTGGTTGGTCTCTATGCGCGACGGGATTTCCGGTCGCTGGTCCGGTCCGCCGGGCCTGGCACCGAGTTGTCCTTGATCTTCGTCTTGCGATGGCTTGGCTCCTTCTCTTGGCATTTCTTCATGGTGTTCATACCTGATGATATATAAAGTATTGGCATGCAGGAGAAAGCCATCCAAGGATGTATCAAAATCACACGAGAAAAGGAGCGAATTCACCTGAGCTTGAAAGAGCTTGGCTCGTGCACGAGTCATTCGTCCACTTGGGGACTTGGTGGTGAAGATGTAGGGACATCCGAAGGACGAGCTGCATCAGTGTGTTAATTTGGATCAAGGTGGTGTTGTAAAAAACACATGCAATGACTCTAGAGACTCCATGTGTCAAACCAAAAAGCCCCCAAACCCCTTGGAATGCAATTGCCACATCGAATGGTGCACTAGTGTGATAGTAGTTGCATCGCCACATCCATTGGAGTGTATGTGGTAATGTGGATCAAGGTGGTTTGGAAAATAATATATGCAATGACTTTAGAGACTCCATGTGTGAAACCCAAAAGCCCCAAAAGACATAGGAATGCAACTGTCACATGGAATGGTGCACCAGTGTGATAGTAGTTGCATCACCACATCCCTTGGGGTGTGTAGTAATGTGGATCAAGGTGGTTTGTAAAATAACACATGCAATGATTCTAGAGATTGCATGTGTGAAACCAAAAGCCCAAAAAACCCTGGGAATGCAACTGCCACATGGAATGGTGCACCAGTGTGATAATAGTTGTATCACCCCATTCATTGGAGTGTGTGTGGTAAGGTGAATCAAGGTGGATTTAAAAAGAACACATGCAATGACTCTAGAGACTCCATGTGTGAAACCAAAAGCTCCAAAATACATAGGAATGAAACTACCACACAGAATGGTGCACTAGTGTGATAGTAGTTGCATCACCACATCCATTGGAGTGTGTGTGGTAATATGGATCAAGGTGGTTTGGAAAAGAACACATGCAATGAATCTAGGCACTCCATGTCTGAAACCCAAAAGCGCCAAAATACATAGGAATGCAACTGCCACATTGAATGGTGTAGCAGTGTGATAGTAGTTTCATCACCACATCCATTGGAGTGTGTGTGGTAATGTGGATAAAGATGGTTTGCAAAAGAACTGACTCTATAGACTCCACGTGTGAAACCCCAAAGCCCCAAAATACATTGGAATGCAACTACCACATGGAATGGTGCTCTAGTGTGATAGTAGTTGCATCACCACATCCATTGGAATGTGTGTGGTAATGTGGATCAAAGTGGTTTTCAAAAGAACACATTCAATGACTCTAGAGACTCCATGTGTCAAACGAAAAAACCCATAAACCCCTTGGAATGGAACTGCCACATGGAATGGTGCACTAGTGTGATAGTAGTTGTATCACCACATCCATTGGAGTGAGTGTGGTAATGTGGAACAAGTTTGTTTTGAAAATAATATGTGTAATGACTCTAGAGACTCCATGTATGAAACCCAAAAGCCTAAAAAGACATAGGAATGCAACTACCACATGGAATTATGCACCAATGTGATAGTAGTTTCATCACCACATCTATTGGAGTCTGTGTGGTAATGTGGATCAAGGTGGTTTGGAAAATAACACACGGAATGACTCTGGAGACTCCATGTGTGAAAACCAACAGCCCCAAAAGACATTGGAATGCATCTGCCACATGGAATCCTGCACCAGTGTGATAGTAGTTGCATCACCACATCCATTGGCGTGTGTGTGGTAATGTGGATAAAGGTGGTTTGGAAAAGAACATATGCAATGAATCTAGAGACTCCATGTGTGAAACCCAAAATCCTAAAGGGACATATGAATGAAACTGCCACATGTAATGGTGCACCAATGTAAAAGTAGTTGCATGACCACATCCATTGGAGTGTGTGTGGTAATGTGGATCAAGGTGGTTTGGAAAAGAACACATGCATTGAATCTTGATATTCCATGTGTGAAACCAAAAAACCCCAAAACCCCCTTGGAATGGAACTGCCACATGGAATGGTGCACCGATGTGATAGTAGTTGTATCACCACATTCATTGGAGTGTATGTGGAATGACTCTACAGACTCCATGTGTGAAACCCAAAAGCCCCAAAAGACATAGGAATGCATGTGCCAGATGGAATGGTACACCAGTGTGATAGTAGTTGCATCACCACATCCACTGGAGTGTGTGTGGTAATGTGTATCAAGGTGGTTTGGAAAAGAACACATGCAATGAATCTAGACACTCCATGTGTGAAACCGAAAAGTCCAAAAATACATAGGTATGCAACTACCACATGCAATGTTGCACCATTGTCATAGTAGTTGCATCATGAAACAACACATGTTATGACTCTAGAGACTTCATGTGAAACCCAAAAGCCCAAAAAGACATTTGAATGCAACTGCCACATGAAATGGTGCACCAGTGTGATACTAGTTGCATCACCACATCCTATAGAGTGTGTGTGGTAATGTGGATCAAGGTTGTTTGGAGAAGAACACATGCAATGACTCTAGAGACTCCATGTGTGAAACCCAAAATTCCAAAAAACATTGGAATGCAACTACCACATGGAATGTTGCACCAGTTTGATAGTAGTTGCATCACCACATCCATTGGAGTGTGTTTGGTAATGTGGATCATGGTGGTTTGGAAAAACACACATGCAATGACTCTAGAGACTCCATGATGCAGCCCATCCTACGGATGCTACTACATCTACACTTCCAAGTCCCAAAGCTCGTCCCCAAGTAACCAAGAACACATACGCCTACGGTACTACCACTCCCATCTGCGGTACTACCGTGCCCTGGTACTACCCCTCCTATCAGCAGCACTACCGGTCTTGAACTGGCGAGCCCCGGCTGCTCCTATGATGTCACTGGTACTACCAGACCACGCCACCGGTTCTACCGCACCTGGAGCTCCCCAACAGCTAAATCCGTAGCTACCGCTCCATTCGAAGCCGCTACCGCGTGTGTCTGGTACTACCGGACCCGAGGACTGGTACTACTGGTCAGGACTGGGCTTGCGTGCCTCAACAGCTGGGCCCTTATGATGTTGCAACCCTTGTTGTATTCCCAAACTACCCCTATGTAAGTGGCTGGCCTATATATAGAGCCCTCACCCCGTCATGTATCCTGAGGCAAAGATGATAGACTAAAGAAAACCCCCGTTTGTGGAATCTTTAGTTTTGCCTCATCCCCTTACACAAGGGGACCAACTATCGTCACCATGTCATTGGAGTTTGCATCACGCCTCCCTTGTTGTACAAGGCATTGACATCGATGTACCTTTGCCAAGTTGTCAAGACCCTCTCCAAGGTGTTCTTCCCTCTCTACTTGGGATCGAGGGAGAATATTGACCGATCTTTCCTTGAGAGGATTCTATCGGACCGGTGGCCATCGGCGGGAGCACTCGGCCTAGTATTGTGTGAGTTTTGCACGTGTTCATCGTGTTCTTCGCGAGGTGTGAGTCCGCTTCTACTACCTTCTCCCTTTTCGATCGATTTGACCACGAGATCCATGAAGATCGGGCCACCCTTGAGGTCACCCCTTAACACTCCATGTGTCAAACCCAAAAGCCCAAAAGACATTGGAATGCAACTACCACATGGAATGGTGCACCAATGTTATAGTAGTTGAATCACCACATCCATTTGAGTGTGTGTGGTAATGTGGATGATGTAGCCTGGCCTACGGACGCTCCTACATGTACACCTCCAAGTCCCCCAAGTCGACCGATGACTCGTTCCCGAGACAAGATCCTCCAAGATAAGCTGAATTCGCTCCTATCCTCGTGTTACTTCGATACATCCTTGGATGGCATGCTACTTCTTACCTCGTTGCTGTGTATCCTCAGGTATCAAGACATGAACCCGTGGGGCGTAGCAGCATCGACTGAAGCCTCTAGCAGCTGCCAGACACAACCGGTACTACCGACCCCCAACTGTGATAGTACCGCCAGGAGATAGCGGTACTACTGCATGGGACAGAGACATTCCGCTTCTAGCTCTAGACCTCTCTGGTACTAGCACGGCGGCACTACCGCTCCCTCTGGTACGATCGGACCCTACGAGCGGTACTACTGCTCGCTACTAAAGACCACACCAACGCCTCGAGCCGCTTTGATACCAGTGTGCGGTATGACCGACCGCCACCGGCCCTCAGTTTCGGTACTTCTAGACTTCACAGTGCCTACGCACACCAACTTGGCCCTTAGGCCTTGTAACACACCCTTTTATATTTTTAGTTGCCCAAACTACCCTTGAACTAGTGGCTAACCTATGAATAGACCCCACCCCCTTTATAAAGCCTAGACTCGATATTGAAATTAGAAGACACCCTTGTGGATATCTCTAGTTCTTGTCTCATGCTCCTTATATAGAGGAGCACCAATATCCCCCACCTCGTTGGAGTTTGCATCATGCCTCCCTCGTTGTAGAAGGCCTTGGCATCGGAGTCCCTTTGCCAAGATGTCAAGATCTCATCGAGACAGCCTACTCACCATGCCGGTTTGAGAGAGAGCACTTCGCCCAACGCCATTCCTAGGTATTGCGCTAGACTGGTCACCACCGGCATGAGCTATAGGTGTGTATCGTTTCTTCGTGTGTGCGTGTGTTCATCATGTTCTTCATGCGCGAGTTCACGGATTCCATCCTCTCCCTCTTCCCCCACTTACTCCGCCTCAATTTCAAGGGATTAGTGAAAGATCGGGCCGCCCACGAGGTTTTCCCTCAACATATTGGTATCAAGAGCTTCGTTGCTCACGAATTCCCCCACAAAATTTTCTTTTATCCACCAAATTTCTGAAAATCCACTAAAAATAGCCCCAAATTGCCTTCGGATCAATCTCTGGATTTTGTGAGTTTTTCGTGGTTTTGCTCCATAGATCTGTTTCTTAAGGCGTCGATCTACCTTCCTTGTGAGTTTCCAGCCTGAATTTTGGTCAGATTTCTACAAATTTGAGGATTTTCGAGCCGAATTTGTGCCCAAGTTCGAGATCTATGCGTCCAGGAATCCGCGCAGTGGTACTACCGCAGTTTCAATGGTACTACCTGTGAGCAGTACTACCGGCTACCATCAACGATACTACTGGTCCTTTCGTGCTATTACCGCCCGACATACAAAAGTTTATTCTCCCTTTTCGCCTCAAATATGTTCTCTGACTTTTTCCTTTTTGTTTGTTCGTGTTTTGCATGCGTGTTGCCTTGCTAACAACAAGCTTCCGCAAATCATCACATACCACGCTCCTCGACATTGTGACGCCCGACCATCATCCCCAACACCGGTAGCAAGTCATCAACACCAAAGGTATAACTTGCTCCACCTTGTTAACCCTTATTCCTTTGTGTATATCTATCCTATGAGAGCAGCTCATCTTGCGTTTGCCTATGCATTGTGCACTTGACCTTGGAAAGTCAGAGTGTGTAAGAAAATTCAAGAGTTGACATAGTAGTATATAAAGGGACAAAAAGAATTAAATAAAGAGAAAAAAGCAAAAGAAAAAAAGCAAGATACATAGTCTCCCAATACAAAGAGATCCTCAAGCTTGTAAGCAAAGAGAGAGAAAGAGCGCGACCAAGGCAAGTGCACAAATCCATTGCTTATCCTCTTTTGAAAACAAGTTGTGCTCTCTCCTTGCGTTGGCACGACACCCGAGCGTAGTCTTTGTTAGGACATTTTGTGCTCATTTTCATACTCGTGTGAATCACATTTGTCTCCATGTGTGTGTATCCTTGTGTTTTTGTAGATCATATACTTTTTGCTTTTGGTTTTTGGTTCTCTACCACCTTTAAAAATAACCTTGTCTTTGGGTCGTTTCATTTGGTTTTCTACCACCCTAACCATCGACCAAAAGCTTTTGAGAGTTTAGTTCTTTCTTTAGTGTGAGATTTCTTTGCGTTTTCACTTTTCACACTTATAGTTCTCATGTGTGGTTTCTAGTTCGGTGTAATCCCCAAGGTGAGGTAAAAGGCTAACACCACCATATTAAACTTCCATATACAATCTTGGTGTGTTTTGCATGATGGATAGGCATGGTGAGTCAAGCCAACCACCTCCCCAAGAAGAAGAACAAGGCCCGTACATGACGCGCGCAAGCCACTACATCATTCGACATGAGTTCTTCGAACATTGTGAGGCTCTAGAGACACGACAAGATGAACAATTTGGCAAGACTCAAGCCGAGTTCAAGAACATCAACAACCGCTTCGGTGGCCTCGAATGACAGATGCATGCAATGCAACACAACTTTGGCCATAAAAATGAAGTGCTTCAACGCTCCGTCGCCGAAACAAATGACAAGCTTCGACACCTCATCGACAGAATGACAAGACCGCGTTCACGCGCATCAACCTCGTCGCATCACCGTTATCCTCTTCGTCAACATCATCAACCAAGTGCAACAATATGCAATGATGCCCCCGTGGTTGAAGATGTAAGATCTTCGCACTACATACCTTCCCCATGGCACGCTGCAATGTCAACCTATGATGATGATTTCTCCTCAAGGCCCCAAGCAAGGAGAGAAGGACACCGCCATCACGCAAGGGCACTAGTGATCCAACAAGCACAACCACAAGTGGAACCTAGAGTACAACCTCAACTACATCGCCATCGTCCACGAGACATTCTTGACTCAACAAGTGATGAATCCAACTTGGATAATCAAGCTCGTCATCGACATGAAGCTCTTCAAGACCCTCATTTTTGTCATCTCCATCATGAACGCCCGCCACCATGATCACCATCACGAGCCTACTCCACCACATCAAGCCATGGAGCGTCAAATGGTTCATATTGAGCGACGCCCACCACGTCATGAGGCTCAAGACCATGATCTTCACTGTGAGGCCCAAGTGCCTAACCGACAACACCAACCAAGGAACGAGCCTACTCTTCATTAACAACAACCTAAAGAGGCTCCACATCCTCATAATCATCACGAGGCCCAAGTGCCTCTCCTTTGTCAACAACCGCACCAAGAGCAAGAGCAAGTTCTGCCACCTCAAATGCGGCTCTTCAACCGCAAGTGCATCAATAAGGTGACCAAGCTCGTCGCAATGGTTGCATGGAAGATAAAGCACGCCAACATCATGGCAATAGCCACTGCCATGATTGCAATGATGAAGAAACCTTTGTCAAACTCAAGTCACGATTCCCAAGTTCACCGGCTCCAATGATCCCGAAGAATACCTCTCATGGGCTCTCAAGGTCAACAAAATCTTCCATATGCACAACCATAGCACTGAGAAGATGGTCGCCATGGCCTGACTTGAGTTTGATGATTACGCCAACCTTTGGTGGGAACAAGTTGAAGTTGCTCGTGACGTAAGAGAAGAGCCCCCAATCACAACTTGGCATGACATGAATGTTATGAGATCCCGCTTTGTTCCTTCGCACTACACGCGTGACCTCTTCAACAAGCTTCAATCGCTTAGTCAAGGGACAAGACCTTGGAAGAGTACTTCAAGAAAATGTAACTCAACATGATTCACACCAACATTGAAGAGCAAGGAGCAAACAATGGCACATTTCCTCATCGGCTTGAACCATCCAATCAAGCATGCACATCACAATAAAAGCCGAACGTCAAGTACAAGAGGACATCAAGTACAACAAGCCCAAGACGTAATTCACCTACAATCAAGCTTCAACCGCTACACCAACAACCTTCAATGGAAGCTCCTAAAGTACCTCCAAGCCTTTCTTCAAGCTCACACTTTCTCAAGAAAAACCGCCCCCAAGTGGCAAGTATACAAAGGATGTAACGCCATTCAATGGCGAATGCTAAAAGTGTGGAGGCAAAGGAAACAAGTCGGGCGAGTGTGGAAACAAGAAAGTATTGTTCATCCATGAAAATGGCGAGGATGAGTACTTGAGTGAAGATGAATTTGATGCTAGAGTTAAAGAGGCAATGACAAGGAAACGTATGGAAGATGACCAAGAACTCCTCATGTGTGAACATGACGCAAGTCCATCTCTTGTCGTTACAAGGATCTTGACCAGTCAAGCACAAGAGCATGTAGATAAATGCCCAAATATCTTCCAAACATGTGCCAGCATCAATGGGAAATCTGTCAAAGTGATCATCGATGGAGGGAGTTGCAACAACCTTGCAAGCACCGAGTTGTGTGAGAAGCTCAATCTCAGCCTCCATCCTCACAAGCACCCCTACCATGTCCAATGTGATGCAGCCCGTCCTACATCCACACCAACAAGTCCCCCAAGTGGACCCATGACTCATGCCCAAGCCAAACTCCTACAAGCTAAGGTGAACTCGCTCTTCTCCTCATGCCAATTTGATACATCCTTTGATGGTGTGATACTTCATGCAACTACTCTGTGCATCATCAGGTATGAAGCCCCAACACATCATGAAGCACCCAAGGATGGAGAACAAGGAGCAAAGCATGAAGCAGAAGTCGCTGGAGCTTCTCAGACCGGAGTCTCCGGTCTGCGCACACCGGAGTCTCCGCCCTTCCAAGCTTGGCTCGTGCACGAGTCATTCGTCCACTTGGGGACTTGGTGGTGAAGATGTAGGGACATCCGAAGGACGAGCTGCATCAGTGTGTTAATTTGGATCAAGGTGGTGTTGTAAAAAACACATGCAATGACTCTAGAGACTCCATGTGTCAAACCAAAAAGCCCCCAAACCCCTTGGAATGCAATTGCCACATCGAATGGTGCACTAGTGTGATAGTAGTTGCATCGCCACATCCATTGGAGTGTATGTGGTAATGTGGATCAAGGTGGTTTGGAAAATAATATATGCAATGACTTTAGAGACTCCATGTGTGAAACCCAAAAGCCCCAAAAGACATAGGAATGCAACTGTCACATGGAATGGTGCACCAGTGTGATAGTAGTTGCATCACCACATCCCTTGGGGTGTGTAGTAATGTGGATCAAGGTGGTTTGTAAAATAACACATGCAATGATTCTAGAGATTGCATGTGTGAAACCAAAAGCCCAAAAAACCCTGGGAATGCAACTGCCACATGGAATGGTGCACCAGTGTGATAATAGTTGTATCACCCCATTCATTGGAGTGTGTGTGGTAAGGTGAATCAAGGTGGATTTAAAAAGAACACATGCAATGACTCTAGAGACTCCATGTGTGAAACCAAAAGCTCCAAAATACATAGGAATGAAACTACCACACAGAATGGTGCACTAGTGTGATAGTAGTTGCATCACCACATCCATTGGAGTGTGTGTGGTAATATGGATCAAGGTGGTTTGGAAAAGAACACATGCAATGAATCTAGGCACTCCATGTCTGAAACCCAAAAGCGCCAAAATACATAGGAATGCAACTGCCACATTGAATGGTGTAGCAGTGTGATAGTAGTTTCATCACCACATCCATTGGAGTGTGTGTGGTAATGTGGATAAAGATGGTTTGCAAAAGAACTGACTCTATAGACTCCACGTGTGAAACCCCAAAGCCCCAAAATACATTGGAATGCAACTACCACATGGAATGGTGCTCTAGTGTGATAGTAGTTGCATCACCACATCCATTGGAATGTGTGTGGTAATGTGGATCAAAGTGGTTTTCAAAAGAACACATTCAATGACTCTAGAGACTCCATGTGTCAAACGAAAAAACCCATAAACCCCTTGGAATGGAACTGCCACATGGAATGGTGCACTAGTGTGATAGTAGTTGTATCACCACATCCATTGGAGTGAGTGTGGTAATGTGGAACAAGTTTGTTTTGAAAATAATATGTGTAATGACTCTAGAGACTCCATGTATGAAACCCAAAAGCCTAAAAAGACATAGGAATGCAACTACCACATGGAATTATGCACCAATGTGATAGTAGTTTCATCACCACATCTATTGGAGTCTGTGTGGTAATGTGGATCAAGGTGGTTTGGAAAATAACACACGGAATGACTCTGGAGACTCCATGTGTGAAAACCAACAGCCCCAAAAGACATTGGAATGCATCTGCCACATGGAATCCTGCACCAGTGTGATAGTAGTTGCATCACCACATCCATTGGCGTGTGTGTGGTAATGTGGATAAAGGTGGTTTGGAAAAGAACATATGCAATGAATCTAGAGACTCCATGTGTGAAACCCAAAATCCTAAAGGGACATATGAATGAAACTGCCACATGTAATGGTGCACCAATGTAAAAGTAGTTGCATGACCACATCCATTGGAGTGTGTGTGGTAATGTGGATCAAGGTGGTTTGGAAAAGAACACATGCATTGAATCTTGATATTCCATGTGTGAAACCAAAAAACCCCAAAACCCCCTTGGAATGGAACTGCCACATGGAATGGTGCACCGATGTGATAGTAGTTGTATCACCACATTCATTGGAGTGTATGTGGAATGACTCTACAGACTCCATGTGTGAAACCCAAAAGCCCCAAAAGACATAGGAATGCATGTGCCAGATGGAATGGTACACCAGTGTGATAGTAGTTGCATCACCACATCCACTGGAGTGTGTGTGGTAATGTGTATCAAGGTGGTTTGGAAAAGAACACATGCAATGAATCTAGACACTCCATGTGTGAAACCGAAAAGTCCAAAAATACATAGGTATGCAACTACCACATGCAATGTTGCACCATTGTCATAGTAGTTGCATCATGAAACAACACATGTTATGACTCTAGAGACTTCATGTGAAACCCAAAAGCCCAAAAAGACATTTGAATGCAACTGCCACATGAAATGGTGCACCAGTGTGATACTAGTTGCATCACCACATCCTATAGAGTGTGTGTGGTAATGTGGATCAAGGTTGTTTGGAGAAGAACACATGCAATGACTCTAGAGACTCCATGTGTGAAACCCAAAATTCCAAAAAACATTGGAATGCAACTACCACATGGAATGTTGCACCAGTTTGATAGTAGTTGCATCACCACATCCATTGGAGTGTGTTTGGTAATGTGGATCATGGTGGTTTGGAAAAACACACATGCAATGACTCTAGAGACTCCATGATGCAGCCCATCCTACGGATGCTACTACATCTACACTTCCAAGTCCCAAAGCTCGTCCCCAAGTAACCAAGAACACATACGCCTACGGTACTACCACTCCCATCTGCGGTACTACCGTGCCCTGGTACTACCCCTCCTATCAGCAGCACTACCGGTCTTGAACTGGCGAGCCCCGGCTGCTCCTATGATGTCACTGGTACTACCAGACCACGCCACCGGTTCTACCGCACCTGGAGCTCCCCAACAGCTAAATCCGTAGCTACCGCTCCATTCGAAGCCGCTACCGCGTGTGTCTGGTACTACCGGACCCGAGGACTGGTACTACTGGTCAGGACTGGGCTTGCGTGCCTCAACAGCTGGGCCCTTATGATGTTGCAACCCTTGTTGTATTCCCAAACTACCCCTATGTAAGTGGCTGGCCTATATATAGAGCCCTCACCCCGTCATGTATCCTGAGGCAAAGATGATAGACTAAAGAAAACCCCCGTTTGTGGAATCTTTAGTTTTGCCTCATCCCCTTACACAAGGGGACCAACTATCGTCACCATGTCATTGGAGTTTGCATCACGCCTCCCTTGTTGTACAAGGCATTGACATCGATGTACCTTTGCCAAGTTGTCAAGACCCTCTCCAAGGTGTTCTTCCCTCTCTACTTGGGATCGAGGGAGAATATTGACCGATCTTTCCTTGAGAGGATTCTATCGGACCGGTGGCCATCGGCGGGAGCACTCGGCCTAGTATTGTGTGAGTTTTGCACGTGTTCATCGTGTTCTTCGCGAGGTGTGAGTCCGCTTCTACTACCTTCTCCCTTTTCGATCGATTTGACCACGAGATCCATGAAGATCGGGCCACCCTTGAGGTCACCCCTTAACACTCCATGTGTCAAACCCAAAAGCCCAAAAGACATTGGAATGCAACTACCACATGGAATGGTGCACCAATGTTATAGTAGTTGAATCACCACATCCATTTGAGTGTGTGTGGTAATGTGGATGATGTAGCCTGGCCTACGGACGCTCCTACATGTACACCTCCAAGTCCCCCAAGTCGACCGATGACTCGTTCCCGAGACAAGATCCTCCAAGATAAGCTGAATTCGCTCCTATCCTCGTGTTACTTCGATACATCCTTGGATGGCATGCTACTTCTTACCTCGTTGCTGTGTATCCTCAGGTATCAAGACATGAACCCGTGGGGCGTAGCAGCATCGACTGAAGCCTCTAGCAGCTGCCAGACACAACCGGTACTACCGACCCCCAACTGTGATAGTACCGCCAGGAGATAGCGGTACTACTGCATGGGACAGAGACATTCCGCTTCTAGCTCTAGACCTCTCTGGTACTAGCACGGCGGCACTACCGCTCCCTCTGGTACGATCGGACCCTACGAGCGGTACTACTGCTCGCTACTAAAGACCACACCAACGCCTCGAGCCGCTTTGATACCAGTGTGCGGTATGACCGACCGCCACCGGCCCTCAGTTTCGGTACTTCTAGACTTCACAGTGCCTACGCACACCAACTTGGCCCTTAGGCCTTGTAACACACCCTTTTATATTTTTAGTTGCCCAAACTACCCTTGAACTAGTGGCTAACCTATGAATAGACCCCACCCCCTTTATAAAGCCTAGACTCGATATTGAAATTAGAAGACACCCTTGTGGATATCTCTAGTTCTTGTCTCATGCTCCTTATATAGAGGAGCACCAATATCCCCCACCTCGTTGGAGTTTGCATCATGCCTCCCTCGTTGTAGAAGGCCTTGGCATCGGAGTCCCTTTGCCAAGATGTCAAGATCTCATCGAGACAGCCTACTCACCATGCCGGTTTGAGAGAGAGCACTTCGCCCAACGCCATTCCTAGGTATTGCGCTAGACTGGTCACCACCGGCATGAGCTATAGGTGTGTATCGTTTCTTCGTGTGTGCGTGTGTTCATCATGTTCTTCATGCGCGAGTTCACGGATTCCATCCTCTCCCTCTTCCCCCACTTACTCCGCCTCAATTTCAAGGGATTAGTGAAAGATCGGGCCGCCCACGAGGTTTTCCCTCAACATATTGGTATCAAGAGCTTCGTTGCTCACGAATTCCCCCACAAAATTTTCTTTTATCCACCAAATTTCTGAAAATCCACTAAAAATAGCCCCAAATTGCCTTCGGATCAATCTCTGGATTTTGTGAGTTTTTCGTGGTTTTGCTCCATAGATCTGTTTCTTAAGGCGTCGATCTACCTTCCTTGTGAGTTTCCAGCCTGAATTTTGGTCAGATTTCTACAAATTTGAGGATTTTCGAGCCGAATTTGTGCCCAAGTTCGAGATCTATGCGTCCAGGAATCCGCGCAGTGGTACTACCGCAGTTTCAATGGTACTACCTGTGAGCAGTACTACCGGCTACCATCAACGATACTACTGGTCCTTTCGTGCTATTACCGCCCGACATACAAAAGTTTATTCTCCCTTTTCGCCTCAAATATGTTCTCTGACTTTTTCCTTTTTGTTTGTTCGTGTTTTGCATGCGTGTTGCCTTGCTAACAACAAGCTTCCGCAAATCATCACATACCACGCTCCTCGACATTGTGACGCCCGACCATCATCCCCAACACCGGTAGCAAGTCATCAACACCAAAGGTATAACTTGCTCCACCTTGTTAACCCTTATTCCTTTGTGTATATCTATCCTATGAGAGCAGCTCATCTTGCGTTTGCCTATGCATTGTGCACTTGACCTTGGAAAGTCAGAGTGTGTAAGAAAATTCAAGAGTTGACATAGTAGTATATAAAGGGACAAAAAGAATTAAATAAAGAGAAAAAAGCAAAAGAAAAAAAGCAAGATACATAGTCTCCCAATACAAAGAGATCCTCAAGCTTGTAAGCAAAGAGAGAGAAAGAGCGCGACCAAGGCAAGTGCACAAATCCATTGCTTATCCTCTTTTGAAAACAAGTTGTGCTCTCTCCTTGCGTTGGCACGACACCCGAGCGTAGTCTTTGTTAGGACATTTTGTGCTCATTTTCATACTCGTGTGAATCACATTTGTCTCCATGTGTGTGTATCCTTGTGTTTTTGTAGATCATATACTTTTTGCTTTTGGTTTTTGGTTCTCTACCACCTTTAAAAATAACCTTGTCTTTGGGTCGTTTCATTTGGTTTTCTACCACCCTAACCATCGACCAAAAGCTTTTGAGAGTTTAGTTCTTTCTTTAGTGTGAGATTTCTTTGCGTTTTCACTTTTCACACTTATAGTTCTCATGTGTGGTTTCTAGTTCGGTGTAATCCCCAAGGTGAGGTAAAAGGCTAACACCACCATATTAAACTTCCATATACAATCTTGGTGTGTTTTGCATGATGGATAGGCATGGTGAGTCAAGCCAACCACCTCCCCAAGAAGAAGAACAAGGCCCGTACATGACGCGCGCAAGCCACTACATCATTCGACATGAGTTCTTCGAACATTGTGAGGCTCTAGAGACACGACAAGATGAACAATTTGGCAAGACTCAAGCCGAGTTCAAGAACATCAACAACCGCTTCGGTGGCCTCGAATGACAGATGCATGCAATGCAACACAACTTTGGCCATAAAAATGAAGTGCTTCAACGCTCCGTCGCCGAAACAAATGACAAGCTTCGACACCTCATCGACAGAATGACAAGACCGCGTTCACGCGCATCAACCTCGTCGCATCACCGTTATCCTCTTCGTCAACATCATCAACCAAGTGCAACAATATGCAATGATGCCCCCGTGGTTGAAGATGTAAGATCTTCGCACTACATACCTTCCCCATGGCACGCTGCAATGTCAACCTATGATGATGATTTCTCCTCAAGGCCCCAAGCAAGGAGAGAAGGACACCGCCATCACGCAAGGGCACTAGTGATCCAACAAGCACAACCACAAGTGGAACCTAGAGTACAACCTCAACTACATCGCCATCGTCCACGAGACATTCTTGACTCAACAAGTGATGAATCCAACTTGGATAATCAAGCTCGTCATCGACATGAAGCTCTTCAAGACCCTCATTTTTGTCATCTCCATCATGAACGCCCGCCACCATGATCACCATCACGAGCCTACTCCACCACATCAAGCCATGGAGCGTCAAATGGTTCATATTGAGCGACGCCCACCACGTCATGAGGCTCAAGACCATGATCTTCACTGTGAGGCCCAAGTGCCTAACCGACAACACCAACCAAGGAACGAGCCTACTCTTCATTAACAACAACCTAAAGAGGCTCCACATCCTCATAATCATCACGAGGCCCAAGTGCCTCTCCTTTGTCAACAACCGCACCAAGAGCAAGAGCAAGTTCTGCCACCTCAAATGCGGCTCTTCAACCGCAAGTGCATCAATAAGGTGACCAAGCTCGTCGCAATGGTTGCATGGAAGATAAAGCACGCCAACATCATGGCAATAGCCACTGCCATGATTGCAATGATGAAGAAACCTTTGTCAAACTCAAGTCACGATTCCCAAGTTCACCGGCTCCAATGATCCCGAAGAATACCTCTCATGGGCTCTCAAGGTCAACAAAATCTTCCATATGCACAACCATAGCACTGAGAAGATGGTCGCCATGGCCTGACTTGAGTTTGATGATTACGCCAACCTTTGGTGGGAACAAGTTGAAGTTGCTCGTGACGTAAGAGAAGAGCCCCCAATCACAACTTGGCATGACATGAATGTTATGAGATCCCGCTTTGTTCCTTCGCACTACACGCGTGACCTCTTCAACAAGCTTCAATCGCTTAGTCAAGGGACAAGACCTTGGAAGAGTACTTCAAGAAAATGTAACTCAACATGATTCACACCAACATTGAAGAGCAAGGAGCAAACAATGGCACATTTCCTCATCGGCTTGAACCATCCAATCAAGCATGCACATCACAATAAAAGCCGAACGTCAAGTACAAGAGGACATCAAGTACAACAAGCCCAAGACGTAATTCACCTACAATCAAGCTTCAACCGCTACACCAACAACCTTCAATGGAAGCTCCTAAAGTACCTCCAAGCCTTTCTTCAAGCTCACACTTTCTCAAGAAAAACCGCCCCCAAGTGGCAAGTATACAAAGGATGTAACGCCATTCAATGGCGAATGCTAAAAGTGTGGAGGCAAAGGAAACAAGTCGGGCGAGTGTGGAAACAAGAAAGTATTGTTCATCCATGAAAATGGCGAGGATGAGTACTTGAGTGAAGATGAATTTGATGCTAGAGTTAAAGAGGCAATGACAAGGAAACGTATGGAAGATGACCAAGAACTCCTCATGTGTGAACATGACGCAAGTCCATCTCTTGTCGTTACAAGGATCTTGACCAGTCAAGCACAAGAGCATGTAGATAAATGCCCAAATATCTTCCAAACATGTGCCAGCATCAATGGGAAATCTGTCAAAGTGATCATCGATGGAGGGAGTTGCAACAACCTTGCAAGCACCGAGTTGTGTGAGAAGCTCAATCTCAGCCTCCATCCTCACAAGCACCCCTACCATGTCCAATGTGATGCAGCCCGTCCTACATCCACACCAACAAGTCCCCCAAGTGGACCCATGACTCATGCCCAAGCCAAACTCCTACAAGCTAAGGTGAACTCGCTCTTCTCCTCATGCCAATTTGATACATCCTTTGATGGTGTGATACTTCATGCAACTACTCTGTGCATCATCAGGTATGAAGCCCCAACACATCATGAAGCACCCAAGGATGGAGAACAAGGAGCAAAGCATGAAGCAGAAGTCGCTGGAGCTTCTCAGACCGGAGTCTCCGGTCTGCGCACACCGGAGTCTCCGCCCTGCCAAAGTCTCCGGCCTGGAGACCCCGAAGACTCTGGCCCCTCCTTAGGTCTGACCCCTTGAACCAGGCTCCGGGACAATCAATATGCCCCTCCGAAGGTTGGTCCGAAGGCTCCACCATAATCTCTGGCCTAGACCGGAGTATCCAACCTACACACCGGAGTCTCTGGCCTGACCGACGCCAAGCATGTAGAAGGCCTTTGGGCCTTCGGCCCATGTACCCTCTAGTCTGTCCAGAACTTGTCTTTTATTCCTAAAGTACCCCTGACTGAGTGGCTGGCCTATATATAGTCCACCACCTCTATTGTAAACCCTAGGCATCATACTTTGAATTAGTGGAAACCCCTTGTGGATCTATCTAGTTCTTGCCTCATGCTCCTTTGATAAAGGAGCACCAAATATCCCCAAACCTTGTTGGAGTTTGCATCGTGCCTCCACGTTGTACAAGGCCTAGGCATCAGAGTCCCTTTGGCTAGACATCAAGATCTCACTGAGTCTCCCATCTCGCTGTGTCGGTTCGAGAGAGAGTCCTCCCCCCGTCACCGATCCTAGGGATTGCGTCGGACCGATCACCGCCAGCGTGTTGGTGTGTATCGTGGTTTTTCCTGTGTGTGTTCATCATGTTCTTTGTGCGTGAGTTCGTCGTGTTCATCCTTCCCTCCTCTCCCCGCACTCCATCCTCGATTTGAACACGATTCGTGAAATATCGGGCCACCCTAGAGGTTTTCCCTCAACATATTGTTATCATGAGCTTCGTTGCTCACGAATTCCCCCACAAAATTTTCTTCTATCCACCAAAAATTCGAAAATCCCCAAAAAACAGCCCAACTTTGCCTTTGGATCGATCTCTTGATTTGGAGTGTTATTTGTGGTTTTGATCCAACCAAACCTTGTTTTAGGAGTTGGTCCAGCTTTATCCTGCGTTTTCCTAGCCCGATTTGGCCAAATTTTCACGGATTTGAGGACCCAAGGCGTGGATTTCCACTCAAGAACACGAGCAGTTCGCGATCTGACTCCATACCGGAGTGTCCGGCCTGCACACCGGAGTCTCCGGCTTACATCAGAGTCTCCGGCCTATCCACACTGGGTTCTCCGGCCTGGACCGGAGTTTGCAGCCTGAGACCCCGAACTCCGGCCCTGACGCCTGATTTTGACAGTTTGCCTCTAATCTTGCATTGGCTAATTTCCTCTTGTTTGTTTGTGCCCGTGTGCGTGTCGTCAACTAACAGCAAGCTTCCGCATCAACAAACCCCGTGCTCATCGACACCACGGCCCACGAACATCATCCTGCACCACCGACGCCAAGTGTATCATCATCAATGAAGGTATAACTTGCGTCACCTTGTTAACCCCTGTCTTCCTTTGTGTGTACCTATCCCACGAGAGTGGCTCACCTTGTGTTTGCTTGAGCATTGTGCATTTGTCCTTGGATAGTGAGAGGTAAAAGCAATAGCATGAGTGAGTTGGTAGCATCGAGGGAGAGCAAAAAAGATACAAAGCAAAAGAAAAAGAAAAATAGTCTCAACAATCTCCACATGTGTGTATATAGTCATAGGTTCCCGTCACCCCTTTGAGTTGTTGACCTTCGCCTTTACTTGAGTTTTGTTGGATTTTACCCACTTTTGACTATCCCTTTTCTTTTGGTTGGTTCTTTGGCATTCCACAATCCTAACCTACCACCAACAAGCATTTGAGAGTTAGTTCTTTCTTTAGTGTGAGTTTTCTTTGCAATTCCACTTTGCACGCTTATATCTCTCACTTGTGCTTTCTAGTTTGGTGCAATCCCCAAGGTGAGGTACAATGCTAACACCACCATATTCCACTTCCATGTACAATACTTGTGTGTTGTGCATGATGGATAGGCACAGCGAGTCGAGCCAACCGCCTCCCCAAGAAGAAGCACAAGGACCGTACATGACGCGCGCAAGTCACTTCATCGTCTGCCAACAGTTCTGTGAACGTTGCCAAGCCCTTGATATGCGACAAGATGAACAATTTGGCGAGACGCAAGCTGAGTTCAAGAACATCGACAACCGCTTCGACGACCTCGAATGACAAATGCATGCAATGCATGCAATGCATCAAAACTTCGGCCACCATAATGAAGCGCTTCAATGCTCCGTCGCATAAACAAATGACAATCTTTGACGCCTCATCGACGGAATCGCAAGACAGCGTTCACGTGCTTCAAGCTCTTCAAGCTCTTCGTGTCGTCATGTTCCTCCTCAACAAGACAATCTTCCAAGTGCTCCAAGACGCAATGATGCCCCCGTGGTTGAAGATGGAAGTTCTTTGAACTATGTACCTTCCCCACCGCATGCCGCAACGTCAAGCTATGGTGGTGATTTCTCTTCAAGATCACTCAAGCACAAAAGCATGAAGACTAGCGCTCAAATATCTTCCAAACACGAGCCGACATCAATGGAAAGTCTATCAAAGTGATCATCAATGGAGGGAGTTTCCACAACCTTGCTAGCACCAAGTTGTGTGAGAATCTCAACCTCACCATCCATCCACACAAGCACCCCTACCATGTGCAATGGCTAAGTGACCAAGGATCCGTGAAGATCAAGCATACCGTATCGGTCTCCTTCGCCAATGGTCCTTACAAAGTCACGATGGAGTGTGATGTGGTTCCTATGACAGTTTGCCACATGCTTCTTGGTCGACCATGGCAATTTGACAAGGCTGCTCTACATGATGGTCGCACCAATGTTTACACATTCAAATGGCTCAACAAAACATGTGTTTTGTAACCAATGACAATTGCGGACAATGCAAAGGATTTAGCGAGGGTGCAAAGCACAACACCTACTGGTGAGAAGAGAGGTTAGATAGAGAACCACCTCATAGTGAGTGAGAGCCACAAGCCAAACTCGAGTGGAAAAACTAAGAGTGTTCTCCTTGCCACCAAAAGTGAGACGAGAGATGTTCGGAACAACCCATCCATCTTGCACTATGTCCTTCTTTGCAAGGGACTAGCACAAGGAACTAATGAATTAACCAATGTTCCTCCATCTTTGATGATTGTTTTGCAGGAATTCAAGCATGTGTTCCCCGAAGAGCTTCCACATGGACTACCTCCTCTTCGCGGCATCGAACATCGCAGTGACCTCATTCTCGGCGAACCACTTCCTAACCGCACCGCCTACCGCATGAACCCGGAGGGGACGAAGGAGATTGAACGTAAAATCAACCAACTCGTCTCCAAAGGTTTGATCCAAGTGAGTACTAGTCCAAGTGCGGTACCCGTGATTCTTGTTCTAATGATGGATGATACGTTACGGTTATGCATGGACTGCCGTCCAATCAATGCTATCACCGTGCATTATCGACATCCCATACCACGTCTCGATGACATGATTGATGAATTGTGTGGAGCCACTATTTTTTTGAAAATTGATCTTCGTAGTGGTTACCATCAAATACGCATGGCTGAAGGTGATGAGTGCAAAAATGCCTTCAAGACCAAACTTGGTCTCTATGAATGGTTGGTTATGCCCTTTTGTTTATCTAATTCCCCATCCACCTTCATGCGCCTTATGAATCACATCTTGCGTTATCTCATTGGAAAAAAGTGTTGTTGTATATTTCAAGGAAGTTTTGCAAATCCTTCGACATGAAAAGCTTTATGCTAATCTTCCCAAGTGCACTTTTGCTAAAGACAAGTTGTTTTTTTTTGATTTGTCGTTTCTTCGAAGGGCATTGAAGTTGATGTGTCCAAGGTAAAGGACATACGAGATTGGCCCATCCCAACAAATGTGAGTGAACTCCGAAGTTTTCATGGGTTGGCCGGTTTCTATCGTCGCTTTGTGAAATACTTTATCCACCATTGCTTATCCTCTCAACGAGTTGACGAAAAATAATGGCACCTTCATGTTGGGAAAAGCACAACAAAAAGCTTTTGATGAACTTAAAAAGAGGCTCACCGAAGCAGCTCTCCTTGCGTTACCGGATTACACAAAAACTTTTGAGATAGAGTGTGATACTAGTGGTATTGGCATTGGAGGAGTCCTGATGCAAAACGGACACCCTATAGCCCACCATAGCGATAAACTTGATGGTGCTCGCCTTAATCATCCAATTTATGACAAAGAGCGTTTTGCCTTAGTCCGTGTCCTTCAAGTTTGGCAACACTACCTATGGCCCAAAGAATTTATCATACATTTCGACCATGAGTCGTTGAAATATCTCAAAGGCCAAGCCAACTTGATTAAGATACACGCTAAGTGGGTTGAGTTTATGGAGTCTTTTCCATACATTGTCAAGTATAAGAAGGGCAAAGATAATGTAGTTGCGGAGCTTTATCTCGCAAGCACACAAGCCTTCTTACGAGACTTGAAATCAACGTGTTGGGTCTTGAGGAAATAAAATATTTGTATGCTTCCGACCCGTTCTTTGAACCAATTTTCACAAAGTGCTCCGTTGACAAAGGAGTTGATGATTTCTATTTGCATAAGGGATTTCTCTTTAAACAAAACAAGCTTTGCATTCCGAAGTCATCCCTCCAACTCTTGCTTCTCCAAGAATCTCATGGTGGAGGCCTTATTGGTTAATTTGGCCATGACAAGACATTGGACATGCTCTCCACACACTACTTTTGGCCCAAGATGAAACGTGATGTGGAGCTCTACGTTCAACGATGCATGACATGTGTTCAAGCTAAGTCGCAAGCTAACCCTTATGGTCTTTATATGCCATTTCCTAATCCTCATACACCTTGGTCCGACATTAGCATGGATTTTGTGTTAGGATTGCCTAGATCTAAGCATGGTCATGATTCTATCTTTGTTGTCGTGGATCGCTTTTCCAAAATGGCACACTTCATATCGTGCCATAAGATTGACGATGCTTCACATGTTGCAAATCTGTTTTTCAGGGAAATCGTCTGTCTTCACGGTGTGCCAAAAAGAATCGTCTCTGACCGCGATGTCAAATTCATGAGCTACTTATGGAAGACCCTCATAGCCATGCTCGGCGTCAAGCTCATCTTTTCATCCGCATCGCATCCTCAAACCGATGGACAAACCGAGGTTGTCAACTGAAGCCTCGGAACTCTCCTACGTGTGTTGATCAAGAAGAACTTGAAGGATTAGGACGAATGCATTCCCCACGCCAAGTTTGCCTACAACCGTGCCAAGCACTCAACAACCAAGATGAGTCCATTCATGATCGTCTATGGTTTCAAGCCCCTCACCGTGATCGACATCCTACCACTAACTCTCCATGAGCGCACCAACATGGACGTTGAGAAGCGCGCACAAGCCATGAAGAAACTTCATGAAGAAACAAGAGCTACTATCGAGCAACAAGCCCTTCGCCAAGCTTCAAGGTTAAACAAGGACAAGAAGGAGATGATCTTTCAATAAGGTGACCTTGTATGGGAGCAAAGACCGCTTTCCCAAGGAAGGAGATTCCAAGCTCAAACCAAGAGGAGATGATCCCTTCAAGGTCCTCAAGAGAATCAACAACAAGGCCTACGTCATCGACATTCTAGTCTCCAAGTACCTTGCAAGTAACACATTCAATGTCAAGGACCTCTCACCCTACCATGGAGATGTTACCGATGATACCCATGAAGAGTCGAGGACGACTCTTTCCCAAGGGGGCAGCTGATGCAGCACGTCCTATGGACGCTCCTACATCTACACCAACAAGTCTCCCAAGTGGACCCATGACTCGTGCTCGAGCCAAACTCCTACAAGCTAAGGTAAACTCGCTCCTCTCCTGTTACGGGGTAACCCCGTGGGTGGCCCGATGTTCACGGATCTCGTGGTAAAATCGATGGGAAAGCGAGGGGAAAGGGAGAAGGTAGCGGAAGTGGAGGCACACCTCGCGAAGAAGATGATGAACACACACAAAAATCACACGATACAAGGCCGATTTCTCTCGCCGGTGGCCACTGGTCTGATAGAATCCTCGCAAGGAAAGATCGGTCAACGTGCTCCCTCGATCCCACACGGAGAGGGAAGAACACCTTGTAGAGGGCCTTGAAGTCTTGGCAAAGGGACACTGATGCCAAGTCCTTGTACAATGAGGGAGGCACGATGCAAACTCCAATGAGGTGGTGACGATAGTCGATCCCCTTTGGTAGAAGGGGATGCAGCAAAACTAGAGATTCCACAAAGGGGGTTGTCTTTAGTCTATCATCTATGCCTAAGGGATACAATGAGGGGTGTGGGCTCTATTTATAGGCCAGCCACAAGTTTAGGGGTAGTTTGGGAATAAAACTAGGGTTTGGCGCGCAATAGAGGGGTACATGGGCCAAGGGCCTAGATGTTGGCTCGTAGGCTCATCACTTAGGCCGGATAGTCTGGGTTGGGTTGACCGGATAGTCCGGGGTGGTCAGCCACTCTGGGTAGTGTCCGGGTAGAGGCCGAAGTGGCCTACTGACTGTCGCGCCAGGATGGAGCCGGGGCCGACCAGACACTCCGGCGTGGTCGGGTCGGACACTCTGGTTGCGCCGGACATTCTGGCTGGCACTAGGCGGACTCTCCGGGGCGATGACGGCAGAGACTCCGGGCGATGACGGTGGAGACCCCGGTTCTGGAGCTGGCTGCTCCTAGATCGTCTTCTCTTCCAAGCCTCCATCTCGTCGGGCTTGGTGCTCCAGGCTTCCTCCCATGCCTCCGTACTTGTTGGTGTGAACCTATCATTGATATGGGACAGAATATGAAATAGTATACCATTCAAAAGGGTAGGAAGTGGGCTTGCATAGAGGAATGGATTCACCTTTGGAGTCAATGACGAATTGGCATAAGTTGGAGACCATGATGTGGTAATGACCGAAGGTTGGGCTACATCATCTCCGCTCCCTTCAAAAAGAGTCGTCCTTGACTCTACACACTCGTCACAAAGTATAAGATGTCGAGAGATCTTCTTGATCCTGGGGTTCACCATATAGTCGTCCTCGGGAAGATTGAATTGACAACACCTCAATGTTCCTTCACCTTCCATGAAGCCTACAAGGCTCACCACAAAAGCAAAGAAACACTCAAAGCATAGGCAATTCATGGATATTATAGCATGAGTACTCAAGTAGAGTGAAGTCACCTTATGATGTAGAGATAGCTCGTTGAGGGGTAGCCATAGGTAACTCTCTACAGTTCGTCTTGTCAACTTATGGTCCATAGAGGTTGACGCCTAAGCAATTGTACCTTCACACAACAAAGACCAGGCAAAATATGTTTGTGTGTGATAGAGGAGCATGTCATTTGTGGCATGTCCATTCTTGTTCACAACACTATTAGCACAACTCAAGTATCACAAACGAAATGCGTATGCAAGGTCAAAGTGCATGGAAGTTAATTGAACATCATCCAAATGGGGGAACTCGAAAACTCCATATAACTTCTTAATGTGGCACTCAAAGCAATGGACTAAATATTGGTCAACACCTTTGATGCAAGGATAGGAGAATCCGGCAAAAACACATGAGGAAGAATATCCAAAGTAACATCATTATGTGTGCAAACCAACCATTGGAAAGAACAATTGTTCAATATGTTGGATGCCATACACATATCATCAAAAGCCAAAATCATGGGGGTATGAGTATCGCGAGCGGAAGGAAGAACAACATGTTTGGAAACAAACCATATGAAAGAGCAAGTGGTCCTTATGTTTGTTGCAACAACAATACTAGAGAATTGGACGATCTCATGACAATACATGCTCAAAATGGCATTATGGTTACACACAAAACATCGGAAAGAGAAATTGTTCAACATTTTTGTGGCAACACACAAAGCATCAATATACAGTGGCAACGAAACATGATTGTGACAAGGTGAAAGAATACCATCAACATGCTTGCAAGAAAACCACAGGAAAGAGCAATTTGTCAACATGAAAGATGCAAAGCATGCGAAAGGTATCAAAGACGGGTTCAATCTTGAACTCACTTGGGGGATGCTCTCTAGAGCTCTTTTTGTCAACTTGTGCTCAACCGAGGTTGACATTCTTGTGCGGGTACCTACACACATCATAGATAAAAGGAAGAACATGTGTGCATGTTATAGAAACACATCATCCATCATGACGTATCTCTTCTTGTGCACATCACCATGAGTGTCAATCAAGTGTAAAATAGATGCATGATGAGTATCCAAGTGGGGAACATTCTTATCATGGCATTTACTAAAATCTCCAAAATTTGAGAAAGTTATTGGGGCCATCTCAATAGAAAAGATATGATAATTATTATTGCAATAAAAACAAGTGAAAGAGCAATCATCTATACTATTGCAAGCAACGGGAGAAATAGTAAAACACTCATGACAAAGCATTATTCGAGGGGTACCGTTGGTAACATCATTGCAAGCAAAACATTGGAAAGAGCAATTGTTCAACAAAGTGCAAACAATGATATCATCAACGTAACGTTTAAAGCATATCATGTCTATGGCAATATCATGACAATAGAAGGATTCCACATGGTCATCATGAGGCATAGCAAAATCAACACATGGGAATAAGAATGGAACATATGTCATGTCACAAGTATCATCAAAGCATGCAAGTCATCACAAATCATCATGTCCACTAGTGGTATCATGGCATCATCAACACCCGTATTGTTACCTTGTTCATACCTCTCATATGAAGTGGGTGTTGTGGTAGCATTGGCCTCCATGTGGGTGACTTCTTCATCATGTATGGGGATGGCATTTCATCCAAGCTTGTCGCTTCTTGATCCACGGAACCTAGCACGTGACGAGAAAACACACTAGAGGTAGAGGGTAAGTCATTAGAAATCAAAGTGGTCTCACATGACCTATCAACTACCACTCTCAACTCACTAGGTGTATCACTCATGCCCTCCAAGTGGAAGCACTCATCTTACATATGGTGGAGTCACTCATCTCACTCTTGTTTTCACTCATGTGGGCTAAGTGGCTCTCATACTCACATGGGATTGTTACCACATCATCACTCAAGCATATGGGGATACGCTCAGTGTGCTTAACTCCTTGCGCTTCCTTTGGTGAAGGGAAAGTCCCATTGACGAGGGTTTAAGTCATCAATGCCCATTATTATGGACTTGGGTTTTGGACAAGGAGGGAGCGCTAGAAGCATAAATCGGCTAGCACACAAGCACACAGGGACGCAAGGTTTACCCAGGTTCAGGCCTCGTAGAGGTCCCTACTCCTGCTTATCTGCTCTTGGAATTAACGAAGGAATCGAAGATTACAGGGGCACGCAGATGCAATCTGGCGAGAGTTGTGGAAACTAGGGTTGCGTGTGTCCTCCTCGCTGCCCCCTCCTAGCCTTTATATAGATAGGCTAGGTCTCAGGTAGCAGGTCGAGTCGGTTACAATTTTGGGTTTTCCCTTCAAACTTTCTATCTTTAGACTTCTTCTTGTCTCGCAAGTTATCGAGAATTCGTAGGCCACTCGAAGTCTTCATTGGGCCATGGAAACATCGTGGGCTTCCACCGTATCTAGACCGTATATACCAAGCTCGAGTACCTGCAGGGTATACCCATGTCAGTAGCCCCTGAGTGTCCAGTGGAATCGCAGATTCGGCTGGGGACTTTATGAAGCATTTCGAGTGCATGACTGAGTATTTTTTCGAGTGCTCTGTTTGCGTCATAGGGATTGTTGATGTGCGTGCCTGTATTAATCGATGTATCGGTATCAGTTAACTACCTTAGGGCAAAACAACGCAATCTACTCGAACTCGAGTCCCCGGACTCGAATTTGGAAAAGTGCTGGTGTAATTCGACTCAAGCTGAGGAGGTCTTACATGAGTCAAATTCTAGTATATGGGTGTGAGCACTCGACGCGTCCGTCAAGGCATGTTCATCGCACCTGTAGGCACGGATATATTTCTGGTAGTGTGCAGCAAATGCGTTGCCAGGCCTTATTCAGGTCTTATCTTCATGCTCAAGCGCAGCATCCGAATTTTGTCATCGCGGAGATGATTCGGGTGACCCAGGAGACGCAGTGTCTTTATAGGGAAAATATGAGGCAGTGTCGCCATATACTTCGAGTGTGGATGTTATCAACACACAGTACGATGTACAAATAATCATAGGGTGCGCGACCAGCGCTCCCTCTGGGAGTAGCCCCCGAGTGCCTGGTTGAGTCGAAGACTCATGCTGGGACTAAAGAACTTTTGCGACTGTTGTCGTCTTTTGTTTGCTTGTTTTAGTCGAATTTGTTTCTGGTGCTCCCTATGGGAGTAACCCATGATCCATAGTTGAATCGTAGATTCGAGTGGTTGGGTATGCTTTGGATGTCCATATTCCTGTAGAAAAGAAATTCGTTGGGTGCGCGACCAGCACTCCTTATGGGAGTAGCCCCCGAGTGCTTGGTGGAGTCGAAGAATCGAGCAAGGACTAAAGTAGTTGAAGTCTTCTAGTGCTCAATCTTTGATGACATCAGTGCTGACGATGTGATGACCTCAGTTACCCGCGTGAGCGGCTTTGGCGGGACGTGACGAGCGGTGGGTCCCATTTTCTAACCCTGACTTGACTTGGCGTTTGTAATCTTTTGTTTTAACTGCGCCTCCTCGATTTCTATGCGTAATGGAGGTAGTGGGGGACATTTCATGCTTCCACCTTTCCACGTGTCGATCGCGGTGCGCGCCACGCGTTTAGTAGGGTTTCTGCTGGCCGTTGGATTGCATCCGCCAGGGGGTTAATTAGCAGCGTAGCTACGGTAATTTCTCATCTGCTCTTTCTCTGCTTTGGGCCTCCATTGCCATTGCTGCTGCTCTCTGCCTCTTAGAGTTCCTCCCGTTTCATGGCGTTGGACCAACTCCGTGTGTTTCCTAGTTACTTCCTCCGCTCGCATCGCCACCGCAAGATGGGGAAGAAGAAAGGAGGTGTTGCCGCTGAGTTCGCCGCCGCCATTGCTGCTACCAAGAAGAAGGGCGGATCCGCCGTTGCGGGCACTAGCACCGCCTTCACCGAGAAGAAGGGCGCGGGCACCCACGTCACCAATGGCGCGTGGCGCGCGTCCATCATCAAGTTGTCTGAGCTCTGTCTTCTGCGCCAAGATGGAGTTCTGTCCTCTGCGGTTGGTGACTCGCGAGTCCCAGGTGGTGAGGTAACCCCTTGTCCTCCCGCTGGTTTCCAGGTGATGTTCCCAGCATTCATCATCCGCGGTCTGTCTCTTCCCCTACACCCTTTCTGTAGGGGCCTCCTTTGTTTCTATGGGATCCAACTGCACCAGCTGTCACCCAACTCCATTCTACACATCGCCTGCTATATTACACTTTGCGAGTGCTGACTCGGAATCGAGCCACACTTTGGTCTCTTCAAACGGCTCTTCAAGCCGAAGCGTTAGTCGACATCTGGCTCCGTAGTCTATGATGTAGGAGGCTGCGGTATCCATGTCGACTCCTCCGTCATGTACTTCGATATCAAGCTCATGGCATCCGTCCAAGGGTGGAGGGACAAGTTACTCTACATCCGCGACCAGAAGGCCGACGGAGACCACTTCGGACTCGCACCTTTTGATCCCGCGGCGCCGTGCAGGAGGAGGAATTCTTGGAAGAACATGGTGATGCCCAGCGAGTCTGAGGAGACAGAAGTGCTATACGAGCGCGTCTGCGACCTCGAGAGTCGCATGGGTAAAGAAGAGGGAGGCTGCACCCTCATTCGCACATGGTTGCACCATCGCATCCAGCCCCTGCAGGCCAGAGTTCACGCCATGTTCTAGTGGGCTGGTGCGGACGATGTCACTCACGTATCTGCCGATGGCATTTCCGCGGGTGATGTAGATAAGAGGGTGCGACTGCTCACCAAGTACACCACCAAGGATGTGCTCCCTAGTGAACCAGTCGTGCCTCCATTTGATGCATCTAACCCTCCTCCCGAGGTATGATTGTGCTACGAAGTAGCTTTATTTGTCGAATGCTTCGAATTTCTTGACGTGCGCTGACTTGTTCTCTGTATGCAGGATTGGAAGGTGTCTCCCAGTTTGCCCCCTCTTCCTGAGGGGGTTATTCCTTGTGAAGTAGATGAAGAGGACGATTCAGAGTCGACCATTCCATTTGAAGAGGAGGAGGAAGTCCCCGAGTCCAGCAGTCCGGACACTCGCAAGCATTCGCGCAGCGAAGATTCGGATGCATCGTCTCCTTCGACTCCAGGAGGCCCAACGATTGGTGCGGAGTCGCCAATTCCTGCTATTCCTGTGAGTTCCATGGCGCCATCTGCCCGCAAGAAGATGAGGCTGCCGAAGGACTCGTCAGAGTCGGAGGACCAGACCTTTGATTTTGATAAGTTTGACTGGTAAGTATACAATTCTCATCTTGGTTCTTTTTTGGAGTTCCATTTTCCTGATGTTGGTTTTGTTCCATAGTCAACCGGTGTCGTCATCTTCTAGGGACGTCCAAATTTTGAAAGAATCTTTAGTCACGGACTCCAAGGCCAAGGAAGCGGCCGAGCGGACTCCTTCCCCTCCATTGGTGGCTCACTCCGGGCACAATTCATCAAGTTCTCCACATGCCATGGAGCATCAGATGGTTGTCCGGACGACTGCGCGGTAATCGACTTCGGAGTCTCTGGAGGATCACGTATGTGTTATGTTGCTTTTTCTTGTAGTCGAATTGATCATCCGTGCTATCTGTTGATCCTTTCCTTTTTCTCCTGTTGCAGCTTATTGTGAAGGAAGCTGCTCGCCTAGCGGAGCAAGTACTTGCAATGGGTCGACAACACGCGTTGCTGGACAATCGCTACAATGTGGTTGAAAGTTAGTATCTTGTGGTTCTTCTTCTTCATCCTTGTGATATTTTTATATACTCGACTGGCGGTCTATCTTATGTGTTTGGCAGCTGAGCATAACATACTTCTTCATGAAGCGGCTTCCCTTGAAAAGACGCTCGCCGCGGCGGTGAAGAGTCGCGATGAGGCAGTCACTGCGCTTGATGAATCGTGGAAACGCAATGAGGATTTGTGTGCCTCCATCGCTGCTAGGGAGAAGTTGTTCGAGGAACAACTCTTCTCGATTGCCAAGGTTCTTTCACGTATTCTTTCATCTAGATTTCCGTTGTGTCCTTTCTTTCGACTTTGTTATTGTGCTGACTTTTTGCTAACACTTTTCTCTGTGTAGATGCTGGTGGTCTGAGCTTCGACGCCCAGGCGCTTCGCGCGATGATGCCTTGGCAGGCGCCGTCGCTACAGTCGAAGACCACAGTGCCTCCATTCAAGGAACGCTGACCAAATCTAAGGGTGTACTCAGTCGCCTCTACGAGGAGCTGGCGCCCAAAGCTGAGCTGATCGAGAATGTAGATGACCTGGTGGAGTCCCTTGCTGGAGGTATTCCTGCAGGCTTCAAGAACTCGCTTCGTTCGGCTGGTGCTTCCATGTCACTCGCGATGTTTGAAGCCCATGGCATGGAGATGGATCTCGCTGCGGTCTCCAAGGCGATGCCTATCGGCGCAGATGGTCAACAGGTAGTTTTTGCTCCTTTTGCAACTGCTTGTGTCAAGTACGGGCCGCAACTCATCAACACAGTCGCGAAGTACTCTGAGGAGCTGCAGCAAGCCAAGAAGGCGGCGAAGGCTGCGGCGTCAGGGGCCGGTGGGAAGTCTGTGGCGTCTGATACTGCCACAAACTCGATGAGGCCCCCAAAACCGAAGTCTAAGTCGAAGAAGCCAGCTGCTCCATAGTAGTGATATCTGTAATAGTTAATAGCGTGACTCCTTTTGTTAAAAACATGCCGCAGGCTAAGTGTCTTCTGTGAATACTATTGCTACGTTTGAATGCTCTTGAGATTTGTCAATGTGTTGTTTGGTCCCTTAATTTCTCTTGCTTGGCTTGCGATAGGGTACATCGAGTGGTCCTTCGAGTGAGCCTCGGGACCCGCCATCCGCTGGTGATACCTTAGCGCAGTCACACTCAAGGGTGGATGAGTTGTCCCTGCTGTCACGACTGCACGATCGCGTTAAGCAGCTGAAACGAGAACTGCCCGTCCTCCGCGGTAACGCGGTGTTGGGTCCGCAGCATAGAAAACAAAAAATTTCTTACGATGAGAACTACACGCCAAGATCTATCTACTAGGTACAAAGCAACGGGTGGACATACATCCAACGAGAACTTACCCTTGAAGACAACGAGTTTTGTTAACGAGTAGGAACTCATGGTTGATGTAGTCATACACTTGCCGATCTCAAGATCGTGAGGAAGTCCGAGCGACGCAACTCAATAGCGCATCCATACTCGCACACACGTTCAAGCCACCAGACAACCTCCACCTCCTCGCTCTAGCGATCTAGCGGAAGCAGCAACTCCTTCCAGACGAAATGCCACCGGGAACATGTATCTCGCTAATCCGAGACCATGGGGGAATAATTCTAGAGGGGGAGAGAGATCCTTCACAAGGAGGTGTGAGGATGAAGGAGGAAGAGGGTGGCCTTTTATATGAGGAGGGGGGTGCCCCTCCTTCATGGCCGGCGCATGGGGGAGGTGACCCTTCACCTCCTGTATTCATGTGGTGGTAACCCCTCCACATTAAAATGCCTCTTCACATTCCCTTTTAAAGTCCCCACTTTAAATGCATTAAAATTCTCCAAGTTTAATACTCTCTCATTTAATAAAACTCTTTTATTAAATTTATTCAGAATTTTGTTAATTACTTTAATTAACAAACATTCACATATAACCCCTTGCAATATTTCAATATCACATGCAGAACCACTTTCTGCAATTTCACCCGAAATAATTTCTGGTTTCTATCGAAATAATTCCTGCGCTTTGCAATTCTTTCGTATGAAACATATGTGCTCCAAAATGGTGTCCGGTAACTCTTAAGTGTGTCACCCTACGGTTCGCGAATAATGCAGACATGCTTGAGACCCCTCTCCGATCAATAATCAGCAGCGGGACCTGGAGATCCGTACTGACTCCTACACATTCAACGATGACTTCTGTGATCGTGAGAACCTTTAACGCTAGTAACTAAATCCCTTTGTCTCGCGATATATTACATGTCCGAGATTCGATCATCGGTATCTCCATACCTAGTTTGATCTCGTTACCGACATGCACTCTTTTCTCGTTCCCGTGATATAACATTCTAGTGATCACATCACTTGCTTGCAAGCTATCTTAATGTGATATCACCAAGAGGGCCCAGAGTATATCTATCCGTCATCGGGATTGACAAATTCCACTCTTGATGCATGAGCCTCAACATAACACCTTCTTTATAGTCACCCTGTTACGGTGTGACGTTTGATGTTATCAAGATACTCTTCCGGTGTTAGCAATTAACATGATCTCATGGTCTAAGGATAAAGATTACTTCGTATAGTGTTATAGCAATATGAACATAATGACTTTGATCGTAATGCTATACTTCGGATGAATGTTCATCACATCATTAAACTAATGTTGTGACCTTGTTATTAACAACATCCAATGTCCATGATCAGGAAACCTTGATCATCTTGTTAATCAATAAGCTAGTCTATAAGAGAGGCTTAACTAGGAACCCTTTTTGTTTATTAAACACACATGTATTGATGTTTCCGATCAATACAATTATAGCATGCAAAATAAACATTTATCATAAACATGGAATAAGATAATAACCACTTTATTATTGCCTCTCGGGCATATTCCCTTCAGTCTCCCACTTGCACTAGAGTCAATAATATAGTTTTAAAAACTTTGCGTATTGAACACCTATGGCTTTCTGGTGTTGCATATACACGATTATTAGTGGTTAACATAATCTCCGGATCTGACAGTTTCAGGTCCATGTGTATTTGCATGTCTTTGCGTCTCTACGCATCACTCATTCTCAAATGAGATGGCATTGTATAAATTTGGTCCTTTGGTGAGACCTTTAGTTTGTTTGGCTCAAAATATGTTGATATTATTGTCACACAATATATCTTCATAGTATTAGCCCACTTTGAACCACACCTAGTTTGATAACAAACTACTTAACACAAATGCCCTCCTTTGCTGCTACTATAGCAGTTATATACTTGGCCTTTTGTTGTAGTATCCGTCACAATGTCTCAACTTTGGAACTCATCCAAATCCATCATGGAACATCCTTTCCATTACATTGTGCCACCCATAGTCTAAATTGAGATAAATTTAATTTGTATCTTGTGACAAAACTAGTAGCAATGTAACACTTTACAATGAACTACCTTTAACTATTTGTCACTTATAGATGATATATTATTAGTTCTTCCAAAGCTCATAAGAATATCTTTACTATCGTCCAATGATCATCTTATGAATCATTCTGGTATGTGCTCATAACATTTAGAGCATAGGACATTCTGGATATATACATATCATGGTATAATCGATCAAAAATCTTCATGTGATTTTACTCACCAAGTGTTGAAACACTTGAATTTTGATACAATCCTTTCCATGCAGCAAGAACCTTTCTTGTTGTTTCCATATTGAACCCTTTCAATATCTCATATATGTATGTCTGGCATGACCATATTAGCGCCTCAATCTATCCATATAGATATTGATGCCAATATTCCGGGTTTTCCCAAGTCTTTCATCGAAATCTTATTTTAATGAAATTCTTAACTTGTGTCAATACAAGATACATCATTTCCAATCAACAATATGTCCTCTACATAATGTATTAGAAATATGTCTCACGCTCCCACTTAATTTCTTGCAAATGCAAGCATCTTCATCATCTCCGATGAATTTAAACTCTTTTAACAGTTTCATCATGGTGAAGATTCCAACTCCGCTATGCTTACTTTGAATTTGCATGCCCTTTTAGCACCCTTTGAATTAACAAAACCCTTCGGACCGTGTCATGTACACGTCCTACGTAACCATTCTATTAGAAGAACCTTGTTTTGTTTTTTCAACTACCATATACCAAATTATATGTAGTGGTTGCTACATTAATCCGTCAAGACTAAATATCGCTATGAAAGATCAAATCTTGTTGTCATAGTCAACTCCTTGAACATTGTTGGAAACTTCTTTCCAACATGTCGACTATTTCATAGATGTTAAACATCCATGTCTTATTTCTTTATAGATCCAAACACGACCGATAGGCTTCACGCCTTTCCGGAGGGTCTTCCAAGTTCAGAAACTTGATTTCTCGTGTATGTATACTATCACGGATTCTATGACTTCTGGTCATTTTATGGAGTCAGAGCCCATCATCGCTTCTTTGCATGTAGTCAGTTCATCATTGTCAAAACAATAACGACTTGCTTATCAAATCACACTATTTTATTTTTACCGACCCACACGGTTCAATAGGAACTCTAATCTCCGAGATCACACCCTTTGTAATCACGGGAGCCATGAGCATTGTGGCCGCCACCGGGACAATTTCTAGCGCTGCGCTACTTAGCACATATATCTAAGGTTCGACAACCTTATCATAGTTCTATGGTCCTCCCACTTAACTTTTAACGAAAAAATCCTTCTCAAGAAACTTGACGTTCCAAGTAACAAACTCTTTTGTCCTCGGTGTTATGGAGAAATTCCCAACAAATTCTTTGGGATAACCTACAAAGACGTGCTTGTCCGACTTTGGTTGTAAACATTTTACTTATGCTTAGCATACAAAATTTAAGAAAAGACAATTTGGGTTTTATCCCAAACCATAACTTATATGATGTCATTTCAACGGATCACGATTGTGCTCTTTTCAATGTAAAAGCGGTAGTCTCTAAAGCTTCAGTCCATAAAACATAATGGCATTTTATAAATGACACCTTTGATCTTACCATGTCAAACATAGTTTGATTTCATCTCTCCAATATGCCATACACCTACGGTTTATCGGGAAAACACAAATCATGGAACTATTCCTCAAATCTTAGGTGTTTTGCTAAACCTGTAACTCAAATATCATCCTTGATGATCAAATCATAAACTCTTTTATTTTCTTGTTACAATGATTTTCCACTTCATCTTGAAAGTCTTAGAACAATTTTCAAATGTTTTATACTTCTTCCTTATTAAGTAAATATACAGATATATTCACTTAAATTTCTGGAGAAAGCATATGAAGCAAAATGATCCATCGCATATGGCTACACATAATGGACTATATACATCAACATGCATAATATCCAATAAGTTAGTCATCCGTTCCTCTTTGGCCTATGGAAGGAGTTTCAATTATCTCGAGGAAAGTCTCACAAGCGTCAATTGATCAAAATCAAAGACTCCAAAAATCCATCAACATGGAGTTTCTTCATGTTTTCTTTCAAATATAATTTAAACAGCGATGTCACTTCATAAGTGATCTTTCAATCATTTGTCTTGCGACATTTTAGCAATAGTGTTTATGGATGTGATTTCTCCCACTAGACTTGTAAAAGTTCATCCATCCATTGTGGAATACGGTAATTATTTGAACAACCATTGTTCTGGTCATACCAGAAAAAAATAACAATTATTAAAACAAATCTTGAAGGCTAGGTTTGACGACAACGAAAAAACACAATAACACTTTATTTGTTTTCAATGAACATCATCACTTATTCTCTTACCAGTTTCTTAGGCCATTGCCGTTCATGAATTGTGTTGTCCTGTATGACACTTCATACCAACCAATTCGGTATCCAATACCCTAGAACCACATTGTTTAACAAGCAAGAAATACAGCCATAACATGTATATCTTCTATATACCTAAGTTGGACATCTCCAACTTTTTATTTTCTGCCAAATATTTTATAGATTCCCTTTCAACAATTCTTTTTCTTTTAAAAGAATCTATCAACATCAATAGTGGTGTCATTCGCATGACACATAGTACAAAGCGTATATAGTCAAATACTAATACCTTTGGACTTGCACTTTGAAGTGGATCACCATCATCAAATGTTTGGTATTCTTTCAAAAATCCATTCTTTAGTAATCTATTAGTGTAGTAAACATTTTATAAAATCTTCTGTTCATCCTTATCATGACAACCTTCATGATCAAGCTACTATAGCCTATAAGGAAGAATGACGAGTATAATTTTAGTTCCCGAAACCTTTTTGGGAGATTCGGATGCCTAGCATCTCCATCCTTCACAAATTCTCAAACAATATGAGAACATGTATTTTGCTAAATTACACTCTATTTTTTTGAGGTGAAATAGTAGGGAAAATTCCCCACTACAATTTTTTATTATAAAATACGAGTATGTTACAATACAAAATGATCTAAGGTAGATCAAAACAGTAAAGTAAAATTTTTCTAAGCTGAGAACATTCTACTCTATCCCTGATCTAATTGCTGGTTGAGCCATGCTTTGAATTTCTCCTTGTATTTTCCTTTGATTCTGAATTGTATCCATCTCATTTCTTGATAGAAAATTGCTTTCCATCTTTCAAATGTGGGCCTTTTGTCATTAAAAATCTTCTCATTTCTGCATATCCAGATCCCCCAGGAAGTCATGATAATGATCTCCATTGAAAATGGTAGTTGTAACTTTTCTTTGATGTTTGAAATAGCTTCCAATCCTGTTAGATTTGCAGTTCTGTTTCTGGAGATATGGTCCCAGCATTTTTTTGCAAATGGACATTCCCAGAAAAGATGATTAGCTGATTCTTCCAAGTAGCAGTTGGAAGTTACACAATTGTATTCTGGAAGGATGAACTGCTTTCCTTTAGGAGATTTCTTGTATTCAATCTGTCTAGAAGCAGAAGCCATAAGAAGAACTTATGTTTATTTTGACAAGAGGTTGCCCAAACCCAAGAAAAGTGTGGTGGTGATGGTGAGTATCCAATCATGGCTGAGTAGGCCTTTTTTACTTCAAATTTATCTGATCCCCAAATATAGTTCCAATTATCATGGGTGTCCCCCTAAGTGGTATGCCTAAATTCCTGGCATCTATCTTCCTTGACTAAAAACTCAGAGTATGCTTGTTGAGAGAGTGGTAGGTGAAAGTTATCTTCTAGGTATTCAGCATGAAGGAATTCATGTACACTGGTATTTGTAAACTTTGCATATGACAGAAGGTGAGGGAATTTATTCATCAAGCACTCTATCATAATGCAACCAAAAACTTTGTTTCAGATATCACAATATCTTTCACATATGATGGTTTCTAAAACAATTCTTTCAGCTCCAAGATAACCTCGATATTAAAACAACTTTTGAATATCAAGAATCATGGAGGCAAACATGATACTTTAGATACTAACATTGGAATTCTTCCTCTTGATTTAATACTACTTATTAAACTTCATGGAGTAAATAGAGTTTGCTGAAAGTTTGCAATAGGACTTATAAACTTTAAATTGACATTCAAAACAATACGATACCAGTTCGTAAAGTAAATATCCAAAATTCTATAGTTCTATTATCTCAATTAAAACTAAGCATAAGGTAGTGAACAGACGCCAATGACTACAACAAATTATGCAAATTCACTTCGATTTAGTTTATGAAAAACTTAGTTCGACTAATCCAAATTAGAAATGAACTCCCACTCAAAAACGACATCCCTCGTGTCTTTTTGGTGATTACATGAACCAAATCCACTACACCAAGTCCGATCATCACGTGAGTCGGTGTAGCTTCATAGGCGAGCATCTATATGGGCATCATATCAACTATATGACTCATGCTTAACCTTTCGGTCCGTGTTCCGAGGCCATGTCTGTACATGCTAGGCTCGCCAAGTAAGAACCTTAGTACTCACGTGTGTAGAACTATCTTACACCCGTTGTATGAAAGCGTAGAGTCGAGTACACCAGATCATCACGTGATGTCTCGAAACACGATCCACAGAACGGTGCATATTCAAGGAAGAACACATTTTATCTTGATATCTAAATGAGGGATCATCTTACAATGCTACCAAAAGCGCCAAACTAGCAATATAAGATGCTAACATCTAATGTGTAAAGTGAGATGATATGATCCATGCATTTGATCTCTATCATTTGCATCGTGGTATGATCACTATCATTCCTTTGTGTGTAAGGCCAAGGTCTATGGAACTTACACGTTGAGTGTGTTGTAAGAGTATCTATCATACATCTACTTACAACAATGCCATATCAAGACACTAGCCCAAAAACGATCTAAACTAGACGCCTCTAATTTATCAATTGCAAGTTTTACGTGGCTTAGGGCTTTCGGAGATAGAACCGTTCTTACCTACGAACATGGAACCACAACAAGGATAACCCAGTTATTAGCAACTTGTTGTAAATCAGATATTGACTATAGTAGGAGAGACAGACACCCGCCAGCCACTTATGTAAAACAAGTTGCATGTTAGTCGTGGAACCGGTCTCATGTACGATGACATGTAAGGTTGGTCCGGGCCGCTTCATCCCACTATGCCACCAATATCCAAAATACATAGAAAATGCAATAACATGATCATCATCGCCCACATATAAACATATGTGTACTACCCGTGCAAAGCACCTACGCATAGATCAGGCTCTGATACCACTGTTGGGTCCGCAGCATAGAAAACAAAAAATTTCCTACGATGAGAACTACATGCCAAGATCTATCTACTAGGTACAAAGCAACGGGTGGACATACATCCAACGAGAACTTACCCTCAAAGACAACGAGTTTTTTTAACGAGTAGGAACTCGTGGTTGATGTAGTCGTACACTTTCCGATCTCAAGATCGTGAGGAAGGCCGAGCGCCGCAACTCAGTAGCGCATCCGTACTCGCACACACGTTCAAGCCACCGGACAACCTCCACCTCCTCGCTCCAGCGATCCAGCGGAAGGAGCAACTCCATCCAGACGAAATGCCACCGGAACATGTATCTCGCTAATCCGAGACCATGGGGGAATAATTCTAGAGGGGGAGAGAGATCCTTCACAAGGAGGTGCGAGGATGAAGGAGGAAGAGGGTGGCCTTTTATAGGAGGAGGGGGGTGCCCCTCCTTCATGGCTAGCGCATGGGGGAGGTGACCCTTCACCTCCTGCATTCATGTGGTGGTAACCCCTCCACATTAAAATGCCTCTTCACATTCCCTTTTAAAGTCCCCACTTTAAATGCATTAAAATTCTCCAAGTTTAATGCTCTCTCATTTAATAAAACTCTTTTATTAAATTTATTCAGAATTTTTTTAATTACTTTAATTAACAAACATTCACATATAACCCCTTGCAATATTTCAATATCACATGCAGAACCACTTTCTGCAATTTCACCCGAAACAATTTCCGGTTTCTATCGAAACAATTCCTGCGCTTTGCAATTCTTTCGTCTGAAACATATGTGCTCCAAAATGGTGTCCGGTAACTCTTAAGTGTGTCACCCTATGGTTTGCAAATAATGCAGACATGATCGAGACCCCTCTCCGGTCAATAATCAGCAGCGGGACCTGGAGATCCGAACTGACTCCTACACATTCAACGATGACTTCTGTGATCGTGAGAACCTTTAACGCTGGTAACTAAATCCTTTTGTCTCGCGATATATTACATGTCCGAGATTCGATCATCGGTATCTCCATACCTAGTTTGATCTCGTTACCGACATTCACTCTTTTCTCGTTCCCGTGATATAACATTCTAGTGATGACATCACTTGCTTGCAAGCTATCTTAATGTGATATCATCGAGAGGGCCCAGAGTATATATTTCCGTCATAGGGATTGACAAATTCCACTCTTGATCCATGAGCCTCAACATAACACCTTCGTAGCACTGAACCCATCTTTATAGTCAGCCTGTTACGGTGTGACGTTTGATGTTATCAAGATACTCTTCCGGTGTTAGCAATTAACATGATCTCATGGTCTAAGGATAAAGATTACTTCGTATAGTGTTATAGCAATATAAACATAATGACTCTGATCGTAATGCTATACTTCGGATGAATGTTCATCACATCATTAAACTAATGTTGTGACCTTGTTATTAACAACATCCAATGTCCATGATCAGGAAACCTTGATCATCTTGTTAATCAACAAGCTAGTCTATAAGGGAGGCTTAACTAGGAACCCTTTTTGTTTATTAAACACACATGTATTGATGTTTCCGATCAATACAATTATAGCATGCAAAATAAACATTTATCATAAATATGGAATAAGATAATAACCACTTTATTATTGCCTCTCAGGCATATTTCCTTCACGCGGATGTATGGAAGTCGAGGGCAGAGAAGGCCACCGCCCAGGAGCAATATCTACTATGGGAGGTGGCGCACCTGGGGGACCAGTTCAAGTGTTAGCTTTCTGCCTCCTTATCTTATCTTGTAGTCAATCGCGGTAGTTCATTGTCTTCATACTTTTGCCTCTTGCTTGGTATAGTTGTTAGCGCGCGTCATCCGCAAGATGAGAAGGATAGGATCGCCATTCGCATGAATGACCTGACCCAAGAACAACTTCAGGCGAGTGGGTACTTCTGGGTGGATCATGATCGCGCAATCACACTTGCGACCCTGCAGGATTGTGCCTCGCGAGTGCTTCATTTTCTGAAGAAATCGTAGTCATGCTTAAGGAATATCTATCAGACGATGTTTCCGTTGAACGTCGTTCCCTCGAGCCTGCTGGCTCTTCTTGCTAAATTTCAAGACTTGAATGGAGTCCGCAAGTGTGTGCGGCAACAGTTAGTGGATGGTGTCAAGGCTGCGTTATCGCTGGTGCAACTGCATAGGCATGATGTTGATGTTGCAGCTGTTGCTGCTGGTTCGGCAACTCCGCCAACAGGATCGACCTGGAACATGGTTCCTCATTACCAGGCAGTGGATCGCCCAGCGGAGGAAATTGTCGAATTCTTCGAGGAGCAGACAAATGTTCTTCTGTTGCAACAGTAGTTTAGCTTGTATCCTGCACATAGGTATACCAGTGTTGGAAAGTTCGTATGTATGATGTATATAATTGATTGACATTGATGTGTAAAGAGCTTGTTAGCTTGTATGTTTTGCGAGTGCGTTGCACTATGCGATTCCTTTTCGTTAGCCTGACTTGTGTTTATCTCAGCACCTTTCCAACCTATCAGGTGTGTTGCAGTTGGGTTGGTGTTTGTCAAGGGTTCGATTAATGTGCCAGCTACTTAGGATATCGCGATTGGTTCGTAGAACAGATGTGTAAAGGGTGGCACAACCCCCAAGTAGATAAATGGTGAAAAATAATAGAAAGACACAGAGTTTGGGGAACTCCTGCTCGCTGTAAGCGACCACTCGCGGTGCCTTGTATCGTACCTCTGCGGGTAGCACTGCTTCAGCACCATGCACCATGAAGAACGGGGTGTACCCCGTGGCACTGTTTGGGGTTGTGCATAGGCTCCAGAGTACCGATTGTAGCTCGTTTGGCCAGCATCCTGCGGCTTGTTCAAGTGGCCTGAGGAGTCGCTTCTTGATTCCGCCGCAGACGAGCTCGTTTGCCTTTTCGACTTGACCGTTGGTCTGCGGATGAGCTACGGAGGCATAATTTACGTTGATTCCCAGGTTTTCGCAGAAACCCTAGAACTCCTTAGAAGTGAAGTTTGTTCCATTGTCCGTGATGATGCTATGTGGGACTCCGAAGCGATAGACAATGGACTCAAAGAATTTGACTGCACTGGCCCCTGACTGGTTAGTCACCGGCATGGCCCCTATCCACTTGGTGAATTTCTCGACTGCGACCAAGAGGTAGACGTAGCCTCCTCACGAGGACTTTGGGAGCTTGCCGGCCATGTCGAGTCCCCATTGCGTGAAGGGCCAGACCAATGGTATTGGCCAGAGCTCTGCGCCAGGTGCATGTGGTTTGTCCGCGAATCGCTGGCAAGTGTTGCATTTTTGGACGATGTCCTTGTCGTCACGCATGGCCGTAGGCCAGTAGAATCCACCTCGTAGAGCTTTGGCGACGAGGGCGCGACTGCCGACGTGGTGCTCGCAAGTCCCCTCATGGATGTCGAGGAGAACAACTCTTCCATCAGCGTTGGAGACGCATCGTTGGAGTACTCCTGTGATGTTGTGCTTGTATAGTTCGCCGTTGATGATGGCGAATGCCTTGGATCACCATGCGATTTACCGCGCGTCAGTCGGGTCATCCGATAGCTTCTTGCTGAGAAGGTATGTGATGTAGGGTTGAGTCCAAGAGTGTTCGATCATCATGATCTCCATTGGTCCTTCGAGTCATGTGTCGATCTCCAGGTTGTCGAGTGCCATTGGATCATTGGGTGGCGTAGCGCCTGAGTCTGTTGTTGCGCCTGCTTTCTTCTCTGTGGCCTTTGGCTTGATGGAGCGTTTGCAGATACGCTCGAGAAATACCCTAGGTGGTATGGTGGCGCAGGTAGAGCCAATATTGGCGAGTGCGTCCGCCTCTTGATTTCTTTCGCAGCCTACGTGTCGCAGCTCGCAGCCATTGAAGTCCCCTTCGAGTGTGTCGTAGAGGTCACGGTAGGCGATCATATTGTCGTTCAGTGCATTGCACTCGTGCATTGTCTGGTTGACAACCAGCTTAGATTCACCGTAGATTATTAGCCTCTTGGCGCCGCAGGCTTTTGCCATCCGCATACCGTGCAACAGGGCCTCGTATTCAGCATCGTTGTTGGAGGCGGTGAACTGCATTCGCAGAATATATTTCAACTTTTCTCCCTAGGGAGATGTCAGTATTACACCTGTGCCAGCTCCGTCCTTTCGCTTGGATCTGTCGAAGTGCATTGTCTAGAGGTAAGACATATCTGGTTTTTCAGGGAGCTGATTCTCCATCCAGTGCACAAGGAATTCAGGGAGAACTTGTGACTTGATCACGCCGCGCTTTTCATATGTAATGTCTCGTGGAGACAGTTCGATTCCCCAAAGGACGACTCGTCTGGTGGCTTCGGGGTTGTTGAGGATGTGCCCAAGTGGGGCGTCGTTGACCACCACGATTGGGTGCTCCTGGAAGTAGTGGCGCAGTCGCCTGGCTGTCATGAAGATGTCGTATGCCAGCTTCTGGTAGTGCGGGTACCGCTGCTTTGTTGGTGTGACCACCTCGCTGAGGTAGTAGACCGGGCGCTGTACCCCGTGGACCTTTTTTTCCTCGGCTCGTTCCACCACGAGCACCGTGTTGACCACCTGGTTGGTGGCGGAGATGTATAACAACAGTGGTTCCCTTTCGTGTGGGGTCACCAGTACTAGTGTATAACAACAGGTCTTCGAATGCTTCCTATGCCTCCTTGGTCCACTCGAACTTGTCTGCTTTGCGGAGAAGTTGGTAGAAGGGTAGTGCCTTTTTGCCCATTCGACTGATGAATCGACTGAGCGCCGCAATTCGCCCAGCCAGCTGCTGGACACCTCTTACGTTCTTCGGCTTCTCCATGGCCAGTATGGCTTTTTTTTTTCTTCGGGTTCGCGTCGATCCCTCTCGCAGAGATGAGATACCCGAGTAGTTGCCTAGATGGTATGCCGAAGGCGCATTTGTCCGGATTGAGCTTGATCCTTTAGCGGTCGAGGTTGGTGAAGGTTTCGCGTAAATCGTCGATTAGCGAGGCTTCCTCTTTGGTCTTGATTACAATGTCATCAACATAGACTTGGATGTTGCGACCAAGTTGGTTCTTGAGGCAAGCCTGCATGCACCGCTGATAAGTTGCTTCTGCGTTTTTTAGCCCGAAGGGCATTGTGTTGTGAAAGAACACACCAAAAGTCGTTGTAAACATTGTTTTCTCTTGATCTTCCTCCTTCATTTGAATATGATTATAGCCTGAGTAGGCGTCGAGGATGTATAGGCGCTCACATCCCGCGGTGGAGTCAATGATCTGGTCAATTTGCGGCAATGGGAAGTGGTCCTTTGGGCAGTGCTTATTTAGGGAGGTGAAATCCACGTACATCCGTAGGATATACGTGTCCTTTTTGGGTACCAACACCATGTTGGCGAGCCAGGTACTTTCCTTGATCTCGCATATGCATTTGGCGTCGAGTAGTCTGTTGATTTCCATTCCGACCGATTTTGCTCTTGGAACGGACAGTCGCCGAATTGTTTGTTTGACTGGCCTTGCGTCTAGGTTGACATTGAGTGCGTGATCGGCAAATTCCCTAGGAACACCTAGCATGTCCGCTGGACACCAGGCGAAGATTTCCTAGTGCTCACGGAGGAATTCGACAAGCACGAGTTCCTACGCGGGACTCAAGTTGTTGGCGGCGAGGGTCGTCTTGGCTGGGTCCGATGGGTGGACTTGAATTGTTGGGGGGATACCCCCGGGTAGGGTCACGCCGGGGTATAAATTCCGAGTTAGCCGAGGTTCGGCAAGGTCAAAACAAATCCTGTCCAAGTCACCTCAAGGCAGGCCAGATCACAGAGTAACCCAGACCAGGGACGTCCACCTTACTTGGTCTCAACCGACTTAACCGTATGTCGGTAAGATATATCTAACTTGTATGCAGGAACAGGTATGGCCGGATCAACTATGCAGGATCCGGGTTATATCAAGCTTGGAAGAGAAGGAAGGTATCTCGCTGGGCAAAAGGTGGCTACTGTACGCGGAGCGTGAGCGAAGTGGACAGAGGCCGGACCACCGAGGCGTGGCTGACAAAGGTGATGAAGCCAATGTCGGGTGACGCAGGCGCCGCAGCGGCTCACGTAGCCTCTGCATGGGTGACGCGGGGGAAAAGTAACCCGGTCGGCTTACTATTTTGGGAGGAGGCGAATATGCCTCCACGTGTGCCCTAAGTGGAGACCTAGCCACCCCTATATAAGGAGGGCTAGGGCTTCGATAGAGGGGGTTAGCTAGTGGAGAGAGTAAGAGAGTTCCTCCTTCCTCCTCTCTCCAATACAGCTCAAGGAGCACTTCTTATCTATGAAGGTGAATCAAATACAAAGCTTCCGTGTGTGGAATCACCGCATTATCCCTCCCTGGATTCCCCTAGTGCATTTAGTCCCCACCTTTAGCCTATCCATGGCATCTGCCGTGACACCACCACGACAGTTGGCGCCCACCGTGGGGCTAGCAGCGCTAGCAGGGGTCAAGATCCGGACGGGAAACCTCATCGGCACCAGCGAACGCATCGTCTCCGGGCTTGTTCAGCGCTTTGGAGCGCTGGATTTCATCAGCGACAACGCTGGCTGCTTCGGCACGCGTCCTCTTCCGTGCAACGGCCTCTTCATCAAACTCGGCACGCACAAGGTCTACGTTGCTATCGATGTGTCGTGCGTTCATCCGCGCCATGTCATCGAAGGAGGCAAGCCATCCCTTAGCGTGGTTCACGGGGCGCGTATCACTCGCTCCCCAGACCGTGCAGAGGTGATGATGACTGCGCCAGCTGCAGGTGCGAGCAAAGATCAAGCTCCAGATCCAGAGGTAACGCCAAAGGCACCGTTGAAAAGTAGAGGACCTCCACTAGAGAGGCCTGAGAATGTGCTGCAGCAGGCGATGGATAGCTTGGCAAACCCAGTAGCAGCAGCAGTAGATCCGTCTCAGGCACAGGCCGAGCTAGATAAAACTAGGAGAAAAATACTAGAGGATGCGAAAAAGATAGCCGCGGCTCAGCAGTCGTTGAACATGACACTGCATGAGTACGCAAAGGCAAATAAAGTAGATGCTGTAAAAGTAAAGGTGAGAAATCTCATGAGTGAAATGAACATAGAGGGTGATACTAGGATTGACGAATCAGAGAACTGTCTGTCCGTGGGGCTGCCGAAGTACAGTACCCTGGCAAAGAACCTCAGGGCAGCAGATGCAGCTGCATCCGAGTTAGAAGGTCTGGCGGGTGAAGCCCGCTAGAGACAGCAAGATAGGGTTAACGAGTTGATTCGGATCGCGAACAGGCAGAATGAAGAATTTCTCAGGGCTAACCCGGAGAGAGCTGGGGCCTCCAAGATCGTTCATTCGGTGGTGGGTAACCCAGAGAAATCTGCCGAAGCCGCATCGTCTCCTCATGTGGTCCTAGGAGAGAAGAGGTGGTAACCTCGGCCAGGAGGAATAAGTAGATAGTCCCATATGACCCGGCCAAGGCATGGAAAGGAAAGGAAGTTCAGAGAGATGAGGATCGAAGGAGTGTGAGCCGAGGTAACCGTGACCAAGGCAATGCCGGTCAAAGGAATGCGTAAACGGCAATGTCGGACAGCGTAATGCGGAAGGTGCAGGTCAACCGCAGCAGCGGAATATGCCACGGAAAGAGCGTAGTGCCGGCCAAGGTATGCAACAAAGGGCAGCTCCACCGGAGCAAGATAGATACAATGATGGTAATTCGGAGATGGTGAATGCTGGCTATCCCAGGCCGGACTATCATGTGATAGGATCAAGGTTGGGAAGCAGAGACTTGATGCCTGATGACGCCAGGATAAAACTGGATCGGTTGTATAGGTCGGAGCAAATTGAGTGTCAAGGTCCTCCGGGTCCAGCATGTTTTGGGCCCGAGATCATGAAGGAACCTCCGGTACCTAACTTTCAGTTACCTAGAGGCACAAATACATATGACGGCATCACTAAGCCAGAGGATTGGTTGGATAACTATTTTATTGCTGTAAAAATTGCCACAGGCAACTTGAGGTTGGCTGTGAGATATGTACCCCAGATGTTGGAGGGGCCAGCAAGGGTATGGCTAAACAACTTGCCCTCCGAAAGTATTAACTGCTGGATCGATTTCGAGGAGATGTTCATTAGCAATTTCTCAAGTACGTATCAGAGGCCCAACAGGCCACAAACCCTAGCAATGTGCAGGCAAAGACCGAATGAGACAGACCGGGAGTTCTTAACCCATTGGTGTAATGTGCGAAACTCGTGTCAGGGCGTGATTGAATCACATGCCATAGCTTGGTTTGTGCAAGGATGCAGATATGCAAGCATGCTATGGCAAAGGTTGCAAAGAGATATGCCAATTACATTGGCAGAAACGATCTGGATTGCTGATTCATATGCTTTGGGTCATCCGACGCAACCTATGCTCACCTCGAACGAGTCAGGCGAGGAGTACTACCAAAGAGATGGAGCCGGGTCATCCCGGAGGAATGATTATCGAGGTAAAAGAAGAGATGATAGACCGGATTACCGGTACAGTTCGCAACAAGTTGTAGCTGTGAATCAAGATCAACCCAGAGCAGTGGGCAGTCAACGTCAGAAAACTGGAGGACAGCAATGGATGCCAAAGAATGATGGGAAGAAAACTTGGACGCCAGAGCAGAAAAAGCAGTGGCAAGAGAAGAAGGACCGTCCGAGGTATACCTATGAATCAATGATAGATCAGCCGTGTAAGTTTCACACGCCTAATCCAAGTAACCCAGCAGGACACACAACTAGGCAATGTGAGTGGATGCGAAAGATAGAACAAAATGGTTCGGGGAATGCTCAGGCACCACGGAATGATCAGCCTCGGCAGGAGTTACCCCGGCAACAATTTCTCTCCAGAGCAAACACGCAACAACTAATGTTGCCTCCCCCTCCGCCGAGGTATGACAACAATGAGAGCAGGGATGCAGTGCATCAGGTAGAAAACCAAAACCAGCAGGATCAGAGGTACCCCGGAAATGAGGGGAGGAATGAATACAGAGAGCACCATCAGATTTACTGTGTGTTCACTACGGAAGAGACATACAGGAAGAGCTTGCAGCGCCGACATATGGAGGTGAATGCGGTAATGTCGGCAGTGACGAGGTATATGCCTTGGTCAGATCAGGAGAGTACCTAGAGCATCAAAGATCATCCCAAGCTTATGCCTAGTCCGGGCTCATATGCACTGGTGTTGGACCCAACATTCATTGGGCCTAACATCAATGTAAGATTCTCCAAGGTACTGATTGACAATGGTAGTAGCATTAATATCATGTATGCGGATACGATGCGCAAATTGTGTATCTCGGAGAACATGCTCCAACCTACAAGGACAACTTTCCATGGCATTGTGCCAGGCATTTCTTGTGAGCCCATAGGCAAGGTCTGGGTTGACGTTTTTTTCGGCACAAGAGATAACTGCCGAACTGAGAATTTGGAGTTTGAAGTGGTAAATTTAGAAAGTGCGTATCACGCGTTACTCGGTAGACCAGCTCTGAACAAGTTTATGGCAAGTTGTCACATTAGTTACTTGAAGATGAAGCTGCCCGGGGCAAATGGTGTAATAACCATAGCTGGGGATTTCCGACGTTCAATTGAGTGTGCATCTGCCGGATCTAACCTGGCCGAGTCACTCGTGATTCCGCAAGAATAGAGAAAGATCCAAGAGGTGGCAGCATTGGCTCAGTCCGCGCAGAAGTGTATGCCGACACTGAGTAACCCGCATGGTAGTGTCTCATTCCAAGCGACAAAAGATACCAAGAAGGTGCCTATTGATGATATGTTCCCTGAGCGTACCGTAACAATTGGGGATGGGTTAAATGACAAATAGGAAAGCGAGCTCGTCAACTTCCTCCGTGAGAATCGGGACATTTTTGCTTGGTCCACACAGGACTTGCAAGGTGTTCCGAGGGAGTTGGCCGAGCACTCTTTGAATGTGAGACCCGAAGCATAGCCGGTGAAGCAACCTCTCCGCCGCTTCGCCGAAGATAGGAGAAAAGTCATTAGAGATGAAATAGCTCGGTTGTTGGCTGTAGGATTTATCATGGAAGTGCTTTACCCGGATTGGCTGTCTAATCCGGTGCTGGTGGAGAAGAAGAAGGATGATCCGAACGTGGCAATGGTTTGGCGTATGTGTATCGATTACACGAACCTGAATAAGGCGTGTCCGAAAGATCCATTCCCACTGCCAAGGATAGACCAAGTCATAGATTCTACTGTTGGGTGTGAGTTGTTGCCATTCATTGATGCATATTCTGGTTTCCACCAGAAACCCCTGAACCCGAGCGATCAAATAAAGACTGCGTTTATCACCCCGTATGGGGCTTATTGCTATCGCACCATGCCTTTTGGTTTAGGTAATGCAGGGGCAACGTACCAGAGATGTATGCAAAAATGTTTGCATGACCAGATTTGTCAAAATGTGCAGGTCTATGTAGATGATGTTGTGATAAAGACCAAGGAAAGCAAAACGCTCCTTGACGATATCAGGCAGACGTTCGCGAACCTGAGGAGGTTTCGGATGAAGCTTAACCCAGAAAAATGTACCTTCGGTGTCCCGGCTGGAAAACTACTCGGATTCCTCGTCTCTGGCCGAGGTATTGAGGTCAAGCCAACTAAAATCTGGGCCACTGAACGAATGGAATTGCCGAAGTGTCTTAACGATGTCTAGAAGTTCACTGGTTGTCTGGCATTCCTAAGTCGGTTTGTATGTCGATTGGGCGAAAAAGCACTGCCTCTCTATCAACTCATGAAAAAGTCGGATAAGTTCATTTGGACGCCGCAGGCCAATGAAGCCTTTGTCCAGTTAAAGAAAATGTTAGCCACTGCGCCAGTATTAGCCTCTCCACTATCAAAGGAGCCAATGTTGCTCTATATAGCCGCAACCAACCGAGTTGTATGTGCAGTAATTGTGGTAGAGCGCGACGAAGAGGGTAAGTCAGTATAAAGGCCAGTGTATTACCTGAGCGAGGTGTTATCAGCCTCAAAGCAAAATTATCCGCACTACCAGAAAGTAGCGTATGGTGTGTACATGGCAGCTAAGAAGCTGAAACACTATTTCGAGGAACACCCAATCAAGGTAATATGTGAAGCTCCCATATGCGAGATAATGAGTAACAAGGATGCAAGTGGCAGGATTGCAAAATGGGCAATTGAACTAGTACCTTATGCGCCACAATATGACAGAAGAGAAGCAATTAAATCTCAAGCTGTGGCAGACTTTTTTGTGGATTGGGCCGAGGTGCAATACGAGCCACCATTGCCAGATCCGAACTACTGGAGAATGCACTTTGACGGGTCAAAAACAAAAACCGGGTTACGTGCCGGAGTTATGCTTATCTCGCCAAAGAAGGACCAGCTGAAATATGTGCTGCAGATCCACTTCACTACATCAAAAAATGTTGCAGAATACGAAGCACTTATACATGGGCTCAAAGTGGCAAAGGAGGTTGGTATACGTCGGATCCAATGCTTCGGTGACTCGGATCTCGTAGTCCAGCAGGCCTCCGGGGAATGGGATGCTTTGGACGCAAACATGGCGTTATACAGATTTCATGTGCATAAAATATCTGGTTACTTTGAGGGATGTGAATTTCACCATATACCTCGGGTGGAGAATGAGGCTGCCGACATACTATCGAAGCTCAGTTCAACCCGACAAGCAATTCCACCAGGCGTAGCATTGGAGCACCTCAGGAAACCATCCATCAGGCCATCCCCAGAGTCCGACTCAATTTTTATCCCGGAATCAGAGGCTGCGCCCATGGACATTGATGAAGGAAGTGGTTCGCGAAACCCAGAGACTGCCTTGGCAAACCCGGGGACTGCCATGACAAACTCGGGGACTGCACAGCATGATCCGGTAGAAGTTATGCCGGTGGATCTGATGGAAATTGATGAGGAAATATTCCCAGTGAGAGCTGTACCAGCTTGGGCATTGCCAATATTCCAATTCCTGAAAGATGGAACCTTACCCACTGAGGAGGTACTTTCCAGGCAAACTCAGAGGAGAGCGAAAGCATACACGATCATCAATTCCGAGTTATACAAAAGGAGTGTAACTAATGTCCTCCAGCGATGTGTTGACCCCGAGGAAGGACTTGAAATCCTCCGAGATATACATCAAAGGGAATGTGGGCATCACGCCTCATCCAGAGCTTTGGTAGCAAAAGCTTTCCGCCATGGGTTTTACTGGCCAAGTGCCTTAGAACAAGCGGAAGATCTGGTGAGAAAATGCAATGGCTATCAGAGAAATGTGACAAAAACACATATGCCAATGTCGGAGCTCAAGACCATACCAATTACATGGCCATTTGCTGTATGGTGCTTGGATATGGTTGGCCCATTTAAACCAGCAAAGGGAAGCATGACTCACAGTTTGGTCATGGTGGACAAGTTTACAAAGTGGATTGAAGTGAAGCCAATAAGAAAATGTGATGGAGCTACGGCCGTAACATTTCTCAAAGACATCATCTTGAGATACGGTTATCCTCACAGTATCATAACAGATAATGGCACAAACTTTGCTGAAGGAGCATTTGCGCGTTTCTGCCGAGATAAGAAAATCCGGCTAGACGTTGCCTCGGTAGCCCACCCTGCATCGAACAGACAAGTGGAAAGATCCAATGGATTAGTATTATCCGGGATAAAACCCCGGCTCATTGAGCCGCTGCAAAGATCAGTGGGGTGCTAGATAGAAGAACTACCAGCGGTACTGTGGAGTTTAAGAACAACTCTGAATCGATCAACAGGCAATACGCCATTTTTTCTGGTATATGGTCAGAAGCTGTATTACCAGCCGACATAGAGCATGACACGCCTAGGGTCACCCAATACACAGAAGCCGAAGTGCAAGAAGCCCGGCAACATGATGTTGATCTACTGGAAGAATCGAGAGAATTGGCATTGTCCAGATCCGCCATATATCAGCAAAATCTCCGACGCTATCATAGCTGGAAAGTAAGCTCTCGAGTTTTCCGGGAAGGTGACCTGGTACTCCGGTTGGTACAACGTACTGCTGGCATGCATAAATTATCCCCCCATGGGAAGGGCCATTCATCGTAAGCAAAGCACAGCACAACGATTCTTATTATCTTATCGATGCAAAACCACAGGAGAAGAACAAGGCGGACAGGTCCGGTGAGGAATCCAAACGTCCATGGAATGTAGCTCTACTTCGTCCTTTCTACATTTAGCAGAGAAGTGTTTATATCCGAGTCTCTCATGTGTCAGTATGTATGCCGGCAATGAGCTTATGAATAAAATCCTGGCACCTCGAGCAGTAACTCGTGGACTACCTTAGTAATTTTAGTTGTCTTCTATGTTTCTTATTTATATTTCGGCTGGTGTAAGTTGCTTCAGCTTAGGCCGGATTAGTAGTGTGTGAGCACCAAAAACCTAACTCTTCGACTTGCTGCTGTCCAACAAGATTTGGCTTCATTGCAAGCAAGAGAACAAGTTTAGAATTGCGTAGCACATGAAAAAAGACTAAGGGAAAAAACTTAATCGAGCCGACGTTTGTTTATCGGACTAACATTGCGTAGCAGATGCTGAATTATTTTAAGCTAATCCCAAAGTTTCCAAGTATTGTTTAGACAATTTTTGAAGCTCGGACTCGTAAGTCATAAAACCGAACCAAGGTAGACGCGAGCCGAGCCAAAAGATTGGAAAAACGAGAAAATGCACTCGGGGACTACGCCCAAGTCAATCCAGCATAAAAAATTAGTAGCAAAATATTACTTGTGCACTTGATACAACTGCACCTGGCATACCGGGGATCTGATAAACTTTAAAGTTTTTCACTCAAGGACCAGCAGGAGGAGGAAGTTCGGCGTCATCTTCGCTATCTTCGACGTCCGAGGCATCGTCCTCTTCGTCTTCATCCGAACCATCTTCTGCGTTTTCAGCATTTTCAGCATCAGCGGCACCAAGGAAGCTCGGACCCTCGTTCTAGTCATGAATGGGTGCATATTCGATGAGGCTATGGGCGCAAGCCTTGCGCCGAGCAATCCACTCCGGGTCGCTGGACCATTTGGATCCGGTGCGCATGCGCGCTAGGAGGTTGAGGTCGATCTTCTCGTACCACGTAAGCACGTAGTGGAGAACGGTCTCAGCTCCGGCACGGCCAGCGGATTCCCTCCAAAGGTCAAGCTGGGTCTCGCATTCCATCAATTTGTCGACGAGAACTGCGGTCCCCTCTGGAGTATCTTCCTCAGGCCAAAAGGCGTTGAAGATCCGAACTGCCATGTCAAGGATATCTTTGCCATAGTTCTTCATGATTTCCACGCGAGAAGACAAGCTGACCAACAGGTCCTCCATGTCATAGGGAAACTCTTCAGCGTTAGGAGCAATGGGGGTACCCCTCTCTCGGTGGAACTTAGCAACAGCGGTGCTCGCAATGACGTTGCCCTCTAGAAATTTTCCTGAAAACAAGACAGGAGAAACAAGTAAGGAAAAGACACGAGAAGCAACCCGGGGAAGCATGCCCGACGAAGGAAAATAACTTACGGGAAATATGGCTGTGGATCCGGGTTAACTCCTTGGTACAGTCATCGCTCCTTTTGCGAAGCTGCACAAGTTCAATGTTCGAGAAAATGCAGCATCATATTAGGCACGGGCACACTATCTTCAAGAGATGCTGAAATAGTTTGTTGACCCGGCAGAGCCGAGGTATGAATGTTTGCCGAGCCTCGGGGAAAAAGAGATAGAAAACATAGCAAAGTTGAGCAAAAATAACTTACCCTTGATCTGGTCCAAACCCTTCCTCATGAGGATATTCTTAGCCTCCACCCCAGCTACGGAAACCGAATGATGGGTTAGCTCGGCAGAAAAAGACGGAGAAAAACGGGAAAATGCCAAGGAAGGAACTTACCCCTTTTCTCGTATTCAGCGATAAGTGCATTATGCTTTGCGCGTAGCATCTTGTGAGTGTCTAGCAGACGCTGAAACTCAGCGCTCCGGCGGTTGGTGGTCACCTTAAAGGAGTACAAAAATGTAGCTTGGTCTTGTGCATATTCGAAGCGTACCAAATCCGGGCCAAGCGGAACTTAACCCGGCTCTAGGTGTGTGCATATTCGATGTGTACAAAGATCCGGGCCAAGCGGAACTTAACCCGGCTCTAGGTGTGTGCATATTCGAAGTGTACAAAGATCCGGGCCAAGCGGAACTTAACCCGGCTCTAGGTGTGTGCATATTCGAAGTGTACAAAATCCGGGCCAAGCGGAACTTAACCCGGCTCTAGGTGTGTGCATATTCGAAGTGTACAAAGATCCAGGCCAAGTGGAACTTAACCCGGCTCTAGGTGTGTGCATATTCGAAGTGTACAAAGATCCGGGCCAAGTGGAACTTAACCCGGCTCTAGGTGTGTGCATATTCGAAGTTATCAAGGAGCTACGTTAGTTTTCTAAGGAGCATCCGGCCGAGTAACAAGTTACTTCCCCGGAGGCTCGGGGACTAATGGTTATATCGCTAATATCTACAACATCTTAAGGAACATATGAAGTAATGTACCTCCATCATCCGACCCGCAAGGTTAATGGCCTTGGCGACAGTATTCATGTGCGCAAAAAACTCGGCAGGACTGAACTTCTCTGGGAGATGGTCGTTGTGGACGAAGTCCGCCTTGTTCTAGTTGTTTACAAACTCGATCAAGGTCGGAGGGTATCGTTCGCCGCTGAGCATGTGCGGCGCCACTAAACCCTTGGCATGCGCCTCCCTCCTCTCAACCTGAGCAAGGGCCAGGCTGGTGTGCAAAACAAGTTGTTGCGCATCAACTGGCTTGGCAGGGGCGCCCTTCGGTGGCAGAGTCTTCTTCGGGAGCATGGACGCGAGCGTGCGCTGTCCAGCCTCGATGGACGCTGCCCTAGTGGCGTCAGAGGTCTTTTTTCCCTTAGGCTGCTGCTGAAATGTGGAAGTTGTTGCAGCAGATTTACCCTTGGGAGCGACCTTGGTGCTTTCTCGCCGAGACTGAGAAGACTCGGACAAGGCGGATGGGCTTGGGGTGCTGCTGCTGTTGCTTTTGCTGCTGGTGCCGGAGTTGGTGCCGATACGGGTGCTGATACTGGTGCTGGTTTCTTCTTCGGTGGAGGTACTGAGGGAACCTCGGTGGTAGCTGGTTGCGGCGGAGCCGAAGTAGTGGTGGCCATTGTCTTGGCAGAGCCGGTCTCCCCCGCTCTAAGGTTGCCCCCTTCTTGACGAGGTGGGCTGGAACCCGGAGTAGCCGCTGAACCCTCCGGGATTGGGTTCAGCGGGCGTGAATCCTCGCCGAGAGGGGGAGAAGGGCTGTGTCGAAGTGGGGAGGCAATGCCGGATCCACTTTGTGGGACCTCCACCGTGGCCCTGCCAAATCAAACATTGTTGAATAAGAAGCTGTAATAAAAGAAGGACAAGTAAATAGTAAAGGGCGAAGAGGCTTACTCATCTGACGTCAGGGGCTCCTTGGGCTTCCGAGCCCTCCGAGCTGTGTCCTTGGTTGCAGGCTTGGTGGCAGTTTTGTCTCCGGACTTCTTTCACCTTTTGGCGGGATGAGAAGGTCCGGAGGAAGAGGTTGATGCGGCTCCCCTTTTCTTCTTCGGCGCAACCGGAACAGGATCACCCACGGCAAGGGGAGGATCTTCATAGATCTTCCCACCGGGGTTAGCTGATGCCGGAAAAGCATAAGAAAGGGGGACAGCATCAAATGGTTCCATCACCTCAACATCCGAATCATCCTCATCGTCGGGCCAATCTCTAATAGAAGAGAGTTTACCGGTGGGTCGCTTGGTCGCGCCCAACATCGGAAAGAACATCTCCTGATCAGGTTCTTCCTCGTCCGAGGTGTCCCGGTCAGGCGCCCATTTGAGGGTAGGGTTGGTGCCATCCTCAATGGTTTGCTGAAGAAACATCTAAGGAAAAGGAAAGGAAACAGGATTAAAATCTACAACAAAAAGACCGACATATGATTCAATTCGGAATACAGTTTGGGGTGCGAGACTTACCGAAGGAGGAAGCCTATCCCAGCAAAAGTGTTCAATCCCCCACGTCCACTCAGAGGAGAAGTCCTTGTGGGTGGTGAACAGGGCCTTGACCCGGCGGTAGATCTTTGTATTGCTTAACTCGAAAGACGAGGTCCGGTTGGGGTCGCGGCCCTAGCTCATGTGGCACACTTTATGTGTGCATTTCTGGAGGGGGGAGATCCGGTTGCGGACGAATGTGATCATGGCATCCTCGTTGCACAATCCGAGGTCCTTCAGCTCCTTGAACCTCTTGTTAACTTGGTTGGCCAACACTGTGGGCTTCTTGCGGATAACGTCCCACAACTCCGGGTTAGGAGGACCCGAGTATAGGGGCGCAGCCGGATCAGATCTTCGGTGGTGCTGTTCCGGACATGGAAGAAGGTCCGGGCCCATCCCTTGCAGGAGTCCAGCCTAGTAACTCGGGGGAAGACGAACAGCCTCTAGGAGAAATTGACGCAGCAACGAACTGCGTGAGTTGTTTGTCCTCCGGATCTAGTTCTACATTCGGAATTACATTCTGTCAGAGGCCAAAGAATAGGATCCAGAGCTCCTTTGTGGCCATAATCTGGCATAGCCCTCGATAGTGGAGGCGAAGGTGGAGAGAGATGTGATGGTGTTGGCTGGAAGGTGATGCGGCTGGAGCTCGTATGTGTTCAACCAGTCGTGGAAAAAATTGCTAACTAGCAAACCGAACCCCCGCTAGAAGCGTGATAGGAACACAACATACTCACCCGGATTGGGTGAGGGGGCAAGCTCGGAGGAGGCGAGGCGCGTGGCGACGCCCTCCGGGATGCGCCTGGTCCGGTAGAGCCAATCCAGGTCATCCTGGCAGACCCAGGAGCCTGCCCACGCGCCGAGGTCGGCGCTCGCAGCATCTTCCTCCATCTCTTGCTCGGCGACGGCGAGCTCCTCCTAAGTCATCTCGAGTTCACTACCCTCACTGGCGCTAGCGGTGGTGGGTGGCAGTGGCCTAGACTGGGAGCGACCCGTGGCGGAAGAGATGCGCGGAGGCGGCGGCGACACTGGCGAGCGTGGAGGCAGTGCAGCAGTGGCGCTGCTACTCAGGCGCGGTGGGGGCGGCACTGTCGTGGGAGAAGAAGAAGAGGAAGTAGAGGCAGAGGGGCGCGGAAGTGGGGAAAATACCCAAGCGGCGCACCCCTCCCCTATTTAACCACCCCCACAAGGGGGTAGTGGGATCGTGTTGTCCGGGTGTGCCACACGGTGTAGCCGTGTACAACCTGGTTCAACCAATTAGCTGTAAGCCACACGGAGGACCACAGGGCGTAACAGATCCCATGACGTGACGCAATGATACTGTTAACGAAGAGGCAGGCGTGACGTGACAAGCACACAGTAACTCCTAACAATAACTGCGGCGGTTACTGTTGCTGGCCCTTAAAATGAGGCAAGGTAATGATTAGCCTCCACGTGGGGAAGCGTACGAGAGAAGGAAGAACGCACGGATGGGAACGTGGCAACCCGGCCGGCAAGTGAAAAATTTGGAATGTGCCAAGGGAAAGTAAGTCCATGATATCCGAGATAAGAGGTAACTCGGAAAAGGAACCCAGATCTCAGTGAAATTGAAAATGTTGTGGCCTTAGCAGCTAAGGCAGCTAAGACCGCACCAGCTTTGGGGACTAATGTTGGGGGGATACCCCCGGGTAGGGTCACGCCAGGGTATAAATGCTGAGTTAGCCGAGGTTCGGCAAGGTCAAAGCAAATGCTGGCCGAGTCACCTCAAGGCAGGCCGGATCACGGAGTAACCTGGACCAGGGACGTCCATCTTACTTGGTCTCAACCGACTTAAGCCGTATGTCGGTAAGATATATCTAACTTGTATGCAGGAACATGTATGGCCGGATCAACTATGCAGGATCCGGGTTATATCAAGCTTGCAAGAGAAGGAATGTATCTCGCTGGTCAAAAGGTGGCTACTGTACGCGGAGCATGAGCGAAGCGGACAGAGGCCGGACCACCGAGGTGTGGCCGACAAAGGTGACGAAGCCAATGTTGGGTGACGCAGGCGCCACAGAGGCTCACGTAGCCTCTGCATGGGTGACGTGGGGGAAAAGTAACCCAGTCGGCTTACTATTTTGGGAGGAGGCATATTCCCTGGAATATGCCTCCACGTGTGCCCTAAGTGGAGACCTAGCTACCCCTATATAAGGAGGGATAGGGCTTCTGTAGAGGGGGTTGATTTCTGAGAGATTGATCTGAGGGCTAGCTAGTGGGGAGAGTAAGAGAGTTCCTCCTTCCTCCTCTCTCCGATACAGCTCAAGGAGCACTTGTAATCTGTGAAGGTGAATCAAATACAAAGCTTCCATGTGTGGAATAACCACACTATCCCTCCCTGGATTCCCCTAGTGCATTTAGTCCCCACCTTTAGCCTATCCATGGCATCTGTCGTGACACCACCACGACATCTTCACGTGCACCGACAAGTAGAAGGATAGGTCGGGTGAACTTCACCAGCTCAGGGGAGGTAGACTGTTGTCTGTCGACTCCTTCAATCTCACGAGTTCTTCCTGCATGCCGAAGGACTAGGAAATTCTGTTGAATTCCCTGTCGCAACTGTCGGACCTCTCGAATCTCCCGTTGATTGTGATGACGTCGTTTGGACCTGACATTTTCATCTGTAGGTATGTGTAGTGCGGTACTGCCATGAACCTGGCGAACGTGACGCGTCCGAGGATGCAGAAGTACTATGAGGGCCAATCGACGACCTCGAAGTCGATGTGTTCGCGTCGAAAGTTTTTCGGTGTGCCGAAGATGACGTCGAGGTTGATTTTTCCCAGGGGATATATGCCCTTGCCTAGGACGATGCCATGGAATGTCATGTTCGAGACCTCTAAGTAGGTCAGAAGGATCCTCATCGCTCGCAAGGTACTTGCAAACATGAGGTTTAGGCTGCTTCCACCATCCATGAAGACGCGACTCATGTCGAAGCCTCAGATCTGTGCCTCGAGTACGAGTGGACAGTGGCCTAGGCGAGGTACTTGGCGTGGGTGGTCGCGCTTGTCGAAGGTGATGCAGGAGTCGCTTCCACTGAGGTACTCAGTGGTGGATGGTGGTGAGTTTGTCGCCAAGTTGACTTGGCGAGTGACGGCCTTCTGCACCCGATTTGAGGGCCATCCCTTTTGCATCATCATGTTACCCACTGCCCGTGGGTATGACTCGCCACCTTGATCGTGGACCGGTGCAACTGCGGGTGGAGGCACTCTACGTGGTGGTGGAGGAGCTCCATGTGCTATAGCGCATGGGCGACTCTGTAGCCTCTGTTGACTGCGTCGTGATTCATCCGAGCCAAACCCTCGTGGAGCTTGAGGAACTCGCGACAGTCCTTGAGAAGGTGGCTGGATTTCTTCTTGCCTTCGTGCTTGTCGATGTAGAAGTGCACATTGCACGGCCCAGACCGTTTGTCCTCGATTGTTGTTGCGGGTGCCTCTTTGCGAGTGCGCCGCTGCCATACCTGCGTCGTTTTCCCGGAGTCACGGTATCCACCGCTGCGATAGCCGCTGTTGCGGTTGTCGTCGGGCCTGTCGGCGTAGCCAGCTGCGACCATATTGACGTCGTCACGGTCATCATAGATGCACATTCGTTGTTTGCTTCGGCGATCGCGTCTGAGCTCGAGCTCGGCTTCATCGTCAGAGTGAACGCGGTTTTTCACCGAGTCTTCTCCATCTGCCCACCGATTCGTGATTTCCATCAGGTGGTCAATGGTTTTGGGCTTCGAGTGGCCCAGCTCCTCCCTGAGCTCTATGCGGCGAACGCCGCTGTTGAATGCGTCGATTTCCCGGTCCTCCGAGATATTTTCTGCGGAGTTCTTGATGATGGACCACCTCTAGATGTACGAGCGTAGCGATTCGCCTGACCTTTGCTTGCAGCACCTTAGTTCTTCGATTGACGCGAGCCTTTTGTAGGTGCCCTTAAAGTTGTGCACAAAGGTGTAGACCAGCTCATCCCAAATGCGAATGGATCCACGCGGGAGGTTGTTGAGCCATGCTCGGGCGGTGCCCTGCAGCTGTAGCTGCAGGCACTGCATGGCCATACTTCGACTCCCACGATGGAGCCTGGCGGAGGAGATGTGGTCCTCCAACCAGATTTTTGGGTCTTGCAGGCCATCACATTTTGGGTTCTACGATGGGAGCTTGAACCCCTTGGGCATTCACTTTTGTCTGATGGCCCTGCTGAAGCATTTGGCGCCATAGAGCTCCACTTCTTCGTCCTCTAAGTCAGTCGATCGGGCACGTCGTGCCCTTGACTTGTCGATTTTGCGCTGCGTGATGTCGTCACGCACATCGTAGTCGTGGTCGTGTCGTCGTGAGCGGCGACATCGAGATAGATCGTGACTGTCGTCGCTGGACGAAGGTGAGGAATAGCATTTTTCCAGAGCCTTGTTTTTCTTTGGCTGCAGCGTCAGCTCTTTGTCGAGACCGGCCTCAATTAACCCAAAGCCCGCGATCGTAGATCAGTGCATGGTGGCCCGGGGATCTCCAGCCGGCAGCTGGTTGTTGAGTAGGTACATGGTGGCCGCTATCACCGCTGCTTGCGGCGTCTTTGGGACCATGTTGCCCCAAGTGTCAACTGTCATAGAACTGAAGTTGAGGACTTTCGTAGCTTCTATGCGCTCCTGCTCGGTGAGGTAGGCCATTCGAGATCGTCTCTTGTTGGCCACGTACTCGTTGCCTTTGGAGGAGGATCCTCTGTGGGAGGAGAGTCTGGCCCGTCGAAGGCTCGACTCGTCTGCCGCCTTTTTATGCGCTTCGATTTGCGCGATCGTTTGTAGCTGGCGTCTATACTCCTCCTTTAGTAGACAATGGTAGCCCATCAGCATCTCTTGCGACATGCCTGCAGGAACATGATTGCCTCGCAGAAGTTCTCGGTAGCGGGCCCACTCGAGATCGTTGAGCCTGATCACGACACGTTCGCTAGTGTGTTCGTTCAGCATGGTTGGAGGTTCAACTGCCCCTCCATTGTTGACGGGTGCGCCGTTGGGTGGTCCGCCATTAGGTATGCCACCATTAGGTGGGTTAGGGCTATTGTCGCCGTTGTCGCGATTGGGGCTGGTTTCACCGGTTGATGATGACGGCGCACATGAAGTGGTTGGGGAAGCTGTTGCTCCCGCAACTTTCGGATATGGAGCCGTAAACCCCATCTTCCGTTGCTAGGCCACTCATATCAGATCTGCGACTGCTGTCGCTGTCCCTGCTCTCAGCTGTTGTTGAGGTGTTGAGCTCGCTGAGGGTGCCGATTGGTGGCGGGAACCACGATGCTAGAGCAATCGTGGATGTCGTTGGCTGGTCAAGCATGCGAAGCGTGCCCATCTGACCAACTTGGAAGTGGAAGCTCCCTATCGCCAAGCTGATTCCGTCGCCCACGGACACGAAAGCCGGGCGAGTGGCCGGCGTGTGGACGGTGAAGTCGAACACGCCGAAGAGATGGCATATCTCTGCTGTTGCGGAGTTGTAGATCGCGGTTCATGAGTCCAAAGAAGGCGTAACATCAGCACTCCCAATCCCCACAGACAGCGCCAATTGACGAGAGTTTAACTCATCAATGCCCATTGTTATGGACTTGGATTTTGGAGAAGGAGGGAGCACTGGAAGCATCAATCGGCTAGCAAACAAGGACACAGGGACGCAAGGTTTACCCAGGTTCAGGCCTCGTAGAGGTCCCCACTCCTGCTTGTCTGCTCTTGGAATTAACAAAGGGATCGAAGATTACAGGGGCACGCAGATGCAATCTAGCGAGATTTGTGGAAACTAGGGTTGCGTGTGTCCTCCTCGCCACCCCTCCTAGCCTTTATATAGATAGGCTAGGTCTCATGTAGCAGGTCAAGTCAGTTATAGTTTAGGGTTTTCCCTTCAAACTTTCTATCTTCAGACTTCTTCTTGTCTCGCAAGTTATCGAGAGTCCGTAGGCCACTCGAAGTCTTCATTGGGCCATGGCAATGCTGCGGGCTTCCACCGTATCTGGACCGTATATACCAAGCTCGAGTACCTGCAGGGTATACCCATGTCACCCATGCTCACCATTCTCGACCTTATCATCGCCCTCTTGCACCTTGGCTTGTGTAGTCCTCTTGACGTACTCGTCCAACTTGGCGAAGTAGAGGTCTTTGTCCTCCTCATCCATGAAGTTGCATGCGTCATCTATGACGTCAAGTCGTGGCGTTGAAGCGTGATGGCGTGGAGGGGAGCTTGCTCTTGGTGCCATTTTGGTGGTGGCATGAGTAGTGGAAGGTGCCCTTTGATGGTGTCGACGGAGGTCATTGGCGTGCCTTGCCAAAGGTTGATGTAGATGGCGCACTTGGTCATCCACATGATGCTCGCAATGATGCTTCTTGTCCTTGGCAATCTTCTTGGTGAGGCGTTGTAATGAGCACAGAGCATCATTAGTCTTGGCCATCATGCTCATGGTTTTGGCGAAGTCGTTGTCCATGTCGCGCTTGAAGTTGTCCATTTGATGATGGACTTTGGTGCTCTCGAGATGGAGGCTCCGTATTGGTCGACGCGACTTGAGGAGCTTGTCGTTGTCATTCTTGAAGTCGTCCATGCTTGGGGAGTTATTGTTGTTGTAGATCTCCATATCACCCAAACATGTGGAGCCATTGTCAGTGTAGTGCTCCATCATGTCATCCATGCTTGTGGAGGCATATGCATGGTGGCTCATCGTGGATTGTTCATATAAATCATCCTCGGTTCCGGAGTCCCTAGACATGTTTCACAAGACCAAGTGGTGTATATGGAAGTGGTAGGGGGTTAGGAATGCAACATCAAACCTTACTTTACATTGGAAGATAGTATCATGCAAGTGGCAACACTTGAGAGCAATCAAAACCAAGCAAAGTGAAGCTCACGCGGAACAGCAAAACCAACTAACCACTAAAAAACACACACACACAAAGCTTATGGTGAGTGGGTATGGAAGGTGGCGTGTCCAAGAACAATCTGAACTCAAGATCTTGTAATGACAAGTAAAGAACCACGATGATCACGAAGCAAAACAAGTCAATCCACAAGAAGGAAATATGTACAAGGAAACACACAGTGGGATAAATGGGACTTGCGCGACAGAGAAAGTGAGCTAAGAACCAAATGATTACCTAGCGAAGACTATAAGCTCGTGTCCCACAAGTGCAAGGAGAGAGACTAGTTCGAATTGCAATAAATTGGTGGGCTACAAGATATGCAAAATAAGTACCACCTATTTGATGTTCATCGAGCTTGCGCTTCCTATTCTATCAAGCACTTGTTTCTTTCTTTCTTTTTCTTCTTTTTCTTTTTCTATTTTTTTCCTGTTTTTTCACTTGCTCCTTCCTTGTACCAACAACTATACAAGATAGCTATATGAGATAACACGCTCACAACTTTTGCTCGGAATTCTACAAGTATCAAATGTGCATAGCCAAAGCAATCATAGGAGGAACTAGTCTCAATTGGTGTCTGTTGAATGCAAAGATAGTGTAGCTCACAAAGGAATGCAAGTGGGGAGAAGTCACGGAATTTAAATACCTTTCGTCGCCGATCTTAACCCTTTATTGGTGGCTTCCGCCTTGCTCTTTCTCCTCTTCAAAACGAGCTAAAGAACACCAAAATCCGAGTTCGTATGCAAAAGTTATGCTCAAAACCGTGAAGGAGATTTTTCTATCAATAGGGGGCGGACATTCCGGGGCACGCAGGCCGGACAGTCCGGCCGGGCCGATATTCCCATCCGTTTAGGCCGGAAACTCTGGTGGGGCGGATAGTCCGGTCCGTTTAGGCCGGACAGTCTGGTCCGGTCGATCCAGAACTTCCAGAACACGAACGGGACGAGTATTGGTAGAAAAACTCGAACCAAAACCACAAATTGATGGGGGAATTAAGGAATTAGGCTGTAGAAACGCAGGGGAAGGTAGATAAACAAGTTTAGCAAGTGATCCATGGATCAAAACCTACCAAAACGCACTCAAATCACATATCGATCCAAAAAACGAATTAGGGCTATTTTTGGTGGAAATTTCGAATTTATGGGGAAAAGACTAAATCGATGAGGAATCTGTGGCAACCAAAAGCTGTTGATACCAAATGTTATGGGGTAACCCCGTGGGTGGCCCGATCTTCATGGATCTCGTGGTAAATCGATGGGAAAGCGAGGGGAAAGGGAGAAGGTAGCGGAAGCGGACGCACACCTCGCGAAGAACACGATGAACACATGCAAAACTCACACGATACAAGGCCGATTACTCTCGCCGGTGGCCACCGGTCCGATAGAATCCTTGCAAGGAAAGATCGGTCAACGTGCTCCCTCGATTCCACGCGGAGAGGGAAGAACACCTTAGAGAGGGTCTTGACGTCTTGGCAAAGGGACACTAATGCCAAGGGCTTGCACAACGAGGGAGGCACGATGCAAACTCCAACGAGGTGGTGACGATAGTCGATCCCCTTTGATAGAAGGGGATGAGGCAAACCTAGAGATTCCACAACGGGGGTTGTCTTTAGTCTATCATCTATGCCTAAGGGATACAATGAGGGGTGAGGGTCTATTTATAGGCCAGCCACAAGTTTAGGGGTAGTTTGGGCATAAAACTAGGGTTTGGTGCGGAATAGAGGGGTACATGTGCCAAGGGCCCAGATGTTGGCTCGCAGGCCCATCACTTAGGCTGGGCAGTCCGGGTCGGGTGGACCGGACAGTCTGTGGTGGTCGAACACTCTGGGTAGTGTCCGGGTAGAGTCCACTGTGGCTGACTGACTGTCCGCACCAGGATGGAGCCGGGGCCGGCCGGGCACTCCGGCGTGGTCGGTTCGGACACTCTGGTTGCGCCAGACATTCCAACTGGTACCAGGCGATGACGACGGAGACTCCTCGGGGCGATGACGACGGAGACTCCGGGCAATGACGGTGGAGACTCCGGTTCTAGAGCTGGCTGCTCCTGGATTGTCTTCTCTTCCAAGCCTCCATCTTGTCGGGCTTGGTGCTCCAGGCTTCCTCCCATGCCTCCGTACTTGTTGGTGTGAACCTGTCATTGATATGAGATGGAGTATGAAGTAGTATACCATTCAAAAGGGTAGGAAGTGGGCTTGTATAGTGGAACGGATTCACCTTTGGAGTCCATGACGACTTGGCATAAGTTGGAGATCATGATGTGGTAATGACTGAAGGTCGGGCTGCATCATCTCCTCATGCCAATTTGATACATCCTTGGATGGTGTGCTACTTCATGCAACTACTCTATGCATCATCGGGTACGAAGCCCCAACACATTACCATGCACTCAAGGATGGAGAACAAGGAGCAGACTGTGACACAGAAGTCGCTGGAGATGCTCAGACCGGAGTCTCTGGTCTACGCACACCGGAGTCTCCGGCCTGAAGACCCCGGAGACTCCGACCCCTCCTCCGGTCTGACCCCCTGAACCAGGCTCCGGGACAATCTATATGCCCCTCCGAAGATTGGACTGAAGGCTCCACCGGAATCTCCGGCCTAGACCGGAGTCTCCAGCCTACACACCAGAGTCTCCGGTCTGACCGATGCCAGGCATGTAAAAGGCCTTTGGGCCTTCGGCCCATGTATCCTCTAGTCTGTCCAGAAGTTGTCTTTTATTCCTAAAGTGCCCCCGACTGAGTCGCTAGCCTATATATATAGTCCCCTACCTCTATTGTAAACCATAGGAATGATATTTGGAATTAGTGGAAACCCCTTGTGGATCTATCTAGTTCTTGCCTCATGCTCCTTTGACAAAGGAGCACCAAATATCCCCAAACCTCATTGGAGTTTGCATCGTGCCTCCGCATTGTACAAGGCCTAGGCATCGGAGTCCCTTTGCCTAGATGTCAAGATCTCACCGAGTCTCCCATCTCATCGTGCCAGTATGAGAGAGAGTCGTCCGCCCATCGCCGATACTAGGGATTGCGCCGGACTGGTCACCGCCGGCGTGAGCTATTGGTGTGTATTGTGGTTTTGCGTGTGTATGTGTTCATCGCGTTCTTTGTGCGTGAGTTCATTGTGTTCATCCTTCCCTCATCTCCCCGTACTCCATCCTCCATTTGAACGTGATTCGTGAAAGATCGGGCCACCCTAGAGGTTTACCCTCAACACAATGGCTATGTGACCAAGGTTTCGTGAAGATCAAGCAAACCATCTCGGTAACATCCTCTATTGGCCCATACAAAGACATGGTGGAGTGTGATGTGGTTCCAATGATGGTTTGCCACATGTTGCTTGGTCGACCATGGCAATTCGACAAAGGTGATCTACATGATGGTCGCACAAATGTTTACACCTTCAAGTGGCTTAACAAGACATGTGTTTTGCAACCGAGGAGGTGAAGGAGGAGGTGGAGTCCTGATGATATGGGCATGAAGGAGGAGGTGAAGCCTAATTTTAGGACTCCACCAAGCTAGGAGATGCGGGCGCATCCCATTGATGATTGGCACGCCAGGATGACCTACGATATGTAATGATAAGTCTAAGGTTGTGTCAAATATTGTTGCTATGTTATTGAATCCGAGTCCAGGTTAGGTTCGAGTCCATTGTGTGTTCGGTTTGGGTCTATCCAACCGACTAGTTGTAGGGCTCCAAAATAAAGGAGCCAGCCACCTAGGGTTTAGGGGAGTTTAGTTGTTTAGTCTAGAAACTATATTGTGATCCACCGTGTATCATCCCTCTGGGGACGGAGATACCGTTTATAAGATTATTGCTGCGGAGGTTCTTGTGTGCATCAAGGATTGTCGTGCTTAGGTTTGAGGCGTGGAGATCTTCATCATGTTACTTGCTGGATTCTTTCCTCCTCTTCAGGTGACGTTCATCGCGTTATTGGAAGATTACCATCGGGGTTGACTCGCTGTGAAAGATCGGGACAAAACTATAGGATCATCATCATGATCCGTATCAGGTGGTATCAGATCTCTCGTTGATCACAACGTATTTTTTGGATCATCGATGGACTATTTTTCTACAAGCAGTTTGCAGATTAGTTTGTTTGGAGAAGATTGAGATCGGATCGGATCAGGGATTTGTTTGGCATTGATCAGAATAGTATTTCTGGGATTGATCGTATCAAGGCAGAGCTGAGTCCCACGGTCGCTAGATCCGATCAGCAGCCGCCACTTCAAAAAAAAGGGAGAAGGAGCCCAGCCGCCGTACGCTTCACGATCTCCGGGGCCGCCTCTGTACGTGCGTACATGCTTGTGGGGGCGTAGCGATCATCTGGCGATCGAAGGAAGACGGCGCACGGGAATTGCTGTCCCTAGATCCGATCGTGTGCACACACACACAAAAAAGGAAAAAAAAGCCAGCCGCCCGCGCCTCGAGATCAGGTTCCACGCGTGCGTGGCGATCTGCGCGCTTGGCGCTCTGGCGACTCGGTAAATCCGATCGTGAGCTTCACGTTGGAATAAAAAAAAGGCAGTTTTTTTCAGATCTGATCAAGGCAGTTGGAAAAAAAAGGAAAGTCGATCCTACTGGTACGTCTAAATCAATACTGACTGGGATTGATCTCACGTTCCTTGATCTGATCGGAGTCCAGGTCCTGTACGTATTTTTGGATCAGAGTCTAGCTCCTGTACGCTTGCCGATCGGCGTGATCTCGCGCGCTGCACGCCCTCACGATTCTTTCTTCTTGGGATCGATAACTATAGGGATTTGTGTCTGTTTCGGCTGTGTGATTTTTAGTCAGAGTTCTACTAAAATGCAGAGATGGATCTCAAGGGTGATGTTAGTGATTTTTCAGCACGTGACGTCTACAATGATTATCTAGACCTGAAAATTTTTGTGCGCTGTGATTTTAGTAAATTGAAGTGGAAGCTCTTATATACTGCAACACCGACATAATACAAGTTATGGGAAGAGACAATGCAAGCTAGTTTTCACTTATGCGTTGATCTTTATCCAGATCTGCAGTTTGACGACAATATCACTTTTCTTCTTGCAAAAAGACGTGAGGATACGCGAATTTGGGGGTGGTGGAATATGGACACACATACGCGAGGTGTTTCAAAGAATACTATTTGGGAGGACTACAGAAATTTTTTATGTGCTAAATTTTTGGCACCATCAGAGATAGAGGACAAGGTGATTGTTCCGGAGGATGAGGTTGTACCATTGAGTGGGACGAATTTGCAACTCAAGAAAGTATAAGGCGATGCTTGCATGACAGTTGACAAGGGCTAGGGTTGGAATATATTTCAGGCGCAGTGTATGATCAAAGGCAAAGCATGCACGTTGATTGTTGATGGAGGAAGATGTACTAATGGCATTAGCAAGTCAATGGTGGTAGCGTTGGGGTTGTCTACATGGCGTATTCCTGAACCTAAGCATCTATAGTGGCTCAATAACTGCGGTATGGTGAAGGTAACTCATAAGGTGCGTATGCCATTTACAGTTGATGATTATGTTGATGAGATTGAGTGCGATGTGTTGCCATTGGAGGTATATGGGAGGTTACTTGGTTGTCCATGGCAGTATGATCGCAACGTTACACATGCTGGAAGAGCAAATACATATTATTTTGTGCATGGTGGCAAACAGCAGACTTTGAAGCCTATGCAGGATGATCACATAAAGTCTGATATAGAGCTAGTGGTACATAAGGAGAAGGTGCGCAAGGCTAAGCCAAAATCTTGGCTAGCTAAGGTGCAGGAAGGAGAGCATGATGCACAATGCGACGATGTTGATATTGCTTCAGCTATGCCTGCAGATGACAAGATAGTGGAACTTGTTAGTGACAAGCCAGTTGAAGTGCATCCTTTTATTACTTAGAGGAAGGATGTTGCAGCATGTGTTCCGAAGGTTGTTTGTGTTGACACAGGTGTTCAGACGGATGATAGTTGTGCTCCTAATGTTCCAGTGCATGTGGTGCAATGGGGTAACAAGCGCAGTTTTGTTAGCACACCTGTGAGGCGTTTTATTGGGACAGTTGTGCGGATGCATAGAGGCAAGGATGGACATGTTCGTCAGTTGTGTGGTCCAGGCATTACTCATCTTATGCCAGGTCATGCAAAGAAGGTCCATGTTCAGCAACCACGGGTTCCAACAAGAAGTGAGAAGAAGAATACGATGGCGCCTAGGTCCAAGCTCGTATGGAGACGCAAGGAGGTGTAGGTACCAAGGGATGTATCAAGTCGAGCAGGCCAAGAGGGAGGATGTGGTGAGGAAGGCAAGCAAGACTTCAAGATGGCGAAGACGCGTGAAGCGATTGTTCATATCATGCCACCTTTTCGACCCGACCCGCAAGTGTTGGGGACAATGCTTCTTGAAGGGGGGTGATGATATGGGCATGAAGGAGGAGGTGAAGCATAATTTTAGGACTCCACCAAGCTAGGTGATGCGGGCGCATCCCATTAATGATTGGCACGCCAGGACGACCTACGATATGTAATGATAAGTCCAAGGTTGTGTGAAATATTGTTGCTATGTTATTAAGTCCGAGTCCAGGTTAGGTTCGAGTCCGTTGTGTGTTCGGTTTTGGTCTATCAAACCGACTAGTTGCAGGCCTCCTATATAAAGGAGCCAGCCACCTAGGGTTTAGGGAATTTTAGTTGTTTAGTCTAAAAACTATATTGTGCTCCACCGTGTATCATCCCTCCGGGGACGACGATATCATTTATTAGATTATTGTTGCGGTGGTTCTTGTGTGCATCAAGGATTGTCATGCTCAGGTTTGAGGCGTGGTGATCTTCATCATGTTACTTGTTGGATTCGTTTCTCTTCTTCAGGTAATGTTCATCGCGTTATTGGAAAATTACCATCCGAGTTGACTCGCTGTGAAAAATTGGGACAAAACTATAGGATCATCGGCATGATCCGTATCAAACTGCGAATAATGCAAAGGCTTTAGCGAGGGCGCAAACCACAACACAAATTTGTGAGAAGAGCCGCGAGCGAGAGAACCACCTCATAGCGAGTGAGAGCCACAAGCCTAACTTGAGTGAAAAAACTAAGAGTGTTCTCCTTGCCACCAAAAGTGAGATGAGAGATGTGAGGAAGAACCCATCCATCTTGCACTACATCCTCATTTGCAAGGGACTAGCGCAAGGAACTAATGACTTGACAAATATTCCTCCCTCTTTGATAATTGTTTTGAAGGAATTCAAGGATGTGTTCCACAAAGAGCTCCCTCATGGACTTCCTCGTCTTCATGGAATTGAGCACCACATTGAACTCATACCCGACATACCTCTTCCAACCGCGCTGCATAGCGCACAAATCCTGAGGAGACGATGGAGATCGAATGTCAAATCGACCAACTCGTCTCCAAAGTTTTGATCCAAGTAAGCACTAGCGCGAGTGTGGCACCCGTGATTCTTGTTCCAAAAACGGATGTTACGTTACGGTTATGCATGGACTGTCGTCCAATCAATGTTATCACCATGCGTTACAGACATCCCATACCACGTCTCTATGACATGCTTGATGAGTTGTGTGGAGCCACTATTTTCCCGAAAATTGATCTTTGTAGTGGTTACCATCAAATACGCATGGCGGAAGGTGATGAGTGTAAAACCTCCTTCAAGACCAAACTTGGTCTCTATGAATGGTTGGTCATGCCTTTTGTCTTATCTAATGCCCCATCCACCTTCATGCGCCTTATGAATCATATTTTGCGTTCTCTCATTGGAAAAAGTGTTGTTGTCTATTTCGATGATATACTTATTTATAGCAGGTCACTTGAGGAACATGTTACACATGTCAAGGAAGTCTTACAAATCCTTCGACATGAAAAGCTATATGCTAATCTTCCCAAGTGCTCTTTTACTAGAAACAAGTTGTTTTTTCTTGGATTTTTCATTGCTTCGAAGGGAATTGAAGTTGATGTTTCCAAGGTAAAAGACATACGAGATTGGCCAATCCCCAAAAATGTGAGTGAACTCCAGAGTTTTTATGGGTTGGCTGGTTTCTATCGTCACTTTGTGAAAGAATTTTCCACCATTGCTTGCCCTCTCAACGAATTGACCAAAAAGAATGTCACCTTCGTGTGTGGCAAAGCACAGCAAAAAGCTTTTGATGAACTTTAAAATAGGCTCACCGAAGCACCCCTTCTTGCGTTACCGGATTTCACAAAAACTTTTCAGATAGAGTGTGACGCAAGTGGTATTTGCATTGGAGGAGTCCTCATGCAAAATGGGCAACCTATTGCCTACCATAGCGAGAAACTTGATGGTGCTCGCCCTAGCTATCCAATTTATGACAAGGAGTTTTTTTGCCTTAGTTCATGTCCTTCAAGTTTGGCAACACTACCTTTGGATTAAGGAATTTATCATAGATTCCAACCATGAGTCGTTGAAATATCTCGAAGGTCAAGCCAACTTGAGTAAGAGACACACTAAGTGGGTTGAGTTCATGGAGTCTTTTCCTTACATTGTCAAGTATAAGAAGAGCAAAGATAATGTAGTTGCGGATGCTTTGTCTTGCAATCACACAAGACTTATTAATCGACTTGAATTAAACGTGTTGGTTCTGGATGAAATGAAAACTTTGTATTCTTTCGACCCGTTCTTTGGACCAATTTTCGCAAAGTGCTCCATTCACACAAGAATTAATGATTTCTATTTTCATAAGGGCTTTCTCTTCAAACAAAACAAACTTTGCATTTCAAAGTCGTCTCTCCAACTTTTGCTTCTCCAAGAATCACATGGTGGGGGCCTCATGGGTCATTTTAGCTGTGACAAGACATTGGACATGCTCGCCACGCATTACTATTATCCCAAGATGAAGAGAGACATGGAGCGCTACGTCCAACGATGCACCACATGCTTACAAGCTAAGTCACAAGCTAACCCGTATGGTCTTTATATGCCATTGCCTATTCCCCATGCACCATGGTCAGACATTAGCATGGATTTCATGTTAGGATTGCCTAGGTATAAGCATGGTCATGATTCTATATTTTTGTCGAGGATCGCTTTTCAAAAATGGCACACTTCATACCGTGTCATAAGACAGATGGTGTTTCATATGTTGCCAATTTGTTTTTCAGGGAAATTGTCTATCTTCACGGGGTGCCAAGAACAATCGTCTCCAACCGCGACGTCAAATTCATGAGCTACTTGTGGAAGACCCTCATGGCCAAGCTCGGCGTAAAGCTCCTCTTCTCTTTCGCATCGCATCTTCAAATCGATGGCCAAACCGAGGTTGTCAACCGAAGCCTCGGCACTATCCTTCGTGTGTTGATCAAGAAAAACTTGAAGGATTGGGAGGAATTCATTCCCCACGCCGAGTTCGCCTACAATAGCGTGAATCACTCTACAACAAAGATGAGCCCATTCATGATCATCTATGGCTTCGAGCCCCTCACCACGCTTGACATCCTACCACTACCTCTCCATGAGCACACGAACATGGACATTGAAAAGCGCGACCAAGCTATGAAGAAGCTTCACAAAGAAACAAGAGCTACAATCGAGCAACAAGTGCAACACCAAGCAACAAGGCTCAACAAGAACAAGAAAGACTTGATCTTCGAGGAAGGTGACCTCGTGTGGATACACTTAAGCAAAGAATGCTTCCCCAAAGAATGTGACTCCAAGCTCAAGCCATGGGGTGATGGACCCTTCAAGATCCTCAAGAGAATCAACAACAACACCTACATCATCAACATCCGGACCTCCAAGTACCTTGTGAGCAATACGTTCAATGTCAAGGACCTTTCGCCTTTCCATGTACATGTTCAATATGATAACCATGAAGAGTCGAGGACGACTCTTTCCCAAGGGGGAGCTGATGCAAGCCAACCTACAGACTCCTCTACATATACACCTCCAAGTCCCCCAAGTGTACCGATGACTCGTGCCCGAGCCAAGCTCATCCAAGCTAAGGTGAATTCGCTCCTATCCTTGTGTGACTTTGATACATCCTTGGATGGCATGCTACTTCATACATCGACACTGTGTATCCTGAGGTATCAAGACATGAACCCGCAGGGCAGAGAAGCATCGACCAAAGCCTCCAGCATCTGCCAGGCACAACCGGTACTACCAGCCCCCAACTGCGGTACTACCGCTCAAGCAGTACTACTGCCCGGAGACAGTGGTACTACCACACGTGACAAATACCTTCCGCTTCTATCTCTAGACCTCTCTGGTACGAGAACATCGGCACTACCGCTCCCTCCGGCACTACCGCTCTCTACTGAAAACCACACCAATGCCTTGAGCCGCTCCGCTACCAGTGTGCGGTAAGACTGTCCACCACTGGTACTACCATTCCTCAGTTCTGGTAGTACCGGTCCTTAGTTCTGGTACTACCAGACGTCACAGTGCCTATGCGCACCAACTCGACCCTTTGGCCTTGTAACGCACCCTTTTATATTTTCAGTTGCCTAAACTACCCATGAACTAGTGGCTGGCCTATAAATAGCCCCTACCCCCTTTGTAAACCCTAGACAGGATATTGGAATTATAAGACACCCTTGTGGATCTCTCTAGTTCTTGTTCCATGCTCCTTTTCCAGAGGATCACCAATATCCCCCACCTTGTTGTCATGCCTCCCTCATTGTACAAGCCCTTAGCATCGGAGTCCCTTTGCCAAGATGTAAAAATCCACCGATGCTGCCTACTCATTGTGCCAGTTCGAGAGAGAGCACTTCACCCGACGCTGATCCTAGGGTTTGCCCCAGACCGGTCACCGCTAACGTGAGCTATAGGTGTGTATCGTGTCTTCGTGTGTGCGTGTGTTCATCGTGTTCTTTGTGCGTGAGTTCGTGGACTCCATCATCTCCCTCTTTCCCACTCACTCCGCCTCGATTTCAAGAGATTCGTGAAAGATCGGGCCGCTCACGAGGTTTTCCCTCAATATTGGACCAAGGTGGTTTGGAAAAGAACAAATGCAATGACTCTAGAGACTCCATGTGTCAAACCAAAATGCCCAAAAACCCCTTGGAATGCAACTCCCACACGGAATGGTGCACCAATGTGAGAGTAGTGGTATCACCACATCCATTGGAGTGTGTGTGTGGTAATGTAGATCAAGGTGGTTTGGAAAATAACACATGGACTCTAGAGACTCCATGTGTGAAACCCAAAAGCCGAAAAAGACATAGGAATGCAACTGCCACATGGAATTGTGAACCAAAGTGCTAGTAGTTGCATCACAACATCCATTGGAGTATGTGTGGTAATGTGGATCAAGGTGGTTTGGAAAAGAACACATGCAATTACTCTAGACACTACATGAGTGAACCGAAAAGCCAAAAAATACATTGGATACAACTGCCACATGGAATGGTGCACAAGTGTGATAGTACTAGCATCACCACATCCATTGGAGTGTGTGTGGTAATGTGGAACAAGGTGGTTTGGAAAAGAACACATGCAACGACTCTAGAGACTCCACATGTGAAACCGAAAAGCCCCAAAAGACATTGGATGCAACTGCCACATGGAATGGTGCATCGGTGTGATAGTAGTTGCATCACCACATCCTTTGGAGTGTGTGTGGTAATGTGGAATAATGTGGTTTGGAAAACAACACATGCAATGACTAGAGAATCCATGTGTGAAACCAAAAATCCCAAGAGCCCCTTGGAATGCAACTGCCATATGGAATAGTGCACCAGTGTGATAGTAGTTGCATCACCAGATCCATTGGAGTGTGTGTGGTTATGTGGATCAAGGTGGTTTGTAATAGAACACATGCAATGACTCTAGAGACTCCATGTGTCAAACCAAAATGCCCAAAACCCCCTTGGAATGCAACTGGCACATGAAATGGTGCAGCAATGTGACGGTAATTGCATCAGCACATCCATTAGACTATGTGTGATGTAGCACCCCAGGAAAATCACTACTAGAAAATTGCATGTTGTTTTTTTATTTTTGTGCATATGACCACATGCTCATGTCATCATGCCACATTGCATTTGAGCATCGTCATGTTTGCATGTATATAAATTGCATGAAACTATTTTACAAAGCCTATATCTGTTTTATAAATATCCCCCTCTTTATTTCAAATGTAAAAACCCTTGATTCGTGTGGATCTTTTATTTGCCTAAACTATTTGACAAAAGGATATTTAATACTGAATAAAAATAACAAAACTATTTTTACCAGGGATGCAGTCCAGCCGGTCAGACCGAAGACCCAACCGGCCAGACTACCTACTACCCGGTTAAACCAAAACCAAACCCTATCTACCCTAACCCCCACCTAACCTGCCGCCGCTACCACCACCCCACCCACGCGCGAGCCTGACATCCCCTGTTCCACCCCGCATTCGCGACGCGTCGCCCGACCCCAACCAAGTCACCTCACGCTCACTCCTGCCCTGCGACGCAACCACGTCGCTCGCGACGCGCCTCTCTCCCTGGTTGATCGTGGTCAACCACCCACTTCCTCCCTTGTCGCGTCCTCTCCACGCAAACCCCAATCCCATACCGTAATCCCACCTACCGCCCGCAATTCCCCAGCGCCTGGCCACCACCGCCCGCTGGTGCGCCACCGCCTAGCGACCCCACCCCTCGTCGTCTAATCCTCTCTGCCGCCGCGGCGCCCTACGAAACCTCGCCGGGCCGCTCGACCCCAAAGGCCATCGAGCACTGCCGCCGACGCGCGAGTCCTTGTCCACACCAGCACCGCCCTGTCCGCCTCCCAGCCCCGTCGACCCCACAACCGGTCGTCCTGTACCGCTAGCGTCACCCTACACGCCTCTTCTGCGACCGCCTGCGTGAGCCATGCAGCCGAGCATCTCCTTGCCTGTGTCCGGCCGTGTCGTGTCCTCTGTCTCCATCCTCCCGTTGCTTACCGCAAGCTCCGGCCGCCGCCGTCCTTGTCGACCTCCCCGCGTACGGAGCTCCACCGGTCGCATCTTGCCTCCCCGCCACCGCCTCCCTCTGCCTCGTCCGCGCCTCGCCGTTGCCAGGACGCCCCAGCCGTGCTCTATCAGGCCGTGCAAGGCCCTGCACATGCCTCCTCCACCTGGATCTCAACTATAGCATCCCAATTGTCTAACAATTGTAATGCTACTTGGTCTACTAATATAATGGCTACTTCCTATATATAACTGTTGCATCATAATTATATCATGCTCATGTCATCATGCCACCTTGCATTTGAGCATCATATAAAACCCTTTTCTTTTGGTTCTTCTCTCATATGCATTATTAATTGTATTTGCCTCTTGATATTGTATTTGGTTATTGATATCTGGTTTAAATGCCCAAGTTGAGTTGGGGGCATATCTTTTATTCAAATCCATCACCTTTCTTTTTACCACCTTATAATTCCACCATCTCATTACCCGTGAGCTTGTATTTGCTTTTTCTTTTGATATTTATTCTAGCTCATGTGGGTTGGGGTGGGTCTAATTCTATATTTTCCTTTGCTTGGCCCTTATTCCACTTCTTGGGGATGCATAAGAATAATGCCATATCATTATTATTGTTTTCACAAAATAATACATGGCATTTAATGTTTTGCATGGGCCATGCAACCATCATCATCACCTTTTCTATTCTTTTGGTTTTTCCTTGCTTTGAGTGGAACCTTTTCTCTTTCTCTCTTCATCTCTATCTCATCAACCTCACATGTGTAATGCCATGCATGATCATGTAAAACCATCCCCTTGTCCCTCATTTCTCTCACTTGGTCATCCATACCAAAACCCCTCATCACCTTACCATCCCCTCATACTTCATCATGCTTAGGCTCATGTGGTTTAAACCTACACCCTACCCTCTCTCCAACACCATCATGTCACCCTCTTTTGAACCCTAATCCCCTAACCCTAGTTTCCTCTATTTTTCCCTCTAACCCTAATTCTAAGATAAACCCTAACCCTCACCTCACCTCTCTCTCTTTCTCTCTCCTTCTCTATCTCTCTCTTTCTCCCCTGCCATGAGGCCCCACCATCCGAGCCGGCCTCCTTCCCCTCACCCTGGTCCACCCGCAGCCCCTCTCCTTGCCTCTGGTCGTGCACGACAAGCACGTGAGGAGGAGGGTGAAAAGGTGGCCGAAGCCACTTTATCTACCCTGATCCCCACGACTGCCTCTCCTCTCTCACTCTCGTGTTGTCCTCCTCCCACACGCCTCCACTACCTCGCCAGATCCACCCCAAGCCCTGCCCTCACCTCTTCTTCTTTTTCTCCGACGCCACCGTCTCTCGCCGTCCACCGCCAGTACCCCGGCGTCTCCTCGTTCCTGCCGGCGTACACGACGTGGAAGTGGTCGAGGAGACCAAGGAGAGCCCCCTGCATCGCCCTGTGCTCGGCAACGAGGAGGAGGACCCCCAGGACCGCCAGTACCCTCGCTGCTGCGCCGAAACCCTAGATCTCCAGCCGCCAGCTCCGTCGACGATCCGCCGCCCCTCTCTCCGTTCCACCACCACCGACCTCTCCTCGATGAGCCCCTCATCCTCGCTGACATCCTCACGCTCGCTGTCGCCGTCTAGATCCGCCGTTCGTTTTGTCGAACACGCTGCACGCGCCGTCGGGCACCGCGTTGGCTCGCTCCCGCGTCGCGCAGAACCTTACCTAGCCCCCATCCACCCTGGTGTCACCATCCGTACACCAGCCGCACTGGCACAAGCCCTCAGCGCGCACACCGCAGGTCCTGGGTTCGATCCTCCGCGCTGCGCGCGCCGCGCTTTGTCGGTCGGGCACCGATCTGTTAGTTTCGACAGAGGAAACAAATGAACAGTGGGGCCGTGGCCATCTTACAGGAAACCCCCTCCTTTTTGTTACGCCTGAACCCACGGTACACCGAGCCCCACCTGCCAGCCACCCTGGCAATCATGCAGTTAAGCCCACCAGCTCTTAGCCCCTCAACCCGCGCTCCAGCTCGCTTCCCACCTGTCAGTCTCTGCGAGTCCAACCACTAGCACATGGGCCCTAGCCCGCAGGCCCCGCCTTCAACCGCAGCAGCTAGGTAAGCCCGCGGTGTAAAAGATTTTTCGCGCGTTGCGTCGCCAGTCAAAAATAATACAAATGATATATGTTTTGGAATCAGAAAAATGTAAGGAATTCAAATATGCCATTCAAAATCATGTTTGAACACTTTAAAATTTCGAGATGATTAAAATTACAATAAAATGCCCTAACTCCAAATTGGGCAAATAATATGTCTAAGTCGATCAGCGCGACGAGCCCATTCTATCTATGCTTTCCTTGTTCTGAATTGAAGCATGCATCATATCGTTATTAAACATCTGAATTGTTTATGACAATAAAATTGGACCAAACAGATAATAAAATGCCTTATTCTTGTATTACACACCTCACCATGCCATGCTACTTTAATGCCATGTAAATTGTGCATCATTCATCATGGCATGCTAGTTTGCTTGACGCATTTTAATTCAGATGCTTGTGCACTTTATTTATGTTGGTCCTTGTTTGTTTGGTTCTTCTTCGAATAGACGCCCAGCAGGAGAATTACCAGGAATCCCAGGAGTACTACCCAGATCCAGCTCTCGCTTCAACTGAACTACCAGGCAAGCACTAACACATGCTTGCATACATATAGTACCTATTGCCTCTATCTTATTGTTGCATCATTGAGTCGCGATTGCATTAAATTGAATCCCAAGTACTGCATGGCCTTTACTTTTAAACCCCACCGAAGCTTGTTCCTCCATCCCATGAGCCATTACTACAGGAGTTGTTTGAGCCATGCGAGTCGTAGAAAAGCATGTGTAGGGTATGTGAGTGTCTGATGGATAACGAGGTACTTAAACAACTTAACCTGAGTAGTAATGGGATAACTAATGAAAGAGGCACCGGTGAGCAATATCTGCTATTTGGTTTTTCATGCTCACTTGTGTCCCGTAGGACACCGAGTACTTGATTCCTGTTCCTTGTTTATTCGCACTATCCACATCCGGGAGGCCTTATGGACCCCCCTGAGCCAGAGCTTGATCCATTCTTATTTCTTGGCGCCACAATTAGTTTGGGGCTTTATTACTATCCTGTACTTCTGCCATGTTACTTCTTTATTTAAGATTGTGCGAGGAGCACCTGTACTGTTTTGGATCGTGACACGTTTTCGCTGTATCGACAAGCCCAGTCACATTTTCGGCTTCCCAGTCGTTTACCGCCGTCCACACAAACCTTGGGTCCGTCTCGGAGCCGGCCAACTTCGTTGCGGGTAGCTTAATGGGGTGGTCCCCTGAAATATTTCTGAATCCTGTGATTGCTTTGTCGTGAATGCCTCGTTGGGTTTTGTTTTGGTTTTTCCGAGGTTGATCGAGTGTGTGTTGCTATTCGTGCACCCCTGCAGGGTAAATCTTTCTGAAAGCCGTGTCTGCGGTTATGGACGACTTGGAGCACAGTTTCTCGATCATAGACAAGTATAACTAAAGTACCGCTTTTAAATTGACTAAGTACTTGACTAGTAAATAGTGCAATGCTCATGGAATCGATAATAAAACTGCCAACGGATGATGGGGGGTTGTTCGTCCGCCTCCTCGTGGGTAGCGAGGAGGAGGATGGATCTGTTAATTATACTGTTACAACTGTTGTTCTTAATTCACGGACATCCGTCGATCATTGGTTAGGCGGATGGTTAGCGAGTATCTATAGAATTGTTAGATATTATCTTTTGCTGCAATTACGTCACCCCAGGTTGTGTCCCCTTTAGCGGCATAAAGGCTTGCTAAGTACCCCTAGGGTCTCACACGATAAATTGTTTGATTCAGATGAACAGGTGTACCCGCAAGATGGATACTGGGTGGAGGAGACAGATGATGTTGGCAACGATCACTTGGTGTAGAGATTCCGGGAACGGGGATCCGTGAGATCTGTGGGCGGGATGTGTTTATTTATGGGGCATATTATGCCGATTTGCTTCTTATCCATACTCGGATCTTGTTTTCCGCTTCCGCCTGATACTCTGATGTTTGTTGTATGAGGAGCTATCCTAAATTATTATCTCTATCTAGGATATTTGAATCTTGCCGTATGGCGTTGCACTATTTCTATTTCTTTTAGATGGAATGGCTCTGAGGACTGTTGTATGTGGCTTGCATACATACTCATTTGTGTATGTAGTTGATCCCTTCGCCTGCCGATTACGCCGCTCGTTCTTGTCCGGATGATCTGAAAGTGGTTAGGACGGCCGAAAGGTCTACCGTGAGTGGCCCTGGGCCCCACCGTACTATTTTAACCACTTTTGTTCATCCAGGCATGTAACTAAGAGCGTAATTCACCGAGGTAGTTACAATTGGTATCAGAGCTATCCCGCCCTTAAGGGTCTCAGCCAAAATGGTCGTTGTCAGTCTAGCAAATATTTTTGGTAGTTATGTATACTAGGGAAAAACAAACGTGAGAGTAGGACTGCTCCCATTTTTCTTCTTACCCACCCACCCACCCTTTTTCTGGTAAGGAAGTGTAACGTTTTCAATCCTCTTCTAAAATTCAAACTAGGATTCACGTGTTCTGGGTTCCATAGTACCATAGGTGTGTGTGTGTGTGTGTGAATTCCTTGTCTATCTGTTGCATCCAAATGTTATCACTATCTGCCTTTTGGTTATCAACTGTTGGTACATTCCATACCGACAGGCCTTTGTAAACCGACGCGTTTTATCCGACTCGTTGTATACCGATGCGATCTATCTTACTCTTTGTTATCCGACGTTATCTTGTTGGGGTGTTCTTTTTCGTAGTTACCAATCTTTAGGTTCATCTTAAGAACAAGGTGTTGGGATATGTGTTTTACTGATTCATGTGCCGAGTAATGATTTGTGTGCGGGATGGAGTCGCGACCATACCACTACTTTTTTCATATGCTCTTGTATGTTGAACTAGTAGAGTTACTAATCTTGATTCGTGAAGTGGTTTTTGCGCATATAGTGGTATTTTAATGCCGAAATTTGCGGAAATTTTTTTCTTTGTTATTTTGTGTACCACACTCCTTGTTCAGTCGTGTGCGTTATGCTTAATATCTTCTAGTTGCCTTGAATTTTGTTGATATTTTAATATCATCTCAGTGAACGGCATCCTTTAATCTTGGTTAATTCCATTTTGGTACTATTTTGGATTATTATCATTCTCCATTATAGTACTGACTTGTGTTTTATATCAATCATAGGATGGCACCACCACGCCGTTCTGAAGAGGACATACCACCTGAACTCGGGGCTGCTTTGGCAAGTATTGCAAATGCTTTGGGCACTATGCGGCAGAACCAGCAGCGCTTCGAGGAAAGTGAGAGGAGGGATGAGTTAGTTCTGCTACCTCCACCTCCCAAGCGAGGAGACATCAAGAGTTTTCTCAAGTTCAACCCACGTCAATTTGAGGTGTCTGATCAGCCACTTGATGCGGATGATTGGCTGCATGAAGTGTCAAGGTTGCTGATGACTGCGGATGTTCCCGAGCAAGAATGGGTCAAATGTGCCACTCACCTTCTGAAGGGAGATGCAGCTCTGTGGTGGGAAAATTACCTCAAGGAAGATCTCTCTGGGTTTTAGCCTACTTGGGAGCAATTCACTGCTGCTTTCAAAGAGCAATATCTGTCAGAAATTGTCATGGAAAGGATGAAGGAAGTGTTTCTCAACCGCAAGCAGGGCACTGACAATGTCAACACCTACATCAGAAACTTCATGAACCTTTCTCGTTATGGCAGCGATGATATCTCTGATGACAAGAAGAAGCAAAAGAGGTTCCGGCAATGCCTCAATGCATCCATCAAATATGCAATCACTCATGCAAGGCCGGCGTCTTTTCTAGAACTCCAACACACAGCTCTGCAGGAAGAAGCAAGTAGACAAGTGTTTGAGGAGTCAAAGAAACACAGCCGTGATACAGCAAGCTCTTTTGCTATGACAGCTCCTTCTAAGCGTCGTGTCTGAGTTCCTAACACCCCACCGTCGCTCCCTGCTCCACCAAGACCGTCAAGCTACACATCAAGGCCACCAAACTCCTTCACTGCGGCTCCCAGGGGCTACAACCACAACTACCCTGGAGCGCCTGGTGGAGTCCCTGGCTACGTTGCTCCACGTCCACCTGGTGCTTGCTATACTTGTGGAAACACTGGGCATCAACACTGGAATTGTCCTATGAACAACAAAGCTTTCCACCACCACCTCCAAGACCTACGACAAGTGCTCCTATGATTCGTGCACCTCCACCTCGGGCTCTCAACATCAACACCAAGCCTGGGTCTACGGTTGCTCGCGCCAACTGTGTCAACGCCGCTCAAGCTGAGCATGCACCTGGAGTTGTGATGGGTATGCTTCCTGTTAACTCAGTCCCTACACGAGTGTTGTTTGATTCGGGTGCTTCACATTCTTTTGTTTCTCACAAGTTTGTGCATGAGCAAGACCTGGCTATGGTTCCTTTATTACATCGTCTTGTGGTACAATCTCCTGGGTCAAACATGAGGGCTGCTCATATCAGCCATGGCAATCAAATTGAGATTGGTGGCTCTTCGTTTCTGGCTTCCTTAATTATTCTGGGCAATTCTGATATTGATGTTATCTAGGGCATGGATTGGTTAATAGCAAATGCAGCTGTGATTGATTGTGCTGAACGTTCGGTTTCTCTGAAAATTCTTGAAGGCCATATAGTCTATTCTCCAAGTCTGACTCCTGCAATTCAGCTTTATTCTTTGGCGGCTCTGAATGATGATGCTATGGAAGGTATTCAGAGTGTTCCTGTAGTTTGTGAGTTCCCAGATGTTTTTCCTGAAGAGTTACCGGGTATGCCTCCTGATCGTGAGGTCGAGTTTGTCATTGAACTTGAACTTGGTACCGCTCCTATCTCCAAGCGGCCTTATAAAATGGGTCCTGCTGAGTTGGCTGAACTCAAACGTCAGTTCGATGAACAAGAGAAGTTGGGTTTCATTCAGCACAGTACTTCTTCTTGGGGTATTTCAACCATCTTCGTGAAGAAGCGAGACAAGACTGATAGACTTTGTGTTGACTATCGGGCACTCAATGCTAAAACCATCAAGAATAAATATCCCCTTCCGTGGATTAATGATCTCTTCGATCAGTTAGCTGGAGCTGTGGTATTCTCTAAACTTGATTTGAGAAGTGGTTATCATCAAATCAAGATCCGCAAGGAAGATGTTCCTAAAACAGCTTTCACCACACGTTATGGTCTGTATGAGTACACGGTCATGTCTTTCGGCCTCACCAATGCACCTGCCACCTTCTCGAGGCTTATGAACTCGGTTTTCATGGAGTATCTTGATAAGTTCGTAGTGGTCTATCTGGATAACATTCTAGTCTATTCTAAGTCAAAAGAAGAACATCAAGAACACCTTCGGTGTGTCCTAAACAAGCTTCATGAGAATCGCCTGTATGCAAAGTTCTCCAAGTGTGAGTTTTGGCTGCCTCAAGTCACATACCTTGGTCACGTCATCTCTGCCAAGGGCATTGCCGTCAACCCAGAAACTATTAAGACAATTATGGACTGGCTACCACCTATAAATGTCAAAGAAGTTCGGAGTTTCCTTGGTTCGGCTAGTTACCGTCGTCGCTTCGTTCAAAACTTCTCAAAGATTGCGAAGCCTCTTACCGATCTCCTCAAGAAAGGGAAGAAATACCTTTGGACTCCTGCATGTCAAGAAAGCTTTGAAACACTCAAAGAGAAGCTCACTTCCACACCAGTCTTGCTTCCTCCAGATAAATCAAAGCCTTTCTAGATATTCTGTGATGCCTCATTGCAAGGATTGGGTGCGGTCCTTATGCAAGAAAAACAAGTTGTTGCTTATGCCTCTCGACAGTTGAAGACGCATGAGATCAACTATCCTACACATGACCTCGAACTCGCAGCAGTTGTCTTTGCTTTGAAAGTATGGAGGCATTACTTGCTTGGCAACCGTTGTGAGATCTTTTCTGATCACAAGAGTCTGAAGTATATATTCACACAACCTGATCTCAACCTTCGTCAGAGGAGGTGGATTGAAACAATCAATGATTTCGATTTGACCATCAACTACACTCCGGGCAAAGCTAATGTCATGGCCGATGCTCTCAGCCGAAAAGCTTATGTCAACAACCTCATGGTAGAAGAACAACAGCCTCTCTTCTGCGAGGAATTCCGCAAGCTCAACCTTGAAATTATGGATCAAGGGTATCTTCTGAACCTTCTAGCAACACCTCTCTTGGAAGAAAAGGTCCGTTCCATTCAACTTGGTGATCCTTACACTAAAAAGATCATCTCCAATATTCAGCTTCCGAAGTATGAGTCTTTCCACGTTGACGACCAAGGCACTCTTTTCTTTGAACACCGGATGTTTGTTCCGAACTACCCGGGTTTAAGAGAGAAAGTTATCAAGGAGGCGCATGATTCTATTCTTTCTATCCACCCTGGCAGCACTAAGATGTACATGGACTTAAAAACACAATATTGGTGGCCTGGTTTGAAACGATATTGTGCCAAGTATGTCTCGGAGTGTGATGTCTGTCGCAGAGTTAAAGCTGTCCATCAGAAACCTTCCGGTCTTCTACAGCCATTGAAGCCTCTGGAATGGAAATGGGAGAAAGTAGAGATGGACTTCATCACTGGTTTTCCAAGGTCGCAGAAGGGCAACAATGCAATCTTTGTTGTCATTGATAGGCTTTCTAAAGTAGCTCACTTCTTTCCAGTCAAGGAAACAATTTCTGAAATTCAGTTGGCTGAGCTCTATATCAACAAAATTGTCTCTCTGTATGGGGTTCCTCTTGAGATCAGTTCAGACCGTGGAAGCATCTTCACTTCCAAGTTCTGGGGAAGTTTCCAAAATGCTTTGGGCACGAAATTAAACTTCAGCACAGCTTACCACCCTCAGTCGCAAGGACAAGTTGAAACATCAATCAGATTCTGGAAGATATGCTCCGTGCTTGCGTTATCTCTTTCGGCATGAAGTGGGAAGAATGTCTTCCTTATGCTGAATTCTCTTACAACAACAGCTTCTAGAAAAGTCTAAAGATGGCACCATTTGAGGCTCTCTATGGTCGCAAATGCAGAACTCCGATTGGTTGGTCGGGCGCAGGTGAAAGAATATTGTTTGGCATTGACATTGTAACTCAAGCGGAGGAGAAGGTTCACATCATTCTTGAAAATCTGAAGATTGGTCAAAGTCGCCAGAAGAGCAATTATGACAGAAAGCACACGGACATGGAGTATGTCCCTGGTGATCTCGTTTACCTTCGTGTCACTCCCATGAGAGGCACGCACCGCTTTGGTATCAAAGGAAAGCTGGCTCCTAGATACATCGGTCCTTTCAAAATTCGTGGAAGAAGAGGAGAAGTTGCTTATGCTCTTGAGCTCCCTGAACAACTCAAAGTCCATGATGTTTTCCACATCTCTCAACTCAAGAAGTGCTTCAAGGATCCCGGCAGGACCGTGGACCATGAACTCATCAATCTCCAAGAAGATCTGTCTTATTAAGAACACCCCATAAAAATTCTAGAAGTCGCAGAAAGAAGGACTCGCAACAAGTCCATCAAGTTCTGCAAGGTGCAGTGGTCGCACCATTCCGTTGATGAAGCCACTTGGGAACGTGAAGATGAGCTCTGTGCCAAGTATCCTACCCTCTTTGAGTCTTCTTCTTTCTAGAATCTCGGGGCGAGATTCCTGTTTAGTGGGGGAGAGTTGTAGCATCCCAATTGTCTAACACATGTAATGCTACTTGGTCTAATAATATAATGGCTACTTCCTATATATAATTGTTGCATCATAATTATATCATGCTCATGTCATCATGCCACCTTGCATTTGAGCATCATATAAAACCCTTTTCTTTTGGTTCTTCTCTCATATGCATTATTAATTGTATTTGCCTCTTGATATTGTATTTGGTTATTGATATCTGGTTTAAATGCCCAAGTTGAGTTGGGGGCATATCTTTCATTCAAATCCATCACCTTTCTTTTTACCACCTTATAATACCACCATCTCATTACCCATGAGCTTGTATTTGCTTTTTCTTTTGATATTTATTCTAGCTCATGTGGGTTGGGGTGGGTCTAATTCTATATTTTCCTTTGCTTGGCCCTTATTCCACTTCTTGGGGATGCATAAGAATAATGCCATATCATTATTATTGTTTTCACAAAATAATACATGGCATTTAATGTTTTGCATGGGCCATGCAACCATCATCATCACCTTTTCTTTTCTTTTGGTTTTTTCCTTGCTTTGAGTGGAACCTTTTCTCTTTTCTCTCTTCATCCCTATCTCATCAACCTCACATGTGTAATGCCATGCATGATCAATTAAAACCATCCCCTTGTCCCTCATTTCTCTCACTTGGTCATCCATAACAAAACCCCTCATCACCTTACTAAACCCTCATACTTGATCATGCTTAGGCTCATGTGGTTTAAACCTACACCCTACCCTCTCTCCAACACCATCATGTCACCCTCTTTTGAACCCTAATCCCCTAACCCTAGTTTCCTCTATTTTTCCCTCTAACCCTAATTCTAAGCTAAACCCTCACCTCACCTCTCTCTCTTTCTCTCTCTTTCTCTATCTCTCTCTTTCTCCCCCTGCCATGAGGCCCCACCATCCGAGCCGGCCTCCTTCCCCTCACCCTGGTCCACCGGCAGCCCCTCTCCCTGCCTTTGGTCGTGCACGACAAGCACGTGAGGAGGAGGGTGAAAAGGTGGTCGAAGCCACTTTATCTACCCTGATCCCACACACCTCTTCCTCGCCAGATCCACCCCAAGCCCTGCCCTCACCTCTTCTTCTTTTTCTCTGACGCCACCGTCTCTGGTCGGCCACCGCCAGTACCCCGGCGTCTCCTCGTTCCTGCAGGCGTACGCGACGTGGAAGTGGTCGAGGAGACCAAGGAGAGCCCCCTGCATCGCCCTGTGCTCGGCAACAAGGAGGAGGACCCCCAGAACCGCCAGTACCCTCGCCGCTCCGCTGAAAACCTAGATCTCCGGCCGCCAGCTCCGTCGACGATCCGCCGCCCTCTCTCCGTTCCACCACCACCGACCTCTCCTCGGTGAACCCCTCATCCTCGCTGACATCCTCACGCTTGTTGTTGCCGTCTAGATCCGCCGTTCGTTTCGTCGAACACGCTGCGCGGGCCGTCGGCCACCGCGTTGGCTCACTCCCGCGTCGCGCAGAACCTTACCTAGCCCCCGTCCACCCTGCTGTCACCATCCGTACACCAGCCGCACTGGCACAGGCCCTCGGCGCGCACACCGTAGGTCCCGGGTTCGATGCCCCACGCCGCGCGTGCCGCGCTCTGTCGGTCGAGCACCGATCTATCATATTCGACAGAGGAAACAGATGAACAGTGGGGCCGTGGCCATCTTACAGAAAACCCCCTCCTTTTTGTTCCGCCTCAACCCGCGGTACACCGAGCCCCACCTGCCAACCACCCTGGCAATCTTGCAGTTAAGCCCCCCAGCTCTTAGCCCCTCAACCCGCGCTCCAGCTGGCTTCCTACCTGTCAGTCTCTGCGAGTCCAACCACTGGCACATGGGCCCTAGCCCGCTGGTCCCGCCTGTCAACCGCAGCAGCTAGGTAAGCCCGCGGTGTAAAAGATTTTTCGCACGTTGCATCACCAGTCAGACCGGCCCCACCCGTCAGCGACTGTGGCTAGGTTCAGCTCAGTGCAAAAAGTAAGTTTCCAATTTCTGTTTTATTAAACATTTCCAGAAATTGTTTAAATTCAAATTCAAATCAGATTTTAAATAACTTTTGTATTACAAATCCAAATAATACAAATGATATATGTTTTGGAATCAGAAAAATGTAAGGAATTCAAATATGCCATTCAAAAATCATGTTTGAACACTTTAAAATTTCGAGATGATTAAAATTACAATAAAATGCCCTTTTCCTTAATAAATTAATAACTTTAATTCTCGAGCTCCAAATTGGGCAAATAATATGTCTAAATCGATCAGCACGACGAGCCCGTTCTATCTATGCTTTCCTTGTTCTGAATTGAAGCATGCATCATGTCATTATTAAACATCTGAACTGTTTAAGACAACAAAATTGGACCAAATAGATAATAAAATGCCTTATTCTTGTATTCCACACCTCACCATGCCATGCTACTTTAATGCCATGTAAATTGTGCATCATTCATCATGGCATGCTTGTTTGCTTGACGCATTTTAATTCATATGCTTGTGCACTTTATTTATGTTGGCCCTTGTTTGTTTGGTTCTTCTTCGAATAGACGCCCAGCAGGAGAATTACCAGGAATCCCAGGAGTACTACCCAGACCAATCTCTCGCTTCAACTGAACTACCAGGAAAGCACTACCACATGCTTGCATACCTATAGTACCTATTGCCTCTATCTTATTCTTGCATCATTGAGTCGCGATTGCATTAAATTGAATCCCAAGTACTGCATGGCCTTTACTTTTAAACCCCACCGAAGCTTGTTCCTCCATCCCATGAGCCATTACTACAGGAGTTGTTTGAGCCATGCGAGTCATAGAAAAGCATGTGTAGGGTATGTGAGTGTCTGATGGATAACGAGGTACTTAAACAACTTAACCTGAGTAGTAATGGGATAACTAATGAAAGAGGCACCGGTGAGCAATATCTGCTATTTGGTTTTTCATGCTCACTTGTGTCTCGTAGGACCCCGAGTACTTGATTCCTGTTGCTTGTTTATTCGCACTATCCACATCCGGGAGGCCTTATGGACCCCCCTGAGCCAGAGCTTGACTTGGGGCCACAATTAGTTTGGTGCTTTATTACTATCCTGTACTTATGCCATGTTACTGCTTTATTTAAGATTGTGCGAGGAGCACCTGTACAGTTTTGGATCGTGACACGTTTTCGCTGTACCGATAAGCCCAGTCACATTTTCGGGTTCCCAGTCGTTTACCGCCGTCCACACAAACCTTGGGTCCGTCTCGGAGCCGGCCAACTTCGTTGCGGGTAGCTTAATGGGGTGGCCCCCTGAAATATTTCTGAATCGTGTGATTGCTTTGTCATGAATGCCTCGTTGGGTTTTGTTTTGGTTTTTCCGAGGTTGATCGAGTGTGTGTTGTTATTCGTGCACCCCTGCAGGGTAAATCTTTCTGAAAGCCGTGTCCGCGGTTATGGACGACTTGGAGCACAGTTTCTCGATCATAGACAAGTATAACTAAAGTACCGCTTTTAAATTGACTAAGTACTTGACTAGTAAATAGTGCAATTCTCATGGAATGGATAATAAAACTTCCAACGGATGATGGGGGGTTGTTCGTCCGCCTCCTCGTGGGTAGCGAGGAGGATGGATCTGTTAATTATACTGTTACAACTGTTGTTCTTAATTCACGAACATTCGTCTATCATTGGTTAGGCGGATGGTTAGCGAGTATCTATAGAATTGTTAGATATTATCTTTTGCTGCAATTGCGTCACCCTAGGTTGTGTCCCCTTTAGCGGCATAAAGACTTGCTGAGTACCCCTAGGGTCTCACACGATAAATTGTTTGATTCAGATGAACAGGTGTACCCGCAAGATGGATACTGGGTGGAGGAGACAGATGATGTTGCCAACTATCACTCGGTGTAGAGATTCCGGGAACGGGGATCCGTGAGATCTGTGGGCTGGATGTGTTTATTTATGGGGCATCTAATACCGATTTGCTTCTTATCCGTACTCGGATCTTGTTTTCCGCTTCCTCCTGATACTCTGATGTTTGTTGTATGAGGAGCTATCCTAAATTATTATCTCTATCTAGGATATTTGAATCTTGCCGTATGGCATTGCACTATTTCTATTTCTTTTAGATGGAATGGCTCTGAGGACTGTTGTATGTGGCTTGCATACATACTCATTTGTGTATGTAGTTGATCCCTTCGCCTGCCGATTACGCCGCTCGTTCTTGTCCCGATGATCTAAAAGTGGTTAGGATGGCCGAAAGGTCCACCGTGAGTGGCCCTGGGCCCCACCGTACTATTTTAATCACCTTCGTTCATCCAGGCATGTAACTAAGAGCGTAATTCACCGAGGTAGTTACAATTGGTATCAGAGCTATCCCGCCCTTCAGGGTCTCAGCCAAAATGGTCGTTGTCAGTCTAGAAAATATTTTTGGTAGTTATGTATACTAGGGAAAAACAAACGTGAGAGTAGGACTGCTTCCATTTTTCTTCTTACCCACCCACCCACCCTTTTTCTGGTAAGGAAGTGTAACGTTTTCAATCCTCTTCTAAAATTTAAACTAGGATTCACGTGTTCTGGGTTCCGTAGTACCATAGGTGTGTGTGTGTGTGTGAATTCCTTGTCTATCTGTTGCATCCAAATGTTATCACTATCTGCCGTTTGGTGATCAACTGTTGGTACATTCCATACCGACAGGCCTTTGTAAACCGACGTGTTTTATCCGACTCGTTGTATACCGATGCGATCTATCTTACTCTTTGTTATCCGACGTTATCTTGTTGGGGTGTTCTTTTTCGTAGTTACCAATCTTTAGGTTCATCTTAAGAATAAGGTGTTGGGATATGTGTTTTACTGATTCATATGCGGAGTAATGATTTGAGTGCGGGATGGAGTCGCGACCGTACCACTACTTTTATCATATGCTCTTGTATGTTGAACTAGTAGAGTTACTAATCTTGATTCCTGAAGTGGTACCTCCTTCAAGGACATCAAAGCTGCGGTACCGAAAGATCGACTTCAGAGATCCCGATCCATGGACCCGAAGCCCGCTCCCGGAGTCCGAGACCGAACCTGCACCCCTCGGAGCCAAGTTCGTCGATACCCCGATGTGTGACCCCGATACGATATCCCTATTTTTTATAAATGCTATATATACTTGTTGCATATAAATAATTCATGCTTGCATACATACTATCATGTGGTTTGGGGCCTTTGTCGATTCACCTCATAATTAAATATGGAGATCATATGCGGGAAAATCTAGTCTTATATTGGCTCTGTTTAAATTTGTGTAGTGAACCGGTACCATGTCTTGCCTTGTTAATACAACACTTAAATTGTGGGGTATCTAAACAACATGAACCTCTTAATTAATTGTCGGGACCCCGGTTCCGCTTAATATTGCCTAATTGCATCGCATCTTCGTCATGTCATGCATCATACACGCATCATGCCCGATCTTTTGTCGTAGTATTAAATAGTGCATCCGGTGTTTTCTCTAGTGCTTTGCTTCTTCACGTATTAGGCCGATGAGTTGATGCGAGTGTCGACCTGATCTTCGGATGAACCTCCGGCAATGTTTTCTAGCCGAGCATTCTCCCCCTTTCTACCTATTTTGCGTTTATAGTCTTTACTTCCTCATGTTGATCTATTGCTATCCTTGTTACGATGCTTTAGTTTCCGTGCGCCGTTTACTTTCCTTGCAGCCTCTATACTGCCTTGGACACATCCTAGTTGCTTCCTTATGTGCTTCCTTATGTGCTGCTTCGCGTCGTTGTCATTCCACCATTGACGGCAAGTTGGCACATGCTAAATGGTGGAGATGCTTAATGGTGGAGATGATCATGACTTTAAATACAACTATTAAAATGTTGGGAATAGATATAACTAAAGCAGAGGCACCGGTGGGAAATAGCTAATATTTGGTTTTTAACCGGTCACTTGTGTCCTGTAGGCCCCGAGTACTTGATACATGTTCCTTGACTATCGCACTATCCGCATGTGGGACCATGAATCCCCTTAGCCAGAGCTTGATTCATTTGTTATTTCTTGGGGCCACAAACTAGTTTAGGGTTTTATTACTATCCTGTACTTATGCCATGCTTTACCGCTTTATTTACGATTGTGTGTGGAGCACCTGTTCTGTTTAGGACCAACCGTGCCACGTTTCCGCTGTATCGACAAGCCCAGTCACACTTTCGGGTTCCCAGTCATTTACCGCCGCATCACACACCCTGGGTCCGTCACGGAGCCGGCCGACTTCGTAACAGGTAGCTTATTGGGGGTGGCCCCCTGAAATATTTTATGAATCTTGTGATTGCTTTGTCGAGAAAGCCTCGTTGGCTTTTTATTTGGTTTTCCTGAGGTTGATCGTGCGTGTGTTGCTATTTGTGCACCCGTACAGGGTAAATATTTCTGAAAGCCGTGTCCACGGTTATGGACGACTTGGAGCATAGTATCTCGATCATAGCCAACTCTAACTAAAGTAGTATTGTGAATTTGACTTAATATATGTGACTAGTAATCAGCTTCACTATAATGGAATGGATAATAAAAGTGCCAACAACTGGTGGAATTAGGGTGTATCAAGTCATGTTATACCTGCCTAGTAAGTATTGCAACTACAACGGAACGTGATGCAGCCTGTCATACGGACGCTCCTACATCTACACCACCAAGTCCCCCAAGTGGACCGATGACCCGTGCCCGAGCCAAGATCCTTCAAGCTAAGGTGAATTCGCTCCTCTCATCATGTGACTTGGACATACACTTGGATGGCTTGCTACTTCATACCACTACTCTATGCATCATTAGGTACAAACCCCCACCGCATCGACCCTCGAGCCCTGAAGCTGCCTGAACCGGTGTGTCTGCCCGAATCCAGCCGGAGTGTCCGGTGTAGCCGGAGTGTCTGGCCTGCTCCAGCCCCAACCTGGCGTGCACATTCAAAAGGCCAGTTCACACACTACCCGGACACTACCCGGAGTGTCTGGCCACCCCAGACTGTCCGATCAACTCGACCCAGACTGTCCGGCCTGAAGATGGGCTTGCGAGCCTTAGCTAGGCCCTGTGGCCCATGTACCCCTCTACTTCGCCCATAACTCTACTTTAATGCCTGAATTACCCCTGAACTTGTGGTTGGCCTATATATAGTCCCCCACCTCCATTCTAAACCCTAGGCATGCTATTTGGAATTAGTGGAAACCCCTTGTGGATCTATCTAGTTCTTGCCTCATGCTCCTTTGACAAAGGAGCACCAAATATCCCAAACCTCGTTGGATTTTGCATTGTGCCTCCACGTTGTACAAGGCCTAGGCATCGGAGTCCCTTTGCCTAGACGTCAAGATCTCATCGAGTCTCCCATCTCGTCGTGCCGGTTCGAGAGAGAGTCGTCCACCCGTCGCCGATCCTAGGGATTGCACCGGACCGGTCACCGCCAGCATGAGCTATTGGTGTGTATCGTGGTTTTGCGTGTGTGTTCATCGCGTTCTTCATGCGTGAGTTCATCGTGTTCATCCTCCCCTCCTTCCCCCGCACTCCATCCTCGATTTGAGTGGGATTCATGAAAGATCGGGCCACCCTAGAGGTTTGCCCTCAACATATTGGTATCAAGATCTCGTTGCTCATGAATTTCCCCACTAATTTTTCTTCTATCCACCAAAAATTCGAAACTCCCCCAAAAAAGAGCCACATATTTACCTTTGGATCGATCTCTTGATTTGGTGTGTTATTTGTGGTTTTGATCCGACCAAACCTTGTCTTAGGAGTTGACCCAGCTTTATCATGCGTTTTCCCAGCCTGATTTGGCCAGTTTTTCGCATATTTGAGGCCTTAAGACGAGAATTGCTGCTCAAGAACACGAGCAAGAAACCTGCGCCGGAGTGTCCGGACAGATTCGACCAGAGTGTCCGGCCCGACCGGAGTGTCCAGCCGTACACGACCGGAGTGCCCGGCGCAGACAGACCGGAGTGTCCGGCTGTAACACAAGTTTTGACAGTTTTGCCTCCTTTTTCGCATTGGCTAATTTCCTTTGTTTGCTCGTGTCTCATGTGCGTGTCAGCAACTAACAGCAAGCTTCCGCATCAACAATCCTCGCGCTCATTGACACCATGGGCCATGAACATCATCCCGCAACACCGACGGCAAGTTCATCATCACCGACGAAGGTATAACTTGCGTCACCTTCCTTTGTGTGTACCTATCCCATGAGAGTGGATCATCTTGTGTTTGCTTGAGCATTGTTCATTTGTCCTTGGATAGTGAGAGTGCAAGAGCAATATCAGCTGTGACTAGGTAGCAAAAGAAAAATAAAAATAGTCTCCCTTTGCAAAAGAGAGTCTCAAAGCTTGTAAGCAAGAGAGAAAGAAGAGCGCCCAAGGAAAGTGCACAAATCCGTTGCACATTTTTCTTCTTTGCAAACGAGCCACGGTCTCTCCTTGCATTGGCACAACAACGAGCTTAGTCATTGTTAGGACATTTTGTTTGCTCATTTTCATAGTCGTGTCAATCCCAACAATCTCCACGTGTGTGTATATAGTCGTAGGTTCCCGTCACCCCTTTGAGTTGTTGACCTTCGCCTTTGACTTGAGTTTTGTTGTATTTTACCCACTTTTGACGCTTTTATTTTGGTTGGTTCTTTGGCATTCCACAATCCTAACCTACCAACAACAAGCTTTTGAGAGTTAGTTCTTTCTTTAGTGTGAGTTTTCTTTGCAATTCCACTTTGCACACTTATAGCTCTCACTTGTGGTTTCTAGTTTGGTGCAATCCCCAAGGTGAGATACAAGGCTAACACCACCATATTCCACTTCCATATACAATACTTGTGTGTTTTGCATGATGGATAGGCACGGTGAGTCGAGCCAACCACCTCCCCAAGAACAAGATCAAGGACCGTACATGACGCGCGTAAGTCACTTCATCGTTCGACAAGAGTTCCATGAATGTTGCTAAGCCCTTGAGACGCGATAAGATGAACAATTTGGCGAGACGCAAGCCAAGTTCAAGAACATCGACAACCGCTTCGACGGCCTCGAACGACAAATGCATGCAATGCATCACAACTTCGGCCATCAAAATGAAGCGCTTCAACGCTCCGTCGCTGAAACAAATGACAATCTTCGACGCCTCATCAACGGAATGGCAAGACCGCGTTCACGTGCTTCAATCTCTTCAAGTTCTTCACATCGTCATGCACCTCTTCAACGAGATCTACATACAAGTGCTCCAAGACACAATGATGCCCCTATGGTTGAAGATGGAAGTTCTTTGAACTATGTAAATTCCCCACGGTAGGCCGCAACGTCAAGCTATGATGGTGATTTCTCTTCAAGGCAACGAGCAAGGCAAGAAGAACACCATCATCACGCAAGGGCATTGGTGATCCAACAAGAGCAACCACAACATGGTCATCAGGAGGCGCCTCCTCCACCACACCAAAACATGGAATGTCAAGTGGTACAAGTTGAGTGACGCCCACCACGTCAAGAGGCTCACGACCATGACCTTCGCTGTGAGGTCCATGTGCCTAACAAACATCACCAACCGAGAAAAGAGCCTCCGCTTCATCGTCAATAGCGTTTCGGCATGCACCGATTGGTTTCGGCGTGCACCGGTTGGTTCCGGCGTGCGCCGGAAATTCCAGTCCTGTGTTTGGTCCGCCGGGGCGTGCGCCGGAAGTTCCGGCGAGGAGTCTGTTCCACCGATCCTGGCGCCGGTTTGGCCTGGGACTGGTTCGCGTTGGCTTGGCTCCTTCTTTTGGCATTTCTTCATGGCGTTCGTACCTGATGATGCATAAGGTATTGGCATGAAGTAGCAAGCTATCCAAGGATGTATCAAAGTCACATGAGATAAGGAGCGAATTCACCTTAGCTTGAAGGAGCCTGGCTCAGGCACGAGTCATCAGTCCACTTGGGGGACTTTGTGATGTAGATATAGGACCATCCGTAGGACGGGCTGCATCAGGCCGTTAGCTAGGTTATCCTACGGCTGGACCAGTGGGGTATCGCAACTGCTGTGCTCTGATACCACTCTGTAACACCCTCGAATCGGCCCTATGCAAGTTTCACCGCTTCTCGCCAAACCCGCATAGAAATGATTAAAATATGCCCACCAAGCACTTGCGTGCAGGTGGCAAAAGAAGTTATACCATTACACAATAGTCCATGATGGGACCCACAGAACAGATATATATATACAACACGACTCCATGAGTCAAGGATGCAGATATACAATGCAAAGATCCAAATCACCTTGCAAACGATACAACATCCGAGTACGGACAAGATGCAAATTGGGCTAAGAGCCCTGAAGGAAAACCAATGGCGTCCATAACCTTCCCCAGGCCAAGACGGAAGGGTAACCCTGCTAACAACGTCAATCACAAACCTGCTAAAACAAAAGGGGGTGCCAACAAAGGGCAAAGGAAAAAGAGGAGCGTCGGTACTGAGGCTAGTACACGGCGATTCTACAATTCGGTGGCTCTCGCCTACATAGGTATGGTGGACTGAAGCGGCAGTGCAACATGCACTAAACAACCTATAGAGACTCGGTAAAATTGGCGGCTATCAAAGAGGGATAAGAAAGACCTATTCGGATCCATCCTGATGCTACACCAAACATACCCATCCTGGAATTCCCCTTCGAGACCAAACAAAGAAGTCACACCGAGGAAAGTCACACAACTGGCAATTTTATTCATTCCATTATAGTTACAACACTTACTAGTCAGATTTAGATAGCTTGAGTCATCCTGATAGCATAAGTAGTTGGCAGTTTTAGTTAACCGTTCTGTTGAGGGAAAACCTCTAGGGTGGTCCGACCTTTCACGAATCCCACTCAAATCAAGGATGGAGTGCAGGGGAGGAGGGGAGGATGAACACGACGAACTCATGCCCGAAGAACACGATGAACACACACGCAAAACTATGATACACACCAATAGCTCACGCCGGTGGTGACCGGTTGATACATTGCAAATGTATCTATAATTTTTGATGTTCCATGCTTGGTTTTATCCACTTTCTTGTGTTTTGTCCACACCGTGTAGTACTTTTCATATGATTTCTTGGACTAACCTATTAACAAGAGCCATAGTTCCAGCTGCCTGTTTTATGTTGTTTTGGGTTCTAGGAAAGTCAGAAAATGAATATTCTTGGAATTGGACGGGACAAAAGCCAAAGTGCCTATTTTTCTGGAAGTCATCAGATTCCAGAATACGAGACGGAGAAGGGCTAGGGGCCAGCCACACCACCTGGCCGCGCGGCCAGGCCTGGCCCACGCCAAGGGGTGGTCTGGCCGACCCCAGCATCCCCTCGGCCTCTCCTTCTGCCTATAAGATGCCCTCGGGAGGAAAACCCTAAGAACCTGATCAAAAAGCAATGAAAGAGTTTGTAGCCGCCGTCATCTCTATCCCTAGATCCGGAGGGATCTGAAGCTCATCCTAGCACCCTACCGGAGAGGGGAATTCACCCTAGAGGCCTTCTTCATCACCATGTAAGCCTTCGGTGTGATGCGTGAGTAGTTCATCCTTGGACTACGGATCCATGTACTAGCTAGATGGCTGGTTCTCCTCCTTTGTGCTTTCATGTTTAGATCTTGTGAGCTCCGTTCATGATCAAGATCATCTATTTCTAATTCTGCATGTTGTGTTTGCGAGGATCCGATGGATATTGAGATGCTATTTCAGATTGATTATTGATTCTATCATGTCTTTGTTATTTGTAATCTTGCATGCTTTCCGTTGTTAGTAGCTATCTTGGCCAAGTAGATGCTAGCAACTCCAAGAGTTAGTATTTATGCTCGATAGTGGGTTCAAGCCTCTGGTAATCTGGGGAAGTGATAGAAATCTCTAAGGTACTAGATGTGCTATTGCTACTAGGGAGAAAACAACAATCCTTTGTTCATAGAACAATCGTATTGTTTACATTACACGCAATTCGTAAAGCAATAATATGTTGCTTGCAACTTAATACTAGAGGGGGTTCGGATGATAACCTGAAGGTGGATTATTAGTCATAGATGAAGTTGGATGGCGGTCAATGTATAATGTTGTAATGCCCAAACAAGTCTCAAAGGAGTCAAGATGATTAGTATATGCATGTATGGCTTTCTCGATGTTTGTCAATTGCCTCACTGTAATTTGTTTACCCAGCATGTTATCTATCTTAAGGAGAGCCACCTCTAGTGAACTATGGATCCCGGTCCTTTTCTTTACAAACAATCTATAAACTCTTTACTGCTTTGTGTTTACTTTATGCAAACTATTACTTCCTTCCATTTGATACGTTTAATCCTTTGTTTTCAGCAAAACACGGTGAGATTGACAACCTCATCGCAAGTTGGGGACAGAGTTCTGTGGTTGTGTTGTGCAGGTATCCACGTTGCTACTAGCACTGGTAGTGTGCCCTACCAAGGCACAACTAGCAACACCTTTGGGGTGTTTCCTTGCTCCTACTGGTTCGATTAAACCTTGGTTTCATAATTGAGGGAAACTTGCTGCTGTGCTCATCATACCTTCCTCTTGGGGCTCCCAACAAGTTGTACATTAACACGAGCCATCAAGCATTTTTTTGGCGCCGTTGCCGGGGAGCCAAGGACATCTTCACAAGGGGAGTCCCTCATAACGAATCTCTTTACTTTGTTAGTTTTGTTTTGCTTAGTTTCTTTTTGCTTCATTTGCTTGTTTCTTTATCAAAAACACACACAAAATTAGTTTTACTAGTTTGCTTTGTTATTTGAAAACACAAAAAAATGACTACTCTTGAAAACACTAAGTTGTGTGACTTCACTAGCACCAACAACAATGATTTTATGAGCACACCTATTGCTCCACATGTTCCTGAAGATACATTCTTTGAGATAAAACCTGCTTTACTCAATCTTGTTATGAGAGATTTTCTGGTATTAGTAATGAAGATGATGCTGCCCATCTAAATAACTTTGTTGAACTTTGTGAGATGCAAAAGCATAGGGATGTAGATGGTGATATTATTAAGCTGAGATTGTTCCCTTTCTCTTTGAGAGGAAATGCTAAAGAATGGTTGAATTCCTTAACTAGGAATAGTATTGATTCTTAGATTAAGTGCAAAGATGCTTTCATTGGAAAATACTATCCTCCTGCTAAGATTATATCTATGAGAAGTGAAATAATGAAGTTTAAACAATCTGATAATGAGCATGTTGCTCAAGCTTGGGAAAGAATGAAATCTTTGGTAAAGAATTGTCCCACTCATGGACTGACTGCTTGGATGATCATCCAAACTTTTTATGCAAGATTGAACTATTCTTCAAGGAACCTATTGGATTCTGCTGCTGGAGGTACCTTTATGACCATCACTTTGGGTGCTGCAACAAAACTTCTGGACAATATGATGGTTAATTATTCTAAATGGCATACTAAGAGAGCTCCATAAGGTAGGAAGGTAAATTCTGTTGAGGAAACCTCCTCCTTGAGTGATAAGATTGATATTGTTATGTCTATGCTTGTGAATGGGAAAGCCCATATTGATCCAAATAATGTTCCTTTAGCCTCTTTGGTTGCTCAAGAAGTGAAAGTTGATGTGAACTTCATAAGAAATAACAACTTTGGCAATAATGCTTATAGGAATAATTTTGGTAACAACAATTATAAGCCATATCCTCCCAACAATGGTAATGCTTATGGAAGTTCCTACAACAATAATAGGAGTGCTCCCTCTGAACTTGAAGTTATGCTTAAAGACTTTATTAGTAAGCAAACTGCTTTCAATAAAACTATTGAGGAAAAACTCTCAAATGCTGAAAGAAATATAGCATCTTTGGCTGAAGTTCAATCTTCTTTGAATAAAATGGCTGCTAAACCTGAAACTAATGAGAATCCCTTTGCATCTACTAATGCTAAACAAGTAAGAATTGATGAAAATGTTAGACTATTAGCTGAATTACATGCTAAGTGGGAAAGAGAAGATGAAATTGCTAGAAACATTAGTGTTTCTACTATCACCACCACTAGTGTTGAGGCTAGTAATAGTTCTACTACTCTAGATGATAAATTTGATTTTGATCATGATGGTTACAATATCTCTGAAGTTATTAAGTTCCTACAAAAGCTTGCTAAAAGTCCTAATGCTAGTGCTATGAACATGGCCTTTACAAAACATATTACTGATGCTCTCATAAAGATTAAAGAAGAAAAGATGAAACATAAAGCTTCTATACCTATAAAATAAGAAGATGGTTGGGAACCCATCATTAATATGAAAGTGAATGACTTTGATTTCAAAGCTTTATTTGATCTTGATAGTAGTGTTTCTATTATGCCTAGAAGGATTTATGATATGCTTGATTTACCTCCACTTGAAGATTGTTATTTGAATATCCCACTTGATGATAATGCTAAAAAGAAACTCATGGGTAGTCTTAATGATGTTCTTATTATGGTTAACAATGCCTATGTCCCAGTTGATTTCTATGTTTTGGATGTTGAATGCAATGCTTCTTGTCCTATTACTTTGGGAAGACCTTTTCTTAGAACTGTTGGTGCCATTATTGATATGAAAGAAGACACCATTAAATATCAAATCCCACTCAAGAAAGGTATAGAACACTTCCCTAAGAAGAGAGAGAAGATTTCTTTTGCTTCTCCTATGAAAACAAAATTTGGTCTTAATGCTTCTTCATTTGAGAACACTTGATCCTTTCTTGCTTCTTATGCCTAACTTAAAGTCCTTAAAGAAAAGTACTTATTGGGAGATAACCCAAAAGTTTTAGATGAGTCTTGGAAGTTATTACTTCAGTAATAACCGCTCCTTATCCTTTTTATTTGCTTTTTGTGCCAAGAGTAACCTCTAATGAGAGAGAAGTAATGATTGGGAAAGTTGCTGTCCCGAACCAGATTTCTGTGCTTCACCGTAAAAATTCGTCTAAAATCTCTGAACGTCTTTTTGAGACGTGAATTTTTGTGTTTCTGCCCCAGGTCATTATCTAACTTTCGTTAGTTCAATACTTTTTGATTTGAGCAACAGAAGGTCTTCGAAATTCATCTTTACCTTCTGGTCTGTTTTGACAGATTTCTGTCATTTTCTGCATTTGCTTCTTGTTGGTTCCTTTTTGAGTTCTTTTAGACAATTGAGCTTTTTGAGGGAAGTGCTATGGTAGCTAGTGTTCTAATGGAAGTTTATTTGGTGTTAGAACTGAACCTTAAGACTTATTTATCTTGAGTGCACTAATATTGCTAATAAAGATTGTGTGAAGTTTTGTATGAAGGAAAAAATTCAGGTGTATGGAAGGAATGAGTAATGAGATGAAGGATGGACTAAAGCTCAAGGTTGGGGATGTCACGCGTATCAATATCCAAGAAGTACAAGCGCCAAAGCTTGGGGATGCCCAAGGCATCCCCCTCTTCATCAATAAAAATCCCAGGTTTCTTCCAAACGCTTCGTTTTCTTCCAAACGCATCTTATTTTTCGTTTTGGTTTTGGTTTTTTGTTTGCTTAGTTTGCTGAATAAATTGGTTGGACCCCCTCTTTCATACATTGGTTTGCAAATAGTTTGGTTTGGTTTGGAAAAGAGTAGGAAAGTTCATGCTTATGATGTAAAAAGAGCTCGTTTTTGACTCTGGCCTATGCTTTGTCATGCCATGCTTGATATTGTTTTGGTTTTATCCTTAGTATTCTTTGCTATAGCATGACTTGTTATAAACAATTGAGATTTCTTAATGTATCTTGGATGAATCACGCGTTGTTTTAGCATATTAAAGCATAGTATAGTGGTATTCTCCTTTGATTCTTTATTTGGGTTGACTTGGCACATGCTCACACCATTTTATGACTATCTCAAGTCACCATAGCCTTTATGATCCTTAGTTTTCAACTTGTACTATCACTTTATGCTTTGATCAATGATGTTTTGTGGCTCTGCATGATTATGGCCATTATTGCTCTCTTAGTTTGTCGCTCCCAGTCTTTTGCTAGCCTCCACAACCAAGTATGAGTTCCACTCATGCATCCAACTCCCTAAACCAAGTTATTACAAAGAGTCCACCATACCTACCTACTAGCTTATGCTATTCCAAGTATATTCATGCTTTTGTTTATCTTCCAAATTAAACTTGTTACGAGAAAACTAGTGATTAAAGCTCTCACAAACTTGATGGCACACTTTACTTTTCTTGCCCTTAATAAACTTGAACCATTGGGTCCTTCTTTGTTGCGTATATGCTTGCACTTTATAAGTTGAAGTTAGTAGAACCATGTATCATGGGGAACGCTTTCAACATTGCACTAGTACTTTGTACCCTGTTGATATCATGTTCTTTTGCTTATGGATCCCAGCGGTGTGAAATAAAAGTGGAACTTGTAAGATCATGGAGTTTGTATGTGTGTTAGAGAAACGCCTGGGCCGCTAGCTTAAGCCATGCCTAATCAAGGTGTAAGCTTGCAGCATCACCATAATGAGCACTCTATGAAGCATCCTCAATAAAAACCTATGCAAATAGCAAATAAAAAGATCGCTGAGATGCTCATGTCTGCTTGCCTTATCATTTTGATTATCGGATAGCTCCTGTATCATGTGCAAGGGGTACCCCGTTGGCGGTTCTTTATGATACATATGTACTTACAATGACAAGAGCTTACTTGTGACTAAAGTTGAGTAGCATGAGGTTCGGTCTTCGTATGTAAGGGGCATCAGATTTCGGTTTATAACTTGGCAAGCATATCCTCTTAGTTGTGTCACTTTAACCTTAATCACCTTCAAGATGCTTATGATAGGGGCAATGAGATCTGAAAGCTATAAGTACCATAATTTTTGGAAGCTCTTTATGAGACTTGAATCCCTACTTCCTCTTATGAAGGCTTTTCTTCCACCATTATATTGAGTCTCCACCTTCTACCTTTATGCACCTACTTTGAGAGCATAGTGGCCATTCTTAGTTCTATGTGCATTGTCCCAAGACTAGTTGATTGATGCATACCTTGATATTGCTTGTTTTACACTATTTGTATCTAGTCACTCTTATGAACTTTGAAGGTGTCCTATGCATTTATATTTGCTACTCTATGAGGGTCAAGCTAAATACTATTATGCTATGTTTTCTTTATGTGAAACAAACAAACGTCTTGCAAAGCATTGTTATTCATGAATCTTTTGTTTGTGCCTTTTCATGTTGCATCATAGTTTCTTTGTCTGATTGCTAGAACTTTGTCTTTCATGTTATGATTGAAGTACTATGATCCTAGCTTTGAATGTTTTACAAATACTTTGATCAAGTCTTTGATGGTGCATGTCACCTCAAAAATTATTCTTTCTTTTTATCACTTACCTACTCGAGGACGAGCAGGAGTTAAGATTGGGGATGTTGATACATGGCAAATGTATCTATAATTTTTGATGTTCCATGCTTGGTTTTATCCACTTTCTTGTGTTTTGTCCACACTTTGGAGTACTTTTCATATGATTTCTTGGACTAACCTATTAAAAAGAGCCACAGTGCCAGCTGCATGTTTTCTGCTGTTTTTGGTTCCACGAATGTAAGAAAATGAATATTCTCGGAATTGGACGGGACAAAAGCCAAAGTGCCTATTTTTCTGGAAGTCATCAGATGCCAGAATACGAGACGGAGAAGAGTTGGGGGCCGGCCACACCACCTGGCCACGCGGCCAGGCCTGGCCCGCGCCAGGGGGTGGTCTGGCCGACCCCAACACCCCCTCGGCCTCTCCTTTCGCCTATAAGATTCCCTCGGGACAAAAGCCCTAAGCACCCGATCAAAAATCCACGAAAGAGTCTATAGCCGCCGTCATCTCCATCCCTAGATCAGGAGGGATCCGAAGCTCTTCCCGGCACCATGCCAGAGAGGGGAATTCGTCCTGGAGGCCTTCTTCATCACCATGCAAGCCTCCGGTATGATGCGTGAGTAGTTCATCCTAAGACTACGGATCCATGTAGTAGCTAGATGGCTAGTTCTCCTCCTTTGTGCTTTCATGTTTAGATCTTGTGAGCTCTGTTCATGATCAAGATCATCTATTTGTAATTCTGCATGTTATGTTTGTGGGGATCCGATGGATATTGAGATGCTATTTCAGATTGATTATTGATTCCATCATGTCTTTATTGTTTGTGATCTTGCATGATTTCCGTTGTTAGTAGCTATCTTGGCCAAGAAGATGCTAGAAACTCCAAGAGTTAGTATTTATGCTCGATAGTGGGTTCATGCCTCTGGTAATCTGGGGAAGTGACAGAAATCTCTAAGGTCCTAGATGTGTTGTTGCTACTAGGGAGGAAACAACAATCCTTTGTTCATAGAACAATCGTATTGTTTACATTACACGCAATTCATAAAGCAATAATCTGTTGCTTGCAACTTAATACTGGAGGGGTTCGGGTGATAACCTGAAGGTGGATTATTAGTCATAGATGAAGTTGGATGGCGGTCTATGTATAATGTTATAATGCCCAAACAAGTCTCAAAGGAGTCAAGATGATTAGTATAGGCATGTATTGCTTTCTCGATGTTTGTCAATTGCCCCGCTGTAATTTGTTTACCCAGCATGTTATCTATCTTAAGGATAGCCACCTCTAATGAACTATGGATCCCGGTCCTTTTCTTTACATACAATCTATAAATTGTTTACTGTTTGTGTTTACTTTCTGCAAACTATTACTTGCTTACATTCGATACGTTTAATCCTTTGTTTTCAGCAAAACATGGTGAGATTGACAACCTCATAGCAAGTTGGGGACTGAGTTCTGTGGTTGTGTTGTGGAGGTCTCCACGTTGCTATTAGCACCGGTAGTGCGCCCTGCCAAGGCTTAGCTAGCAACACCTTTGAGGTGTTTCCTTGCTCCTACTGGTTCGATTAAACCTTGGCTTCATAACTGAGGGAAACTTGCTGCTGTGCTCATCATACCTTCCTCTTGGGGTTCCCAACGAGCTCTACATCAACACGAGCCATCACCGGTCCAGCGCAATCCCTAGGATCGGCAACGGGCGAAGGACTGTCTCTCGAACCGGCACGGCGAGATGGGAGACTCGATGAAATCTTGACGTCTAGGCAAAGGGACTCCGATGCCTAGGCCTTGTACAACACGGAGGCACGATGTAAACTCCAATGAGGTTTTGGATATTTGGTGCTCCTTTGTCAAAGGAGCATGAGGCAAGAACTAGATAGATCCACAAGCGGTTTCCACTAATTCCAAATATCATGCCTAGGGTTTAAAATGGAGGTGGGGGACTATATATAGGCCAACCACAAGTTCGGGGGTAATTCAGGCATTAAAGTAGAGTTCTAGGTGAAGTAGAGGGGTACATGGGCCACAGGGCCCAGCTAAGGCTCGCAGGCCCATCTTTATGCCGGATAGTCTAGGTTGAGTTGACCGGACAGTCCGAGGTGGCCGGACACTCCGGGTAGTGTCCAAACTGGCCTTCTAAATGTCCACGCCAGGTTGGGGCTGGAGCAGGTTGGACACTCCGGCTGAGTCGCGCCGGACACTCTGGCTGCACCGGACACTCCGACTGGATTCGGGCGGACACTCCGGTTCAGGCAGCTTCAGGACTGGTGCAGCTTCAGGGCTTGAGGGTCGACGCGGCGGGGGTTCATACCAGATGATGCACAGAGTAGTGGTACAAAGTAGAAAGCCGGAAATTCCGGTGCCTAGTCTGGCACCACCGGATTTATTGCCGGAACGCCTCTAGTCTCAAGTCAACTAGGGTTTGATGCCCGAGAATATTCCTTATTTCATCTAGTTTTACCCTTTTTATGTCCAAACTACCCCTGTTTTAGTGGCTGGCCTATAAATAGCCCCCACACCCCTTTGTAAGACTTAGGCATGATATTTGGAATTAGTGGAAACACTTTGTGGATCTATCAAGTTTTTTCCTGATGCTCCTTTGACAAAGGAGCACCAAATATCACAAACCTCGTAGGAGTTTGCATCGTGCCTCCGCGTTGTACAAGGCCTAGGCATCATAGTCCCTTTGCCTAGATGTTAAGATCTCACTGAGGCTCCCATCTCGCTGTGCCGGTTCGAGAGAGAGAGATCCCCGCCCGACGCCGATCCTAGGGATTGTGCCGGACGGGTAGCCACCGGCGTGAGCAACTGGCTTGTATCCTGTCTTCGTGGTGTGTGTGTTCATCGTGTTCTTCATGCGTGAGTTCACGGTTTCGCTCTCTCCCTCATCCCCATACCTCCTCCGCCTTGATTTCAAGGGATTCTTGAAAGATAGGGCCACCCTTGAGGTTAGCCCTCAACATATTGGTATCAAGAGCTTCGTTGCTCATGAATTCCCCCACAAAATTTTCTTCTATCCACCAAAAATTTGAGAATCCCCAAAAAAGTGCCCCAAATTTTCCTTCAAATCAATCTTTGGATTTGGTGCGTCTTTCGTGGTTTTGTTCCACATATTTGTTGCTTTGGGTACCAATCTACCTTCCGAGAACCTTTTCCCAGCCCAATTTGGACAAATTTCTGAAAATTTGGACAGATTTGACTTTTGGAGTTCGTTCGAACTCAAACCGGCACCAGGCTCGGCGGACCGGCCTAGCCACCGGAAATTTCAGCGACAGTTCCAGCGAACCGGAATAGCCACCGGAATTTACGGCGCCAGGCTCGGTGCCGCCAGTTTGGCTGCCGAAAGTTTTGTTTACCCAATTTTGTCTGGTTTTCCTCTCGCGTTGTTCGTGTTTCGTGTGCGTGTCTCCCAAATAACTTCAAGCTTCCGCAACAATATTCACATACCGCGCTCATCGACACCGCGACACCGAACATCATCCCCAACACTCGTAACAAGTCATTATACCGAAGGTATAACTTTCTCCACCTTGTTAACCTTTCTTCCTTGTGTGTATCTATCCTATGAGAGTAACTCATTGTCAGGGGATGATCCCCAGGTACCCCAACCAGACAAGAAACAAGACAGTCGGATGGCGTCCGGCTGGCCAGACCTAGCTGGACAAGGCAAGACAGGCCGGCTACCGCACGGTAGCCGGGTCAGCAAGAGGTAGCCGGCTACGGCGATGTAGCCGGAACCAATCAATGAGACAGGACGACGTGTGTATCAGTGCACGATACGCCATGTACGATGACAAGTCCGGCAACTACCCGGCCATACCGAAAACTTAGCGGGGATGACGCGGGAATAGTGGCCCAATGTTGACGACGCGCTCGCACGGCGTCCACTATGCCCACGATAGCCATACAGCTCACACTCCGATGTGACATGCCATACTGGATACTGTAGATGACTAGCTGGCTGGGACCCGCCTGTGGGGCCCACCAGTCGGACTAGCTAGTGAGACCTTTGCCTCTCTGCATATATAAGGAGAGGCAAGGCCTCAGTAGAAAGGGTTGGTCTCATAGCATTTAAGGCAGTAGCTAGTGAATACAGCTCGAGGAGCACTTGTAGTTCATATATCCCACATAGTCAGATCCGGTAGGAGTAGGAGCTTTACCTCACTATGAGGGCTCCGAAACTGGGTACTTCCTGTATACAGCTACGCTCGCTTGTATCCAATCCCGCTTGCGGACGCCGTCGATAGCTTCCCTGCTAGTCCCCACACCTCTATCTAACCTCTCCAGGTACTGTCGTTCCCAATACAACGATAGTTGGCGCCCACCGTGGGGCGAGATGGCTTCGACCGGAGTCACGTTCCGCACGGGACCCCGCACTTCAGCCGGTGAGCGCGTGGCCTCCGGCCTGGTGCTCACGCACGGCAAATTCGACTGCGTCATCGATAACGCCTCCTACTTCGCTGGAACCTCCTTCCCGGCGAACGGAGTTGTCCTGCTATTCGGCGACTTCCCTGTCTACGTCGCCACTGTCCCAGAGCATTTCCCTAAGGAAATCGTTTCTGTCGTGCAGCTTCCGCGTCCAGGCGGTAGCACCTCCGCCGCATCCTGCGGCGTGGAGGTCATGATGGCCGGCTCCAGCTCTCATCCCCGCCAGCAGCGGGAGCGAGGCGTGGACGAGGTCAGAACTTCTGCTCCCCCGCAGCCTCGGAACCCGGTGGAGGACGCCATCGATCGACTCCTGACGCCGGTTAACCTCGGGGATAACCCGGAGGAAGCGGAGGCCAACTTCACCATGGAGAGACAGATCCTCCCCCAGGAGGCCATGGAGCTGGCGGCAGCCCGCAAGCAACTCGAGATCACCCGACGTGAGTACGACCGCGCACACGGATTCACTCCGGCTATCGCGGAGCCAAGCCGGCGAGGCCAGGTGCGGCGCCGGGGCGGCGAGCTAGGCGGTAGGATGGAAAAGGATGGGGAGCCAGATCCCGCACCCGCCCTCATCCGGCCCACCTACAGCACGCCCATCAAGAACCTGCGCGCGGCACGAGCCGCGGCAAAAGAACTACCAAGTCTGGACGGCGAGGAGCGAGCCCGGCAGCATGCTCACGTGCAGGAGCTCCTCCGCATCGCGGACGAGCAGGCTGACGCCAACCGGCAGATACAGGAGGACCCCAGCTACTCTAGGGGAGATAGCTGCCTGCCAACAGCAGGGGAGCGGCACGCGACACCCAGCAGGCATCTTCCCCTCAGCCGGCCAAGGCCCGCAGTAGGCTTCGCAGCTCTGGCAACAGGGGCCAGCCGCGCCAGGAGCAGACGGTGAACATCAACCCGCCACCTCCCCCTCCACCAACCGGAGTGCCCAGACCAGCCGGTTCCCATCTCTCGGGCCGGGTAGGAGCGCCCAACCCGGATTGTCCGGATGCCTGCGACCGCATCGAGCTCCTCGCTCAAGCGCACGTCACGGAGAAGGAAGACTCTACCGGAGCGGTTTGTTTTAGACCCTGCATCCGGAACGAGCCGTTCTCGGATAAATTTTCCCTGCCCAGGGACACCCCCAAGTACGACAACAGCATGAAGTTAGAAGATTGGCTGACCGACTATCCTACGGCATTCGGCATCGCCCATGGGAACAAGCGCACAGCCATGCGCTACGTCCCCCTCATGCTAACCGGGTCGGCAAGGACGTGGCTCAACATCCTCACACCTAATAGCATCAACGCCTGGCCTAACTTCGAGAAGGTGTTCGTCCTCAACTTCAATGGCACGTACAAGTGCCCAGGGCGCCCGCGCGACCTGGCCTTGTGCGTCCAAGGTGACCGCGAGACCGACCGCGAGTACCTCGCCAAGTGGACGGAGCTGCGCAACACCTGTGAGGGCATCCTGGAGAGCCAAGCCATCAGTTTCTTCATCGAAGGTTGCCGAGAAGGAACCATGCTTCGCCACCGGCTACTGTGTGACGAGCCGAAAACCATGGCAGAGCTCATGACGGTTGCGGACCAGTACGCCATGGTGGATGCCGCCATGAAGAATCCCCTCCAAGTAAACGCGGATGGGCGTCCGACTTCTACGGAGCCGGCTCGCGACCGACCGAGCAATCCGGCTGGTGAAGCCGGATCCTCTAGATGCCACGGCAACGACAACCAGTTCCATGGGGACCGCCATGCCGGACAACAGAAGCCTCGCTACCACGCGCGGCAGGTCAATGCTGTGGAGGGCGCACCCGACGCACCGGCTAATGAGGCAAGAAGGCAGAAGCCACGGCTCACCTTCGACCAGATGTTTGATCGCCCGTGCAAGTGGCATAGCGGTCCCTTCAAACCGGCTACGCACACCACCCCGAACTGAAGCTGGACCCGCCCGCCAGCTAAAAGACCAGGGTAACCAGCCTTGTCTCCCCCCTCCCCCTCCCGGTGGACCTCCACCACCGGCTAGAGGAGCCGGCAATGATGGTAACGGCGGCAACGGCAGCAACAACAACAATGGCAACCCCCAGCCGCACGCCGCCTACCACATCTTCGAGACGGAGCAGGACGAGAAGCACAGCCGCCGGAGATGCTCCAAGCAGGTCAATACCATCGTCTCTCCGGTCCCCCAGTACCTGAACTGGTCGGAAACCCCCATTACCTGGAGCCAGGTAGACCAGCCTGAACATCTGCCGACTCTCGGGGGCTATGCCATGGTGCTCGACCCCCTCATCGTCTCTAACGCGCGCACCTACCGATTCTCGCGTGTCCTCATCGACGGAGGCAACAGCCTCAACCTCCTCTACTAGTCCTCGCTGGAGAAGCTGGGCATTCGCGAAAGCGACCTACGCCTGACTACCATGACATTCCACGGCGTACTGCCGGGGCCAGCCTGCGCCCCGCTGGGGAAAATCCAGTTGGACGTCATATTAGGGACCGAGGAAAACTTCTGCCGCGAACCAATCTGGTTCGAGGTGGTAAACCTGACGAGCTCCTACCATGCTCTCCTCAGGCGCCCCGCCCTTGCCAAGTTCATGGCCATCCCCCACTACGCGTACCTCAAGATGAAGATGTCGGGACCCCACGGCATGATCACCGTTGCCGGCTGCTTCAGGCGGTCGATGGAGTGCGCCTCAGCCGGTCCAAACTGGCAGAGGCCCTCATCATAGCCGAAGAAAAGCGCGTGATCATGCACAATGTGGCCATGGCCCAGCAGGACATATCGGCTAGCGGCAAACCGGCTGGAGAAGGAGCTTTCCAGCCGGCAAAGGAGACGAAGAGGATCCTGCTCGACCCCTCTGACCCGACTAAGTTCGTCACCATTGGTGCCGGTTTGGACAGCAAATAGGAAGGCGCGCTCGTCGACTTCCTCCATGAGAATCGAGACATCTTCGCATGGTCCCCCAAGGACATGCCGGGCGTGCCGAGGGAGTTCGCCGAGCACTCACTTCATGTGCGACCGGATGCCAAGCCGGTCAAGCAACCTCTACGCCGGTTCGTAGAGGAGAAGCGGAAGATAATCGATGACGAGATCACCCGGCTCCTTGTAGCCGGGTTCATCATGGAAGTGTACCACCCGGACTGGTTGGCAAACCCAGTCTTGGTACTGAAGAAGAACAAGACCTGGCGCATGTGTATCGACTACACCAGCCTGAACAAGGCGTGCCCGAAAGACCCCTTCGCCTTGCCCCGTATCGATCAATTCATGGATTCCACGGCCAACTTCGACTTGTTGTCTTTTCTAGATTGCTATTCCGGGTACATTCAGATCCGGCTAAACCCGGCTGATCAGATTAAGACATCATTTATCACCCCCTACGGGGCTTTCTGCTACGTAACCATGCCTTTTGTCCTAAAGAATGTAGGCGCCACCTATCAGCGATGCATGCAGAAATACTTGCACTTGCAGATAGGCTGAAACATGCACGCTTATGTGGACGACATGGTCATCAAAACCAAGGAGAAGCGCACCCTCCTCGAGGATCTGGGAGAGACATTTGGGAACCTCCACTAGTACCAGATGAAGCTGAACCCGGAGAAGTGCGTCTTCGGAGTGCCGTCCGGCCAGCTCCTCGGTTTCCTCGTTTCACAACGAGGCATCGAGGCGAACTCGGAGAAGATCGTGGCCATCAAGAGGATGCAGCCACCCAGGAGCCTGCTTGGAGTCCAAAAGTTCACCGGATGCCTGGCTTCCCTCAGCCGTTTCGTCAGCCGGCTGGGGGATAAGGCACTCCCGTTGTACCAGCTGATGAAGGAGACGGACAATTTCTCCTGGACTACGCAAGCTGACACCGCATTTCATGACCTCAAGCGCATGCTATCCACATCACCAGTTCTAGCCACGCTGGCTAGCAAGGAGCCGATGTTGCTCTATATAGCAGCCATCAGCCGGGTCGTCAGCGTCATCCTGGTGGTGGAGCGCCCCGAGGAAGGCAAGGCTCAGCCGGTTCAGAGACCCGTCTACTACCTCAGCGAGGTTCTCTCCCTCTCCAAGCAGAACTACCCCCCACTACCAGAAGATGTGCTACGGCATGTACCTCGCATGCAAGAAGCTTAAGCACTACTTCCAGGAGCATCCGATTAAGGTCGTGTGCACCGCACCCCTTTCGTAAATCATCGGCAACAAAGACGCCACCGGCCGAGTCGCCAAATGGGCCATCGAGCTCCCCGCCTACTCCATCCAGTACGAGCCCCAGCTCACGATCAAATCGCAGGCATTGGCGGACTTCCTCGTCGACTGGGTTGAGACCCAGTATCTCCCACCGGTTCCGGATTCGGACCACTGGAAGATGCACTTCGACGGGTCAAAGATGCTCGGGGGCTTGGGAGCCGGCATCGTGCTCACCTCGCCCAAGGGGGACTGGCTGGAGTACATGCTGCAGATCCACTTCAAGGCCTTCAACAACGTAGCCGAATATGAGGCACTGGCGCATGGACTCCGGCTAGCCAAGGAGATCGGTGTCAACCGGATCCTGTGTTTCGGTGATTCAGACCTGGTGGTGCAGCAACTGTCCGGAGAATGGGACGCCAGAGATGCAAACATGGCCCTCTACCGGTTCCACGTCCAGAAGCTCATCGCCTCCTTCGACGGATGCGAATTCCACCACGTCCCTTGCGTCAACAACGAGGCAGCCGATTCGCTCTCCAAGATCGGATCCACCAGGCAGGCGATCCCACCGGGGGTCTCCTTGGAGCACCTACGCAAGCCGTCCATCATCCCGTCACCGAAATCGGACTCCATCACCTGGGCAGGGAGTGCTCCGGCTGACGGAGCGGCAGAAGCGGAGCCGGCAGAGCCGCCAAAAAAGAACTCGCGCCAACTCCGGCAAAGCAGTGCCCTCCGGCTCGCAAGGCCCAGGGGCTGCCGGTTCGCCAAGCAGCTCGGGGGCTACCGTCCCGGGTACGCCACCCAAACGACCCCCTGACATCCGCCAACCGGAGGACGGGAGCGTCCTCGTCATTCGGGAAGTGCCATCTTGGGCACAACCTTTCATGGACTACATCGCCAATGGAGAACTTCCAGATGACGAGGTGGAGGCCAGGCAAATCCGGCGCCGCGCGCACACGTACACCATCATCAACGGCGAACTGTACAAGCGCAGCGTATCTGGCATTTTCCAAAGATGCGTCGACGTGGACACGGGCTACCGGCTACTCAGGGGTATCCACCAGGGCGAGTGCGGGCATCACGCTTCGTCAAGGGCAATAGTCGCCAAGGCGTTCCGCCATGGTTTCTATTGGCCCATCGCCCTCGAGGATGCTGAGCAGCTGGTCCGCGCGTGCAATGGGTGCCAACGCTTCGGGCAGCTCAGGCACATGCTAACTTCGGTACTCAATACCATACCGATCACCTGGCCCTTCGCGGTCTGGGGCCTCGACATGGTCGGTCCCTTCAAGCGAGCGCACGCGGGCATGACCCACCTGCTGGTGGCGGTGGACAAGTTCACGAAGTGGATTGAGGCCAAGCCTATCCGAAAGCTGGATGGGGCGACAGACGTTACCTTCTTCACCGACATCATCAACCGCTTCAGCTACCCCAACAGCATCATCACCGACAACGGCACGAACTTCGCCAAAGGGGCCTTCGCCCGGTTCTGCAGCAACAAGGGCATCCGGCTGGATCTCGCCTCCATCCCGCACCCGCAGTCCAATGGGCAAGTCGAAAGAGAAAACGGCTTGGTGCTAACCGGCATCAAGCCACGCCTCATCGATCTATTGGAGTGATCACCCAGATGTTGGATCGAGGAACTTCCGGCTGTGCTGTGGAGCCTCCGCACCACGCCGAATAGATCAACCGGCTACATGCCGTTCTTCCTGGTCTACGGATCAGAAGCCGTCCTCTCCGCCGACATCGAGTTCGACTCCCCATGCAAGCTCCTGTAGGACGAAAAAGCCAACCAGGAGGCGCGAGAGGACGGAGTGGACCTCCTGGAGGAGGCCCGCGAGCTGGCCCTGTCCAGATCAGCCCTGTACCAGCAACGACTACGTTGCTACCATTCCAGCCGGATCCGCCTAGTCGCATTCCGAGAGGGTGACCTGGTTCTCGGGCTGGTGCAAGACACGAAGGGCATGCACATGCTATCGCCACCCTGGGAGGGCCCCTTCATCACCAGCCGGGCGCTGCCCAATGACTCCTACTACCTCATCGACGTGCAGCAACCGCGCAAGAACAAGATGGACAAATCAGACGAGGAGACCGAGCGTCCCTGGAATTCGGCCCTGCTGCGCCTGTTTTACACCTAGTCGCCAGGTAGTGTATGTACCCCGAAAACCCTATGAATGAAAATGCGGACCCCTATGAGAATCTCGAGGGCTCCTTGCTAGAAATGCGTGTGCATCTGCTTTTCGGTTCCAATTTTCCGGCTTCGGCAACCCCTACCCGGGGGCTCGCCGGCTGGCCCGGCCTGCTAAGTCAACAAACTGGCTAAGTAGTGTGCGACGATGTCAGAGGCCCACTCTTCATCTCAGCTACAGACCGCAACCCGGCTGTCCGGCTAGCAAGAGCAAAAGCCCGAGGCATCCCACACGAAAAACAGGGAGGAGACGTGACAAACCGGCCGTCCCGCCCCTACTACTAGCTCGAACCAATCTGGGTGCTAAGCCATTAGTACCGTGCGCAATGTACTGTCAGCTCCCTTCGATTCCGGCTACAGACAGCAGCCGGGCTGCCCGGGAAGGACGCAGCGAAAACAGCAGAGCACACGGGAAAGCGACCAAGTGTCTAGAGAGGCACAAGCTAGTTTTTGAAAAAATAAGCCTTTTCTGGCTACAATTTGGCAGACTAACCTACTAACCAATGAGGACATATGTGTATGTGTATGTACGTTCTTGTCCGACTACCTTGAGTCGAAATTCAGGAAGGAAAGAAGAAGAAGATTCGAAGTCCTTGCCTTCATCAAGCGCTCCGAATCTCGGGGCTACACCCATTGGGTGCGCTCGCGTGCCACCAGTGGAATCTTGTAGTTCCTGACCGGCTAAAGGCGTTTAGCCGGCCGTTCGGAGCCCAGGTAAGGGCAAGGGCAGGTGAAGAGAAGGCAAGGAAGATTCGAAGCACCTAGCTATGCCAGCTACTCCGAATCTCGGGGGTTACACCCAGTGGGTGCGCTCACGCGCCCCCACTGGAATGTTAGCTCCTCCGGCTGAAGATGTTCAGCCAGCGAAAGCAGCCGACTAAGACAAGTCTAGCCGGATATAGGTAGAAGACTTGGGAAAACGAGGAAGATTCGAAGCACCTGGCTACGCCAGCTACTCCAAATCTCGGGGGCTACACCCAGTGGGTGCACTGGCGCGCCGCCACTGGAGGTGTAGTTCTTCCGGCTAAAGGAGTGTAGCCAGACGAAGTAAGCCGGATAAAGTCAATCGGCAAAATATCGAAAGAAAATTCGAGGCACAAGTTGAAGGAAACTCAGGCAAATTCAATATAAAACAAACAAAAAGGAGGCGAAGCTCCCACAAGTTACCCAGCATTAGAGATAACTGGTACAGACAGACATGTTTCACGCATACCCTAAACAAGACAAATAAACCCGGCATCCCAGAGCAGTGACTAAGCGGCAGGACCCTTGTCGTGAGGAAGATCTTGGCTGGCGAAAGCTTCGGGCGGAGGAGGCGGCGCGGATCTTGATCCGGTTCCGGCGCCAGCGGACGGCGGCATCGGGCCCTCCACATCAAGAGTACCAACGGACTCCGAGTCGGTGAGCACCTCGTCGGGATCCACATAGTCGGCAATCTTGATGGCGAATCCGCGGAGCTCCGGATGGGCTTAGCGGATGGCGGCAAGATTAGCGCCGACACGGAAGCCTCCGTCGATCTTCTCGACGCGGGCGTCCTTGTACCAGGAGAGCATGAGGGCCAAAGCCATATTTGCTCCGGCTCGTGCCGTCAAGTCCCGCAGCCGGTCCACCACAGCCGGCACCTCTCCCACCTTCGCAGCCAGCTACGCCATCGTCTCCGGTACCGGAGCCTCCGGCCACACGAAGGAGAAGACTTCCCGCGCCGCTTGGTGAACCTTGGCAGCCTCTTCGCCAAGAAGGACGACGAGCTCTTGAGCCGTTGGCTGCGCTCCTGGCCAGTTCACCTGCAGCCGGTTGTAGGCCAGCAGGTCTATGCCGGGATAAAAGGCTGTTAGAAAAAAGGGTCAGATCCGGCTGCCGGATCCGGAAAGAAAAGAGGATGGAAAAGGGAACTTACCCTTAGCCATGTGGCCAACCTGCATCAGCTCCTCCACCAGAGCCTTCTCCTTTGTCGCCAGCCGTTTGATCTCCTTCTCTTGGTCCTTGTTCTGGGCCTCGAGAAGGGTGAAGGCTTCGGTCAGGCTGGCGAGCGAGGCATCGTGCTCCTTGATGGTGGCCTCCAGACCGTCTACCCTCCCGTGCCAATCCTTATTCTGTAGCCGCAAATTGGAGTTGGACTTGCTCAGCCGGTCGTTCGCTTTCTTCAAGCGATCGATCTCGCGCTGAGCGCACACGAGGATGGCTGCAACAAAACCGGCTATCAGTAAAAAAAGAGCAAGACAGATGCAGCGAACTTACTCTGGGAAGTCCCGTTGGCAGCGGCAAGCTTCTGCTCCAGGGACCGGTTCCCGCCGGCTGTGGCCTCCAGAAGCCGGCTCCATCACCGCTAGCTCGAGTGTGGCGGCAAGGTGCGATAGCAAGGTGGCGGAGGAAGCGTCATCGTCCATGGCGTTGACGGCCAGAGACTCCTTCGTGGCGACTAGCGCCATCCTCCACTCCTCCCCCGGCTCCTCGTCGGAGTTGTCATCGCCGACAACTACGAGCTCCTTGCCGGCAGCCTCCCGCGCGCCCGCAGAAGAGCCATCCAGCTGCGAAGACTCTACCTCTGGCTGAGGGCCCTCCGATCCGGCTGGGGCCGCAGGTTCAGCTCGAGGGGGACGCGGAGGCAGCACCTCAGAAGAAGGAGGGCACTGGCTGGCGCAGTCGGGGCACGGGGCGGCAACCCGGTCGGTGCTCGTGCCGGGCTCGCGGCTCCGAAAGAGACCAACGTGCTAAGAAGACAGAAGAACGAAAAGCAAGTAAGCGGAAGGCGGAAAAAGAGAAAAGGAAACAAGTAAAAAATGACAAGGACAAGGCAAGAGGAATTGTACCCTGGCACGACGGGAGGCGGCTCGATGGCAGGGCGCTGGTCCGGCTCCTCTGCGGCAGACCGGCGGGAGCCGGAACGGCGGGAGCCGCTCCCACCGGCTTCGCCGTCCGTCGTAGGGCGCGGCGCTGGGTCGATGGTCGGCGCGGCCTCCTCCTCCTCAACAACCTCCGGGTGAAGATCGGTAGCCGGCTCGTCGTTCCGGCTGGGGAAGGCATCCCCATCCATGTCCGATTCCTCGCCGAACAGCCGAGCGCGCGGCTCGGGCAAGTCAGGCGTGAATTCCTCAAGGGGTGCCTCACCCTCCTCGCGAATGATGCAAGGGAACATCTACCGAATACAAGAGATCAGTCAAACGAAACAAGGAAGAAATGCAAGAAATACCAAAACAGCATCTGGCTAGAAGAACTTACCTAGGGCGTGCGGTTCTCCCGGGTGTAAGGTGCCAGACTGAACTTCTAGTTCTCCGGTAGTCGCTCCTTGGTGATCGTCCACACCCACTCCTTTAGGTTGTGGTAGCGGGGATCGCGGCGTGACAGCCTGGTCGGGTCCAGCCGGCCGGAGTAGTAGCACATCTTGTGCGCTCGCTGCTGCAATGGCATCATCAGCTCGGACATCCAGCTGAGGGTGACGTCCAGGCTAGGCAGCCGGTAGTGGACGAGGGAGCGCATGCGCTTCAGCATCTCATCCGTCTCCACCTTGTCGCCGTGGAACTTCAAGTCCCAGTTCTGCCGGCTGGACTCGAAGTCCTGGAAAGCCGGAAGATGGATCTGGTCGACGTTGGTGAGGTTCTTCACGTAGAAGTACGACTGCTACCACAGTCGTACCGTGTCGTGAAGAAGGAATTTGGGGTAGCCGGTCTACGAGCGGGAGTAGATGGAGGCGCCGCTGCAGACGACTAGTGGCCCCTGCGTGAATTGCACCTGCGGCCGGACTCGGAAGAGCCGGTAGAAGAGCCCAAGATCTGGCTGGATCCTGAGACAGCTCTCGCAGAATGCCATGAAGTGCACCAACGTCCCGATTGCGTTGGCGCCGAGGTGGTGGAGGCGGAGATCGAAGAAGGCAAGAAACGTCAAGAAGAAGGGATGCACCGGAAGGGCGAACCCGCGTGCCAGATGGGAGAGGAAGATGACGCGCTCCCCCTCCGCCGGGTGCAGCGACATCTCCCTCGCCGGCGCCAACCGCACCGCCACCTCCTCCGACGACGGGAGAACGCGGGTGGCGCGGTACTTCTCGATTTAGTCTTCGGTGACGGAGGAGCCGCACCAAGCCCCGCGGTCAGCGGCCATCTCGGGCTGACTGTGGGATGCGGCGGCGGAAGAGTGGTGGTGGCCCGTAGCGACGACGACGACAAGCGGGCGGCGCAGCGGGCTACGGCGCAGAAGGCAAGGGCGCAAAGGCAGGAGCACGCGAGGGAAGAGGAAACTGCATCGGGGGAGCGAAGGAAAGGAACTGCCTCCCCCGCGGCATCCCTTTAAAGGGCCGGAAGGGCAACCGTCAACGGAGCCACGTGGTGCACATGTGTATGGCTTTCACCCCAACCGCCGCCCAGATCCCGTGTGCCGAAGCAGGATGCGCAGAAGATCCTGGAGCAGGAACCGAAGCGCCGGACAGCGGCTTCCCGAGGCGACGTGCGACGGGACGTTACGCTGCCCGCCGCAGTGCAATGATGGCACGTGCGCGCGTGGCCGGCGTCAGCGCTGACGTCACGAGTAGCGCAACCGCCAATCATAGCCGGACACAAATTCAAAAAAAGGAGGGAGCGCACGCACATTTCGCCAAAGGGCGGAATCCACACGCGCTCGGGGGCTAGTGTTAGGGGGATGATCCCCAGGTACCCCAACCGGACAAGAAACAAGAAAGTCGGATGGCGTCCGGCTGGCAGACGCAGCCGGACAAGGCAAGACAGGCCGGCTACCGCACGGTAGCCGGGTCAGCAAGAGGTAGCCGGCTACGGCGATGTAGCCGGAACCAATCAGTGAGACAGGACGACGTGTGTATCAGTGCACGGTACGCCCTGTACGATGACAAGACCGGCAACTACCCGGCCATACCGAAGACTTAGCGAGGATGACGAGGGAACAGTGGCCCAATGCTGACGACGGGATCGCACGGCGTCCACTGTGCCCACGACAGCCATACCGCTCACACTCCGACGTGACATGCCATACTGGATACTGTAGATGACTAGCCGGCAGGGACCCGCCTGTGGGGCCCACCAGTCGGACTAACCAGTGAGACCTTTGCCTCTCTGCCTATATAAGGAGAGGCAAGGCCTCAGTAGAAAGGGTTGGTCTCATAGCATTTAAGGCAGTAGCTAGTGAATACAGCTCGAGGAGCACTTGTAGTTCATATATCCCACATAGTCAGATCCGGCAGGAGTAGGAGCTTTACCTCACCACGAGGGCTCCGAACCTGGGTACTTCCTGTGTCCAGCTACGCTTACTTGTATCCAACCCACGTGCGGACGTCGTCGATAGCGTCCCTGCTAGTCCCCACACCTCTATCTAACCTCTCCAGGTACTGTCGTTCCCAATACAATGACACTCATCTTGTGTTTGCCTGAGCACTGTTCACTTGTCCTTGGAAAGTGAGAGTGTGAGAGAAAATACAAGAGTTAACATAGCAGTATAGAAAGTGAGAAAAAGAATTAAAAAAAGGCAAAAGAAAAATAGAAAGATACATAGTCTCCCAATACAAAGAGAGTCTCAAGCTTGTCAGCAAAGAGAGCAAAAGAGCGCGACCAAGGCAAGTGCACAAATCCGTTGCTTATTTCTCTTTTGGCGAACTATTTGTGGTCTTCGTTAGGACCTTTTGTGCTCTTTTGGCGAACGATTTGTGGTCTCTCCTAACCACATCCGTCCCCACGTGTGTGTATCCTAGTGTTTCGTAGATCGCCTCCTATTTGCTTTTGATCTTTTGGTTCTCTACCACGTTTGACAATAACCTTTTCTTTGGATCGGTTCATTTGGTTTTCCACAACCCTAATCTTCCACCCACCGCTTTTGAGAGTTTTAGCTTTCCTTCTTTAGTGTGAGTTTTCTTTGTGTTTTCACTTTGCAAGCTAATAGCCCTCACTTGCGGTTTCTAGTTCGGTGCAATCCCGAAGGTGAGGTACAAGGCTAACTCCACCATACTCCACTACCATATACAATCCTTGTGTGTTTTGCATAATGGATAGGCTTGTTGAGTCGAGCCAACCACCTCCCCAAGAAGAAGAACAAGGACCGTACATTACGCGCGAAGTCACTTCATCGTCCGACAAGAGTTCCGTGAACGTTGCCAAGCCCTTTAGACGTGACAAGATGAACAATTTGGCGAGACGCAAGCCGAGTTCAAGAACATCGACATCCGCTTCGATGGCCTCGAAAGACAAATGCACGCAATGCATCATACCTTGGCCATCAAAATGAAGCGGTCCAACGCACTGTCGCCAAAACAAATGACAATCTTCGATGCCTCATCGACGGAATGGCAAGACCATGCTCACGTGCATCAAGATCTTCAAGCTCTTCACATCATCATGCACCTCTTCAAAAAGATCTACATCCAAGTGCTCCAAGACGCAATGATGCCCCCGTGGTTGAAGATGGAAGTTCTTCAAACTATGTACCTTCCCACGGCACGCCGCAACGTCAAGCTATGATGGTGCTTTCTCTTCAAGGACACGAGCAAGGCAAGACGCACACTGTCATCACGCAAGGGCATTGGTGATCCAACAAGAGCAACCACAAGAAGAACAGCAAGTGCAATCGCAAGTCTACCACCATCGCCCGCGACACATACTTGACACAACAAGTGATGACTCCAATTTGGAGAACCAAGCTCGTCATCGACGTGAAGCTCTCCAAGATCCTCATCCTCATAATCATCGTCATGAACGTCCGCACCGACACCGTGGTCATCACGAGGTGCCTCCTCCACCACACCAAAACATAGAGCATCAAGTGGTCCAAGTTGAGTGACACCCACCATGTCAAGAGGCTCAAGACCATGATATTCGACGTGAGGCCCATGTGCCTAACCAACATCACCAACCAAGGAACGAGCCTCCTCTTCGTCGTCAACCATGTCATGAGGCTCCACATCCTCAACACCCTCATGCGGCCCAAGTGCCCCAACGTCGTCAACAACCACGCCAAGAGCAAGAGCAAGCTCCTCAACAACAATATCAAGAGCAAGATCCGCAACAAGTTCACGAGAACCAAGTTCCACCGCATCAACTACAAGATCATCAACAAGGTCACCAAGCTCGTTGCAATGACCGCAATGATGAAGAAACTTTTGGCAAGCTCAATTTCACAATGCCCAAGTTCACCGGATCCAATGACCCCGAAGAATACCTCGCATGGGCACTCAAAGTCGACATGATCTTCCACATGCACAATAATAGCAACGAGAATATGGTCGCCATGGCTTCGCTTGAGTTTGATGATTACGCCAACCTTTGGTGGGAACAAGTTCATGTTGCTTGTGACGCGAGGCAAGAGCCGCCAATCACAACTTGGCATGACATGAAGGCTCATATGAGATCCCGCTTTGTCCCCACGTACTACACGCGTGACCTTTTCAACAACCTTCAATCGCTTCGTCAAGGGACAAAGACCGTGGAAGTGTACTTCAAGGAAATGGAACTCAACTTGATCCGCGCCAACATTGATGAGCGCATGGCGAAAACTCTGGCACGTTTCCTTATTGGCTTGAATCACCCAATCATGCGCATCGTCGAGTTCCAAACATACAGCACCATGGTTGAGCTTGTGCACATCGCAACAAAGTCCGAACGTCAAGTGCAAGAGGATATCAAGTACAACAAGCACTAGACGTACTTCACCTATAAGCAAGCTTCAGCCGCTACACCAACATCTTTCAATGGAAGCTCCTCAAGTACCTCCAAGACTTCCTTCAAGCTCACACTTCCTCAAGGAAAACTGCCCCAAGTGGCAAAGAAGGAAAGATTGACACACCTTTCAATGGTGAGTGCTACAAGTGTGGAGGCAAAGGACACAAGTCGGCCGAATGTGGAAACAAGAAAGTATTGTTCATCCACGACAATGGCGAAGAAGAGTACTTGAGTGAAGATGAATTTTATGCCCGGGTCAAGGAAGCAATGGCAAATCAACGAGTGGAAGATGACCAAGAACTCCTTGTGTGTGAACATGACGCAAGTCCATCGCTTGTCGTCACAAGGATCTTGACCACTCAAGCACAAGAGCATGAAGACCAACGCTCAAATATCTTCCAAACATGATCCGGCATCAATTGCAAATCTATCAAAGTGATCATCAACGGAGGGAGTTGCCACAACCTTGCTAGCACCGAGTTGTGTGAGAAGCTCAACCTCACCTTCCATCCGCGCAAGCACCCCTACCACGTGCAATGGATAAGTGACCAAGGGTCCGTGAAGATCAAGCATACTGTATCGGTCTCCTTTGCCATTGGTCCTTACGAATACACAGTAGAGTGCGATGTGGTTCCTATGACAGTTTGCCACATGTTTCTAGGTCGACCATGGAAATTCGACAAGGCTGCTCTACATGATGGTCAAACCAATCTATACACCTTCAAATGGCTAAACAAGACATGTGTTTTGCAACCGATGATTGCTAGACAAATAATTGCGGACAATGCAAAGGCTTTAGCGAGGGCGCAAAGCACACCACCTACTTGTGAGAAGAGCGGTGAGAGAGAACCACCATATAGTGAGTGAGAGCCACAAGCCAAACTCGAGTGGAAAAACTAAGAGTGTCCTTCTTTCCACCAAAAGTGAGACGAGAGAAATGCGGAAGAACCCATCCATCTTGCACTACGTCCTCATTTGCAAGGGTCTAGCGCAAGGAACTAATGAAGTAACCAATGTTCCTCCATCTTTGATGATTATCTTGCAGGAATTCAAGGATGAGTTTCCCTAAGAGCTTCCACATGGACTACCTCGCCTTCGTGGAATTGAGCATCGCATTGACCTCATCCCCGACGCACCCGGAGGAGACGAAGGAGATCGAACGTCAAATCAACCAACTCGTCACCAAAGGTTTGACAAGTTAGAACTAGTCCAAGTGCGGTACCCGTGATTCTTGTCACAAAAACGGATGATACGTTACGGTTATGCATGGACTGCCGTGCAATCAATGTTATCACCATGCGTTGTCGACATCCTATACCACGTCTCGATGACATGCTTGTTGAGTTATTTGGAGCCACTATTTTTTCGAAAAATGATCTTCGTAGTGGTTACCATCAAATACGCATGGCAGAAGGTGATGAGTGGAAACCGCCTTCAAGACCAAACTAGGTCTCTATGAATGGTTGGTCATGCCCTTTGGCTTATCTAATGCCCCATCCACATTCATGCACCTTATGAATCATATCTTGCACTCTCTCATTGGAAAAAGTGTTGTTGTCTATTTCGATGATATACTTGTGTATAGCAAGTCACTTGAGGACCACGTGACACATGTCAAGGAAGTTTTGAAAATCCTTCGACATGAAAAGCTTTATGCTAATCTTCCCAAGTGTACTTTTGCTAAAGATAAGTTGATTTTTCTTGGATTTGTCACTTCTTCGAAGGGAATTGAAGTTGATATTTCCAAGGTCAAAGACATACGAAATTGGCCCATCCCAATGTGAGTGAACTCCGAAGTTTTCATGGGTTGGCCGGTTTCTATCGTCGTTTTGTGAAAGACTTTTCCACCATTGATTGTCCTCTCAACGAGTTGACAAAAAAGAATGTCTCCTTCGTGTGGGGCAAAGCACAACAAAAAGCTTTTGATGAACTTAAAAAGAGGCTCGCCGAAGCACCTCTCTTTGCATTACCAGATTTCACTAAAACTTTGGAGATAGAGTGTGATTCTAGTGGTATTGGCATTGGAGGAGTTCTTATGCAAAACGGACGTCCTATATCCTACCATAGAGACAAACTTGATGGTGCTCGCCTTAATTATCCGATTTATGACAAAGAGATTTTTGCCTCAGTTTGTGTCCTTCAAGTTTGGCAACACTACCTATGGCCCAAAGAATTTATCATACCTTTCGACCATGAGTCGTTGAAATATCTCAAAGGCCAAGCCAACTTGAGTGAGAGACACGCTAAGTGGGTTGAATTCATGGAGTCTTTTCCGTACATTGTCAAGTATAAGAAGGGCAAATATAATGTAGTTGTGGATGCTTTGTCTCGCCAGCACACAAGCCTTCTTACGAGACTTGAAATCAATGTGTTGGGTCTTGAGGAAATACAATCTTCGTATGATTCCGACCCGTTCTTTGCACCAATTTTCGCAAAGTGCTCCATTGACAAAGTAGTTGATGATTTCTATTTGCATGAGGGATTTTGCTTTAAACAAAACAAGCTTTGCATTCCGAAATCGTCGCTCCAACTTTTGCTTCTCCAAGAATCTCATGGTGGAGGCCTCATGGCTCACTTTGGCCGTGACAAGACATTGGACATGCTATCCACTCACTAGTTCTGGCCCAAAATGAAGCGCAACATGGAGCGTTACATTCAACGATGCACGACATGTGTTCAAGCTAACCCTTATGGTCTTTATATGCCATTGCCTATCCCTCATACACCTTGGTCCGACATTAGTCTGGATTTTGTGTTAGGATTACCTAGATCTAAGCATCGTCATGACTCTATATTTGTTTCCGTGGATCATTTCTCAAAAATGGCACACTTCATGCCATGCCATAAGCCCGACGATGCTTCACATGTTCCCAATTTATTTTTCAGGGAAATCGTCCGTCTTCACGGTGTGCCACGAACAATCATCTCCGACCGCGAGTCAAATTCATGAGCTACTTATGGAAGACCCTCATGGCCAAGCTCGGCGTCAAGATCCTCTTCTCATCCGCATCGCATCCCCAAACCGATGGATAAACCGAAGTTGTCAACCAAAGCTTCGAGACTCTACTTCGTGTGTTGATCAAGAAAAACCTCAAGGATTGGGAGGAATGCGTCCCACACGCCGAGTTCGCCTACAACCATGCCAAGCACTCAAAAACCAAGATGAGTCCATTCATGATCGTCTATCGTTTCGAGCCCCTAACCGCGCTCGACATCCTACCGCTACCTCTACCTGAGCGCATAAACATGGATGTCGAGAAGCGCGCACAAGCTATGGAGAAGCTTCATGAAGAAACAAGAGCTACTATCGAGCAACAAGTCCTTCGCCAAGCTTCAAGGTTAAACAAGGATAAGAAGGAGATGATATTTGAAGAAGGTGATCTTGTGTAGATACACCTAAGCAAAGACCGCTTCCCCAAGGAACGCGACTCCAAGCTCAATCCAAGAGGAGATGGTCCCTTCAAGGTCCTCCAGAGAATCAACAACAACGCCTACATCATCGACATACCGACGTCCAAGTACCTTGCATGCAATACGTTCAACGTCAAAGATCTCTCACCCTACCATGGAGATGTTCAAGATGACAACCATGAAGAGTCGAGGACGACTCTTTCCCAAGGGGGGGAGCTGATGTAGCCCGTCCTACGGAAGCTCCTACATCTACGCCACCAAGTCCCCCAAGTGGACCAATGACCCGTGCCCGAGCCAAACTCCTTCAAGCTAAGGTGAATTCGCTCCTTATCTCATGTGACTTCGATACATCCTTGGATGGCTTGCTACTTCATGCCAATATCTTATGCATCATCAGGTACGAACCCCATGAAGAAATGCCAAGAGAAGGAGCCAAGCCAACGCGAACCGGATTCCCAGGACAAATCCGCACCAGGATCGGCAGACTGGACTCCTCGTCAGAACTTCCGGCGCACGCCCCGGTAGACCGGACACATGACCGGAATTTACGGCGCACGCCGGAACCGACCGGCGCACGCCGAAACGCTATTATGTACGCCATTCCCGTGGCAGACTAGAACGATTGGCATGGACCAGAAATTCCGGTGCCCAGTCCGGCGCCACCGGACTTATTGCCGGAACGCCTCCAGTTTTACCCTTTTTATGCCCAAACTACCCCTATTCTAGTCGCTGGCCCATAAATTTCCCCCACACCCCTTTGTAAGACTTAGGCATGATATTTGGAATTAGTGGAAACCCCTTGTGGATCTATCTAGTTCTTCCCTCATGCTCCTTTGTCAAAGGAGCACCAAATATCACAAACCTTGTTGGAGTTTGCATCGCGCCTCCGTGTTGTACAAGGCCTAGGCATCGGAGTCCCTTTGGCTAGACATCAAGATCTCACCGAGTCTCTCATCTCGTCGTGCCGGTTCGAGAGAGATCCCCGCCCGATGCCGATCCTAGGGATTGTGCCGGACCGGTAGCCGCCGGCGTGAGTAATTGGCTTGTATCGTGTCTTCGTGGTGTGTGTGTGTGTTCATCGTGTTCTTCGTGCGTGAGTTCGCGGTTTTTCTCTCTCCCTCATCCCCACACGTCCTGCGCCTCGATTTCAAGGGATTCATGAAAGGTCAGGCCACCTTCAAGGTTAGCCCTCAACACGGCAGATGTAGATTGTCAAAAATATTTTGAAAAAATCGGTTGGATAGATCTGATTAGGTCTGCTTTTACTCCTTACCCCTATGCTATTCTCCTCTTAAACCTTCTCTTATATTTCCTTCGAGTCCAGGATTTCTCGTGGTTGGGTTTCCATCGTACCTTCAGGGGTTCGCTTCCTCCCTTATATATCAATGGAGCTACAATCATTAATTTGTATCTTGTTTGTTGTACCCTTCATCCACCGTGAGCTCATTATCTGTATCTACACCTTGCATGACATCTGTATCTTTGAAAAACATATGAGAATTATGAGCATTGGTGAAGTTGGAGTATACCTTGAGCATGTATTGTTCATGTCAATGGAACCATCGCGAAACCTAATCACTGTGTCTTTTCATATAATTTATTTTTATATCTTCCTTGGTCCCCAATGCGATGACATCATCTACGTCAGATCCGATGATGAGCCTACATCACTCCTTTGTTCTCCGGACATCGCTCGTCAAGATCTTCAGTCTGAATTCGAGACTGGATTGGATAATTCTCCTATTCATGTGAAGAGTAATGTTTTGGGTGCACGCTGGATTGATCCCCATCTGACTACTCTTATCATTTGCTGTTGTACATTGAATTGGTGGATCAATGCAATTTACTATTCCACTGAAGTTAGAGGTAGCCTTGTGACCTCTTTCTTCGTCTTTGTTTCTCCAGAGTGCTCTCTCGACGAACGTGCGCAATGATCCCTTGTTGGTGGTGTTGGGGATATACTTTCCGGGTATCCTCACAGTTCCTCACTGACCAGGGTGTCCCACTTCGGGTTAAAGCTTTGCTTCACGGGCGGCCCAGTCAGGGAGAAAGACGGAGTCAAATCCGGCTACGGGAAGGCCCAGAAGACTTACCAACTTAGGCCCATAATGTTACTTGTAGTTCAAGATGTACTCTGTAACCAACTCTTAGTCGTAGCCGGATTGATCTCTCCGGTAAACCCTAGGCCGGATATCTATATAAGCCGGCCTAGGGAGAGCCTTTAGGGCACCCAATTCTTTAGACCCTCAACTCGCACAGGGGAAACCCTTGTAACCCATATTCTGGCTCTGCCGTATTACTGGATTGCTAGCAGGAGTAGGATCTGTCCAAAGCCGGCGGATTCGAACCTGGGTAAACTTGTGTGCTCACCGTCCCAGAACACCGTACGTCTCACACCCCTCTCTTCCGCACGCCTCGAGGACCCCCTCATGGCGTACTTGTCCTCAATCCGACGACAGTTGGCGCCCACCGTGGGGCAAGTGAGCTTCGGATCTGCGTTCCGAGTGAAATCTGCAAGAATTGGAATCGGCGAGACTATCGCCGTCGGTCGCATCCTCTACGCCAGCGACGTCCCTCTCATCGTTCTCGGCGATACTTGGATTCCGGCAAAGGAGGCTGTGACTGCCTACACAATCATGTCTTTTGGCGAGATCGATGTTTACATCGGTTTCGCTGAACCTGCCTAACCCACCCCGATGGTGATGATAGAGGCAGAAGATTTTTCTAGGTCCCCTTTGTCTGCGGAGGCGGTAGAGTTCCGGATCTCAGAAAACCCTAATCCCACCCAGCCCACACCAATTGGGGAGATAGTGGAGAAATCCGAGCCTGAAAAAGACCTAGCGGTCCAAGTTGGATCTGGAGTGGATCTCTCTGGAGAGGCCGAATCCCAGATCGACCCACCAGTGGAAGTCGAAATTCAGGAGGAGCATATCAACGACACTGATTCTGGCTCTGATGATGCCGGGACAAACATGCCTTTCCTGAGGTACACACTAAGACGTATGATACTGCAAGGCGAAAGCGCAGATGCAATCCTCGAGACAATCAAAAGTTTCGACATGGCTGATCGCGAGGGCCGCACGTACCTCAGGAAGCAGACGACGCACTTCGTCTGATACGTAGGATCCGGATCCGGCTCTGCCGATGCTGGAGAAAACACCGACTCTGTGCTGGAGGCAATTGGAACAAACGCCGACGTTCCCGCATCCTCGGATGAGTCTATGACGTCGGCAGAATTCTGAAAGTTCTCCGTGGAGTATGAAGAGGAGTACAACTCCAAAGCTGCAGAAGAAGGAGAAGCCATGGATGAAGGATCCGGGGAACACTCTCCCAAAGCGCAGGATGACATGGACGTCGGAGATAATCCCGAAGTCCAGATGTCCGAAAGTACCGATCAGAGCTTGACTCCGGGAAACGGACCTGAAGCCGTCTTTGCTACCGGTGCTGCCAAGAAGGCAAAGAAGACGAACAAGAAGAACAAGACCCCAGCAAAAGACCCTCTCATAGAGGAGCTGATCGCTGAGGAATACGAGGAAGACTCGGATGGAGCACTCATCCCAGAAGAGCCGAAAAAAGAAGCATCGGTGGATGGACACATGATCAACGAGGGTGCGCGTAAACTCATCGATGCTGCATTAACCACACCTATCCCTATAGCTACAGAACTTACTGCGGATGAGCTGGACGAAAGGGAGCAAGCCATAGAAGCGCATCGTCAACAACTCCTCGATGAAGCCAAAAACATCGAGGTGGAGAAGAAACGCATGTCAACTAAAGACTACATGTCCCGGTTGCATCAGAAGACACGGAAGCATCACACCAATGATCACCAATTCCCACGTGTCCGTGCCGTCCTTTTTGGGGATGAGATGGGGAAGCCACGGAAAGATAGCAACGGAGATTGGGTATACCCAACCCCAGTACAGAATACCGTGGCAGCCCGAGAAATTCTATCGGCTAATCCAGGACCGGAGGAGATCCGTTTGGGTATCAAATTGCTCAACAAGGGACTGGAACAGCAAAAGGTCGCCTTGTTCGGAAGTCAAAAACTGGTCTCGGATTCTGACCAATGTCGCACAGATCCGACATGGGCTGGCGTAAGATCCCATTACATTCGGGCGCAGTATCACAACCCCGAACAACGGGAAGACAATTATTCAAGAACCGGATCGTCAGGATAGCATCACAGAACTACCCGTAACTGGAGCAACGTCGCTCCAGAAGCCGAGAAAGATGCCATTGCTGCACTAAATCCGAAGAACCCTCCCCGACGGGAATCCAACGATCGAAGGGGAGAAGATAAAGAGAAATGTCGGGAGGAGGATCGTCAAAAAATGCCACCTCCAAGACATGCAAGCTGTCCGGCTGAGCCTCACCATGGTGGGAACGACAGACGAAGGAACGACAGAAACCATGCTGGTACGAGCCGGCAGGGGGCTCGTGATAGTCAAGATCCTCACTGGAACCGGAATAATGACGCTCCGGACGGAGGCCGGCGATCAGCCAGAAACAATTCAGCTGCCCCACCCTCTGCACCAAGCAGCCATCACAACGGCTCCCAAGCCGGACAAGGAGGATGGCGTGGCGGAGGAGGTGGTGGCAGAAGCCGAAGTCCGGCACCAAGGCACCGCAGCCACATCCAACATTTGAGACAATCCCTATCCCCGAGCGACGCAAGGCACAGGATCAATTCCAACATAGAGGCACGGCGCTATGAAAACGATGATATGTACATGGGCCCAAAGTGTTTCAGACCATGCATTAGAACTACAAGATTCCCGGAAGGATTGGCTATCTCAAGGCATATCCAAGCCTACTACGGCATTGCTCGGCCACACACTTGGCTGCAGGATTTTTTCCAAGCTTGCTGCATCGCCAAAGGCGGAAACAGCCTGGTCGCAACCCGATATCTCCCACTTATGCTGCGGAAGACAGCGCGATCATGGCTCAATGAACTTCTGGAGAACACCATCCATAACTGGCATTCCATGCAAAGTGCGTTCTTTCAGAATTTCGAAGGCACATATCGGAGGCCCTGTTCGGTCGGAGACCTATAGCGTTGCACCCAGAAAGCCGGAGAAATTTGTCGAGATTACCTCGGACGATGGATCGACACCAAGAACTCATGTGAAGGAGTAAACGATCAAACCACGATTGAAGCTTTCATCGCAGGACTCCCAATTGGTCTACTACGTCACCGCTTGAAGTGTGACAAGGTCACTGATTTGGGAAAGATGATAGAAACAGCGAGAAAGTATGCAGATGCTGACAATGATGCAGAAGGATTACTCAACGTCCTGGTTGTACCTCAGTCAGCAAAGACAAAGCAACAAGCTCAGAAGCGCAAAAATACCTCGGAAGAAAAACCCAACGTGGAGACAGTGGCGGTTACTACTGTTTCTGGGTCTAGAGGACGTGGTTGAGGCCGCGGGCGTGGCCGTGGGTCTTCAACGGTCCAAGGTAGAGGAGAACAACAACATGGCAAAACCTACACTTGGGCCGACATTGCCAATAACCCATGTGTGCATCACCTAGACGCCAATGGGGGCTCGTCCCACACCAACACTAAGTGTCGTTTTAATGACGACATCAAAAGAGATGATACCGCAGGCTACAAAGCTAAGTGGAAGAAGGGAAAGAAAAATCCTGAAAAGGACAAAGAGACTAAGGAAGATTCCGACATGGAGGAAGCTGATGCTTCAAATCCCAAGTCAGAAGGGAAGAAAACTTTTCCCACCAAAGACACTTACGTCACCTTCCTCGGATCTCAACCAGCAAAGGTCCAGAAAGCAGTTCTCCACGAGCTCAATGCAACAGTTCCGGTTGTCCCCCAATATCTGGACTGGTCGGAAGTGGCAATCACATTTGACCGCGCTGACCATCCGCCTAAGTTGCACAGGCGAGGAAAATACGCCTTAATCGTTAATCCACTTATTGACGGTTATGGTTTCTCCAAGACCCTCATGGACGGTGGTAGCAGCATAAATATTCTCTATGTCGAAACGCTATGCCGGATGAAGATCTCAAAGACCCAGCTGAACCATAGCTCTGTGATCTTTCACGGAGTTGTCCCAGGAAGACAAGCTAATTCCCTGGGAGAGATCACTTTGGATGTTACCTTTGGAACTCCAAAGAACTATCGGATGGAGGAACTTTCCTTCGAAGTGGTCCCGTTCAAGACCGCATACCACGCTATATTCGGACGTCCGGCTTACTGGGCTTTTATGGCTCGTCCGTGTTACATTTACAATATGATGAAAATTCCAGGTCCCAACGGCGTGATCACCATCAGGGGAGACCCGAAGAAGGCACGAGAGTGCGAGGATGGAAATGCGGCCTTTGCCGAAGCCGTGTTGCACGCCCAGGAGTACCAGGAGATCAAGAAGAGCATAGATCCGTCCGAGATGCCCGCAACGAAGAAGGAGGTGACAAAGCCAAATCCGGAGTTCAAGGCATCAGAAGAGACGAAGAAAGAACCGTTGAAGGATGATGACCCCTCCAAGGTGACCCCGATAGGCGTAGGCCTAAGTAGCGCATAGGAAAGCACGCTCGTCAAGTTCCTCCAAGCAAATCAAGATATTTTCATGGCAGCCATCTGACATGACCGGAGTACCTAGGGAACTTGCCGAGCACTCTCTAAATGTAAACCCGAACACAAAACCCGTCAAATAATCCTTACGGCGGTTTGGTGATGAAAAGCGTAAGGCAATAGCTAAGGAACTAGCACGGCTCGAGTTAGCCGGATTCATAGAAGAGGTCATCCACACTGAGTGGTCGGCCAATCCTGTAATGGTCCCTAAAAAGGATAACACTGATTTAAGGATGTGTGTTGATTATACTGCCTTGAACAAGGCTTGTCCAAAAGATCCGTTCGCTCTGCCTAGAATTGATCAAGTCATCGATTCTACAGCAGGCTCGGAACTCCTCTGTTTTCTCGACGCATATTCCAGTTATCACCAAATCCGAATGAAGGAATCTGACAAAGTCAAATCTTCATTCATAAGCCCCTTCGGAACCTTCTGTTTTGTTACGATGCCCTTTGGACTGAAGAACGCAGGAGCTATGTACCAGCGCACGATGCAGCGTTGCCTCCATGACCAACTCGGACGCAATGTACATGCATACGTGGATGATATCGCGGTGATGTCCAAAAAGAAGGAAATGCTGATTTCTGACTTGGAGGAGACATTCGCCAATCTATGAAAATACAACATCATGCTTAACCTGAAGAAATGCTTCTTTGGAATACCAACTGGAAAATTGTTAGGTTTCATCGTGTCTCAAAGAGGCATAGAGGTGAACCAAGACAAAATCAAGGCTATACTCAATATTTCCAGGCCAACTCGCCCAAAGGACGTACAAAGATTAACTGGTTGCATTGCTGCGGTCAGTCGATTTGTAAGCCGGCTTGGTGAAAGAGCCGCACCATTATATAAACTCCTAAAAAAGACCAAGGATTTTGTCTGGACAGACGAAGCTGAAGCTGCACTACAAGATCTGAAAAGAGTACTCTCATGTGCTCCTATCCTTGCAGCACCGGAACCTCAGGAACTGATGTTGCTTTACATTGCTACGACAAGTAAGGTTGTCAGTATCGTCATGGTGGTGGAGAGACCAGAGGAAAATCAGGAACACCTAGTGCAGCATCCGACTTACTTTGTCAGCGAGGTCCTGACATAGTCCAAACAGCGGTATCCGCATTATCAAAAGTTGGCTTACGGTGTTTTTCTAGCATCTCGTAAGCTCCGACATTATTTTCAGGAGCATCCAATTACCGTGGTGAGCAAAGCTCCCATGAGAGACATAATCAACAATAGTGACGCCACAGGACGCGTCGCCAAATGGGGAATAGAGCTTTCAGCTTTCGATATTGAGTATAAACCTCGGACAGCAATCAAATCCCATATCCTTGCTGACTTTGTCGCTGACTAGACTGAGACAGAGGATAACATGATCCTCCCTGAGCCAGAATATTGGACCCTCTTTTTTGATGGGTCTAAGGCTGGAGGGAGCTCGGGGGCTGGCGTGGTGCTCAAATCACCCCAAGGAGATAAACTTTTATACGTGTTGCAGATCCACTTCACAGCGACAAACAACATTGCCGAGTATGAAGCACTGCTGCATGGAATCCGGATTGCTAAGGATATTGGCATCCGACGTTTGATGTGTTATGGAGATTCGGATCTTGTTGCTCTGCAAGTCTCGGATATTTGTAATGCAAATAAACACATGGTAGCATATAAAGATGTCGTGGATGATCTATCTAAATCGTCGAAGGGTTTGAAGTTCAACACATCCCTCGAGCAGAAAATGAGGAAGTAGACGCACTATCTCGGATAGGCTCTGCGCGGAAAGAGGTCCCGGTTGGCGCTTTTTTAGAGCACCTGAAAGTTCCCTCAATAAAGGGAGTAGATGAGGAATATCCGACCAAATCTGACTCACCTTTGATAGCAGTTCTGGTTGTAATTCCCAGCTGGACTCAACCCTACCTCGATAATTTGGTAGATGGCAAATTACCCGAAGACGAGGTGCTGAGCCGGCAGATTATCCGACGAGCAAAATCCTATACTATTGTTAAAGGTAAGCTCCATAAACGGAGTGTTTCTAGGGTTTTTCAGCGCTGTGTATCTTCGGAATAAGGAGCGGAAATCTTAAGGGAAATCCACGAAGGCGAGTGTGGTCACCACGCTGCAGCCAAATCTTTAGTGTCAAAAGCTTTTAGACATGGATTTTTCTGGCTTACAGCTCAGGCAGATGCTGAACAATTAGTCAAGGCGTGCAAAGGCTGCCAAAAGTACGCCAAGCAAGCTCATGTTCCGGCTGATCAGCTGCGAACAATACCTATAACATGGCCCTTTGCGGTCTAGGGGCTTGATATGGTAGTACCATTTAAACGAGCTCCAAGTGGATTTACTCACCTCTTAGTGATGGTGGATAAATTCACCAAATGGATTGAGGCTAAACCTGTCACTAGTTGTGATGGAGCAACAGCCAAAAGATTTGTCGAGGATGTGATAATCCGATATGGTTATCCGCATAGCATTATCACGGATAACGGGAGTAACTTTTCTATGGGAGAACTGGCTGAATTCTGCAACGAGCAAATATCCGGCTTGACATTGCGTCAGTCGCACATCCACAGGCTAACGGACAAGTTGAAATGGCAAATGGTTTAATCTTACAAGGCCTGAAACCAAGACTCGAAGCACCACTACGACGTGCCGCGGGGGCTTGGGCAGAGGAATTACCCTCTATAATTTGGAGTTTACGAACAACTCCAAACAGGTCAACAGGATACACACCTTTCTTCTTGGTCTATGGCGCAGAAGCAGTTCTTCCTAGTGATTTGATTCATACTTCTCCTAGAGTGGCCGCGTATATCGAAGAGGATGCCGAGATTTCTCGACAAAATGATCTCGACTTAGTCGAAGAAGTTCGCGTCGTTGCTGAAATGAGATCTACAGCCTATTAGTAGAAGCAGTATCATAGCCAGAGAGTCCGAAATAGATCTTTCAATAAAGGTGATTTGGTTCTCCGGCTTGTGCAATAAAGAAAGCACAAACTTTCCCCAGTATGGGAAGGGCCCTTTTTGGTTAGTCGAGTATTACACAATGGTTCGTATTACTTAACTGACATGAGGCCAGTCAAAGAAAGACCTGCTACTAAGAAGAGAAAGAGAGCTGGAGGCAGTACAAATCCGGATGAGTTAGACAGATCCTGGAATATTGCTCAGCTACGTCCCTTTTATTCTTAATTTATCCTTCTTTATAATCATACATATGTACATGTTCTGAGAAATAAAAGTTTTGGTTGCCTCAAGTTTTTCTAAGAAGTTTTTACCATCTTATTTCCAAATGATCATGTCATAGTCGAAAATCCCAGAATGCTTGAAAGTACTTTATGCTCATGTTCGTTCTGGTTTAGATTTCCGATTCTAAAATTGCTACCTTCGGGTATAACTCTAAAATTTCTAGTCTTTACTTTGGTTATTTGTCTGATTGCTAGATGCGGGCATTTTCCGAGTAGTGAATTGTTGGTACTAGAATCCAGATTTGTTTCTGAGTTTAAACTGGTTTAGAAATTGAGCTCCATTGCTCGGCAAAGTTTCCGGCTGAAGGTTTAGCCGGCTCACGAAAGGGACGAGGCGGAAAGCCAGATAAACGATAAGTAGAGACGAAAAAATTCAAGTGCTTATTAAAATATTTCAGGCACACAAAAAAAATCATCAAAGCCAAAAGTGCTGAATAGATCACAAGCTTAGCACTAGCAAAATAAATATTACTTAATATTTACAAACACATCATGTTTTTTTCCAGAATAATACATAAGTTTCTGGTCTATGATGCAGGAGGAGATGAAGGAGCTACCGGCTCGCTTGTTACTTCGCCTTGATATCGTTCCGAGATGTCTGCATCTGAGGTGGTGCGTTCATCATCGGAAACTTCTTCGGTTTCTTCTGGAGGAGGAGGCGGAGTAGCTACCCGGGTGAAGAAGGGGATCTCGTAGCTGGTCAGATCAGCCACGTGACACCCATATCCGACGCAGGAGTGCATGATGGCTTGAAGGTCCTGCTCCTGGCCGTCTTCGTCTACCTTGCAGTACCCTCTGGTCACTTGCCATATCTCCATGTTTCCATGGTGGCTCATGACCATGGTGAGAGCGGTCTGTGCAGCAGTCCGTGCGTAGGACATATTCCAGTCCCGAACAAGTTGCGGCAACTCCTTGGCCTTGTCCCGCACCTGAAAATCTGACATGCTTGGCATGTCCGGAATCTTTAGAGCTTCGCCAATGTCCTCAAGGGACTAGCGGAAGTCATGAAGAAGGTCACCGACTTTTCTAAGCCGGTGGGTGCGGGGCTCGGAGGAGGAAGAGTTCATCAAGTTCAGAGGACCTATACACAAAAAAAGTTAAGAAAAATCCGACATTGATAGAAGTCGAAGAAAAAGATAAGTCAGACAGATGGAACATACCGAGAATGACGTCGTCAATCTTGGTCTTCTCCTCCCGGAGACTCTGGAGTTCAGCCAGGAGCGCTTGGGAGATGTCCTTCTCTCTGCCAAGCTCATTCTTGAGCTCCGAGATTATTTTATCTTGAGCGGCGATCTTGCGATCACGCTCTTCGGTGGCCATGGAGGAGGATTCAAGGACTTGAGCTATGCTCCTTTCATGATCCGCCTTGAGCTTATCCAGCTCTTGGCGAAGTCCCTTGTTCTGCACCACCAGGGTCTTGAGGTTCTCGGCCTCTTCAATCATAGCGATGGATTGTTTCACCAGCGTTGTAAGTCAAAAAGAACAACAGTTTAGAAAAAAATCGGCATTGAAAAAGCAAAAGACATGGTTTGAATCTCGGAATGTTTACCCTCAGCTTCATCCTTGGCTACTTTAAGTTCAGCATTTTTAAGCCGGAGAGCTTTGATCTCTCTCCGCTTATCGCAGACATTGGTCAGTAATTCCTGGTTATAGGAACATACTTTCTGTAAGTCAGAATACCCAAAGTCAGAAAGCTACTTAATACTCGGGCTAATATTTTTTGCTAAACATCAGCACGAGCCTTGGGGGCTACACTAGTTCGTTCTTTGGCATCCTAATGAAGCATAAACCTGGATTATATATCCTGCTTCATGCTTGGGAGCTAGAGGATATGATATAACATAATGGAAAAACAAGAGTTGGAATTCCGACTTACATATTGTTTGCGGGTGAGCTTATCCAAACCCGCGTTCAGTTCAGTGGCCACCTTCGCAGCAAGAGTAAGAGGGATCACTGGGGCTGTTGGAAGCTCGCCAGTCCTAATCCTCTCGTCGTGAAGGCGGACTTGAGTGAGATGGTCAGAGAACTTGGCGTCCTCTGCTTCTTGCGCTTCTTCTTCGGGAGATAAATGGCTTTTCTCCAGGACTTGCTTGGCTAGCCGCTGGATCTCTTCTGCAGATTTCCGGGACAGGCCAAACTTGGCAAGTCCCGGATTGCTGATGAGGTTTTCAGCGAATGTTTCTGCTGAGGGATCATTACCCGAAGAGGGTTCACCCTTATCTTGATCTGATGCACCCATGGTGACGTCAGTTTGTGAACCAAGGATCGTAGGCTCCGTTGGAGTAGCCAGATCTTCTACAACCACCGGAGAAGGAGTGATCGCCGGAGTTGCAGAAGGTTGAGGGGCAGGAGTCGGAGGAGCCACGGCAGGCGAAGCTATGGTGAGCTTTGTCTATCATAGGGGCTTCGAAGGAATCCATTTCCCCTTACCCTTGATGAACGGCTTTGCTCTGAGAATGTAGTAAAGTCGGAAACATTACATCTCGGAAAGAAATTCGAATAAAGTACAAAGGTGGAAATTGTGACTGAAAGTTACCTCTTCACAACAGGCACCTCCTTTGTGCCAACAGCCACTGTCGGAGTTTTGTGCTTCTTGAGCGCGAGGTCTGGCAATGGGACCACTTCTGTCTCCTGAGAAAACTCAGGAGGATATCCTTCGAGCAGAGCAAGTTCCGACTCGGGGAGGTCAGCAAGCTAAAAACAAGAAAACATATCAGTATTGCAGTATAACTCAAAGATTGAAACACATAAAAAGGTGTACTGATGTAAACTTACCGGCACTACGGGGTTTTCCGCCGTGTGCGTATCCAGAGAAATCTCTGGAATTCTCCTCTCGATCCGCTCCTTGATCAGCCACTTGATTTGGCTTATGTAGCCTTGAGTGGTGTATGCTTTGGGGCTGATGCGGAGGGAGTCTTTTTTGGATGACATGATGGAGTGCATCAGTCGATCCCCGTGGTACTGAAAGGGTTGGATCCTACGAGAGACCCAGCACTGGACCAAGTCGGATCCCTTCAGGCCTTTGTGTTTGATAAAATATTCGATCCGCCTCTTTGCGAGGATCAGATCATCGGTGAGAGCCGGAGCAGCCTCGTCCCAGGAAGGTTGGGCCATGGCAGCTCCGTCGACAAAAGCCGGCAAAGCAGTGGCTTTGCTGGGAGCCGGAATATCCCTATGATAGAAAAATGTGGCTGGCCATTGTTTGACTGAGTCACTAGCTGAAATTTTGGGATAAGCCCGGTCGCATCTAAGTGAAAAGCTGATAGTGCCGGTGATGTAAGGAACACCGGCGGTAATAGAATTTCTCCGAACATGGAAATAATACCGGAAGGGAGTCAAACTCGTCCTAATGCCAGGAAAGCCCTCACAAAGCGAAGCATACACACTCATCTCTAAGAGAGAGTTGGGAGGAAGGTTATGGAGTTGAACTCCGAAATGATCTATCACCTCGAAGAAAAACTCTGAGGGAGGAAAAGACAGACCTCTATCGAGGTGGGTGCCGAAGTGGACCCGCTCGCCGTCACGCGGGTTGGGGACGGTTTCCCCGGAGCCGCTCCGCCAGTCGCCGGCGACGAGAAGCCCCTCCTTCTCCATGTTCTTGAGGCCCTCTTTGTTGAGAGCGCAGGGAATCCAGATCCCGCGGAAGCTCTCCTTCTCCGCTGCTGCTTCCACCGTCGCTGCCGCCGCCGTTGCTGCCAAGCCAGAGGAAGAAGATGAAGCCATTTCTCCGGTGAGAGATTGACCTAAAAGGGGCGGCGCTGGAAGTTCTGTGGGTGAAGAACAAGGAGGCTCTGTGCTTGCAGGAGGATTGGGAGGAAAGGAAATGACAAAGGACTGGTGGGAAGGAGAAGGAAAAATCCTAACCCCTTATATCCACCTAACTGCGCCAAGATTCGTGCAAATGCTACAGTATAACCACCACGCGTCGTGGAAGGAACTGGGAAGGACCCACGCGATGATTGCGTCTCCTCGATCTCCATGCACGCATTGAAACGGCACCTCGGTTCCGCAAACCGCGGACCCACCAACGGTCGTGCTGACGGCATGCCTGTCAGATGACGTGACTTGACCATGACTTGTGTTAGGTGGCGTTAGAAACCAAGTTCCGGCTTAGTTTGAAATCGAGCTGGAGAATCCGAATAGCCTGTTGATAGTTCCGACTTACTTTTAAGACCCGGATCGTATTTTTTGTTGTAAAGTTTCAGGAACCCTTCAAGATTCTGCAAGCCGAAGATCAAGCTAGACAATGATAAATCCGACTTTGGATCTTGGAGGCCTCCGGGGGCTGCTGTTGGGGATATACTTTCCGGGTATCCTCACAGTTCCTCATTGACCAGGGTGGCCCACTTCGGGTTAGAGCTTTGCTTCATGGGCGGCCCAGTCAGGGAGAAAGACAAAGTCCAATCCGGCTACGAGAAGGCCCAGAAGACTTACCGACTTAGGCCCGTAATGTTACATGTAGTTCAAGATGTACTCTGTAACCAACTATTAGTCGTAGCCGGATTGATCTCTCCTGTAAACCCTAGGCCGGATATCTATATAAGCCGGCCTAGGGAGAGCCTTTAGGGCACCCAATACTTTAGACCCTCAACTCGCACAGGCGAAACCCTTATAACCCATATTCCGGCTCTGCCATATTACTAGATTTCTAGAAGGAGTAGGATCCATCCAAAGCCGGCGGATTTGAACCTGGGTAAACTTGTGTGCTCACCATCCCGGAACACCGTACGTCTCACACCCCTCTCTTCCGCACGCCTCGAGGACCCCCTCATGGCGTACTTGTCCTCAATCCGACGATAGGTGGTGTCACCGATTTCAAGATGGAGCAATGATCATTGTTAGTGGTGTCGTGAGGATCTACACGAAGCGAGAAGACCCAGATCATCGGCCTTCTTCATCGTACCATGAGGCGGATCTCGAGGGCGAGATCCATTGTTAGTGGTGTCGAATTGTAGCACCCCGGGAAAATCACTACTAGAAAATCGCGTGTTGTTTTTTATTTTTGTGCACCATCATGACCACATGCTCATGTCATCATGCCACATTGCATTTTAGCATCTTCATGTTTGCATGTATATAAATTGCATGAAACTATTTTACAAAGCCTATATCTATTTTCATACCCCCCCTCGCTATTTCAAATGTAAAAACCCTTGATTCATCCGGATCTTTTATTTGCCTAAACTATTTGACAAAAGGATATTTAATACTAAATAAAAATGACAAAACTAGTTTTACCAGGGATGCAGTCCAGCCGGTCAGACCGGAGACCCAACCGGCCAGACTACCTACTACCCGGTTAAACCAAAACCAAACCCTATCTACCCTAACCCCCACCTAACCTGCCGCCGTTACCACCACCCCACACACACGCGAGCCCGACATCCCCTGTTCCACCCTGCGTTTGTGACGCGTCGCCCGGCCCCACCTAGTCACCTCACGCTCACTCCTGCCCTGTGACGCAACCACGTCGCTTGCGAGGCGCCTCTCTCTCTGGTTGATCGCGGTCAACCAACCACTTCCTCCCTGGCCGCGTCCTCTCCATGCAAACCCTGACCCCATACCGTAATCCCACCTACCATCCGCAATTCCCCAGCGCCTGGCCACCACCACCCGCTGGTGCACCGCCGTCCAGCGACCCCACCCCTCACCGTATGATCCTCTCTGCCACCGCGATGCCCTGCAAGACCTCACCGGCCCGCTCGACCCCCAAGGCCGTCGATCACTACCGTCGACACGCGAGTCCTTGTCCGCACCAGCGTCGCCCCTGTTTGCCTCCCCGCCCTGTCGACTCCATAGCCGGCCATCCTGGACTGCCATCGTCGCCCTACTCGCCTCTTCTGCGACCGCCTGCGCGAGCCCCATGACCGAGCATCTCCTTGACCGTGTACGGCCGCGTCGCGTCCTCCGTCTCCATCCTCCCGTTCCTTGCCACCAAGCTTTGGTCGTCGCCGTCATCATCGACCTCCCCGCGTATGGAGCTCTGCCAGTCACATCTTGCCTCCCAGCCATCACCTCCCTCTCCCTCATCCATGCCGCACTGTTGCCAGGCCGCCCCGGCCGTGCTCTATCAGCCCGTGCGAGGCCCTGCACATGCCTCCTCCACCTGGGTCGCGACCCCGACCTAGCCTCAGCTCGCCGGCACCTCTCGGTCTCGGCCCGGATGTCTGCTGCCGCCTCCTGCATGTCTGGAAGGGGCCAGGTCCCCTGGGTGAGCTTATGGCCAAGTGGTGTGACATCCCGAGCCAATCTGTGGCCAAGATATGTTCATGTTTGTCCTATGTCAACTCGTGTTGGTGCCATCTTTCGTGGTGATATAATCTTGTCGTTGCTAAGGTCGAACATCGCTCAATGCAGTCCAAGTTGGGGAACATGCGCGTTTGTCTCGACAAGATCTTCATCCGCCCATCTCCTTCACGGACGCAAGCTCGTCGACCCCGAACCGGGACTTTAAGACCTCCTTCAGGGACATCAAGACCGCGGTACCCAACGATCGACTTAGAAGACCCCGATCCAAGGACCCAAAGCCTTATCCCAGAGTCCGAGACCGAACCTGCACCCCTTAGAGCCAAGATCATCGATACCCCGATGTGTGACCCTGATCCGATATCCCTATTTTTATAAATGCTATATATACTTGTTGCATATAAATAATTCATTCTTGCATACATACTATCATGTGGTTTGGGTCCTTTGTTGATTCACCTCATAATTAAATATGGAGATCATATGCAGGCAAATCTAGTCTTATATTGGCTCTATTTAAATTTGTGTAGTGAACCGGTACCATGTCTTGCCTTGTTAATACAACATTTAAATTGTGGGGTATCTAAACAACATGAACCTCTTAATTAATTGTCGGGACCCCAGTTCTGCTCAATATTGCCCAATTGCATCGCATCTTCGTCATGCCATGCATCATAGACGCATCATGCCTGATCTTTTGTCGTAGTATTAAATAGTGCATCCGGTGCTTTCTCTAGTGCTTTGCTTCTTCACGGATTAGGCCAATGAGTTGATGCGAGTGTCGACCCGATCTTTGGATGCACCTTCGGCAATATTTTCTAGGCGAGCATTCTCCCCCTTTCTACCTATTTTGTGTTTATAGTCTTTACTTCCTCCTATTGATTGTTGCGACCTTGGATCGTTAAGGATCCTAAGTCCCTGTGATTAACATGCTAGTCCCTGGATCAATAGCTAGCACTTCACAGTCGATGAATATCATGTAAAACACAAGTCATTATTACACGATTAATCCAGAGTATAAATATTACAACTTGCATAGCTTATAGCTAGCTCAAATAAAACAGCAGAAACTAAGTAAAACTTGAGTCCATCAACGCCTCAGGCTAGTTGCGTGAAGACCCGCGATCCCTATGCACCTTTTAGTCTTTGGATTCTGCACATAAGATGTGCAGCCAACAAGTTGGGTCAATACTTTGAATGTATTGGAAAATTACACCATGGAAGAGTAAGTCTATCTCTACATGCAAGGCTAAGAGTAGGATTTGGGGTTCATTTGCATAAAGCCTATTTTCTCAATGTAATAAGAAAAGAGGAAGAGATTACCCTACTTTGTAAACTTTGATAAGTAGTATAGGGTCGAATGGAACACGTGGATATTACTCACCAAGTGCCCAATCAACCTAGCACTTGGATATTACACACCAAGTTCCCAAAATCCCACCCAATGGCGATATTACTCACGCCTTGGGGTTTATAAAACTTTAAGTTTGGAAAAGAGAGAGGAAGATCTTTTAGAGGCTCCATCCTTCAGATGCTCAATGTTATTCTGTTTCTGTGAACACGGCTGATCGATCAGATTGCAATACTCTCGAGAGTTTGTGCACTTTCCCCACAATCCACGATCAAGTCCTTTTACAGACAAGACCATGGCGAAGCCTTCCCTTAGTAGCCCCTCTACCAGCTAGATCCAACCGTGCCAAGAACCTCCAAATGTTGGTACCCAGGTGAGGTTTCCCACTAAGTACTAAGCCAAGACAGAGCCCATATGTATTGTGGTTGCACTGGAAGCTTCTGAATTCTGAAACATGGCAGACTTCTTTGATTCCTGGGCGGCCGTCCTCCACCAAATATCCACTCGTTGACCCGACAACCATTCCGCCCAGAAGAAAACTTAGTTTTATTTTGAAGGGGTTTTGGAGAAGAAAAGTTCGCTCGAGAGAGGTCTCATACTTAAGACAAATTTTGAGTCTTTCGAACCCCCCCAACGATACTTAGTATATATATAGCGTAGCAAGCAACCTTAGCAAAACAGGGAACCTAATAGGACGGAAATTCCTAAGTATAAAGCTACTCATGGCATGCTACAAAAACCGCACTTGCAAAAATAGTAGTAAGAAAACTACTAAAAACCTACACATGCATACTACAACATTTGAAGAGTAAAACATGCATAGTCAAAAACTGGGACAATAATATGAACAAGTGGTGTAACTTGCCTTGATCCGAGCAGCACTCTACACAACAGTACTCCTTAGCGCACTCCGGCAATCTAACGAAACACAACATAGATCCAATCACAATTTGCACAAAACAATGTCACGAAGGTGAATATGCATGCATGCAACATGGTAATATGCAGGGATGGATTCAAATTCGACCAAGGGTTTTATTCTGGGGTGTTGTTGAGTTTGGGATGTCATTAGCATCAATTCCCCATAGGTTTTAAGTATTTTGGGTTAAAATTTAATTAAACAAGCTCATAAATAGATCTACAACTCCAATCTACCTCGAAACATATCTGAACACTCTAAGCAAGTTATAACAATTTTCTACAGAAGGTCTCGTAGATACAAAGCCAATTCAACAAGAATCGACTAAAACGGATCTACGGATAATTTTCTAGAATTAAAATACTCTAATCTAAACTTTATATCCTACTGCAATATTGCTGTAGCAAAACAGCAATATGATTGTAGATCTGTGTTCTACTCAATTCTACGAATCCAACGGTATATTATACGCAATTTTTGGACAAAAAATCAAGTGTTTTGTGCCTATTTAAAAGAAAAACAGGACGGCGGCCAGCTGTGCAGCGCCAAGTGGCCGCACCGGTTTGGTCCAGCGGGACGACGCGGGCTGACTCAGCGCGCTGACGGTGCTGCCACGCGGCGCGAGGGGATTGGTCGGTAGCCCTTTGCTGGGACAGGCCGATATACACCGCCGGATCGCGATCTAATAGATGGGGGCGGAGGGGACTTACCGCGGCGGCGAGGACTGGACGACGAGGGCGACGAACGGCGGCGGTGCGTTGGTGGCGATGCTCGGCTGCGGTCAGCGGTGCTTCCCCGGCTCGGTGGAGTAGACTACAAGGTGCAGCTCCTCCTCGCGGTTCTTCTTGCACGAATGGCGATGGTGCTCGCGCCCTTGGCTCGTGGTGAAGCTCCGCCGGTGTCCTTCTCCTCCGACGAATCTCCGGCGACAAATCGGGGGCGGCACGGGGCTCTGCTCAAGGTGAAAAAGGCATGAATCGAAGTGGTACTAAAGGAGGAAGGCAGAGAGGGAGAGAGAAGGGGAAGGGGCGTTCTCGAACACGGTCCGGCGAGCTCGGCGGCGGCGGCTCCGGCGAGATTCGCTCCGAGCTTTATGGCAGCAGCCCGGTGGCAAACGGCGGAAAAAATAGGGTTTTGGGAGGCGTGCCGAGGGGTTTAAATAGGTGGTCTTGCTTGGCGCGGGGGCTGCGGAGTTCCTTCCAATTCGGCCGGAGGAGGTTGGCATCGACGCGGTCGTGCCCGTGTTCGACCTAGACTCGACGAGGGAGAGGGATGACGGGTGGGGCCCGCCTATCGGCGGCTGCGGGTGCGGGAGGACAGAGTTGGGCTGGCCCACGTGCTGTGCGCTGCCCACTCTGCCAGGCGCGGCCGCGGTTAGGTCACGGGCTGGTCTAGCCGGCCCGCTAGGCTAGATCCCTATTTTTTGTAATTAATCTTTTTATTTTCTCTTTCACTATTTGTCTAATAACTTTTGCAAACGGACTCCAAATTAAATGAGACCGGTCTCTAAAAATTTGTAAAAAGGAGAAGATTAGGATGGGGTTATCAAATAACACTTTTAGAAGGTTTATGAGGATTGATTTTGTTTAACCCCTTTCTTTGTCTTTATATGACTATAGGGTTTAGGGAAAAAATATTTGATGCAGCTTCTTAATGTGTGATGCCATGATGCAATGATATGATGCATGCTACTAGTAACATCTTCAATCGTAAAATTTGGGATGTTACATTGATCTATTGCTATCCTTGTTGCGATGCTTTAGTTTTCGTGCACCATTTACATTCCCTGCAGCCTCTATATTACCTTGGACACATCCTATTGCCTGTTGTTTGATAGATAGTCAGCCTTGCGAGTTGTAGTTGCTTGCTTATGTGCTGCTTCACGTCGTTGTCGTTCCAACATTGATGGCAAGTTGGCACATGCTAAATGTTGGAGATGCTTAATGGTGGAGATGATCATGACCTTAAATACAACTGTTAAAATGTTGGGAATAGATATAACTAATGCAGAGGCACCGGTGGGTAATAGCTAATATTTGGTTTTTAACCACTCACTTGTGTCCCGTAGGCCCTGAGTACTTGATACCTGTTCCTTGACTATCGCACTATCCGCATGTGGGACCATGAATCCCCTTAGCCAGAGGTTGATTCATTTCTTATTTCTTGGGGCCACAAACTAGTTTAGGGTTTTATTACTATCCTGTACTTATGCCATGCTTTACCGCTTTATTTATGATTGTGCGTGGAGCACTTGTACTATTTAGGACCAACAATGCCACGTTTCCGCTCTATCGACAAGACCAGTCACACTTTCGGGTTCTCAGTCATTTTTAGCCGTTGCCACAAACCCTGGGTCCATCACGGAGCCGGCCGACTTCGTAAACGGTAGCTTATTGGGGGTGGCCCCCCAAAATAATTTATTAATCATGTGATTGCTTTGTCGAGAAAGCCTCATTGGGTTTTTATTTGGTTTTTCCAAGGTTGATAGTGCGTGTGTTGCTATTTGTGCACCCCTACAGGGTAAATTTTTCTGAAAGCCGTGTCCGCAGTTATGGACGACTTGGAGCACAATATCTTAATCATAGACAACAATAACTAAAGTAGTGTTGTGAATTTGACTTAATATATGTGACTAGTAATGAGCTTCACTACAATGGAATGGATAATAAAAGTGCCAACAATTGGTGGAATTGGGGCGTATCAAGTTAAGTTATACCTGCCTAGTAAGTATTGCAACTACAACGGAACGGTTAACTAAAACTGTCAACTACTTATGATATCAGGATGACTCAAGCTATCTGAATCTGACTAGTAAGTGCTGTAACTATAATGGAATGAATAAAATTGCCAACTGTGTGAGTTTCCTCAATGTGACTTCATCGTTTGGTCTCGAAGGGGAATTCCAGGATGCGTATGTTTGGTGTTAGCATTAGGATGGATCCGAATAGGTCTTTCTTATCCCTCTTTGATAGCCGCTAGTTTTACCGAGTCTCTATAGGTTGTTTAGTGCATGTTGTGATGCCGCTTCAGTCCACCATACCTATATAGGCGAGAGCCGCTGAATTCTAGACTTGCCGTGTACTGGCCTCAGTACTGACGCTCCTCTTTTTCCTTTGCCCTTTTTCGGCACCCCCTTTTGTTAGCAGGATTGCGATCGATGTCGTTAGCAGGGTTACCCTTCCAGCTTGGCCTGGGAAGGGTTATGGATGCCATTGGTTTTTCTTCAGGGCTCTTAGCCCAATTTTCATCTTGTCTGTACTCGGATGTTGTATCGTTTTCAAGGTGATTTGGATCTTTGCATTGTATATCTGTATTCTTGACTCATGGAGTCATGTTGTATATATATATGTTATGTGGGTCCCATCGTGGACTATTGTGTAATGGTATTACTTCGTTTGCCACCCGCACGCAAGTTCTTGGTGGGCATCTTTGAATCGTTTCTATGCGGGTTTGGTGAGAAGCGCTAAAACTTGCATAGGGCCGATTCGAGGGTGTTACATGTGGTAATGTGGATCAAAGTGGTTTGGAAAATAACACACGCAATGACTCTGGAGACTCCATTTGTGAAACCAAAAAGCCCCAAAAGACATTGGAATGCAACTGCCACATGGAATCCTGCACCACTGTGATAGTAATTACATCATCACATCCATTGGAGTGTGTGTGTGTTAATGTGGATCAAGGTGGTTTCGAAACAACACATGCAATGAATCTAGAGACTCCATGTGTCAAACCAAAATCCCCCAAACCCCTTGGAATGCAATTGCCACATCGAGTGGTGCAGCAGTGTGATAGTAGTTGCATCACCACATCCATTGGCGTGTGTTGTAATGTGGATCAAGGTGGCTTGGAAAATAACACATGCAATGACTCTAGAAACTTCATGTGTCATACTCAAAAGCCCAAAAAACATTATAATGCAACTGACATATGGAATGGTGCACCAGTTTGATACTAGTTGCATCACCACATGCATTGGAGTGTGTGTGGTAATGTGTATCAAGGTGCTTTGTAAAAGAACACATGCAATGACTCTAGAGACTCCATGTGTCAAACCAAAAAGCCCAAAATCCAGGAATGCATCTGCCACATGGAATGGTGCACCGGTGTGATAGTAGTTGCATTACTATATTCATTGGAGTGTTTGTTGTAATGTGGATCAAGGTGGTTTTAGAAAGAACACATGCAAATGAATCTAGAGGCTCCATGTGTGAAACCCAAAAGCCCAAAAAGACATAGGAATGCAACTACCACATGAAATAGTGCACTAGTGTGATTGTAGTTGCATCACCATGTCCATGGAGTATTTGTGGTAATATGGATCAAGGTGGTTTGAAAAAGAACACATGCACCCACTTCCCGATCGGTCACCCATCCTAGAATTGCTCTAGGCCAAGCAATGACTCTAGAGACTTCATGTGTCATACTCAAAAGCCCAAAAAACATTATAATGCAACTGACATCTGGAATGGTGCACCAGTTTGATACTAGTTGCATCACCACATGCATTGGAGTGTGTGTGGTAATGTGTATCAAGGTGCTTTGTAAAAGAACACATGCAATGACTCTAGAGACTCCATGTGTCCAACCAAAAAGCCCAAAATCCAGGAATGCATCTGCCACATGAAATGGTGCACCGGTGTGATAGTAGTTGCATTACTATATTCATTGGAGTGTTTGTTGTAATGTGGATCAAGGTGGTTTTAGAAAGAACACATGCAAATGAATCTAGAGGCTCCATGTGTGAAACCCAAAAGCCGAAAAAGACATAGGAATGCAACTACCACATGAAATAGTGCACTAGTGTGATTGTAGTTGCATCACCATGTCCATGGAGTATTTGTGGTAATATGGATCAAGGTGGTTTGAAAAAGAACACATGCACCCACTTCCCGATCGGTCACCCATCCTAGAATTGCTCTAGGCCAAGCAATGACTCTAGAGACTTCATGTGTCATACTCAAAAGCCCAAAAAACATTATAATGCAACTGACATCTGGAATGGTGCACCAGTTTGATACTAGTTGCATCACCACATGCATTGGAGTGTGTGTGGTAATGTGTATCAAGGTGCTTTGTAAAAGAACACATGCAATGACTCTAGAGACTCCATGTGTCCAACCAAAAAGCCCAAAATCCAGGAATGCATCTGCCACATGGAATGGTGCACCGGTGTGATAGTAGTTGCATCACTATATTCATTGGAGTGTTTGTTGTAATGTGGATCAAGGTGGTTTTAGAAAGAACACATGCAAATGAATCTAGAGGCTCCATGTGTGAAACCCAAAAGCCCAAAAAGACATAGGAATGCAACTACCACATGAAATAGTGCACTAGTGTGATTGTAGTTGCATCACCATGTCCATGGAGTATTTGTGGTAATATGGATCAAGGTGGTTTGAAAAAGAACACATGCACCCACTTCCCGATCGGTCACCCATCCTAGAATTGCTCTAGGCCAAGCACGCTTAAGCTATGTGCATGGATCTCACATACACCCACCCTTTAGAAGATCGATGCCCTCATCGATCAAGCACACCCCAGGAACGTTCCCTCTTGGCACGCGTCTGTGTGTCTAGTGCCGGCACATGTGCCATGCCGTGTCCACTCCGGGCCACACGCGCCATGCTCCAGATGTCCCGCCACTGACCCGCACACACCCGTGTAATCGCCAGGGGCGGCTCTAATACCACTTGTAACACCCCGTCCACTCCTGGGCCCGGGGGGTGTCACTCCTGGCAGCTTAATAGGATATCTAGACTGGCCCCACAGACTAACACTAGTCTTTTCTGCGCACTTTGTCCTCACTCGTGCGCACCCGGTTACCCACTTCCCGATCGGTCACCCATCCTAGAATTGCTCTAGGCCAAGCACGCTTAACCTTAGAGTTCTTTTCGAATGAGCTTCCAGAAAAGAAGTTGCAACTTGTTGATATGGGTATCCTATCAATCCTATTAAGCCATTTGCCTGGATCTCACAGTAGGCCTTGTACAACGAGGGAGGCGGGATGCAAACTCCAACAAGGTGGTGACGATAGTCGGTCCCCTTGGGTAAGGGGATGAGTGAAAACTGAAGATTCCACAAAGGGGGTGTCTTTAGTCTATCATCTATGCCTAAGGGGTACATGAGGGGGTGGGGCACTATATATAGGCCCGACACAAGTTCAGGGGTAGTTTGGGCATAAATCTAGGGTTTGGTTTGGAATAAGGGGTACACGTGGCAGAGGCCTAGCTGGCAGCGTGCGGGCCCATTCTTAGGCCAGATACTCTTGTGTGCGCGGTCTAGAGACTCTAGTGTGGTCTGGATACTCTGGTCTATCTCTGGACTATCTTCGGAGTTGTAGTCAGATTGTCCCTAGCCTTAGTCTAGAGGCTAGTCTGGAGGCCAGCTGGAGATTCTAGGGCGTCGGTTTGGAGACTCTGGTCTGTCTGTCCAGAGACTCCGGTGTGTCAGCTTCAGCTTCTTCCGTCTTCTCTTGCAGGCCTCCATCTTGTCGGACTTGGTGCCCCGGGCTTCATGCCTTGCCTCCGTACTTGTCAGTATGAACCTATCATGAATATGGAACAGAGTAGGAAGTAGTATACCATTCAAGAGGTTAGGAAGTGGGCTCGCATAGAATAACGGATTCACCTTTGGAGTCCATGATGACTTGGCATAAGTTTAAGACCATTGGTAACGACCGAAAGTCGGGCTACATCATCTTCCTCCTTCAAAAAGAGTCGTCCTCGACTCTTCATGCTCATTTCTAAGGAGAGGATGTCGAGAGACCTTCTTGATCCTAGGGTTCACCATATAGTGGTCCTCTGGAAGATTGAGTAGACAACGCTTCAATGTTCCTTCACCTCCATGAAGCCTACAAAGCTCACAACAATAGCGAAGCAACACTCAAAGAGTAGCCAATTCATGAATATTATAGCATGAGTCCTCAAGTAGATGGAAGTCACCTTATGATGTAGAGATAGCTTGTTGAAGGGCATCCATAGGTAATGACAAGGGGTAACCCTGTGGGTGACCCGATCTTCACGGATCTCATGGTCAAATCGATGGCAAAGCGAGGGGAAAGGGAGAATGTAGCGAAAGCGGACGCACACCTCATGAAGAACACGATGAACGCACGCAAAACTCACATGATACAAGGCCATTTGCTCTCGCCGGTGGCCACTGGTCCGATAGAATCCTCGCAAGGAAAGATCGGTCAACGTGCTCCCTCGATCCCACATAGAGAGAGAAGAACACCTTGGAGAGGGTCTTGACATCTTGGCAAAGAGATACCGATGCCAATGCCTTGTACAACAAGGGAGGCGTGATGCAAACTCCAACGAGGTGGTGACCATAGTCGATCCCCTTTGGTAGAAGGGGATGAGGCAAAACTAGAGATTCCACAAAGGGTGTTGTCTTTAGTCTATCATCTATGCATCAGGGATACATGAGGGGTGGGGGCTCTATCTATAGGCCAGACAATAGAATGGGGGTAGTTTAGGCAAAGGGGTAAGTAAAGGGAATATTCCATGGCATCAAACCCAGATCCGTGCACAAACGGGAATTTCTGGTAATAAGTCTAGCGATGCCGGGTCTGGCGCCAGGATTTATGGCGGTCGCCAGGATTTCCGGTCGGCACCGGTCTAGCTCTCTATAGGCGATTCTAGTTGGCGCCCGTCTGGTCGCCGGGGATTCCGGCGGGGGATCCGGTCCACCAGTTCGTGTGCTGGAGATTCCGGCGATGGTTCCGGTTCGCCGGTCCTAGCGCCGGATTGAGCTGCAGCTTGCTCCGTCTTATCTTCCAAGCCTCCATTTGTTGGGCTTCTTGCTCCGGGCTTTCTCTCTTGCCTCTATACTCGTCGGTATGAACCTATCATGAATATGTGATGGAGTATGAAGTAGCATACCATTCAATAGTGTAGGAATTGGGCTCGCGTAGAGGAAGAGATTCACCTTTGGGGTCCATGACGACTTGGCATAAGTTGGAGACCTTGATGTGCCAACGACCGTAGGTCAGGCTACATCATCTCTCCCCCTTCAAAAAGAGTCGTCCTCGACTCTACATGCTCATCACAAAGTAGAAGATGTCGAGAGACCTTCTTGATCCTGGGGTTCAGCATATAGTCGTCCTCGGGAAGATTGAGTTGACAACACTTCAATGTTTCTTCACCTTCCATGAAGCCTACAAATCTCACAAAAGCAAAGAAACACTCAAAGCATAGCCAATTCATAAATATTATTGCATGAGTCCTCAAGTAGAGTGAAGTCACCTTAGGATGTAGAGATACCTCGATGAGGAGCAGCCATAGGTAACCCTCTATGGTTCGTCTTGTCAACTCTTTGTCCATAGAGGTTGACACGGAAGCAATTGTACCTTCACATAACAAAGACCAAGCAACATATGTTTATGTGTGATAGAGGAGCATGTCATTTGTGGCATGTCCATTCTTGTTCACAACACTATTAGCACAACTCAAGTATAGCAAACCGGATGCATATGCAAGGTCAAAGTGCATAGAAATCGTTTGAACATCATCCAAATGTGGGAACTCAAAAGTCCATATATCATCTTAGTGTGGCAATCAAATAAATTGACTTAGATATGGATCAACATCTTTGATGCAAGAGTAGGAGAATTCGGCAAAAACACATGCGGAATAATATCCAAAGCAACATCATTATGTGTGCAAACCAACCATTGGAAAGAACAATTGTTCAATATGTTGGATGCCATACACATATCATCAAAAGCCAAAATCATGGGGGTATGAGTATCGCAAGCGGAAGCAAAAACAACGTGTTTGCAAACAAACTATATGAAAGAGCAAGTGGTCCTTATGTTTGTTGCAACAACAATACGAGAGACTTGGAAGCTCTTGTGACAATACATGCTCAAATTGGCATTATGGTTGCACACAAAACATTGGAAAGAGAAATTGTTCAACATTTTTGTGGCAACACACAAAGAATCAATATCCAATAGCAACAAAACAAGATTGTCACAAGGTGAAAGAATACCATTAACATGCTTGCAATCAAACCATAGGAAAGAGCAATTTGACAACATGAAAGATGCAAAGCATGCAAAAGGTATCAGAGCTAGGTTCGATCTTGAACTCACTTGGGGATGCTCTCTAAAGCTTTTTTTGTCAACTCGTGATAAACCGAGGTTGACATTGTTGTGTGGGTACCTACACACATCAAACACAAAAGGAAGAACGTGTGTGCATGGTAGAGAAACACATCATCCATCATGACGTATCTCTTCTTGTGCACATCACCATGAGTGTCAATCAAGTATGAAATAAATGCATGGTTAGTATGCAAGTGGGGAACATGCTTATCATGGCATTTACTAAAATATACAAAAGTTGATAAAGCTATGGGGGCCATCTCAATATAAACCATATTAGAATTATTTTGGCAAGCAAAACAAGTGAAAGAGAAATTATTCATCTTATTGCAAGCAACGGGAGAGATTGTAAAAGATTCATGACAAAGCATGGTTCGAGGGGTACAATTGGTAACATAATTGCAAGCAAAACATTGGAAAGAGAATTGTTCAACAAAGTGTAAGAAATGATATCATCAATGTAATGTTTAGAGCATGGCATGTCTATGGCAACATCATCACAATCAAATAATTTCACATGCTCAACATTATGCAAAGGAAAAGTATCGCATGGAAATACTAATGAGTCATCTGTGATATCACAAACATCATCCATAGCATGCCAATCATCACAAATCATCATGTCCACTAGTGGGATCATGGAATCATCAACACCCTTATTTTTACCTTGTTCATACCTCTCATATGAAGTGGGTGTTGTGGTAGTATTGGCCTCCATGTGGGCGACTTCTTCTTCTTGTGTGGGGATGGCCTTAGCTTCATCCACCATGTTCATCTTCTCGGTTGGAGGAATCATCATCTCCAAGCTTGGCGCTTCTTGATCCATGGAACCTAGCACATCATGAGAAAACACACTAGAGGTAGAGAGTAAGTCGTTAGAAATCAAAGTGGTCTCACATGACCTATCAACTACCACTCTCAACTCACTCGGTGTATCACTCATGCCCTCCAAGTGGAAGCACACAATCTCACGTATGGTGGAGTCACTCATCTCACTCTTATTTTCACTCAAGTGGGCTAATTGGCTCTCATACTCATATGGGATTGGTAACACATCATCACTCAAGCATATGGGGATATGCTCGGTTCTCTCAACTCCATGCGCCTCCTTTGGTGAAGGGAAAGTCCCATGCTCACCATTCTTGACCTTGCCATCGCTATCTTGTAGCATAGGCTCTTTACTTGGAGCTTGCTCATCCTTCACCGTGGCCACCTTGGCTTGTGTAGCCATCCTCTTGACATACTCGTCCAACTTGGTGAAGTACAGATCTTCATCTTCCTCCTCCATGGGCTTGTTCGTCTGTGGTACCAAAGTTCACAGGCCAGCGCATGGCGGTACCTAAGTTTCCTGAAATTACCGCATTTCAAAAAGTTGGGCCGCCAACTACTTAGAGGGGCCATTTCGAGGCAAACTCATCTCACCCCTGCTACATTCAAACATTCCGTTAAACTGCCCCGTGAAGTAGACGGTCGGGATCCTCATGTCGGTCATCTATCCGTGACGCGGGCGCCAACGCGGCAACCTCTTAGGAAAATCGAGTAGCTAAGTGGATTGGATGTGTTGACCAATTTCACAAATCCATTCCCAGCTTTCCCCTAGCACCGGCGGCGCTGGAATCCACCCTCCAGGCAGGACGATCCATTTGGACATTTGACTTCCGGTGCGAAGTTGCTGCGCCCAGTTGCTGCACCTAGTCGCTGATCCCGAGCTCTAATGGCGCATGTCGTAGCCGCCGTAGCGAGGCTCTAGCCCGCCTCTACCGCCAACGAGCCGAGCAGCTCGGAGGATGGCAGATCCTACTATCAAGAAAGAAGAAGTTATGTCTACAAGCGGGTGATCTACCCTTCTCTTTGCTATTCGCACTAGTTACAACTGCTAGCTGGCTACTGAACCTCAAATTGTTTGTTAGCCCAACGCTGACAAACATATTTTGTCCACAGTTTTCTGTCAAGTGGGATCTTCGCGGACCCCCCTTACCTGGTTACGGTAGTACTCTATAGGTACGACTCTAAGGGCAAGAGGTATGGACACCATTGTTTCACGATGGAAGAAGCGCCTGTGCAGATCTACACTATATCTGGTATAGTTGCTGCTATGCGTAATCATGTTGAATTATGGCCGAAGCAGACTGCAAAGTTCATATTCATGGATGAACATGGCATCATGGTTCCTATAACGTGTGACAGTCAGCTAACTGGGTTGATGAAACGGTATGCTTCGGTTGCCATGTTTGAGCTGAAATGTGATGTACCGGATGTGGAAGTTGCTACAACTGGGAGTCGCCCTTCTATTCTTGGACAGGGTGGTTGCTCGAACCCAATTAGCTCCTAGTAAGCAAAGGTCTCTTGGGTTTCGCATGTTTGTGTTGAATTGTAATTTTTGTTTTATTTACTCTGTAGATATTGGGCAGTTATAAAAAGTCTTGTTTCTTTGACAGGAAGCGCCGCAAGGTTAGAAACATGACTATCGGGTCAGTCATTTTGCTGCCCAAAGAAATTAAAAACGAGTGGAAAGATGTCATTTTGCTGCCCGAAGAAATTAAAAACGAGTGGAAAGATGATGTTGGACACGATTCTGGTGCCCATTGTCCCGGCGATGCAGAGTACGTGAAGCTAAGAAAATTGGCACCAAGGAAGAGGAAGAAGGCAGGAAATGAAGAAGCCATTGGACGTGAAGGCTTGGCACCCAGGCTGCGGAAGAAGGTTGCTAGCAATGAATATGCGTAGTAATGTGTTGAACTTGAACCTATATATGTAATTCTGTTAAATTCTGATCTCTCTGTGTGGCACGTTGCTGGGCGAAACAATCTACCCACGTTCTCTGAGTAAAATGTATCGCGACTTAGGGTTTGGAAACGTCCGAGTCAGTAGTTGAATCTGAAATTGTGATTGTGCCACTACTATCTGAAAACAAGGATCCACCGGTTCCACGATTGCTGAGGGGCAGGAGGTCTCCAAATATGACAGAATGTAAGTAGCACAGAAATAAATTATTTAAGCTGCCACAGTCCACGAAGCAGCAACTTATTTCAGATGTTGCACAACAACGTGGCAACATAAACAGCAACGTTCTCACCGATAATGCCCAGATGAGGAGGAAATGGGTACCACTTTCTGGCCTAATCTTGAGCCCGTCTATCTCACCGCCTCTCTGCTCCTGCATCCCCTGCATCTAGCGAAGCTCCCGGATCTCCAGTAACCGGGTGTACATGCTTCCACTTTATAAATTGAGGTTGTGCCATTTGCATGCGGCACAATCCATGTAGATTACGTTTAAAAAAACCACCAATGTCAGAATACACTAGTAGAAAAGGTGTCTTTGGTCCACGGTCACGTTCCCAATCCGGGACAGAGATCTAAATCGAGGCAGAAATTGAACTAAATCACAAATTCTTCCACAAATTAACCAAGACAGAGATCTAAATCAAGGCATTTCATTACTTCAACCACAAATTCTTCTAAACAAAGGTGTGATTTCACATCCTACCTTAATTCAACCACTAGTTAACAATTTCACTTCCGCTACCACTGTTCTCCGAGCCGTCAGCTTCCTCGTCGCTGTCGGACGGAACCTCCATGATGTCCGCATTGTTCGCGAGATGGAGCACCTCTTCGCGTAGAGCGGTGGCGATGACGGTGTACTTGGTCTGTCCAGGGACGGACCAGAACGTCTCCCGGCCTTCTCAGTTGCGGAGATCCCGGTGCACCACGCGCCCGTCAATGATGCGGTTGCGAATCTTGGCCTTCCACTCCTTCTTGAATAGCGCCGGCCAGTACGGGCTGGCCACCGCGTACAGGGCAGCGCCCTCTTCGACCCGGGCATCTGGCGGCGGCGCGCCGCGATTTCGCTCTCCATCTCGGCTCGGCCAGGTAGCGGAGCCACCGACACCGTCGCAGAGCTGATGCGCCATCCCTGGGGCACCTTCACGGCCAATAGTTCAGACTGCTAGGTCAACAAGTACAAATATTAACACTTAAAAAGGCACGGAGCTTAAGCTAAATATAACTAGTTATCACACATCTCCTTTATATTCCTAATCTTGGCCCAATGCGCATCTTCCAACGAGAGCAAGGATCGAATTGTCGGGTCCTTCCTTTTAGCATCTTCCTTGCACAGCTTCAATTGTTTCTCTGCATTTTTCCTCATGCACTTGTCAATACTCGTAGTTGTGTACTGCAGGACTTTGGCTTGGTGGAGATCATTCCTTGCTTGAGTCAGTTCTTGCTCTGCTTTAGCCTTCAGGGCCAACGCCGCGTCCCTCACCTTCTCGACTTTGATAACCTTGTCTTGCACCCACCTGAGATCTCGCTTATGCTTGGTCATGTCAACTGGTTCCCATAGCTTCATCTCAACACTGTCAAGAAGTGAGCTGAATACGGATTCTTTCAACTCGACAGTCATTTCACATAGTTTGTCCAGCATTTTCTGCATCGATTTGGGCCACTCTGGATCTACCTATTTGACAACACCGCAACTTCCGCCTTGCATCTTTGCATGATGGCCTTGACACCGTACAAACCTCATGCCTGTGTTTCGTCCTTCGAACGCTACAAATTTAGCAGGCACATATCCATGTTTACATACCAGAGGACTGTCTTCATCCTCTAAACCGTGATAGTCAGAGTCATACATCGTCTGGTTGGCCTAACACATCATACGCGCATGAGTAAACAGATTAGATCTAGCTCAAAAAATAGATAACTGGCCACAGCTGATAAAAATAGAGATGGTACGACTCACATCGAAATCACCGTCCCTGTCGTCACGACGCGTTTCCTCGCCGTCTCCTCTTGAACCCATGGCGAGAGGGGAGGGGGGTGGCTGCCGGAGAGGGGATTGGGATGGAGGCGCCATTGGCTTGTGGCTACGGCAGGATGGGAGTGAAGTGGGGAAAGTGGCTTCGAGGGTAAGGAAGAAAAGTACGGGGAGGAAGAGAAGTAATGGGGACGTGACACTAGGATGTGGCCCCCTGAACTCGTGAGACATGACACTCGCAACAAGGGAGCGCCTGGTGTTGCCAGTTTGTCCAGAGCAAGCGTGGCTAATCATGCCGCAGAACATCCTACTCACGGATCGCTCTCACGAAGACCATCCAATCGTCCAAGCGCCCCAATCGAATGGTATGTAACAATCGTCAAGCAGAACAACTCTGTTAGGGCGTGCCTTCTAGAAGACTCGGTCTAACGGCTACCCATGCAATGACACTGGTGTATCCATGTGTGGTTTGTGAAAAGAACAGACATGCAATCACACTAGGTGGATCCATATGTGGTTTATGGAAGAAACAGACATGCAATGACTCTAGCTGTGATTCATGAAAAGAACAGACATGCAATGACACTGGTGGATCCATGTGTGGTTCATGGGAAGAACACACATCCAATGACACTTGTGGACTCTAGTTGTGGTGCATGAAAAGAACAGACATGCAATGACACTAGTGGATCCATATGTGGTTTTTCAGGAGAACACACATGCAATGACACTAGGTGTGGTTCATTAAAAGAATAGACATGCAATTACACTGGTGGATCCTTATGTTGTTTGTGAGAAGAACATACATGCAATGACAGTGGTGGATCCTTATGTGGTCCATGAAAAGAACTGACATGCAATGCCACTTGGTGTGGTTCATGAAAAGAACTGACATGCAATGACACTAGGTGTGGTTCATGAGAAGAACACACATCCAATGACACTGGGTGGATCCATGTGTGGTTTATGGAAGTAACAGACATGCAATGACTCTAGCTATGGTTCATGAAAAGAACAGACATGCAATGACACCAGGTGTGGTTCATGAAAAGAATAGACATGCAATGACACTGGTGGATCCTTATGTGGTTTGTTTAGAAGAACACACATGCAATGACACTAGGTGTGGTTCATCAAAATAAAAGACATGCAATGACACTGGTGGATCCTTATGTGGTTTTTTTAGAGGAACAGACATGCAATGACACCGGTGGATCCACGTATGGTTCATGAGAACAACACACATCCAATGACACTGGTAGATCCTTATGTGGTTCATGAAAAGAACAGACATGCAGTGACACTGAGTGTGGTTCATGAAAAGAACAGAGACGCAATGACACTAGTGGATCCTTATGTGGTTTGTTTAGAGGAACAGATATGCAATGACACCGGTGGATCCACGTGTGGTTCATGAGAAGAACACACATCCAATGACACTGGTGGATCCTTATGTGGTTTGTTTAGAGGAACAGACATGCAATGACACCGGTGGATCCATGTGTGGTTCATGAGAAGAACACACATCCAATGACACTGGTGGATCCTTATGTGGTTTGTTTAGAGGAACAGACATGCAATGACACCGGTGGATCCTTATGTGGTTTGTCTAGAGGAACACACATGCAATGACACTTGGTGCGGTTCATGAAAAGAACAGACATGCAATGACTTATGTGGTTTGTTTAGAAGAACACACATGCAATGACACTGGGTGTGGTTCATGAAAACAAAAGACATGCAATGACACTGGTGGATCCTTATGTGGTTTGTTTAGAGGAACAGACATGCAATGACACCAGTGGATCCACGTGTGGTTCATGAGAAGAACACACATCCAATGAAACTGGGTGGATCCTTATGTGGTTCATGAAAAGAACTTACATGCAGTGACACTGGGTGTGGTTCATGAAAAGAACAAACATGCAATGACATCGGTGGATCCATGTGTGGTTTATGGAAGTAACAGACATGCAATGACTCTAGCTGTGGTTAATGAAAAGAACATGCATGCAATGACACAGAGTGTGGTTCATGAAAAGAACAGACATGCAATGACACTGGTGGATCCTTATGTGGTTTGTTTAGAGGAACATACATGCAATGACAATAGATGTGGTTCATGAGAAGAAAACACATCCAATGACACTGGATGGATCCATGTGTGGTTTATGGAAGTAACAGACATGCAATTACTCTAGCTATGGTTCATGAAAAGAACAGACATGCAATGACACCGGGTGTGGTTCATGAAAAGAACATACATGCAATGACACTGGTGGATCCTTATGTGGTTTCTTTATAAGAACACACATGCAATGACACTGGGTTTTGTTCATGAAAAGAATAGACATGCAATGACACTGGTGGATCCTTATGTGGTTTGTTTAGAGGAACAGACATGCAATGACACCGGTGGAACCACGTATGGTTCATGAGAAGAACACACATCCAATGACATTGATGGATCCTTATGTGGTTCATGAAAAGAACAGACATGCAGTGACACTGAGTGTGGTTCATGAAAAGAACAGACATGCAATGACACTCGGTGTGGTTCATGAAAAGAATAGACATGCAATGACTCTTAGCTGTGGTTCATGAAAATAACACACATGCAATGACACTGGGTGCGGTTCATGAAAAGAACTGACATGTACTGACACTGATAGATCCTTAGGTGTGGTTCATGAAAAGAACAGACATGCAATGACACTAGTGGATCCTTATGTGGTTTGTTTAGAGGAACAGACATGCAGTGACACCGATGGATCCACGTGTGGTTCATGAGAAGAACACACATCCAATGACACTGGGTGGATCCTTATGTGGTTCATGAAAAGAACTGACATGCGGTGACACTAGGTGTGGTTCATGAAAAGAACAGAACTGCAATGACATCTATGGATCGATGTGTGGTTTATGGAAGAAACATACATTCAATGACTCTAACTGTGGTTCATGAAAAGAACACGCGTGCAATGACAGTGGGTGTGGTTCATGTAAAGAACAAACATGCAATGACACTGGTGGATCCTTATGTGGTTTGTTTAGAGGAACAGACATGCAATGACACCGGTGGATCCATGTGTGGTTCATGAGAAGAACACACATCCAATGACACTTGTGGATCCATATGTGGTTTGTTTAGAGGAACAGACATGCATTGACACCGGTGGATCCTTATGTGGTCTGTCTAGAGGAACACACATGCAATGACACCCGATGCGGTTCATGAAAAGAACAGACATGCAATGACTTATGTGGTTTGTTTAGAAGAAATAACATGAAATGACACTGGGTGTGGTTCATGAAAAGAATAGACAGGCAATGACACTAGTGGATCCTTATGTGGTTTGTTTAGAAGAACACACATGCAATGACACTGGGTGTGGTTCATGAGAAGAACAGATACGCAATGACACTAGTGGATCCTTATGTGGTTTGTTTGGAGGAACAGATATGCAATGACACCGGTGGATCCACGTGTGGTTCATGAGAAGAACACACATCCAATGACACTGGTGGATCCTTATGTGGTTTGTTTAGACAAACAGACATGCAATGACACCGGTGGATCCATGTGTGGTTCATGAGAAGAATACACATCCAATGACACTGGTGGATCCTTATGTGGTTTGTCTAGAGGAACAGACATGCAATGACACCGGTGGATCCTTAGGTGGATTGTCTAGAGGAACACACATGCAATGACACTTGGTGCGGTTCATGAAAAGAACAGACATGCAATAACTTATGTGGTTTGTTTAGAAGAACACACATGCAATGACACTGGGTGTGGTTCATGAAAATAACAGACATGCAATGACACTGGTGGATCCTTATGTGGTTTGTTTAGAGGAACAGGCATGCAATGACACCAGTGGATCCACGTGTGGTTCATGAGAAGAACACACATCCAATGAAACTGGGTGGATCCTTATGTGGTTCATGAAAAGAACTGACATGCAGTGACACTGGGTGTGGTTCATGAAAAGAACAAAAATGCAATGACATCGGTGGATCCATGTGTGGTTTATGGAAGTAACCGACATGCAATGACTCTAGCTGTGGTTAATGAAAAGAACATGCATGCAATGACAAATAGTGTGGTTCATGAAAAGAAAACACATCCAATGACACTGGATGGATCCATGTGTGGTTTATGGAAGTAACAGACATGCAATTACTCTAGCTATGGTTCATGAAAAGAACAGACATGCAATGACACCGGGTGTGGTTCATGAAAAGAACATACATGCGATGACACTGGTGGATCCTTATGTGGTTTGTTTATAAGAACACACATGCAATGACACTGGGTTTGTTCATGAAAAGAACAGACATGCAATGACACTGGTGGATCCTTATGTGGTTTGTTTAAAGGAACAGACATGCAATGACACCGGTGGAGCCATGTATGGTTCATGAGAAGAACACACATCCAATGACACTGGTAGATCCTTATGTGGTTCATGAAAAGAACAGACATGCAGTGACATCGGGTGTGGTTCATGAAAAGAACAGACATGCAATGACACTGGGTGTGGTTCATGAAAAGAACAGACATGCACTGACTCTAGCTGTGGTTTATGAAAAGAACACACATGCAATGACACTGGGTGTGGTTCATGAAAAGAACAGACATGCAATGACACTGGTGGATCCTTATGTGTGGTTCATGAAAAGAACAGACATGCAATGACACTGGTGGATTCTTATGTGGTTTGTTTAGAAGAACACACATGCAATGACATTGGGTGTGGTTCCTGAAAAGAACAGACATGCAATGACACTGGTGATCCTTATGTGGTTTGTTTAGAGGAACA